>JAFIDM010005346.1:28788591-29087568 GCA_023159025.1 Thereuonema tuberculata | reverse complement strand
GAATTAGTAATTTTTAAGTCAGTGCCAAAATAGTTGATTATTTATTACATAATAGATATTTTGAAGAAAATCGCATAAGGAAAACAAGAATTGATGCATCTCATATTTTGTTAATAAGATATCATTATAATAATCTGGTAAAATTGATCGACTGACTGGAGATCTAATCTTATAACTTACGTTAATGATATCTAAGTGTAATCTATTTAGACTTAATAAAGAATTTTTGTGAAACTTTTTTTTTTAATTAAATCCTAAAATCGAACTCCTTTTGTTTATTGTCAAAGATATCAAGTCTTAAAGAGAAAAAAACAACACCTAGGAATAACTAATTACATCACTTCGTACCCAAGAACGCATAGCTTCTTTTCAATTTCCTTTAAAAACGAATTACTCAGGATATAGGAACTTTTTTAAAATTCTAAACTAAGTTCACGAATACTTGAGTCAAGGGATTCCAGTAGATTCTCTTAATGGATTAGAGATTTATTTTTTATTCGAAACCGGATACTGTTTCAATTAGTTTTAATTAAAAACAAATATGAAAATCAGTAACGTGAATTGATATTTAATAACTTAAAACTTAGTTATTGATCTGAAAATATGAAATATTTTATGAAATTTAGAAAATCTACTTAGGGATGTTTTAAATATTTAGGGCAAGTTTTCAATTATCAGTTCTTTCTTAAGATTATCTTCGATTACAATAAAAAACTGGAGATTGGGAGCTGATAGTAAGCTAGCGTTTTTTGCGTATTTGATGACATATAGTAGACTCACACGACATAGAGGGAACACATGAAGTATGGTTCCTTATACGTTGAATTGATTTTTACAGGTTCATAATTTTACACGGAAGCCTTTAATGAATTGTAGGTTATGAGGGTGGGAAATGTCGAATAAGGGCATCCAACAGGCCATTAACCACAATGATAATGGCTTCGTGATTACACATTAGGAAAGTGATCACTCAACTTTAACTACGGTTTTTCGCGCAAAAATAACTTTGTTGAATTACGAGCGATAAGGATATGAGGCAAATTTCGAGAAAGCATTAAGATAATGATGATAGACGAAGAGAATAGGAAAGAAAGATAATTAAAAATGGTAGATTGATTAAGATTCGTAAGAAAATGCAAAAAATATTTACATGCAGAACTAAGAAATGAAAAGAATTAAAGTTTAGTGGATTGTTAATGATAAAAATTAAAAAAAAAAACAGAGGGAAAAAAAATGACTGAATATATATATTACAGTAATTTGTGATTTTTAATTACAAGACTGAATATTCTGGGAATCTAATTTCCGTAAATCTAATATCGGATATTATTTTAAATGATATCTAAAACTTATGACCGCTTATTTAAAGCTTATTTAGTAAGTACAGCTTTTACAACATCAATTAGCTTTAATAGTTATCCAATAGACTTAAGACCTTTTTAAGGCTTCTGAAAGACGCCTTATATTCCTCGGTTTGTCTGTCTGTGGACACATATCCCACAATGCTTCGCAACGGCTTCTGTTAGGTCAGTTGTAGGTGGCCTGTTAGCTCAGTTGGTTAGAGCGTCGTGCTAATAACGCGAAGGTCGTGGGTTCGATCCCCTCATCAACTTAAGTTTGTTTTTTTGTTTTTTAAATCAGTATTAGGAATTCGGTGTACTAACAAGGTTTGAGTTAAGAATGACGATTATTTCATATAAATAGGGGTGGGTAAGAGAGCATGGGGTCACAAACAGACTCGCGCGAACATTTTCTAGACTACCCCGGCGCAGAGTATTCTAAAGTAAAGGTGACTCAGAAGCCGTTGCGAAGCACTGTGATTGGGTTACTAATCACTATCCTTACCTTTTTTAATTTTTGTTTTGTGATATTAGGGACTACTTCTCATGATTTCTCCCCCACTTTCTAATCCAAATACAAGTGAATGAGTAAAGACATTAAACTTCTCATTCTTATCATTTCGAATTACAAAAAAATGTTATCTGCAGACTTTAAAATATCGTTGCTAAAACAATGGATTTACTTAATTCATTTGTTCTAGGGTTGATCAGAAAATAGAATAAATTTATTTACAGTTAAAATTTAGCATCAGAACTTGAAATCCTCTTTAATTCCTAATAAAATGTTTGAATTTTAAGAGCAGGAAGAAGTCTGCTTGTATTGCAACAACAGTTTATCTCTCAGCGGCCTCCCACGAGACAGATGTCGGAATCTGGGTTTGAATCCCGATAGCGGCCTGGATGTTTCATTTCCTTTCCTGTGTTTGTCAGCCTCTTCGGATCTGGAACCATTCCCCTAATGGCTTCCTGAGGAAGGAAACGGGAAACCACCGCTGTATCTTTCTCCAGGATATTCTATGGGAACTGAATGAGCTCCATAGAATACGTTCCTTCGTGCTCGGAGATTTTAATCTCACATTGATCACAGATTTCAGTAGGTCTAATTTCATTGCTTCGCTAACTCTTACTAAATGGCAGGAAAATATTAAAAATTGTCGGTTTTTGTATTTATTATTCTAGACTATTTTCTACTTTTCATCATAATTGGTATTAAATATCCTCAAAAATAAAATATAATGGTACAATTTTTAAAATTAAAATATTATTGCTATTATTATAAAATAATCTAGAAACAATATACGAAAACTCCCGATTGTCCGGGGCCGGATTATCCGCTTTGAGGATTATCCGCGGACCTCTCCAGTTTCCATTTTTTTTACTCTATAATAAATTACGGAATTAAAAAAAAAAAAAAAACACACACTTTTAAATCTAGAATAAGGTATACAATAAAAGAGGCTAACAAAGTAAGTGAAGACAATTATAGACAAACAATTTAAAGAACGACCTTGTGGGCGGAGCTTAGACCGGCAGGTTACACTAAATTACGGGAGAGCCTTCCCGTAATAATAAAATTTAAAAATAAATAATTAAAAATTAAAATAAAAAAATTGTTTATAATGTGTGTACTGTAACTGTATGTACTGCCATTTTAATGTAAATAAAACATATTAAAAGCATTTTTGTGCTGATTTTCGTCCTTTTTCGTTCTATTTCGGATTATCCGCGGAATTCGCTTATCCGTGGTTGCCGCGCCACCAAATTCCGCGGATAATCGGGAGTTTACTGTACATACAGGAAACTGCCTCTCGCTCAAAAGTAAATGAATTTAAGTTAACCTTAATTGTTTGATTGTTTGACTAGAAAAGTATTCTCCAATGAAAAGTGGAGAAGAAATATACAATAAGGATGATTTACTATTGAAATGTTTTAATTCTCCACTCTTTAAAGTGTTAAGAAGATAAGCAGATTATCCACTGAAGGAAGAATAAACAACATTTAATAATTCTCCACTTTCGATTTCCTTTGCTTCCTCCTACACCCAAAAAAAAAAAAAAGAATTTAATTAAACGAAACAAAAAACCTTTCAAGTGAAGAACCAATTTCGAAAACAGCGAATTAATCAAAAACACAAAATAAAAGTAGCTAAATTTATAGTACCTTCTTTTTTTCTTTTTTTTTTAATGACTTTGCTGTATTTTATTTCCAATGCTTTTCGAAGTGGTGGGAACTGCGGGTCAATTAGTTGACATCATATCCGATTTGGTAAGTTTAGAATTCGAAATGAGGCTCTTTTAATCGATACATCGATTTGTAGAAAATGTTTTTAATAACGGAGGTTTCATTCATAAAAAAAGGATGAAAAGAAGAAGAGAAGAAGCAGCTTCACGAAATTTAATATTTCAACACCTGAGCAACGCATATTAAATGAGAAACTGTTCTGGAGCCTGAATAATTTTTTCGTTTCGTAAACACCCGAGTTATGAACCATCTTCAGCCAATAAGCAAAAAGATATTGGTTTGCCTTTCTTTATTCCTAATTCCTTTATCACTTCAAATAACAGAATTTGACTTATTGTATTAACAATTAGGAAGAAAGGAATATAATGGAGGAAAGTCTAAAAAAATCACTTTGAAGAGAATCAAGTCACAGCTAAAGGAATGTCATGAGATTTATCTAAAAGTCCATTCCTGTAAGACTAGGAATGTACTTTATCAGATCTCTATTCAACTGCTCTTCCTGATTCTGTATATTGTGATAGAAATCGTGTTATATCAAGTGAGATATTACCCATCTACAAATTGAATGTCTTTAGTATCTAAGTAAAGAAAGAATGCAGAAACACTTAAAATATGACCCAGAAGCATTTTTATAAATCTTCTTTCAAAAATCTGTCTTTAATATTAATTACAAGCCTAAACTAAGTAAATGAGACAAATGGTAGGCCAGAAGAAGAAATGGAAAATTTTCGGGAAATCATTGGGTTTCATAAAGACAGAATCAACAAGTATCTAACAGTTATGATATCAAACATTGGGGAAGAGAGAGCATTAGGTTATACTTATTACCCTTAATCTTAAAAGAAAAAAACAAACAGTAAATCTCGAATTAAATCCTTTTCATATATATTCACTTTGATGTGGCATAGAATTGTGATTTTCAAATTATAAGCTTACAGACATTAAAAATCATCGTTATAAATTACGACTTCTCGTATAAATAGAAGTTATTTTAAGAAAAAATAAGATTCGTTAGTATTGTAGCGCAGTTTCTAGCATGAAGGGAAGGACATTTCATATTAAAGGCCCGTTTCCTCCGTTTGTTGTTGAAAAATAATCTTCGAAGAAATATTTCGAGGTCAATCCTAGCTTTCCCGCATGACAGCGTCACTTTCTTAAAAAATAAAGAAAAGCGATAATAAAGAAAGAATAGAAGATGTAATGCTTAGAGAAATAAGAAAAATAAATATAGAAAATCACTTTGAAAGAGCTTCAAGATTTACGTAATATTTTCTCTGAATGTTTTTCATATTCTTATTTATTTAAAATCTTCCAAATTGTGAATTTCTAAATTATATAATGTAACAAAGAAATCACAATTTGCCTTTGAAATTCCTGTGATTTGTTATTCGAGGAAACTTTGTTGTACAACGTAAAACTGAAAAACGATTAAGGTTTTCCTCTTCTTTATTTGCAAACCCATTAATTCTAAACCATATTTTTTTCAAATCAATTTGCTGTTGGAAAGTGAATTTAAAAAACCAATGCATCTTCTTCTCAAATCTCTCTCCTTGTTGAGGGTTTTAAAAAAACTTAATTGCCTGCTTTTCGTTAAGAATGGAGGAGGAATTATCGAAAAATAAATAGGTTTTTAATGGCCTCAGATCTACAATAGAAAACTTTCGGCTACAAAAACTAGTTTTTTTAATTCCAATTTCTAGTAACAGCAAAAATCTTTAAAAATTTATTCATTGTCTTTCAATTTCTGTTCCAAAAGTTGTTTTCTTTTCTTTATTTCTTTATTTAGGGGGGGGGGGGGGGAATGATAGGAAAACAAAAAAAAAGTAATCTAAAAAATGCTTTCGATGAACTTTAGAATAGCTTTTAAGTAAATTTCGTTTCCTCTAACCTCTCATCTTATGTAACGTAATAGTATATTCCATTCGAGCTTTCTTGGCTGAAAGTATAGGCTCCAGCGTTTCAATGACCTTCGGGTAATTGAGAATGAATGGTCAGTTTTTTCTCCTGGTCAGAAACTCGGTTCCACTTTACAACTTTATTATTTTATTAATAAACAAGATGATGATTCGCATTGAGTTTCAATTCAAGATTGCAAAATTTACAAACAAAACAGTAACAGTCTCAGTCAGATGTTTGAAGTATTTTTCTTTTTTTTGAAACGTCTCTTAAACAACAGAAATAATGGAACTACAGAATAAAAAAAAGAAAATCACTTTAGTGATAATTTCAGATAATTTTCAAGGAATTTAAGAAACTGAGTGCGTTTATGTCAATCTATCCAACTGAGTGCGTTTATGTCAATCTATCCAAAGATCAATCTTAGGAATAAAAAACATATCAGGGAATTGAAACTTCAAACATAGTCAAATCAGAAGTAGAATATATTTTCTTCTTCACTGCTTTTATTTTGATTTACGTTGCACCATCAGATGTAAAATTAGCAAGTACAGGTAAAACTAAGAACAGTCATTTTTAAAATAACCAAAATGAAAGAACGAAGCTCAAAATAGTTTTAAAATAATTCTAAGGCGAATTCTTGGATGTGAATTTACAAATTGGATTTAATGAAAAATTAATTTTTTAAATAACTTCCAAAAATTTTATATAGATGTTTTAAAAATTGTAATAAACAATACGGTAAAATTAATGTTTTATTTAGATTTTGATTATTTGTTTTTAGTTACAGGAAGGCTGCGATGAGATGTGTAGAGTTGGCTAAAAGAGTGGAATAAGCTGTTTCAAGGCTGGCGGAGTGAAGTATAATGGACTGTTTCCATGTCATCACACACACATTGCGGATAAGTTACAGGAACGGCATCGGGTTGCACTACAGCCGTCCAAAGGAATGCTATTTCTCGGCAAAGCAACAAGGAGCTATTCTTCGCCCAACTCCACATCCTGATAGATATCTGAAGCGAGAGCATAAATCCGCCTTTGCTGAAGCCAAGAAATGTGATTCGACTTAGTTGTAAGCCTCCGTTCACGCCGCTCCTTACATGAGAACCGGCCGTAAACGAACAAATAAATAAATATTACAAAACTACAATTAGAAAAGCACAGACAGAAGTCGTGTAGTCTTTGCCTCAACTGACAAGATTTGCGCTCTAAAAATCCAGGATTACATTTCTAATCTAATTACTTCGGTCTATTAATAAGATTGAATTACGATCATCGTGTTTTCTTTCGAATGAAGGAAGGCAGCAAAAGTTGAGGAACTCTCATGGGTAATGAAATCCCAAATCAATAACGATTGCCATTTGTTTGATGAATCTTCCACTACGTTCATAATTCATTCTAATCGCCTAAACGCGTGTTGCAATCCGATCACAGCTACAGGGTGGGTCTTCCAAGAAGAACTTCTCCCTTTCCAAATACTTGATGCAACAGATAAAGCGCTGGAACCGAAAGATATTTATTTCTTTCATTTGATTTATGGCGCAAAAAAGGCCGAAGATAATGTAGAGATTTTCGAAGTCACAGCATGGATGCACAGCCACGAACATACTCCTGCTGTCAGTACGAGAGAGACGACAGAATGAACAATGGCAAAAGGATATTGGAAGGAAAAAAAAATACAATAATTCACAAGAAATGTCTCATTAACCGATGACCAAACAGGAACTGCTTTTTTTTTGGACAAAGTACAGATCGTAAAACAAACGTATATGAAGTTGTTGAAACTTCAAGAAGAGTGACACGGAGTTGTTTGTTTTTCAACCGTTGGAGCAATTTTCGGATTAGAAAAAATCCAAATTTAAAGATTAAGAAATTTTTAGTGTTACTCTGCTTTATTTAAGAAAGATAAATTCTACATTCTATAAAGTCTAAAAGTTTTTTAGACTGTAGATATTTGAAAGCCTACAGCTATCTTCTAATTAAGTTCCTGAGTACAACTGAGATGGGAATATAATTTAGGCACTGAATGCCTGCAATTGATCGGTACATTTAACAGAGCCATCAAACAAGAAAAATTCAGGTACAAAGTTAAGAATCCTTTCCTCCAGATCTTTCAAATAGCAGAAAGAAAAAGAAAGGTTTTAGAGGAAGCGCCGAAAGTAAAGTAAAAAAGGAGAATCGTTAACTTAAAAACTTTACTGTTTATTGCGTTTCCATCATCAGTAGAAATTAAGGCAAAAGAAGAACTATATTTCAAAAAACTATAATTCTGTTTCTTGCGACAAAAGTTGAAACTAAAGAAATATTTCTTTTTTCTTTGTGATTTATTTTGTTTTCTCATTTTTTTTCATCAGTTGATGGACTTTGGTGGAAATTCAAAAGTAAAAATGCTGAAGCATCGACTCGGGTCCGTTTTCTTCTTGAAAATTTCAATCACGACTGGTTTCCAATTTCTGCGTTCGTTCGTTTTGTAGAAAGCGATCAAAACCTATCGCAGAGCGAACATCATTGGTTTCCACCCCTTCAATCAGTGCTGGGAGACATTGGAGCCACGACAGAGACAAATCTCCGTTACACCACTAAAGACATTCGGGACACCTTCATTAAAATGAGTAAGAGGAGAAGATCTCGTTCGTAATCGCTTAAGCGTCTCGATGATTAAGGCCTCTGCTACTCGGACTGTGATTGAGGTCGGTCCTCCATCTTCGCAGCCACCGACTGACTGTTTTATTTGGAGGAGCCGGATTACAGGACGGACGGGCTTTTGCACGAGCCTATCAGTATTGGCAGACTGCCATCGGATGTGCATAGGGAGACTATCTGATTGAATTACTATACAAAAGGCAAAAGGGGCTGTAATTGAAGTGCGAAGGAGATGATCCCTTGTAGGGAAAAGAAAAAAAAATTGTATCGACGGCGGAAAAGCTTTTTACACCTCTTAATGGGCTGATGTCCTAGACCTCATCCGGTTTCCGAAGCAATTTCACCGGAGACCGGGCGGCAGCTGCTCCGTAAGCCTCGGCCGCTAACTTGTATCGGCATCAGCTCCTACACGAATGAGGTGAGTGGATCTTATTGTCGCAGCGTCAATTCCTACGCGCTCTGACAACAAGCAAGGGTAAAGTTTGTGGTTTTGCTTTGCTTCTTCTCTCTGCATTCCTGAACGAATGTTGTAAGGCTCTCAGTTTTATTCGTTCCTCGCAGGTTAGAAGCACTTCCTTTGAAAGTAAGCTCTTTATCTGCATAAAGAATGATAGCGGAGATATGCAAGCATACATTCCCTTGGGCGCCAGATAACGAAATACTTTTAACGGTTTTCATATAATTAAAATTCAGACTCAAGCTTAAACTTCCTTTTCTCATTTTTTGTTCTTCGTGGAAAAAATAATGTAAATAACCTTAAACGCTTCTTTCCAATTAGCTTAAGACAATATCTAGCTAAAGTGTTTCTTCTTTTGTACAAAAAAACACTTATATTTCTCTTGTTTCTGAAATTTTTATCTTTTAAGATCGTACAAATTTCTAGACCCAAATTTCAAAGGATTAAAAACAAAAACAAAAAAAGCATGAAAAGAAAATGAAAAACGGAAGAAAAACAAGGAAACGGTAATTACTAATGAAAACTTTGAAATCCATATTATTACAAATGGCAGAATTCATGGGAAATGATTTCTATCAATTCCTAGCTAAGTGAATATTATTTCTTTAAAAATGAAATGTCGTGCAATGATCTGTCATATTTTACAACTTGAAAGAAATCACTGCACGACATTTTTTTAAAAGAAATATCAATTGTTTTTTGTTTTTTCAATAAGATACAGCGATTCAGAATCCGATTATTAACCATCAAAGAAGACCAAAACACCGATATATTCATTAACTGACTGTTCCATCAGCATTCCATTGAAATGTGCAGCAAAACAGAATAAATGTTTTACTTTATACAATTTGCTTTAACCTTTTTCTTATGTTATAGCTAATAAGCCTCTGGTTGTCAAAGATAATAAACAACTTAAATATTTATTGAAATGGGACTTTGTTGTAGAGGCTTAGTTGATCGACCACGTCGTAAAGTGAACCTTCTTTTGTGACGATATTCTGAGGAAACCAGAATCACAGCTACAGTAGCGTTACATAATGGAGTTCACTCTCAAAACGAGTGCACTAGATTATAACGGACTACTTCGCTTTCCTCATAGAGTAGTCGAAAGCTGTTGCTACAATCACTACAGTGTTTCGAGGTGGAGTAAGGCTACAAAAATGAAATGGCCTGTAACCGACGATTTTTGGTTCAAGTCAAACGAAAACATATATGACAAATGTAATTCGATTTATTTTCTTAGTTAATAATTATAAAAGAAATGCATTTTATTTTTTCTCGCAATAATTATTAATTTTGCTTATTTTCTAATTGTTGAGCAAATAATACAATATTAAGACTTGCATCCAAAACACACATTTGTCGGCGAACTTCGAACTGTTTGCATACAAACTGTTTCTCGTAGTTTTTAGATCACTACAGTGACGTCACAAGCATGATTACGGTGATGAGGAAAAACAGCAGCTCAGACAACTGGTACTTTACCGTTTTCACTATTCCATTGCAGTGATTCAATTTCAACTAACGGTAAAAGTACGTTTACAAGTTAATAACATCTATTAAAAGTTGGCAAGCAATGTTTTTTTGTTTTTTTTTGTTTTGTTTTTGTTTTTTTGATATTTAAAATTTTTACATTTATAATTTGTCGAAAGGCAAATTATTTATCTATGGCTTTAAAGTCATTGATTGTTCGGGAAAATGACTTCGCAAATTTCCTTAATCTATACTATTTCTATTAGTGAAACATTTAAGTTCCAATCACGGAACCGTGAGACGGCGCTATTCCTCCATTCATGACATCACCACCGTCCATCGAATCCACTTTCGTTCCGTGTCGAAATTTTTCGCTTCCCAACAAAGACGATCTCGCCACCTGCCGGCACACGATAACTTTCAGTCGAAATCCCTCGGTAACACCTAACATGGCGGCCCGCTGTGTTTAAAAGGCCAACCACCACTGCGAAAAAGCGAATTATGAAAGAAAGTCTTCCTCATCGAGCAACCCAAGAATTGGAATTTTTTCTTATGGTTTTTATCATCACTGTTCTGCTTGTACTGTACTTTTCTTTATCGTGTTTCGACCACTGCAACTCCCCCCTTTAAACTCTTCCACCCAACCCCTCCCCCCAAAAAAGAAATGGTTCGGGAACAAATTTGAAACTTGGCCCCTTGCACGACTTTCTACAAAACCTCGCAGTTTTGGCAAAGTCCATCTCCCCAGAGTAAGAAGCACATTTATTTTTATGCTAAAGAAAAAGAAAAAAGAAAAACGAGACAAAGAAGAATGAGGGGAATGAATGCGAAATTCAAGAACAGAAAAAAAGAAAGAGGAACAACCTAGTAATAAATACTTAATGATTTAAGGTGAAAAGAAAGTCTGTATGAATTTTATGGAACATTTACGGAACAACTTAGACATTGGTGACTTAAATCATAAGATTTCATCGGGATCTCAGTAGAAAAACAAAATCACAGAATTCATTTTAAAAATATTATTAACTGTTTAAAGAATTCGCATTATTATTTGTTTATGAAATAAATTAAAATTGATGATTTTCTTTTTAATTTAAAGTAGAAATAATGTGAAATGAGTTATAAGAATCTCCAAATTGTTCATAAATTAATGATTATCTGTGGAACTAAGGTTGTTCTACGATCTATCAATAGCTTCTGATCTTGATGGAGAGGATTTCTTGATGAAACTTTAAATAAAGATTTTAATTTCTAATCCATTTCCATGTACAGTCAATTTTTTCCAAGATTCTTTTCCTTAAAACTTTTTCAAAATTAAAATTAAGAACCTATGTTTTTTGCTGTATTTAAAATTGTCTACTTTCATTTTTGTTTTTCATTAGCATTGTTTATTTTTTATGAAACGATGACGATTTCAAAAGTTTAATTAGTGCTTATAATAAAAGTAACAAACTTCATTAAAAGAATTGAAATTATTTTATCATTTTTTTTATGAAAATGATTTTTTATTGTCGATTACTTAGTTTGTTTTTTTCATAATATAATTCTTATTTAAAAACGAAATAAACACAGAACAGACAGGTAACTCATTATTTCTTTCCAATAAATATTTATCCTCTTATTCCACCTTTTCAAAGACAGTTGAATAATACAGGAAATATTACAGAGTCAAACTAATATTACTGATGAGAAAATACTTTTTATTATATAAAAATCATTAAAAAAAATGTACTCCGAATAAAGAAACTTTTACCCATGTGCTTAACGTCGTGGAAAAGATCCAGCTTGCTTTTTTTTTTTTTTTTTTTTCTTTTTTGTTTGTGTTGATAGAAAATTGACACTCAGCGATCAAAACCCAACATTTTAATTTTTTATTCAATACAATATAATAGTTCAGACGTAATTGATCGGCTATGTCTAACTATTTATTTGTGGCAGTACCCAAGTACAACAAAGCAGCAGTTGGATTGAACAAAAACTAAGATTATTTTGGAAGAGATATAACCTAGGGATTCAAAACAGATTCTTTTTCCATTGCAGGAGGAAGGAAGAGAAAAGAGAAGAAATGCAAAAGATACAACGAATTCGCTGTCTTTGGATTTGGGAAACAGTTGTAATAAAACAAACAATTTCCTTTGAACAAAACCAAAAAACAAATCTCACAAAAATAGACTACTGAAAACAGGAATTCCCAGCGAAGAGCTCAAAGAGAAAGAAGAATTCAAGAGGAAAATCAGCCCTACTTTAGATGGGTTGAAAGGAAAGAGAGAAAAAGCTTCTTTTTAAACTCACGTCTTCGGAAAAACAAAAAAAAATATGTAGTTGGCGTACCAATTATTTGAGTTTGATTAAATTCGCATAAAAGTTTTTCGCAATGTAATAAACAAAACATTGACACTATATGAAACTTTAATAAGTTTTAGATTTGCTGGATAATTCGCTTGGATTCAATGATCATGGAATGAAGACCATGTGCTTTTCTCTTTGCATTCGCAAAAAAGAAAATTAGTTACATGTTCTCCAATCAACATTTTATTTATTTATTTCTTCTTCACTGCATAATAAGGGAGGGGAAAGGGGTCATTAAATATGTTAGATCAAGAAATTTACACTTTGTGACAAAAAAAAATCGAAGCATCCTGCAGGAAGTGTTCAATCTGAATGAAACTCAGTATGTACTTCCCCATTAGATATGCAAATGATTAAAGTTTAGTTAAGAAGGTCACCATTAACCCCATGGGTCAATGAAAGTGTCCATCTTGTGGTTCATATGAGGGTCCACAGAATCTTACATTCTGCTTCGGGCAACTGTTGCATTTATATCAGTTTACCAAGAGTAATGCCTTGACAAGCCTTGAAGAATTTAAGAGAACTGCAGGACTTAGAGAAAGTCCGCATCGTGCGACTACGAGAAGGATTGGTCACGTAGATGAATCGATCGCCATCTGGATGCTTCTGTAGGAAGGTGCTGGAATCATGGATGAGTGACAGTATACATTCATGTAATCAAGGCTCTGCCGATCACTGCTAGACAATCGGTTTATTGTGAAGCAAGCTATAACAGCTCCGACAACTTCACTCTCTACCATTTAGAAAGATGTGGCATCCTATATACAACAACTGGTGCCTATTGCTAGACGAATTACAGACCTTGGGCTTCATTCCCTTACGAGGCCTGCCTTTAACAACCCTGCACCGGATCTCCGTCTAGAGCAGCACAGTATCTTAGAGACGTGATCTATCTCAAATGGTCCCGTACTGTGTTTAACGATGAGCCCCGCTTCTATCTTACAGCAGATGATCATAGCATCAAAGTATGGAGGAGAACTTGATCAGTACTCAAATCCTGGCAATATTGTAGAGAGGCACACAGCCATTACAGCCGATATAATGGTGTGGGAGGTCACTTCCCGTCTCATTCTTATTCGGGGAACTTTAAATGCACAGCAGAAGATTCTGCGACCTGCCAGGAGCAATTTTCCAACAGGATAATGCACGTCCATAGTGGTATCTCCAAGCAATTCAAACCCTTCCTTGGCCAGCCAGATCACCAGACTTTAACCCCATAAGAAAATGTCTAGGACAAGATAGGATGTCCCAGAGCCTAAAGCGCCAACTGCATCCATCATCGAACATCCGGTATTTGGAGCAACAGTTGCAGGAAGCCACGAGATCTGCCACAAGACAATACCAGGATTTTCTTTCACTTCATGCCACGCCGTAAATCAGCTGTATAGTAGCCAGAGGCGCCTCGACACAGTTCCAAACAAAAAAAGTAACATAGATGCTGCTGTTGTTTAAAAAAAGTGGTTTTACACTGTGAAATTTGAATCATTTACAATTCTCCTCTTCCTAAGGCGTCCTTTATAATGCTTCGATTTTATTGTCACTCTAAGATAGTTACTACGAGAGCATAAACACATATTTTGTAAAAAAAAAATTAAATCAACTTAAGTTTACCTAAAGTCGAAATGATCAGGGAGGCATTACATTCCAAACCAGTTTGTTTTCCCATTGGGAAAATGAAATGATATAACTCGTTTCAAGGAGTGCGCATTGCTTTTTATGATTTACGCTTTCACGAGTTAATAAAATTAACTTATTTTAATAAAAACTTAAAAAAGCAGATTTCTGTCTGACTTTACCTTATATTAAGATAAACTTAATATAAGATAAAGTTAGACAGAAGTCTGCTTTTCAGTTAATTAAAATAAGTTAATTTCACGAAAAGTCTTGTGTGATGAAATTTTTTGTAAGTTATTTATTTTTCTACTATTTTCTTGTGTAGTCAAAGCTTTTCTTTTTTAACTCTAAGTCATAAAAAGCAATGCGCACTTCTTGAAATGAGTTGTATCAGTCGTCCAAATGCCTTTTGAATTCCCAATGGGAAAACAAACTGGTTTGGAATGTAATGCCTCCCTGATCATTTCGACAATGAAGATAAATCCAGGGAGGCGAAGGGAAAGTTGTTAAATTAGAGAATGATTCCGTGCAACATCGCTGCTTCAAATCCGTCATAGTTATGCAAATTCTCCCTAAGATAAATTTTCCTTAAATCCCGAAAGAAAATTTTAGAGTCCAGACGCAGTTTGTGAGAAACTGAAGTAACGGGAAAATGGGCTTCAAATCCATCACCGTAAACATAAAAGACTGGCATTATATGGAATGCAACGATGGATGTATGGCAATGAATTAGGTATAAAAGGCAAAGTACCTCTCCAACGGATGGCGTCTCCAGGTTTCGTTTTATGTTCTGCGCAGAAAACACAGACGCTTCAATGTAAAGTCGAAGAGGCTTTTGGCATTCCAACACCTGACTCTGTGCTCATGGAAATCTGTGGCCGCTAGAGGGATTCCAAAGCAACATTGGAAACAAACGATTGTAAATCACCTCTGACAAGAATAAATAAGACTGCATCAAAAGAATACACAACTTTGGCTGCATTTTCTTTTTTTCTTTGATTTTTTTTTTTGTCTTTTTTTTTTCTAAATTTTCCTACAATACTTTTATGCTAGCTATCACAGTGTTTTGGAGATTTGGTCTAATGTTTCCACAGACTTAAACAGAAACTATTCTTCGGACGTAGAAGGAAGGACACTCATCTTCCGACTTACAATTGCATTGTATGTTATTTTTTTTATCTGTTTGTGATAACTTAAAAATTACTTGTCCTAACTGGCTGAAATTTTTGAAGAAGGTTTTGTTTCTTACAAAACCGATCCCTACAAGAGGTAAAGAGATGTAAAGAAAAGAATCTGTTGATTTTGATCGAAATTGGACTCACAGGGATCTAAAACAATTCGAAAGCGCTGTTATTATAATCAATCAACAAATTATATATATAATGTAGGTAGTAGACGAAACTATCACTTTCGTTGGCAAAACTATTGTTTGAACTTTACCACTTTGTGAATACTCAAAAGTGGGACGCCAAATTTATCTTGTTTATTCTTATATTGTCCTTCAATAAAAAAATTAAATAAAATTTAAGAAATAAGTTCTTATAAATCTTAGCTGATGGTTTACTAATAGTTTTTTATTTTACGAAAACTAAACAAGCAGCGGAAATAAAATAAAATCACCATTATTTCAAGTGATGAAATGTTTTGAAAAGTTAATTACTGAAAACTAAAACTAAATTTGAAATAATAATTAGTTTTATATATATATAAAAAAAAAAAATTAATTCTTATGAACATTATTTTTTACCTTTGAAATGGTTCCGTTTTATTATAAAGAATGATTCCGAGACCTTACGGCTTATGAACTTAGCCATATTTTAATAATGTTTTTCAGTTAATATGATCTTAAGTTATGCTAAACTCTATTTAAAATATGAGCATAAACAATGAAATATTAATGAATTAAGGTGTTTGAACTACTAAAATAAGTCAACGTTCTTTTTGCATATTCACTAATAACTGATTAAAAATTTAAATGTGTTTTACAAACCATAACGAAACCAAAGAGAAGTGCAAAAGCTATGAATGAGAACGTGATTGAATTACTCCTGTATTACAGAAGGTCTATGGGACTTTCTGAAAGATTCTCGTTGCACTTCGGTGAAAGGAGTGGGAGAGAAAAGATTTCTGGACCAAAGCCAATCGTACAGAGAAAGCATTTCACGTTTTTAAGAGTATATTACTTTTTCAGTGGGAAGCAGGATTTCCCAATCGTTAGCATTCCCCACACCCTGGCATCTTCCAGCACCGACAAGCAAAAATCAAACCCAGATTTAAATTTGTTACTTCAGCGAAAGCAGGAAGCGAGGAAGTCTCTTCTTCCCGACCCCATTCTCGTCTTCCCTCGTTTTTTGATCTCGAAATTGGTAATAAATTCCGATTAGTCGTCAGTGAAACAATCTCCTCAAGTGAAGGGACTCGTTTGAACTGACAAGATAATATACCGCGCTTTCTGACAATAGCGAAGCTAATGTTATTGAAGGAGGAAAAAAAATATCAGGTACAGGCTGTCTTCATCAATAAAAGAATTAAACATTTATGTGCTTTTCTTAAGAGAATCTGCTGACATTTGGGGATATCTCTTACCTTGAGTAATGGTTATTGCAAAACAAATCACTTACAGGTCTGAGCCATCACAATGCTCTCCTGCTTAAGCGAAGTTCCATTTTGTGGCAAAGGATATACCTTCGACTTCCATATTTTAATCCTACCAAACTTTACAGAAGTATAAAATTAAGTAAATTACGATCTTTAAAATTACTGTACCTTCTAGAGAAACTAACTGACACTAAATTGCCTCTGTTGTACAAATTCTTTCTTGTGTATCAATGCTTTCTTTAAATCGATGGTGTCTAAATACCGGTACGCGGATCGATGCCTGTGACGAAGTTCTAGGCGGCCCAAATCAAATGAGAAAAACTACGACAGCGTCATTAATTTTCATAAAACTACTAATTTATTCAGTTTTTATTGTGGTGTAATTCACTTTATAATAAAAAATCTTAGAGTTCAGTGTAGTCCAAGAATTCTTCTTTCTTTCCTTTTTTTTTTTAAATTTCTGGAATCAAAAAGTCGGAGAACCACTGGATTACACATATTTTCTCTTTGATGTCACCCATCTGCTATCACAATAACAAGACATCGATTGAAAAGCTTTATTTCAGAAATTCACATGATTCAGAACTATTTGAATTATATATTTAAAAAAAATCAATTTAACCAATAGGAATCAAAGTTAGATATTTAATTATCAAAACTCAACTCATGGAAACGATGAGAGTTATATGTTTTCAATCATGATAGTCATAAATCAATCGTCTAATAATATCCGAACGCAATGGACGATCAACGTAACATCCAAGAACAATAAACTTCACTTTTTATCTAGTGGTAACACAAAATCAATATCGTGCACCTATAAGGTTCCTTATGAGTTTCAACTGATAAAAGCGATAATAATACAAATAAAAATCAATAATGCTTTTCATCATTTTAAAGTGCTGACAGCAAAAAGTCTAGAACTAGAAATATATTAAGATAGGAAATTATATTTATATAATACTTGATAAAACAACAAAATTCTTCAAAAATCTGTAGTCGCATTCAGAATTGTACATGTTTATTTTATAACCCATCTTCCCACGAAACAAAATTTTATTTTTTGGGGAGTTTCGCTTTTTATGAGAAACTATTAGGATACTTACAAAATTATCAGAAAGAGCCATTTTTAAATTTATATCTTTGTGTTAACATATTTCTTTTTTTTAACGTGGTATTTTGAAAGTGATAAAAATTAACCATTTATCCAATTTCTTGGTTGTGGATATTTGCCAGTGATACAAATAGTGCTCATATCTACAAATCTACCGTCGCAATTTGTGTTTTGTCTACGAGTTATTAATGACTTCGGGAAAACAGTTCTGATGCTTTATTGATTTCACATTTTTAATTTTTAATTGCCTTATGTCAAAATTAATTGTGGTTTCCGCAGAGTGGCTTTTTCAAGGACACCAAAGAAATCGAAGAGAAGCAGATGGGGAAAAACAAGAGTGATTAGCAACACACAAGGATATCAAAAACAGTTTGCTTCTCACAAGCTAAAAGAAACCTTAAAAAAAACAAGCTCCGTAATTAAATTTTAACCAAAGCTAATTAAAGTTTGGAAATCGATTACAGATATGCAACTTAAACCCTTCAGCTGCTCGAGATTGAAGCCGATTTGAATTTATTGAAACGAGTTACAATATTTATTAACAACTTTGTAACATTCTTAGCTAAAAGAAAAGCAAAGAATGCATTTTTAGCATTCTTTTAGCATTTTTAGCAAAGAAAAGAAATAAAACATTCTTGATTTCAGTAGCACCGAAGAAAAAAAATATAAGATTCGGAAAACTGTAATTTCTGAAGTAGTGGTATTTTCTTAATACTTTTTTGCTAAGAAGATTTATAATAAAAATATAAAGTATTTTTCTGATATAAAAATATCAAAAGTCACTCAGAAATTATTATTATTAGAAATTTTGTCTGTATACCTTATGTAATCACTTAATAAAAACATTATTTTGACATTGTTCAGTCATTTTTTTTTCTACACCTTCGCAAAAAAAAAAAAAAAAATCCGTCCAAATGGAATAAAGACTGTTCCGTAGAATCTTCTACAGTATCAGTGCTGGTGAAGCGCTTTCAGCAAGATATCTTTCACCTCTGAAACATTTGACTTGAGGTGTTCACCAACTACCCTTCAGGCCATCTTAAGACAATTACTTCTCCAGAGTGAGATTCATCTTCTGTTGAGGCGTGGCTTGAAAAAATGCTACGAAATCTGTTTGTTACAATTGAATCGAACGTTTTCTGTAATGTTATAGAAAAATTGATCCTTCGCTGCATCGATTGCTTCAGTGAATTTGTGGAAAAATAGATCAGATTTTTGATGGTAAATTCTGAGTAAGTTTTGCTATTTCCTGTTTGTAGCTGAATAATGCAGATTTGATTTTATTATATTCTTTATTTTCACATATGCAAATGTTGCTAAATGACAACAGCTCAAGAGATTTATTATTATTTTTAATAATAAATTAAGAAACTAAGGAATGATTCCACTGCAATTTCTCTGATAGAATTGAGATTAATCTTTGCTGTCAATTCTTTATATATTCTTACTTTATACAATCGTCTTGTGTTATTTTTTAAAAAAAACTAAACAATCTTTGCTATACATTTTCATAAAATGCAAAGCATATTTTAGCATCATGAAAAAGTGCGTCGTTAAAAACAGACATTTCTATATTGAAATAGATGATCATTTGTGTCAAGTTTTGCATTTGTATTTCTTTTTCTTCCGTGGCCATATTAATCTTTTTGATTGCGAACGTACAAAAGCAAATGCAGTGTAAATTTGAGCTGTTAACTCCAAGGAATCATTCAAAATGCCGTATCTACATTCGGAGAATGTAGACTGGTATTGGGAAAGTCATTTCTCAGGAAATAATTGAGAAGAGAGCATTAAGAGAACACAAGGGGGATAGAGTGAGAATGCCTTTTTTGTTTGTCAAACGCAATCCGTCAGGTGGCGCGCTACTGGCTGATGCCTTTATGCTGGGTCTAACGGCAAGCTGTCAAGTGCTTTATGAGATCGTTCATCAAAGCGTTGCAGGCGTCTCAGCATCTGGCTTAGACCAATCCACCTGGCGAACCACGGGTCAATCACTCTGACATAAAGAATTTCCTCAAAAACTATCTTTTTCACTTAAAGATGGTGAAAGTAATGTTGGCATGACATTAATGACCAGCGGCAGAAACAGATGATCAACCAAAATGACGAAGAATTAGATGCAATTAAAAGATATGGAAAGGAAATCAAACTAACAAAATAGGATTTAATAAACAACAACAAAAAATGTAATGAATAAATAAAATGATACAAATTCTTAAAAGCCGTATTTAAATTTGAATTTTTTATTTATTTATGAAGTATAGTTAACGCCTGTACTTTACTACAAAAAATTTTATACTTAAAAATTACATAAAAATTAAAATTTAGAAGATTAAAAACATGCAATGACCAAGGTTTGAAATGAACATTTGAAAACATTCCCTCTCGGGAAAGGAACCTTGGTCATTGCATACTTTTAATTTTTTAAATTTTAATTTTTATATAATTTTTAACTATAAATTTTTTTTTAGTCTAGTATACAGGCATTAACTATGTTTCAAAATCTTCACAGAACACGTAAAAAGTTTTAATTTTCATTTATTTATCTTATATCTTTAAAATAAATAAGAAAAAAATTGAAAATTAAGGAGCTTTCTTATCTTCATTATCATATATTAAAATTAGTAAAAGTAAATAAAGTTTTTAAACTTGGAAAATTCCAAAATTCGGCTACATAGTATACTAAGGCCATGTTCGAATTATTTCCGCCTATTGTAACAGAATTCGCAGACAAATTGCAATTAAATTCAGACCAAACCAACGAGGGATGCTTTACATGTGCAATAGAGTTGTACATTAATTTATAAGCTTAATTATATTTTCCTTCATTTGACCTCTACCAATTGCCTAATTTCATTTTAATTAAAATTTCTAATATAACTAATTTTTTATTGAATAATAATTCGGAGCAAAAATTCAGAATTTTACTAAATGAATAATATTTTCTCCAAATTCTACAATTGATGGAAAAGTCATCTTTAGAAAAGATTAAAAAAAAAATTAATGAACCAACTGTATGGTAAAGGAGGAATTTTAGATTAAACTTTTCACATTTGTGTAATAACAATAATGTTGAAAACGATCATAAATGCTTTTTTTAATCGGAAGCTAGACTGAAGCAATGTTCTTTAATCTAATCTAGAAGTTTCCTATTTCAGGTGAAAACGTTAAGACAGAGAAGCATTACCTGAGTGACATTGGTTTCTCACTGCGTCATGAAAAAGAAACGAACTTCCATCTTTCATGATGACTTATTCACATAGCTGAGATCAATCTCACCCACAAGATAACCTAACGACAAATCCGAGATTTATAGTTCCCGGCTATCATCAAATAAGATACTGATATTAAAAAGATAAAAAAGGGAAAAATATTCTTTTCTCACCCCTTTTTTGGTCTTTAACTTTTACAAAAAAAAAAACCAAAAAGAGTTTAATGAATTCATAGAATATAACAAGTAATTAACTACTTATTAAACCACATTACATTTCTATTCTTAAAAACAATGTACAGAAAGTCAGAAGATATAAAACATACAAATTGTTTGATTTTCATAGACTTCAGCCATTTTTAAACCTTAACTTAAGTTCGTTTCTCCTTTAAATAAGAAAATAAATAAGTAGCCTACCCACGCAAGGAGTAAATAATGAAACATTTTTAGACCAGGTGCCGACATCATCGAATTTTACAGCAAAGGATTGTGGGAAAACACAAACGAATAAATCTCCAATCGTCCAATGACAGGATTACAACAAATATACTAAAAGATGTTCTAACCCATTTCGATTATTATAAAGATCTCGAGTTTAGTTCAACTCAACACTCGCCACATTCATTATTATTATAAACACGTGTAAGAGATCGTACAGTTCTGGACTTTCGAATGCTTCAGTTTACAATTTTTTATAAATTAAAGAAAAGAGATATTAGTAACAGAAATGGCAGAGAACCGACAGTCAATTAATCGGAACACTTGTATATGTGGGAGTTAGCATTAGGGAAAATATAAGTTCCTCAACTGACTTAATAAATTAAAATATTAACATAATATTCATGATCATTTAAAATGGAAATGGACAACAACAAAAAAGGGGGGGGGGACCAGAACTTAAAGAAAAAATAATTAGGAAAGTTCTAGAAAAATAGTTCTATTTACAGTTCCTTGCTTTATTTGTAAACAAATATTAAGAGGCTTCACCGCAATGTTAAACGTAAAACTGAAATTTATGAAAGTCTATTTAAGTGATTAACACGATGTTATCACAGTATTACCAATGGTTACATTCAAAGGCAATTCACATCGTAAAACTGCAAATCCTAAATCCTTTCATAGTTTAACTGGTCAGATGAAAAATGTGTGCAATGAAATAGATTTATGTGTTGCATTTGTTATACTTAATACTTTTAATAATATTTATACAAGGATTATTAAAAAATTATGAAATTGCTGTAGTTTATGAAGATGATAATCTTGGTAATTTAAAGTTGGAAAATAGTCTGGGCAATTATTTCAAATTATAGCTCCATTAAAAAAAGCTGGTGGAGTGAATTTTTCCTCCATAATGGATTTGGCAGCTATAAATAGCATCTTCTCTTTGTCTTACGTAAATACTTTCAGACAGCGTTTCAATTCCCCACAAATTCGCTGATTAAGTTCGCTTGAATAATTATTATCAGCGGGCGGGCGATGATTGAGAAATGAAAAATAAAGGCCTCCTAAACTAACAAATTACAATTTATCGATTTTTATGCCTTACCATCGCCTCACTGTTTACTGACAGCCTAAGTGCTCATGTAGCAATTTAATTTCTCCTGATTTACACACGCTCCGCTCCAGGAGGAATTACACAACCCAGTTTTCTTTGCTGAAGCTAGCTTTAAGAGCCAACTTTATTCGTGAATAGGTGCGTACTATTTGTTCCCTGCTTGTATTAGTAGCAGCCGTCTCCGAGGGCGCATCAATTACCAGACTCATACATGCAATTCCCGGCTGTGTTTCAATTTGGACTCTGACGCTTCGCCTTTTTGTTAAATGGTTGCTTTATCTGCTGTAAACACTCTAAAGCCCTTCTCCCTTGCTGGATTACTTTCCGCCTTCATCAATTATTAACTCCTTCCTTTTCTGCTGTTCATATTCCTCTGGAGAATGCCTCTCCTGTTGAACTCCACTAAGAGGGCGGCGGGCAGTCGGTCCCTTAAACCATTCTGGACCCAAGCCAAGGGCGGACCCCATCACGTCAAGATGCAACGCCTGCTACCACCTGCCCGGATCTCTTGAAACACGTGGCGTAACTGAAGTCCAACTTATCACAAGATTTTAAAGCGATTTCTCGGCCGACCTTAGAGCACCCGTTCGCTCTCCGCTAAGTAATTCGAAATCCATCTACACAATCGTCAAAAGATTTTAAATGATTTTCTGAAGATTCCAGTTGAGCAACGAATCTCGTTGGAATCAATATTAACTAATGGCTTTGAAATAGTTTTCATTCCTATCCTCCTCCAATTACTTGAAATAAATCTTCTATTTAAACAGAGCTCTTAAGTATTTGAATATGCTAAAGCACAAATTTGCAAGAATGCATTACTTAATAGCCTAAGTCCAAATTAATTTATTACAAAATGAAAATATACCTTAAATAAGTAAAATAAAATTTTTAGAAAGGATTCTATTGGAGATGTGAAAAAGATTTTTCGGTTTTGTAGCAGGTCAATGATAATCAAACTATTTAAAATTACATATTTTGTTTAATAGCCATTATTGAGGATGACACTGACTCACTTTTAATTCACATAAATTAATAAAAAACTTCACATAAAAGTAGCAAAAGCTTATTTTTGCTACTTTTATAAAAGAACAGAAAATTTTGAGTAGAGAAAAAGCCTGTGAAGTATATTATAATGTCATTAATCTAGTGAATTTTTGTTGTTAGGATGTTTATATAGAGTATGATGCACGTGGCAGCTAAGAGGCGTTAATTCAGGTGAATAGGAAGGATGAATGAGGATTTCTATGTTAACCTCCTTTATAAATACTTATATAAATACCATTCTGTTATTATTTTATTGCAGTTACTGTGAAATCCTTACTTCAAACTGTAAGCTGGTTTTAGATGGGACAATCAAAGGCAGTTCAATGATCATTTAATCGTTCTATTAATTTTCGAGATTTTTTTTACAGTGAATATTTCAGTCATCACTTATTTCAAAACAGCTGTCCTTAGTAAATGGTCTTTGAGAATATGGTTATCATTTCGTTTCTTTAACTAAATATGAAAAATATTTTCTATTGTCATTTTAAACAATCATGAATATTTCTTGAGAAAATGGTTGCATTTACATTTTATTTTTTTATTTACAAACTGATGGATCGAAATCACAGTGTGGAGGAGTCCATTTCTTCTTTTTCGATGGTTCAATTGAGAATAATTATTTCATCAAGTATTGCCTAAACGTCATTTCAAAATTACTCATAAATTCTTTTTAGAAAAATGACTCAGTCTTAAGACTTCTGAAGACTTAATAGAGTCAAGAACGAAAAGATCTGTTCACACTCTTTAGCATATTATGATGAATTTTTAAAAGGTTCTTAAGATGTAAATGATTAATAAAAAAAGAATTTTAGTAAATTTGGAGCAGAACTCCTTTTAGTAATCCTTAGGTTCTTGACTCCATCTTTTTTTTGGAATTGTGATGAAACATTTTCACATCATTTCCCAGATCAATAAAAGGTTTAATTATTGGGATATTAAATAAAACGTGAAATTAATCAATAACAAGTCAAATGTTAACGATGCAAATGAGATTAGAGTATTTACATGGTTAACCAGATGTATCTAAACCTAAATTCTTCAACCGGATGATTCCAGAGAGCAACACTTGTTGTAGGAATTTGTTCGTTTGATAGATTTCATTTACAAATGTATGTAATCGTGTTTCTGTGGCGCGAATTACAACAGAATGATAACACGTCAGAGGATTACGTGTTCACCATCTGGTTACCATATTTCATTATCGCTAAACCAAATTAATTGTCAAATGAAATTAATATCTGATTTATCTAGCAATTATCTCTATTCATTTCAATTATTCTCACTGAAAATGATTATTTAAAATTTTAAAATTACTGTATATTAAAAAGCTTTCTTTTAAAAATTTGTGCAATTTCAAATGTTTGTTGAGCTCGCCGTGAGTTCTGGACAAAACCCAGAAAGATATTTTGTTCCGTTTGACGTTAAAAATAAATGGTAATAAACAAATTTTGTAGATCTTGAGATTTTTTTTTTCCATTATTGATTTTGCCACCTAGCTAATGAAGGATTAATTTCTAATGCGAAATAAAATCTAAAGACTGAAAACAAAGCTCAAAGCTAAGTTTCAGATGTTTCACAAACTTATGTTTCTATTCCACGACATCATCTTTAAAGTATTAATTAAATTTCGTTTTATCTCGCTATTCATTTTTATTTTTCGTTATTTATTTTTCTAATTTTTCGATTTGTCTCGATCTCTTTTCTTTTTTTTTCTTCCGTTATTCGGTTTTGAGCCACGAACCACATGTTCAGAAACCCTGCAATTTGAAACGTCCAACGGAGAAACATAAAAGAACTTGAACTCATTTTTATAACTTTTCTAGACTATTCGTTTGTTGACAGGAATCCGATTCTTTACCACATCTTCTAAATTCCTCAAATAAGTCAATAGAATGAAATCTAGAAACTTATTTACATTCATCAGTTTCATCTTTTTACTTTTTCTAAGTACTGATCATTTTCTGAAAAAGAGGAGAAAAGGTAGTTGTAACTTTCTGCTTCTAGTATCGTGGATTTCACAGCCTGGGTTCTTGTTAATGTTGAACCTTCACTAGAAGCAGCTTAGCTTTAGCCTTGGCTGTCAGTTTTTCGCGAGTAAATGAAGCCAAACAAATTAAGTTTGCCGTTCCGTTACCGAGGAATACAGTCGCTCGGCAGCCACGGATCGTGTTGTTTTGCTTGCCCGAGAAAATAACGCGAGCCTCCCCGGACGTCGAAGGCGGATGACAGCGTCAATCTATCTTGGCCTGCTTTTAAGATGGGCCCAGATAGAACGACAGGCTAAGGAGTGTCGAATAACTTGGTAATTCCCACGTGGCACCCAAGCATCGCCGTGACACCTTTATCGAGAATGAATTCCGTCACAGATAACCCGTCCTCTTAATGAAGTCGAACAGCAGGCGACAAATAAGTGTCCTCCGTACGTCGCCCACTCTAAATCAAGAAGCAATTAATGGATTTGGAGTATATCTAATGGACCCACTCTTCATCCTGTCCGGATCATAAATCCTGCGCCTTTAATTGGCTGGACAGATGCGCCGGCGCCGTCTAATGACCCTCCTGTGCAAAGATGGAAACAAAGTAGTTGCTTCTTCTTTCACTTTCAAGAAAAATTGGGAGTGAGGGTGGGGGTGTTGCTGTGCCGGAAAGAAGACGGATGTCATGTCAACAGCATCAGAGAGAGAAAGCAAGGAGAGCAGAAACAATACCCACAGCGATACAAGACGATTCATTACATCCTTATGATTCACTGCGCGGTTTCATGCGGATGATTGCGTTTGGAAAACACCCGAGCGAGTCTCAAAAGAGAACTGTTTATCACCATTCTTTTGCTAAACGAGGATCGCTTGGAGCGAGGCACTAGTTCATTAATGCACCGTTCCTACTGAAATTCCAATTTTTAAAAAAAGAGAGGCCAAAAAGAAAGACTGTTTTTGTCGAAACGAAGGAGATCTTCACTGATGCAACAACCACTATTAGTGAGATGCCTTCCGATAAGAGAGAATTCATTTCAAATCCATTCCTAAACCATTTCGTATTGATTAAAACTTCAAAACAATTCACAGCAACTATCATCTTACATCACATTCATTAATGCCGGTCTTCCTTCCAGTCCAAATCATCCACATCAAAGCTAGAAAAAATGAATTTTATCCAATTCTTACTAAGAAAAACTTTCCTTCATTTTTTCTTCAACAAGGAAATCAGAATCAAGTAATTAAACAGCTTTTTCTTATTTTTTAACCTTTTAGTCTTCAGAAAGTTAATTAATTTAAAAGAGATATAAATGAAATAATATTTTCTCAAACAAAAAAAGGATTCTTAACACTTTTCGTCTTTTATTTAAACTTTTTATAAAGTTATAACTTTAAGATATAAATAAGAAGTCCAAAGGGTGTGGGTTATTTTTTTAGCAATTTTTTTGCTGTTAGTTCAGTTTTTAATTGAGAAAGTTACTGTTGCCAAAAAACAATGCCAAATCACTTCTCTTCGACTCAGCGTCCAGAATATGTTAGTGATAACATTACGGCAATTTATTAATATTTAAAGGGTTTGTTATTCAATAAAACTGATTAATAAAGAAATACAAATCAAAACACAGCTGCTTTATTGATTTATATTGTATGTTAATGGAACATGATAATGCTATTTGACTTATTATTATTTAAAAGCTTAAAATTATTTTAATGAAACAGTGAGCGATATGGCGATCTTTTACTTAAATAATATTGGACGTTTAGAACAAAGTTTATAAATTCGTTCTATTTGGTAAACTACAAAGGCCTTGATTGGTTGATTAGTAATCACGTGGTTTACAAAGAAACTCAATGGATAAGGAGATGAATTTCAAACTTCAAATTAAATGTATAATGTCCAAAAATTTCTTATTTTCCTTGCAATTTTCGTGTAAGTTTCAATAATAACATAATATTCATTACAATATGTTATTATAACATATTATTATTATTATTTAATTTTAATAGAATTTGAACGTAGTTGTACCTAAAGCTTTAGAGTTCAAAAACTGCTACAAAAACGAAAGTTTTCTGAACTATGTAGTAAATTAACGACCATGGAAAAACAAAGACCTCTAAGAAGTTTTGAATGTTACCATTTCAGATAAGTGAACTTAAGAAATCCAAACTAAGGAATAAAAGTTACTGAAGCGGCAACTGCTCTTACAACCTTCGTATTGGTTTTGACTCAAGGTCTGTAGCTTAAACGCGTCCACTCTGGCGTACAATGACCATAACCTCTTTAAGCACATCATAAAAACACACACAATTACTCCTAAAACAAAATCCCACAGGGTCGTAGAGTGGACCATTTTTTGGAAGTTATGGAGTTGTTCTTTTCTTTCTAGTTCAAGAAAAAAGAAGAAAAAAAAGATAAGGCAACAAAACTCGCCGTTAAAGTTAAGCTCCTCAATTGCCTTCAACTTTCACGAACTCTTAGTAGAATTCAATCATAAAGACAGTGTTTGGCAATTGATTAACGGAAAGGATTCGAAATAAATATTAAGAATGAAATACAAGTTTTTGAGAATGATGAAATTAAAATTCAAATCTGCAAACTCCATTACTCTCTTTTGGAGCTTTCAAATACAAAACCCTTAATCCAATACCTACACCTATCTCTCGATATCTTACAACAATTTCTTGTATATAGTACAGTAGAGTCGCGGTAATCCGAGGTAATTGGGGCTGATGGTACCTCGGATTACAAAAAACTGGATTACATGGAAAAAGAAAAAAAAAAAAAAACTAGAATTTTCAACTAAAACGAATCGAATTTAATTTACAATAGATATTAAAGCTACAGATACATTAACAATGTTACCCGGTTGCATGAAAAGACACTTCATAAGCATTTACAACTTTAAAAACTGTCCAAGGTCTTCTGCTTCACAGTAGAGCAACGCTTTTTAGCATCATGCCATCATCTAAGTTGTAGGGTATCGCTTGGGCATGCACCTCGGATTACACGGAATCTCGGATTACCGGGGCTCGGATTACCGAGACTCTACTGTGATTTTATAATTAAGATGATATTTATATGTTTTTGATAATACTTAAGGCCGATCTTTTCAACAAGATAAATATTTTAATGTCGTAGCGAATCATATTTTGATTAAAACTTGGGTAAAAAGTAAGTGCTATTCGATTCTTTTTCCCCCTTTTAAATTGGGAGAGGAGTAAACAGCAATTCTTAAATCTATAAAACTACATCTTTAATAACTGCTATAGTGTAACGAAATAACCAAAACAGAAATGCAATACTATATCTGTCGCTAAAAATTGTTAAATACAGCATTTTTTTTTTACAAATATTAGACTAAGTATGTTTTCATCTTCGCATATTTAATAATACAAAGCCAATTCATTACCAAAAGTAAGTCAATATTTTTTGGAATTACAGTTCAGTTCATGAAAGAAAGAGCATTCGATGATGTAATTTCCTTATGGGTTGATGTTTACAGGACGTAACAGCGCCATCTGTTGCTAAAATCCGTAACTGAATCTTTTTTGTAAACATTACGAAACCATTCTGGTTTTTATATTTTCTACAGTTACGAATACATTTTGATGTTATTGTTATTATTATGACTGAAATAATTAACCACGTTCCACACAATTCCCATTGCTTGGCTATGCAAAGTTTTTCTTGATCACGCTTATGCGATCACAAAACGACGCCATCTTGGACTGACTTCTCGGAGTTCAAGTTGATGACGTCATGTTGGTGACGTTTATTCCAAAAAAAAATCGATCGCTACGTAATGACCATATATGGCAAACACTCTTTTTGTGAAAAATACTATAGTTTTTTGTTTGTTTTTTTAATTTGAAGGTCAAATGAATGCAATTGAGATAGAAATTGAGGCTCCATTATTTATTTTTCATGACATTTGAAAAAAAAAAAAAAAATGAACCACTCATCATCGAAGATCAATAAGAGATTTACAGAAGTTCCTATTCTCTTCTATCGCCATCTGTGTCCTCTTCGCCACGTGCACACTGACATTTATGATTTTCTTTCCAAAGAAAATGGATTTTAACTCACCCTCCGTCGATAATGCGGTTCCATTTAATATAACAGCGTTTCCACTGCAAGCCTCGTTTTGAAATAATGATCGTTTCGAATATTTCCCAAAAAATAACAAAACAAAATAATCACAGTTCAATGACTCATTTCTAAAATCTCTAAAATAAATAAGCTAATTCTTGACCGAGTGATATCTTCTTGAACAAATATCAAAATTAACATGTAATAACAATAGAAGTACAAAACTGCCGCAAATAAATCGAATCTTCTATTAATTTAATAATTTTAACTGTTTCTGTCATAATTACCAAAGCAATTTTCAATAAGTTTGTTATTTACATTCAGGTATGGCCGCGCGGTTGTCGCTATGACATCGGCCTCTCACCTCTGAGTCCCGAGTTCGGTTCTCACGTGGGTTTCGTGATGGTGGACGATCCGCGCTGGGCAGGTTTTCTCGGGGTTCTCCCATTTCCCCTGCACTTCTCCCACCATACTTTCTCAGTCTTTCTCTCCATCTGTCCATATTTCCGTGGGATAGTACAATAGACCTCTGGTCGCAGTGCTTGGCTTCTGCCACCCACCTTCATTACATACATACATATTCAGGTATTATTACTATTATTATTATTGTATTTTCTTTAAAATGGTTTTGAAAATATTTCAATTTAAAATTAATTATCTAAAGACGACCTACAAAAGCTAGGAAACAAAACATTCTAGACAATAAGAATAAAAAATTTCTTTTTTTTTTTTAAATTTAATATTTTTTGATATTGCAATAATGTTTAAAAAAAAAAACTCGAAGAATTTTTGGTTTAATCTCCATAATTCAAAATAATTTTGATTTCTTGGAAGTATTTTTCTCTGTATTTTGATTAGACAATATGATCAATTTACTCCATTTCAAAAGGAACCAAAAGATGTCCTCGTTTTATGATTGTAGAAAATTGCCATCTTGCTTTGCTAAGGATGTACAGTAAAAGATTATCTTATAAAATTTGGCCTCTTTAATGTTTTTATATTATTTTCAAACTAAAAGAGAGGAAAAAAACAAAACCGAAAAGAGAAAAAAAAATTCTGAAAAATAATTAGAAAATAAATTCTTTACTTAATTGATTAACATCAATGCGATGTAAACTCCCCTGTGATCTATTCGCTTGATTTGTTGTTGGGGATTTCATTCAACACTGAAGTGGTTTGAGACACTAGTGCGTCTCCCTAAGCACAGACGGGGGCGTGAATATCATGGATTATGATGGCATTTCATAAGGAAAGTAAAATCACACGTGAATTTTGGCATTTAGTAAAACAAAACTCAGGAATAATTCAGTACAGCGTCACGGCGTGAACCCAAACATCATCTATCGAATGGATTTTCCTCATCCACTCACTAACGGTAAAATATTTCCAACTTTTTGTTATATTTTTTTAATTAATTATTTTTTAAAGTTTTATTTAGTACGTGGATACCAGATTTTTTTTTTTTCGTTTTTCAGTTAAGTTGAAAAAATATGTTAACAAATAAATATGTTAAATAAAATATGTAAACAAATACAACGGAAATAGAAACAAAGTAGGCCTATCTATTAATTAGTCTGATGATTGAACAAATTTCAACAAATCTACATTAGACCCTATTGTTAGTATTGTTAATAATTTAATCATTTTATGGTTTTAAAACTAAACTCCCGATTATCCGCGGAATTGGGTGGCGGATAAGCGAATTCTGGGATAATCCGAAATAGGACGAAAATCAACACAAGAATGCTTTTAACATGGTTTATTTACATTAAAATGGCAGTACATACATTGTAAACAATTATTTTATTTTACTTTATTTTCTTACTTTTTAACAAAAAAAAAATCGGTTAATTGCCTTTGTTTTTTCGTGTCGAAACACGAAAGCCCCCTACTTGGTCGTCGCTAAATGTGCCTCTTTTATTGTTTACCTTATTCTAGATTTAAATTTTTTTTTGTTAATTTCGTAATTTATTGAAAATCGTACTGAAAATCGTCATTTAATCGTAATTTACTGTACAGTAAAATAAAATGGAAACAGGAGAGGTCCGCGGATAATCGGGAGTTTACTGTATTTTGAACTTTCTACTGAACAGCATTGCATTCATTCTTTATTAGGACAACTTTACTGCATTGGGATACTCAAAAGCAAGCGTCTGTACTAAACTATGCATCTTTTCGGGGTCACTCTTTGATAGAAACAAAGAGGAAGTCGGTGGCGGTGAATACTAATAGAACCTACGTCAAAAGGACGGGTTAGGTCTTTGGAATTCTTCCGATTGATCAGCAGCGCTCGCAGCACCGTCCTTATGTGGATCAGAGGTGGTTGTATTGTGGCGAAGGTCAATTATGATTAATGGTCGCCTTTCTGTAGCTGCTGAGTAGCCAATGGCTTACAAAGATTAATGGGAAATTGGCACTTTTATGACGATAGCAGCAGCGAGAATCGAGCAATAAATAAAGCACTTCATGCTCACAAATGAATGGCAGTGTGCGAAGACGGAACTGAAAAGATACATTTCATTCAGCTCTATCGGACATTTCATCTCCAAGACAGGTATTTAACAGGAGATTATTCCATTTGGATTAGAGCCACTGTAATGAAACAGAAGCCGATGTTTCTGATAAGGAAAAATGGACGGTCAATTAAAATTAAGGAACACGTAGATTACGTCTAATACCGTTACATTTCCTCATCTACTTACAATAGTGTAGAGAAAGGAATACGATCATATCATCAATCCTAACGACGCCTCAACGAAAGGACCGAAGAAGATCTTGTCCCCAGTCATTTAGTTACTATAACAACGGGGCAAATATAGCAATCGCCTTTTCAATGTACATTAAATATAACAACGATGGCTCTTCTGCTGTTCCCACGTTGTTTCACATTCTTACTGTAAAAATCAAACTCACAACCGATATCTAGATAATCATCATCTAGATATTTAAGAACCATTTCTTTAGAAATGAAGAAAATTACACGAATTAAAAAAGAAAAACTACCTTAAAAATCAAGGAAATATATTTAAGCCAATAATGTTGAATAAAAACTACGAAAATAAGTACAGATATATTCAGCGGAATGGAATACTTCAACTTTGGAGGGAAATAAACCCTGGTTCCTCAATTTATCCTCTAAACCACTCGTAGTGTTAAAGATTTATACCTACTGTTCCGTTGATAATTCCTAAGGAAGTTGTGAAACCATACAATACGAAAAGAAAGGATAATTGTGAAAACCCTCTTTTAATTCATCTGACTTTTGTACCCAGTATTATGAGATTTTATTTAATAAACCAGTTCACTTTTTTTAATTATGACTGATCAAAATCAATAATTACATTTTCACAAAATCTTTGTTGAAAAATTCTTAGATTTCAATTCCGTTGTTATTTCTCTGCAATGTTATTTCTGTTATTTCTCTGCAATCGAAAAAAAATGAAACAGTTTTTTTCCAAGACTACGAAATCTTAGTGAAATGCCACGAGAGCACACACAAAAAAATGTGGTGCTCTTTTTGTTTCTCGCCAATGTTCAGATATCTTTGATGTTGCTCCGCAAGTAATTATTTCATGAGTTACAAAGCATATCCCAAGAATATTCTAAATTTATCAGAATTCTAAATTTATCAATAAATTTTATATTAGTAATTAACTTCATTTAAGCTATTCGATTAAATATAATGACACTATTGATTGAATCGTTTCAGTGGAGCTTAAAGTAAATAATTAAATTCCTGAAAGATCAATTATTAATTCTATAATTATTAGCCAACTAATTAAAATTAAAATTAAAATTTAAAAGGATGGAAGTAAACATTTTGTAAAGTATTAAAAGTTTGTAAGGTTTGCACTTCAACTACTCCTTTTGTGAACTTTTGTTAATTCTCGTAGAGCATTAATGTATTCATATCTCGTTACGTAGCGGTGATACAGTAACAACAATACAAAAACCACCATGCATACAATAGAAGTTTTCCTTTTTCTGGGAAAAAAAAGATAGTGATAGCGATTAATAAACCAATCCCAATAATTCGCAACGGCTTCTGATAAGTATAAGACAATATAATTGATATTGCTTTAATTTCCTTATTATAATAAATGTGATTGTTGCGAATGCAAAAAGCGCAATTGTTGCGATTTTTGTGACTGTTTTAGATTTGTAATGTAAATGTGATTGTTGCGAATGCAGAAGGCGCAATTGTTATGATTGTTGCTAATGATAATTTAATGATATTTTAATGATACTTGTCCACGGACAGACAGAAAACGCCGGATAAGTAATTAAATCCCAATTACTTAGTGAAGTTTGCTTCATTCCGATTGATTTTAAATCATAAAAAAAATCACGCGCCAATTAATGAATTTAATTAATTACACAAAGAATTAAAATCCTTCGTTAGATATCATAGTTCAAATGGTTTCTCATGGGAATTTTGGTTCCCTTGAAGAGTTTATTTCTCGACCTACTCAGAAAACAAATTAAATCTTAGAATTAGATCATCTGACTTGTGCTTGAATAGGAAGACCAAGTTACAAGAGTATCATTTAACAGTTCAAAAGTTATTAGAGGAAAACACAGATTAATTAATAGATCGATGAGCCCTTTTTCCGCAGGCTAAAAGAAAGGAATCAACCATTTTGAAAACATTAATAAATAATGTAAAATAGTTAATTAACGCTATTAATTCAAATATTATCGTTTTCTATTTTTAGTATTTAAATAGGATCAGTTTAAAGGGCGATATCGGTTTCATAGTCTAATAAAGAAACTGATTTCCATGAAGTGGTTTAAAACCGTTTTTTATTTCTGATTTTTTTGTTGTTTTTTTTAGTGAGGTTCGCATTCGCAGTGGTCAGAGAGGCGTAGTTGTAACGCCTCTGAAACGTAAATTTGTTCTTGGCTTGCGTGGAAATGACAGTAATGAGTAAAAAGGAAGCGTGCAGATGACAAGAGGAAAGGGCGCTGACCATCCACTGACCTCTCTTTTCTCTCATGTGTTTGACCACTGTTTACTGTATAAGAGAAAATTTCAAGGCTCCAAATCGATCGGTGGCGCCCTCTATTTTAAAAGGCAAATCCTAACGTTTCCAACTTGAGAAGCACCCATCTTACTAATGGTGAAAATCTGCTGATCAATACAATGCTAAGAGTGCTGTTATTATGTAGAGAAAAGCCCTTTTATACAGATTATGAAATCTGCTGCAGTATTCTTCAGTTGGGAAAAGAAGAGAATGGAATCAGCTGTAACGTTTTTTTATTATTATTCTTTTTTTTTTTTTTTGGTAGGCGATGAAATTCTTCTATTTTGGAAACGAAATCTCATTTTCACGGAAGGAAGACATAAGAAGGTGAACTTTCCTTCATCCAATCCTTTAATGAATAATTGATTCCCAAAGAAAAATGGAAATCTTTGAAATCTCTTTCACGCCAAGAGAATGATCTCAATAAACCTCCTGGGGATTTGCAAGAATTTTACAAAACATGAAACGAATTCAATTCAATCAAGTTCAGAAATCCTGGAGGAAAAAAAAGAAAGAAATTTGTTTCCTTCATAATTGAGAGTTAAATATAAAGATGAAGTGATTTTACGAACGCAAATAAAATTGAAAAGTCGTGATCACAAAGAGAAGCCGAGAGAAAGTGATTACAACTAAAAAAAAAAGGAGTTAATAATTTTGCGTAAAGGAAAAGGAATTAAAATAAACTTCATCTTTTTTTTTTTTTTAATTATGTAAATTTGAACTGTCTCAGCTTCTGTGTTTGTTTCATTCCGTCTTGGAATACATTAAAAACAGCAATACACTAAGGCATCTTATGTAGCAAGGAGTTAGAAATGTACAAATCAAATTCTTAGAACTTCTCAAGTACAGGTAGATCCCGTTATACGCGGTTTCGTTATCCGCGTTTTCGGCTATAGGCGAGTGCTGTTTAAAGAGGCGCCGTTTGTTAACACTACGCGGAAACAATGATTCGTTTGCGTATCTTGACGCGTATCTTTCGATGTTTCTGTCACGACATGAGTGTTCAGATCAGATCATAGAGCTGTAAAGCTGCGTGTGAGAGGATCTATATTTAAGATGTCAGGCAAAAGGAAAGAAAGTGTATCTACAGAGGGGAAGAAGCGTGTACGAAAGTCGTATTCGTTAGAAACAAAGTTAGAAGTTCTGGATCGCTATGAAAAAGGTGAGCGTATTGTTGACATTCCTTGCTTTGCGACTTAGTGAATCCGCTATGAGAACTATTCGTGACAATGCGGAATCAATTCGAAAAACTGCTTAATCTTCAGCAACTTGATTGTAACTAGCGTGACTAAATCTCACTCGGAGGCGATGGAAAGAATGGAGAAAATGCCTGCTATTCAAGCTAAAGCTAAGAATTTTGTGCAGATCTCACGATAGAAAAGGACGATCCAACACCTTTCTCGGCCAGTTCAGGTTGGTTTGATCATTTCAAGCATCGTTTTGGCTTCCACAAGATAAAACTAACGGGGGAGGCAGCTACGGCAGATGAAGTCGGAGCAGAGGAATTTAAACAAAGATTTAAGCATTAAAATATATTTTCATATATTATTTTGATTTTCTGCATTAAAATTAAGTTTCAGAAAGATAATATTGGTTGTTTATAATCTAAATACTATATAATCCGATTAATTTAAACTGAATTTGTGAATAAGTGAGAACTTAAACGTATAATATTCATATGAAATGTCTCCCATTTTACGCGAATTCTGTATACACGGCAATTTCGTGAAACGCGAATACCGAGATCTAACTGTAGTTATATAAGCGACTACAAAATATTACAGCTTAACATTATATCTCATTTAATAGAAGGCGGACAGAAAGACTTTCTTTTTTTTTTTTTTTTGGTTTTGACTTAATGAAATTTCACTGCAAGATATCAAAGTTACTCAAACAATTCGTAAATCACGAAGAAATAAGAAGAGTAAAAAAAAAACAAGAAATGTAACTAATAGTTTACTTCTCTCATTATCGGAGCAATCAATATTCTTAAAAAAACCACTAACAAGTTCCGAGTTCCATACAGAGTTTATTAGGACTTGGGTAATGGATGTAAAAAGAAAATGGAGTCTCTGCGTCTTCTATTTTTATGGCCTCCCAAGAGGATCTGTCTTCGTTAAATTCACAGCTTGTCACTTACGGATGCCGTAGATTACTTTTTTTATCTTTTTCTTTCAGTGAACTTCATATCCTGAGCTGTGGACAATGGACGCTATTTATAGACGTCCACCGCATCTCCCTAATTAAGACTCCCTTATTGAGGCTGCTTCTAATTTAGAAAACAATAAAAATACGCTGTTTATGCTAATTAATTGCCTTTCTAATTTCTATTCATCTTTAAATGAGAAAACTACCTTATTCATATTTCTTTATAATAAAGTAAGTAATTGCAAGAGCAAAATTCCTTAAAAAAAAAGATTAATAGAATGTAATTATAAAACTAATTAAATTTCAAAGAAATAAATAATTTGTTTAAATTTAAACAAATAATTTTAAAAAATTTGAATAATTTTTGGGTATTCCTAAAATTTAGAAACTTAACATCCAAAATAATCGAAAACTACAGAAAATAGTAAGCACAATATATTTCAGTTCAGCAATTTTGAAAAATCTCCGATATAAAGCTGTAAAGCTTCACATTTTCATGAAAATTAATGTGAAGCAGCGTTTAGAAACTAGAGCCGACAGACCAATTTAGCTGTGAGAGCTATGACTGTTCTCCGAGGAACAGATAAATAATTATGAGTCACAAATAACAGTGAATAAATGATAGCTCAGAAGATCTGAACTCCTCTCCCTAGTGGTCGATTCGGACATTTCATTTGTGATTCTTCATCAATAAGTTATTATCAAGTTAATTTTCTATATTGTTCTGATGAGAGGTGAAACACCGAAATAGATTGTTCTGAAATGACAGAAATGAATTCCCACTCGAGGGTAAACTGAAAAAAAATATGAAAAACCTTTCCTCTGTAACTCTATCAAAGAATTACAGAGACAAAATTACTAGAAAATTAATTTGTTAAAGATTCAAGACCTTTTTAAAACTTGTTCCATATCAATTTTACAATGTTCTTAACTTTCTAATTTATAAATCTATACTTAAGCTATAAAACATTTAGAACAGCTTAAGTAGTAATAATACTTTCAGAATACTAAAAATTTGATTGACATTTTTTTTCTGTATAAACTAGTGAATTTTTCGTAGACGTCTTAAACTTCATAAATGTAAAATTGAATTTCTTCTTTGATAAACAGGAGGCAAAAAAACAATCTCTGCTTCCATAGAATTCGCGCAAAAGAAATAAAAAATAAAACTACTATCTTACATCTAGTCTACGATCCAAGCAAGGCTATATTAAAAAAAATCAATTTCGTTTTAGGAAAAACCTGATTTATAAAGTAGAATTGGAAGAAAACTGAATTCTTGTTAAACCAATTTGCAAAGACAGCTTCGAATGTGAGTCAAAAAGAGCCACTTTAAAGATTGATGATTTAAAGCAGGAAGTTTCTCCACGCCTACGATTTCTGAATGGAACTCCATTTTTGCAGATAAATCTTTTTGGGTTTTAATTTCAAAGTTCCAGTCCGTGACAGTCTTTTTCTATTCTTTTTCGCCTCTACCTCCTGTTTCTCTATTCTCCGGAGAGATATTAATTTGATGCTGTCTTGCTCTACCCGAGATCTTTAATTAGATATTCAATAAATCCTAAGTTGCAGGACGTCGTCCACAAAGGGGATAAAAGATGAAATGCGAAGTCACATTGGAATGCTTCAGGCGCAGACTCGTTCTCAAGGAATTAAATGCACTCCTAAACGCGACCTCGGCTCTGCGAAATTTTCAATTTCTGTCTGTACATAGAAAGAGGCTTCCTTCAAGTTTATTCAGTTCCTTGAGTGGTTTCGAAAGGAACTATCGTCATTTGCTTCTCATTTCTCCCAGTCGGAAAATGGAACATATGAAAAACGAGAATTTTTTTTCTGAAATATCATCAGAAGTCATCTTCTAGAGTTACCATCATTTTCAAGATCTACACAACGACCAGGTATACAATTACCAGAGAAATTTCTAATAAGTGGGGATAGGTTATAGCTTCATCTTGAGAAGTATTATATTTTCTATTAATATTTTTTAATATTTCGTTCTTAAAACTGAAAATTCTTCGTTATTTTCAAAGAACGTTGTTGATCAGTTTTTTCTTTCTTAAAACTATGTAATATCTTCTTAATCAAATAGCATTTATCTCATTAGATATAAAAACAATTAAATTATAGAAATTAGTTAATCGCTAAATTCTACTTTCTGTCTCATTATTAAATTATATTTTCTTTCTAAGGAGAAATCATTGCACAAACTTTTCTCAGAGTTTCTAAATAACAATATAAAAGTGATAAATAATATTATCTTAAACTGATAGTGTTTTTGTCGGAATCGCAGTGGTAAGACTAGTGAGAAAATTGATGTGACAGCAGTGCGCCGGCCTCAATGAATTTTTTTTAGGCATATCTGTATCTTAATAAATAGCAATTGGTATTATTTTTTTCCTTTGAAGCACCACTACCATTCCGATAATCATCCAGTACGGAGACCTTGTTATTTACTGGTGACTGCCCCCGTTGATGATCGCCAAAGAGCGTGAAACAGCTGTTTCAGGATGTCACTTGATAAATAATTTGCTCTCACCCATTGTTATTTGATGGTGTTTTTGTTTGTCTTTTTTGCTCAAATGTTGGCTTTGCTGCAGTACGCAGAATCCTTGCAGTGAAGCATCCCTAGGGGGCCAATTTGCTTTTAATCATCTTTATTGAGATTGCTTTTAAATTATAAGCTTAGTAGCAAAATCTTTTAAGTTAAAAAATAATTCTCAGCATCCACACATAAATTAACTCGCTTTACATAAGTTTTATTAAAATGTAAAATGGAAATTGGAATGTATTACGTTAAAGGAAAAAAAAATACATTACCAAAAAATAAAAAATATTTTTACTTTCAGCATAAAGGTCGAGTCTTTAAAAGTGTTTTTTTTTTTTGTTTTTTTTTTATCTGAAAGTCTGAAAGTTCCTTTAAGCCTCAGTTGAATTTTGAAAAAGGAAACAGTAAAAATGCAAACAATTTTAAGCAATTACAGTACTTTTTTTTTTTTTTTTTTTTAATAAAGGATTATTATATTGTCAAGTCGTCCATCACTGCAAAAGTATTTCGATAAACTAATAACAATCTGAGTGGTTTTGAATTGCACACGCCTGAAATGCACAAATTGAAGAAATCAATGGCATTTTTCGCATTCACACTCCATGTAAGACAATACTCGAATAGATCCAGATTTAATTTGTGTTGGGCATTTTACGAGTGAGCTGCACCACCAAAGGGACCTTTGACTTTTGTTTCACGTTGCGCGTCCTGGTTCAGGCAACTGAAAAGAAGGCGAATCGGTACGGATTTGGAAGCATCCGATTTCTAGAGCAATGGCTGCAGTGCATTCCAGAACCTATTTAACCAAATATTGCGAGACTTAAATCAAAGGCCCGAATGGAAAGTAAGCTGCAAAGGCTCTCCTATTCCAATTACAGCCTGCTTTTAGAAGAGACAAAGGTTTACAAAGGTCGACCACAGAGAATGGTAATGAAATAATGAATTTTCACCAGGCTTAAATCAAGCGAGACTGAAATGGGTAATTTCAGAATTTGTCTCAAGATTTTGAGTAAAAATGAATAATAATAATATAGGAACCAGATTTAAGTGTAGAATAAACGCTTTACAAATAATACAAATATCGCTATATCTTATGAGAAATAGCAAAAATTTTGAATAAATTAAAGTACGAACTATGATTTTTATTTACTTTGCAAATCATATAAAAATGAAAAAAAAAAAACTAAACAAAAATTAAATAAACATGAGTATATTTTAGTAAATACAATTAAATTAAAAAAATAATATAACAAAATTCTGAATTTAAATAATATGGATATAAAACAAAAAAATCACTTAGAGAAAACAAAAATCTCTTTTCTTTTAATTAATGTGTAATGGTTTCGTTCGTTGAAAGTTAGCCAAAGAATTAAAATCTCGATTAATTTGTTACCAAGTCATGAATCAATTAAGCCATTAAAAACAAGCGTAATTGGGATTAAAACTTGGAATATGTTTTTCCTTGCACCTGATTAGTGTCATCTCATTGTTTATTGCTTAGCAATAAACTCAAGACACATGCCCGGCAAGGATATAAAAAATGGAATATTGATTTAATCTAAAAAAGTCATTTCTTCTTATACTACGGCATAAATAATATTTTTTATTGTTAAGAAAACGTTTAACCATGATTTATCCCTAATAGATGATGTTACAAATAATGCGTTAGAAAGTCTATTAATTTTTAAGTTATTAATCAGTATTTATAATTGAAATGAGTAACTAGATAAGTGTTCTTCAACTATTTTTAAATAAGGGAATATTATGTAAAACGGTTTATTTATTATTTTTAAATTCATAATTTTTAATTTCCTATTCAAGTGAATAATAATAAATAGTATGATCAAAATAATATGATTGAAAATATATACGATCGCTAAGAATAAGTTGATGGAGTAATAATACTTTAAAACTATTCTTAGTAAGAGTATAAAACTTTATTTCTGATTTTTTTATTTTTAGACTCACTTTCTTTCTATTATTTAGTACTTTCTTACTAAACTCAATTCGGAGAATAAGAATACATTTCTCTTGTCAGTATTACAAAAGTAAACAAACCAAATATAAATATTTTGCTTCCTTCCAAAAGTAGTAGGTAATTGTTTTTATTGTTAAGAAAAAGTTTTGCTTTTTGTGGAGAAGCATCATTAGAAACCAATGTGAGATAACATTCGAAGTTCAATTCGAGATGGTTTTTGAAGGAAATTCAGGAGGTGCACAGCGTTAAATAAAAAATCGGGGAAGGGGTTCTTCGTGAGAGAATTCTGAGAATGTCTTTCGATCTCAAGAGAAGAGAGAATACGTAACGAGGTTTGCATTTGGGAGTAGAGGAAATAGGAAGATGCATACACGTCGCTCTTAAAAATGAAAGCAATGCTTAAAATGAAAGAACCACCACAAATCAATATTTTATAAATATTTAAAAGTTTACATTCAAATTTAAAATTATTCAAGAAACTTGGAAACAGCTACATACAATTACGAGAAGGCGTATCAGCGGTTCAATACGTTGTCGTTTATATTATTTTTCGATTATATTTATTTTCAGAAATCAATAGTAGGCTATTTCCAAATTAATAATGAAGTTTATTTTGTACTAAATATTTGAATGCTTAATTTTTTAACAAGATGTTTTTTTTTTTTTTTTTAAATTTCAAAAAAAAGACTGTTGATTAATACAACAGTCCTATATTTTTTTTAGTTCTGTTCATTTAATTCTATTAATCTATCATCCAAGAGTCTATTCTTTTTATCGTACCACAAGAGTAATCATCTTTTTCTATTGTAATCATTTATGAGGTAAAAAAAAAGCTCTATTGTTAGGAAAAAAAAACAGATTAGTGTTTGTGTTTAACTGTACAGAATGTTGTTTACAAGTAATTGGTATAACAACTAAATAGGAAGGTTTGTTTTATTTCTGTTTTCTATTTAATTATTTAATTGGTTATGAAAAGGAATACTGAGAACACATTTCAGCCTAAGTTATTATAACCTAAACTTACTTTAAACAATTAAAAATACTTCAACATTATTTCAGAAACACTTTCCTATACGAATTCATCGTTACTAATAAGCTGAAGATGCCCCACAGACCTTAACATTACAAGCATCGTTTAAATTTCCAGTCGTGGAAAAATGAAGTTTTCCTTGAAAGTAATTATACTGTTAGCAAATAACTCGATTAAACAAAGATTTTTTTTTTAAACGATTGTTGTTGTTATTGTTAATATGATATTTTATAAAAAATGCACATATTTTACCTTAATGAAGACCTTTCAAAAGAAAATACTCGATACTAACCTACAGAAAGAGAAAGAAAAAAAAATATATCAAACATAAATTTCAAATTCAAATTAGTTAAAATACCTTGATTATCAAATACAAAAAAACTATGATACAAAAGGACATTAAGTAAAATTGGGTGAGTAGATCATTAAAACTTAAACTATATTAAATTAATACAATTTTAAGAAAAGTAAATTTTGGTTTAACTTGTACCTTTTGAATAATTTGAAGTTCTATTTTAAATTAATATTTTATTTTATTTTAGTTATGATTACAATAAGAACATAAATACAATGTCTTATTTACAGGACAGAAATTATACATTTATTATAGTGCACTTATATGGTTTGATTTTAGTCATTATCAAGAAAAAAAAAAAGACAATCAGGAAATCACAAGATTTGTGAGTTGTAAAGTTATTCGCTAATTTTTATAAGATGAGCTTTTATTTTTGATCTGCAAGATGATTTTCATTTAAATCTTTCTATTCCTTCTATCATTTTATTTTACTTTATTTTTTTACAAAAGAAAAAGAAATTACAGATAATTTGAGTCTGAAGGTTTTATTCTCTAAAACTTATTTAAATCTAAGTAAAAATGTTAGTAAGTAAAGTTGTTATAATTGCAATTATAACGAAAAAATAATGTGAAATTTATCAAAATATAATGTGAAAAATAATGTATCGTCAAAAGATCAAATCCAAGCTACTTTATTCTTATAGTTTAATCTCAATTGCAGGCATTTGATGGAAAATAATACGAACACTGTACTTTAGCCACTTATTCCATATTGCATTTACTGATCATGATTATTAAAGACTATTTATACAATTAAATTAAAAAGAAAATAAAAATCCCCCCCCCCCCAAAAAAAAAAAAAAAATAAAATTTTAAAAGGGTTTTTTTTTTTGTTTTGTTTTGTTTGTTTTTTTTCCCCACTCTATTCATTTATACATTTTCAGACATTTTTATTTATTCTCTAAAAAAAAAAAAATCAATATTAAATTAATATTTTATAATCATTCCTTAACAAAGGTTTGGGAATGTTAATAGTCGACTACTACTTCTTTAACTTTTATCAAACGACTTCGTTTTTAAATCAAGCATTTTGAAATAATTATGGTTCGGATTTTTTCTGTTCTAAAATTTATATACATTTCACATGCATTTATGATAAAATTCAAAATAAGACAGATTTTGAGGATAAACATCACTTATCAAACAAACAAAAATTATCAGTCTGCTAACCAAAAAATTAAAAAATAATAATAAGGTAAATAAATAAATTAACAAACTTCAATGTCCATTCCGAAACAAAGGAAACAAAAAAACGTTATACCCTCAGAAAAGACGAAAACAAAAGAAGAAAATCCCATCCATGCCAATTCCAGGATTCGAACCAGGTTTAGTTGTATCATGGCAGGTTGCCCAAACAAAACGAGCTTTTATTTTAACAGAAATACATCAAAACCAAAAAAACAGTCTGAGAATCAAATTCTCAGTACAAAAAATAAAACAAATATGCATATATATTTTTGGAATCAGCATAATTTGCAACGAATGTTTATCAAATTAAAAGTATGATGTGTCCTGAGAATCCTCATCATATCCTCTTTTAATTCTATATAATCTAAATAAACATTGGATCCGTTGCTGATTTGCATGTTCTCAAATTTCCGAAGTTATTCGCTCTTTTCGAACAAATATGTCCTGAGAATAACTTGGCTTCCATAGTTTGGAAAGCTTTTGTTATTAAATTCCATTCAACAACACAGCTTATTAGATTAATTTATCTCTGTTCACCAAACTTTGACTTGCATACATTTAAAAGCAGAAAACAGTAATAATATCCAAACCGCAAACGAAAAATTAGGAAAACAGATTCTCTCGGTAAACCCGCGACCCCTTTTCACAGTCAACATTTGAAGATCAGGACTCCTACAGTGTGCAACGACTGGATGCTTGTCAAGACCAACGGTGACCATTGAAATCCCGCAAACCCTCTTGTTACCGAAAGCTATAAGCCGCCCGGAAAGGCAATCGGCTCGCATTTCAATGAGGTAATTGCCATTTTTGTGGATGGCCGCAACACGGTATCTACAACCTGGTGGTAAGCCTTAACTCCGTAAGTTATTGTGGCCAAGTGGAACGAGAGCAAAAGTATTATGAACTGTTAGGGCTTTCGATTCGCTCGAGCCAATGGCAGACAAGGACTTATCTTGGGAGGCCCAAACTTTAAAGGAGACAGGTTAACCAGATTTATCTTGGGAGAAGGTGGAGGCGAGGGTAAGGGAACATTTTCTTTGCGCATAAACGAAGCCGTAGATCTTGAGGCATGGTAAATAGTGTCAAAGCCGAATTCAGCTCATTAAGAAAGAGGCGGGGATAGTCTGTCTTCACGTGTTTCGACGAGATGGATGCATTGAGGCAAGGTAATCGCGGCACAGGGTAATTATCACTCGTCCTCCTCCTTCTCCACTTCTTCTTCTCTCTTTCTTCCACTGCAAGTTTTTTAGAATAAAAAAACTTAAAGAGAAAACGTTGTTCATAAATATTATGTCATTTCGTGATCACAAATCCATTTTGTAAAAGTAACGCAAAACGTCGTTTCTAATTTGAATTTTATTTAAGAAATGCCAATTAATAAATTTTAACCTTACTGTTAAAAGGTCAAAGTTTTCTTAAAAAATAAAAAAAAAATCAAGTTAGTAGAAATAAATTGAGATTTTTTGAACTGCTAAATTTATAGTGATTGTTTTTGAAATAACTTTAAATAGTCTTGAATCCGTCATAGTTCCGGAAAATATTTATTTCTTGTTAGACCTAGTTGTTATTTACTAACTTGTATTGCTTGTGACGATATGAACCGACTGATATAATTTTCCGTACATTCGATTTTTATAACTACTCATAACATATCATTCTTCGACTACAATTCATTTTATCAAAGTGGAATGTTAAGCAGAAACTTCAATGTGAAGTAAAAGAGAAAATTATTTAGTCTTTATAAAATGTACGTTTAACAAAAGGCAATTTTTACAGCTTCTGGGAATAAAACCCAGATTAACACTCAAATCAATTCTTGAGCTTAAATTTTTCTAATATAACAAATATTTTTTAATTCTGAAGATACTTAATATCGATTACTATAATAAATAAATAGCATTGATTTTTTTTTTTCAATGTGTGTTATTTTGAATTTTTATTTATTTATTATCTTTTAGATTTATCATTTAGTAAAGTTATTGTCTTTTGGTATTTAATTTTAAAATAACTTAATCCAGGATGGAAAGAAATAGTTCTTACAATCCAAAAAGTAGCGAAAGCGTTATTAGATTAATTTAAAAGAAAATCATACAGAAGTGTAATTATAGCAAGAACTAATAAAGAAAAAAAAAAACCTTCAAATAAAAATAAATAGCTTAATTAAGTTGTAAGGCTCTCGGGCAATCGTAAAACCACTTTAATATTCGCAATTATCAAAGTCATCATACAACTGGCTGAAAGAATTGGATTTCTTTCAATGTTTACTGCTACCATTTAAGCAATAGCTACAACCATTTGTATTTGTTTGTTTCATTCAATGACTCGCTAGAAGACGAATATAATTTCAAACATATCTTTTTTTTCCCAATCTTTTTCATCTTTTTATAAAGACACTCTTGGCTGGAAAGCGAAGCAATTAGTTAATTGCACAAATCCCCTCCAGAGGGATATACAAAACCACTTCCTTTTCAAATGAAGTACGGATCTTTGAGGAATTTTACGATTATGCTTTTCTTCACCTTCCAGATGCTTCTTTATGTATTTTTTTTATTCCCTTTAAATTTGCTGAAGAATCAGAACATCTCCCCATTCTCTCACCTTAAAGTAAATGCCTTTGTCATGTCTTTAAGGACGTTTTTTCTCATCATTACTTCACAGTTGAAGACGACAGTGGTACAACAGCAGTCCCTTAGTGGACTTCCATTCTATCATTCTTCTTTCTTTTTTTTTTTTTAGCTTATTTACTTTTTTATTTCATTTAATTGCTTGAAAAGGAAGCGGATTTTCTCGTTCCAATTCTCTTTCAATTTCCGTTTCGAGTTTTCTGCGATAACCAAATAGAGAAACACATTTAAGCAAGAAGAAAAAGAAAAAGGGAAAAAAGAAGAAAGGTAAAGAGAGTTGAAGAGATGGTCGATTGCAAGTGACCCTCGATGTGAAGGAGAAAACCAAATGAAAACTGAAAATGGATGAAAAGAGTCAAGAAATAACAACAGTAAAAGACGAGGGAAATTATGAGGCCGACGTGATCTGCACAGAAATCCGTTTTCACAACGTAATCTCACCCTCTTCCGCTTTTCTCTTATTCCAGTTGCTGATACATTTTGCAAATAACGCAGAATTCTGAATATCGGAATATACGTGGATTTATGTCCATTCGAGGACAAGCCATTTAAATTCAAAGATTCTTTAACGCAACTCGAATTGAACGAAATTGCTGTGAATTCAGTCACTGCAGTTGGGTTACATCTGTGGAGTTCGTTTATTCTTATGCCTTCATTTTATATTTTTCCCTCTTACAATTGGCGAAATAAATATTCGAAAATCGATTATGCAGTAAAAAAGAAATTCTTGACACCCTTTTTTTGTCGATAAAATGTGTAGATGAAATACACTGTGTGAATAAACACAGCTCTATCATAAATTTCGAAAATTGGGACTTTTTTATTCCTTCGCTATTAATAAAATTCTTTCAATGTTAAATTTTAACAAGAAAAACTTGTTATGTCGAATACAAATTTAAATTTTTGATGGAACTATTATAAATTAATAAAAAAAGTCTATTCGAAATTTTTTTTTTAAAACAAAAAATAATTGAAGATGAAAAAGCTTCTGAAATTTAAATATTAATGTGATCGAATGCAGCACTGCGTTCAATCTTTACTTAACAAATTTCTTTCAACTAAAAATACCTTTATTAAAGATAAAAGGATCCTTGAGATTTTATATAAGATTAATGATGTTTAGTTTTTGGAATCATTACTTCTCTTACGTGTTATGGTCAGGAGCCTCAAAAAAATATGTAATACAATTCTAGAGTTATAAAATTCTCGAATCTGATTTTATTCTTTCTTTCCTCATTTTATTGTATTATATTTTTATTTTGTTTTTATACCAGAAGCAGACTGAATATTAATGTTTCGCGTAGTGAAAACTTAGTTGGACAGTGATTGTCTTAAAATATAAAAATATTTAATAAAATATTTTCCTGAAATTTCTTTTCTTGCTACATTTGTAGCAATTCTTTTGCTTAGAAAGCTAAGGAGAGCTTTGTTCTTCGCCAATTTCTGAAGGACATTGGCAAAGCTCTTGAGCTGTTATTGTGGCCGGGAATCTCTTATTATTTTGTTTCCTCTCCAGAAATGCATCAGATGTGCTCGGCCAAGCATTCACTCGGCCTCCGAGGTTTGCTAAGCAAAGTGGCGGCAGTTGTTGGCGGGTGAAACAGCCTAATCCTGTTGCCGTCAGCGCAATGGCGCGATTTAGCCAAACAGCGAACAGTCTCGTGCCTTAGTTAACAGAATTAGTATTGATTACAAAGATTATGTGGGGAAACAACGTAGACCCACGTGCAAAGGATGAACTCTTCGGACTGTTTAAGTGGTCTTCTAAAGCTAGTGATAAAGCTTGCCCTGAACTGCGTTCCTTAAGTGAATATTGAAGAGATTCTGTTCTTATGGTTAAATAATAAACAGCTTCCGATTATATTCTCTTTACTTAATCGTGGTTAGTTTAGTTACTGACGTGCATTAATACTGGATTATTCCTTAAATGGGCTTAAAGACAATGGGCTAATGGTAACATGAAAAAGATTAAAGTAGCAATTTGTTGAATATTTTATTAAGATCAAACTATTGCCAAAACGATCTAATGTTAAGTCTAAGAATATTTCAGAACAATGTTGAAAAAGAATATTCGTAAGAATTTCAAGAAATGTCTAAAAGTAGACAGAAAATTTATTTTAAAAACAAACACCCATTTGGAGAAAAGAATTAAGTCTCTAAAATAAAGTCACTGATTTAAAGCATATTTTCGAATAATATGCCTTTAAAACAGCTTTTAAAATCTGAAATAAAAATCACTGGTTTTTTTTTTTCATACAGAATAAAAAGTAATGAAACATAACATTCTAGTCATCATTTATTCCATAAACAGTATCTTTAATAACCTTCATTTCATGAGTTTCCAGATTGTTTCTCATTTTATTCTTCTTTTTTTCTCTTCTCTTTCAAAGGTAATTTGCAATGTATGTTACAATGACAACTCCTTCACCTAATTACCAATGCAATTTTATATCGTAATTTTTGCATCATAAAACAAAATGATTATGAAACAAATTATTCAGTTTTTTTCTCTTTCATAAAGTGAGAATGCCTAAGTACAAGGAAATTTACTTAAGCTATATTTTTTCTTTTTTTTTATCTCCAATCCATTTCCCCATTTTTGCGCCTGAATGAGTTTCATGTGGAAGCTTAGGAATACATTACAGATTCAGGGAACGGAACCCATAAAGGAGAAAATGGTGAACTAAGAAAATTAAGTGTGTTATCGTGGAGATGCCACAGCTAACGAGACAGACCCCACCCACTCATGCCATCGTTATTGACTTGTGGGTGTTGTTGTCGGAGCAACCGAGATGAGAGGTCATTCGAAAGTGATGGCAGGGATTTGGGTTGCAGCTTACGTGGAGTCCCTGTTGATCCTCAAGAGAGCCCTTGTCAGCAGAGCAGCAGGTTAAGCCTCCAACACGCACCACTTTTAAAGGCGGATGAGTTTTATATGGAGTTGCAAAGTTGTTGGCATCGTTTGACTTGTTAAGACCGATTGAATGGTTGTCTTAACTCCTGTCTTAAAGTCATGGGAAAGAAAAAAAATCCTTCTATTGATTGTTTAAAGGAGTTCTTAAGGATACTGGTCTTAATTCCAAAGAGTTCTTTTTTAATTCTTAAGGAATATGCTTAGTGAATTTATAAGCAAAGTTTTGGAATATTGAAGAATCTTACGAATGTTTCTGTATTTCAATCATTTATTGACAAAGGAATAAGTATGTATTTCATTGTTCAGAAACACAAATGCCTTTATTTTATTTTTGAAGAATCATTTTTTAAAATATTAATAACGGCAACTTATTTAAGCTTCAAATGCTACACGTAGTTATTTTATTTAAGATTATTTTGGACTTCACACGAAAACAGAAAGTTAAACATTGAATTTCCCACCAAAAATACAACACCTCAAAATGCATAAGCATAAGCAGTAGTTATCAGTCTTAATATCAATAATATTTACTGATCAGTGATATTACAATAATTGCTTATCCCTTTATATAAACCTTAACATCCACGTTCCGCCGTTTAATGACGAAATTAAGCATTTATTTACATAGAAGGGAGTTTTGTCCTGGGTTGTCTCCTCAAAAGCCCTCAATAGTTTATGATGTTATTTTCTGATTTAAAATAACTCAAAATTTCTCCTGAATCTTATAAATTTAAAAGTTACTTACAAAAGATCAAGTCGAAACATTAAAGAACATCATTATTACCAGATTATTATGATGGTTTTTCACTGAGGCCCATTAAAGACCAAGAGGCACTCAATAATAATGAGGATAGAGAATATAAAATTAATTAAACATTTAAATTTACTATAGCTATGATAAATCTTCTCAAAGCTGTAGGAAAATCATACTATTAAGATATTTTCCACTAAAATAACAAGCTTTTAAGAATATTTATTTTTGGAATTAGAAAATCTTTTCTACAAATTAAAAAAAGAAAACTTTTCTTTTCCGTAATTGTTTTTAAATGGATTAACTTGTTCTTAACTAACAATCAAAAGAAGCCTACATTTGAGAAAACAAATCATTCACATCTCAAGATATCAAAGGACTGACCTTTCTTAATTGGTTCCACCAAAGCAATGGCAATGAAACATAGTTAAGGAATATGATATTCCTCTATTCAATTGACTTTAGTGTGTTTATCAAATTAAACGCCCCCGTATTCCTTCCCCTTTTCCAAATCAACTTCCTGGCGTCACTAATTGCCAAAACTGGGTTTGTAATTACGGTTCGACATGCTCCAATTACGGCGCCGGAGTAAGTCTTCACCGTATCCATTCCGCCTGCATGGCTTCTTAGCAGGATTGTCCTCCCGTACTGCAGGCAAAGGGTAGCTAGTGTTACGCTTTCCACTTCATCAAGCCCATTCGGGTTTAACGTTAATTTGACTGTTCTTTTGTTGTTGAAGATCTCAATTTGACAACAGACAAAAGGCAATCAACCGGCTTCTAACGTTTCCAAAATAAGTAACTAAAAAAAATGTGGAGTCAGATTAGAAATTCAATAAATAGAAAACAACTCATTAAAATACTTTTAATGAAATTCTCACAAATGAAAATTCAAAGCAAAAATCCATAAGAATCCAGAGTGAAAAAAAGATGAAGTCTTCACATTCTGTATCAGTGGAGATAATTTAATCTATTAAAAACTGTCCCTCTGTTTGTTTTTAATTTTATGCGATGAGCCAGCATTGATTATTGTTGGTTTAAATAGATACATCAATCTAAAACCCATCTGCTTACAAAATATATCGGTAAAGTAGATCACATTGCTTTTAAAAGTATGGCAACGTACGACTAAAGACCAAATTCTACTGTATTACGACATAACACTAATTCTTGAAACGACTGATGCTTAGGGATAATCTATATTACTAAAATCTTTTATTTCTCTGTCTGTCTGTCCGGCGCAATTGTTAATCATTAGTTTCCCTTGCTGAGAAAGTCGTACTATAAAATTTTATTTTATTTTTTATTTTTTTTCGCCTTGCATGGGATTCTAACCGAGGGGACCTTCGTCGTCGCAGTCAGGAACGCTAACCATTGGACTACTTCTGGTACACAATATCCAATACTACTTTTATTCTATTTGTTCGCGCGCTATCAAATAATGAGTTCATTCAAAAAGGAATAAAATATCACTTTTTGCCATAACCACTTGGAATCGATTCTTCTTGGATTATCTCATGCTTACCAGGGGCAGACAGGGAGGTTGCCTAATTATAATTTAAAAACAAAGCTAGAATTCAAACAGTTTCTCACTTATTTCGTTCCTAAATGTCGTTTTGGATCTAATTATCATTCGCCGCTTTTTCTTTTTTTTTTCGTTGAGTTTTTGAATATGGATAACTCTAGCTGACACGAGATCTTCGGTCCCATTGAAAACTGAATAAGTTCATCTAATAACTAATTGGACTAGATTAGATTAGATTACTTGTGAGTGTGTGTCGACAACCGAGCACGTCGACTTGAAAGATCTATTGTGCTATCCCACGGAAAGAAGGACAGACGGAGAGAAAGACTGAGAAAGGATGGTGTGAGAAATGCAGGGGAAACGGGAGAACCCCGGGAAAACCTGCCTAGCGCGGATCGCCACCATCAGCGAAAGCCACATGAGAACCGAACCTCGATACTCAGAGGTGAGAAGCCAGTGTCTTAGCTACATCGCCAGCCGTGCGGCCTAACTAATTGGACTAAGTGATTACAATTACAGTCGTCGCGGGGAAAGTTGGACCCGCAAACACATTATCATTGACTAATTTCTCCAGTATCAATGCCGTAAGCTCCGCAGAAAATATTAATCTCAATTATCAAAAATAGGAAATATCAAAAATCTCTCATATATCTTCTTGAAATCGACGAGCAACGTTAAGAATTAATTTCCCTACTTGATTTTTGAGACCTTTTCCTCGTCGAAATGTTAAATGTGAGTCAACGACCGCCATTTTCTGTTATATTTGAATGTGACCGACAAGCCAAGAAAGGAAAATCTATCATCTGCGTTGCATTCTGGGAGGTTCATCTTTGGCCGTACTGATAATACAATAATTAAATTCGTATCATTTGGAAGCACAACACAACAATGAATTTGGAAATTATATATTAAAGTTTCATACAGAAAACTAATTTACTAAAATTAAAGAAAAGAATTCTGCAAAAAAAAAAGTTATTTCGTATTTTATTAATTAGTCTTATTATATATATACGTAGTAAATGTATGAAATATTTTACAAAGACTTTTAAAATTAATAAAATAAATTATAATTGTTTTTAAATTATTATGGTGACATTTTCGGGATTCATTACATAATCAATAATTTTGGAGCCTACAAAAGCATTACCATTGTAATCACAAAAATTTTGCTTGATTCATTGAAATTTGAGACGAAACATAAAAAAAAGTCAAACTAAAAACTGTTGAAGTAACTGAAGCGATAGACATTTTGCTCTTCTTCATTTTCTTAACCCGAATCTTTTGGCTCCTTTCCAAAGAAAAAAAACCCTCACAAATTTCCAGGTATGTATAATTCCACAGATTATCTTGATGGGAGATAGGCACTAAATGACGGAATTAAAACGAAATTTATCACTAAAACAGTGTTTGCTTTTATATTACGAATTTAAGATGCATAAATTTTTAGAACAGAAGGTAAAGATATAAATTACACTAACACGTTTAAATCCACAATAAAAAAGAGAACTGGGAAAAAAAAAAAAATCTTCATCCGCAAGAAAACTAATTTGGGAGCACTTAAATGCAGAGAGTGGAATTTTATTTCAAGTGAGTTTTATTGCATCCTTAGAGAGCAAAAACAAGAATTAAAACTAAATTTATTATATCGTAACTGCAAACATTTAAAACACTCCATTAATATATCTTAAAATTGGAATCTGTGTAACTTTGATCTCTATTTTAGTAACTTAAATATAATGATATTTTATTATTTATTAACTTACTGATAAGTAATTCAAAAAATATTTTTGAATCCCTTTGTAAAGCTTTATTTTTTAAAGCCTCGGGTGTTAATTTGCACTTGGAAGAAGTACAATATTTAAGTTATGAAATTTTAAATTGTAATTTTTAATTACACCAGAGATTTTTTTTCAGTATTTGTTTGTAGAAATAACTCTGCAAAAATTATTGCACTTAAATATTTTTCAATGAAACTAGACTTCTGAGCACCTTCAGTCCATTGTCAGGCGACAATAATTATATGAATGTGTGTTTTCTTTTTATTAGGTCATCGCGACAGTGATATGCTAAGGAATAAGCATTTTTACGGTTACCTAACACAAAGATGACATAAATCAATTTCATTATTAGAAATCTAACAAAAGTGCGGCAAAATCTGAACAGACTTGGAAGAAGAAGATAATACAATAAAATTGGAAGCAATGGAAAGAAAGATAACAAATATATCTACATTTCTGTGGCATACACTTTCAATATTTGGCTAGAACTATAACTTTTACACAATTGTAGATATCTTTGTCCATTTTCAAATTCAAAAGAATTCAGCCTTGATATGTTCTTATATTTATGATTGCATTTTGTTAAAATGAATTAAGACTGCTTAATACACAAAAGCCAAAGCCCAATTAAAGTAACAGGACTAAGGATTTGAAAGCTTCCCAGTATTTAGAGCATTATCGAACGTTCTAGAAATGGATTTGGTTTTGAAAATCTTAAAATACAATCAAGAATAACCAGCCTAAAGATAGTTGTATCTTAAGTGAACTTCTTGGAAAGAAGAAAGCAGAGATCCCATGGTTTTATTCAATCCTGTTGTTGCTAGGAGACAAATGGCACGTTTATGAATACTTGTTCGAAAACAAATGGAAGAATTTCAAAGGATTTGATTCAATAAACAGCTGCATCAGACGGCTTTCTTTTATAATAAATTCTTCCATTTGTTATATCATTGAACTATTGTTGAATAATTAAATATCACTTTATCCCTCATTCACAAGCGAATTCAATTATGGTCTCCAATGAACTATATTTAGAAAAGATTTCTTATATGTAACAAAACTTTAGTTCATCGTGGCTTGAGGTCAAAGAAACATTATAATACAAATTAAAGAAAAATAAAAAAAGTAAATAATAAGAAAGCGGTTAAAAAAGAAGGGGGGGGGGGGCTAAGTCAAGTTAAAGCAAGGAAAAGACACTAAAGATAAGGGAAAAATTATTATCTGATATTTAGGTTAGGAACAGTGATTCTAAAAAAAGGGGGGCTACAATAAAATTCACTCCTAAAGAATATCTTAACGTAATTCACAGGACTCTCTCTCCTTGAGCAAATACTATTTCCTATCAATTCGCTTATTTTTACAAACATTCTTTGATAGACTTGAAGAGAATTCTGCAGTTGTCTTCTTTAGAAGTTAGTTTCATGTAAAATTATTAATGTCATCTTATGAAAGCAGATGAAAAAAGTCTAATTTACTTTAACTAACTAAATGTTAACTAAGGATTTACCACAGAGATATTAACTAATAATAACTGCATTCATTAGTGTATTTTTCAGAATTAACAACTGTAAGGAAAAAAAAAATAATCATCTAAGGTTTCTCTCAGTTTTCACTCAAGATCTCTGAAAGAGAATCAAATTTAGAGCAACGGAAGACAAAGAAATTCGGGCGTCTAAAAGCACCGGGGTTCATTAGCGATCATCACGTTCAATTCTGTCATTGCTCTTTTCGTCAGATGAAGATTCCTTCGTTTTCCCCAGGGAAACAACAGTTCGATGCGACGACCTCTCCATTTTCTTCATCAAGGTGCAAAAAAAAAAGAGAAACAGGAAAGGAAGGACGAGGGACAGGACGCCTCTGGAGACGACCACCGTAAAAGAGTGTCATCAAGAAAGCGACATGGAGGCAATTCAGAAGGGAAGACATGTCACTCCTCCAACCTCGGCTCTATAAACGACGAATATTTCCGAAACAAAAGAACGAGAAAAAGGTCTTATTACATTCCGTCCGTTGTCTGTATGAAATTTAAGCCGGAGAAAAAAAAAACATTCGAAGCTACAAAGCTCATTTTTAATAGCACAAACAATAGAGCAGAGAAATGGTAAAACTCGCATCTTATGAATAGAAAATAGTATTTTCCATAAAAAAGCGTTGGGGATGATTAAGTACGATTTCAAATATATTCAGTTCTTTGGTCAACTCCAAAGAGTAATCCAGTCTTAGCAACAATCAATAAAAATTCAATTACGCAACAACAGTTAGGGGAAATGTATCGTTATTTCTTAAATAATTTATTTAGCAGATGGCTCCTGTCATTATTTCTTCATACTAATTGGAAAGAATAAAGGGGGGGGGGGAAACCCTGTGGAAGAAATCCTTAGTAGTATTAACCCAGAGAAGTAAGTGCATGACATTTGTTTTTATAGCATCACGACGGTACAAAAAGACTATCAGCCAAGATTATGTCATCGAGTTTTATAATTTATTTATGAAGAAGAAATAACTTTTTCTTAAGGCTTTTCCAAAACATCTTTTTTATTCCTAAATCATCTTTCTAATCCATGTGGTCACAAGGGCTTTTCTTCACATGAATTCTCAGTTAATCTTCCTAAGTAAAGAGGATGGATTAAAATAAGTCAACTTTTTTGTTTATTTATATACCTTTAAGAGCTCTAATGAGGAAGCGTACCGTTAGCATTCTTACTTAAGATTACATTAAAAGCCTTATTAGAAACTGTGTATTTCTTGCCTTTATTATGTTATTCATCTCCTACTATCCTAAATCCTATATTTTATATTTAACAATTTGCTTTTTAAGGATTTTCATTGTAGTTTCTTTAAAAAGGTTTAAACGAATCCAATCGTCTTTCCGAAAGACAAAGTTTCTTCTAATCAATACTAGACAACCTTAAAGTCTTTATCAATCTTTATTCTACCAATCTAATCTTCGGGAAAGCCAATTTTTTTTCTTTCTAGATACCGTTGTCTTTAGCTTCAGATACTCAATACACGAATCTCCCATCTCTCTAATTAACTTCAATTGCAACGCCATCAGTTATTGGAACCCTCACACCCCCAACATAAATAAATACTAGCCTTAACTTTTCTTTTATCCCAATTCCTCATTGATTCCTTGCACTAACACTGCAACCACACTCTCTCTGATTCTTGCTTTGACGTTCCTTGTGTTGGACCTAATCGATGTCAATAATCACAATCATAAAATTCATTTTGAGCGCATAATGAGTCACGTTTAGCGCTGAAGAGGCTTAGAGGTCAGTTCGATGACGAAAGCACTTTCCTAATCAGTTTTATCAAGCCAATTTGTTTCATAGATGATTTTGTAAAGCGAATGCACATTCAACTATTGCTGCCATTAACTATTAACTTCTATCTATTCGAAATGCATTTATTGAAGCCATTTATAACCAATAACAAGGTTACTAATGTTCTTTGTAACATAAAATGACAAGTTCCGAAGCATAATAGCTAATTCGGCGACTAATAAATCAAAACACTAACTTTTCTATTATTATTCGCTAAATTCATGATCCGTTCTAAAGTTTTATTGCGGCGAGAAAGAAGATTCTAGATTTTAAAAACCAAAATCTACCACTTTCCATTTATAAAAAAAACAAAAAGTTTTCTTTTTTTTTCTAACATTAAAAAAAAAAAACCTCCCTTTACCATCACTCCCTTCTTCATCTAAAAAATTTACCTAACAAAGTAGATAGTTTTCATTTGTCAGAAATGATTCAGTTTGGATTTGATTGCTTCTATTTAAGCCTAACATAGGACTTTTATCTTTTTCATTCATTGTGGCAATTATAGCCTATTAAAGGATATTTACATCTTTCAATCTTTAATTCTAATCTAGAAACCGAAGTTAAATGCAATAATACTACAGTAATACATAATAGCAAGAATATAATTTATTTAAAATCAAGATTAAAATTATGTTTTAATTTACTCATTAAGAAGCAGAAGAACTCACACTAAAAATAATAATTTAGAATAAATTTTACATATTAAAGAGAAAATTAAACATTTCAGCAGCAATAATACTCAGATTAAACAATAGATGTTAGATAAAAAAATCAATAGTTACTACAAAATATCCTGAAAGCTCATCAGTAATGTTAACATCACTATCTACAGAAATTGTTGTATTGTTTTGGAAGAAGTACAAAATCTCACAGATTTAATGGTTATATACAATTTTGATAATTATATATATATTCCATCATAACTACAGTTGAGTTCATGAAAGAAGAGCTTTTTATGACGTAATTTCCTTATGGATTGATGTTTCCAGGATGTTACAGCGCCATCTACTGCTAAACTTCGTAACTAACTCTTTTAAACATTACGAAAACATTCTGGTTGTTGCATTTTCTACAGTTACAGTTCTTGAGATAATTAAAAACGTTCCACACTATTCCTCTTGCTTGGCTATGCAAAGTCGTTTCGTGGACACGCTTATGCGATCACAAAACGACGCCATCTTGGACTGACTGCTCGGAGTTCAAGTTGATGGCTGGTAACGTTTGCACCAGACAAAATCGATCGCTACGTAATGACCATATATAGCAAACCCTTTTTCCCTGTTTTTTAAAAAAAAAAAAATACTATATGTTTGTGCTGTATATAAAACACGTGATAAATGTTTAAGCGCAAACTCAACTAATCGAGCTATAAAATACAAAATAAGGGATTTTGTTTTTTCCTGCAACGATGCCAATTTGTATTTGATTACTAAAGAGATTCATAAGAAAGTTTCTAAGGTAAAATATAAAGCTCAATTTAAGATAAGCACGAGATGTTATTCAGAGATATAAAATTTCTTTAAATTTCAATAAAGACAGTATTTACTTTCTTTTCCCTTAACCTACCTTTTCTCTTATATATTTCAAATAAGACTAGAAGTCTCATTTGGAAGAAACCTATTTCTTCGTTTGTAAAGAGAAAACTATTAACTTTTAAGCAGAAAGTTTTATTAAGAGCACAGTGTTGTTGTTGTTTAAACAATGAAGGAATTAAAGCCTTTTTTTTTTAACATTTTAAATGTCTAAAAAAAGCATAAAACAGTACTTAAAACATTAAAAATAAATGTTTAACATATTCAAATTAGACAAGAGCTCAGCCTCTTGGCATCATAGTTTTATGAGCAAAGTGAATTTGAAAGGAAATGGGCGACTGTTTACTGACACAAAGCACTCGAGTTTCATTACAAACACACCACAACGAAAATTACCCCAATGTGAATATTTCCAAGGAGTCATCGTTTGCAAAACTCTTCACCACGAAGTAGAAAGAAAGACAAAAACGTAGGTAATTACGGAAAACATTTCTGACTTTCCTGCTTTCATATGAGAGGTAAGAAACGATGGCAGCAATAAAATGCAAGAAAGTTCAGGAAGAACCCAGTAGGTGTCGTCCTTCGAAAACAAACAAAAAACTCTTACAATAACAAAATGTCCTTCTTTTTAGTGTTAATCTCAACTTCTTATAAGTGAAAATATTGTGATCCTTCCTGAAGAGTAACTTTTTGTTTTTCTTTTATCTTAAAATCCTTAAAAAATTAAAAGCAAAAATATCAAAAAATAAAAACAATTGGAAGAGAAAAAATAATAGAAAATCATTCATTAACTAATAAATACTTAACAGCGGATATTAATAATAATATCAGTTACTTAAAACGGAAAACAAACAAATTTTTTAGCAGTCGAAATATTTTTACAAACAAATTTTTCCACTTAAATGCATACAATTTCTTCACCAACTTTAGTTCATTTATATAATAAAATGAATACGAAGAAGCAACAAATACTTTATCAGAGAGAGAAGTTTCTCAGAGATACACGTTTTTTTTTTTATTTTTATTTTTTTGGTTCATTTTTAAATGGCTATAAAAACATTTGATTTCTGAGAGGTAAGAATATTTGAAAACGTACACACAGAGTCAGATTTATATGTTTTCAAATACATTTTCAAACAGATAAAATTAAATGTTCTGCAATCAGAAAGTTCTATAATACATAGTTGGAATGTAAAAGTTTATAATCCTCCTCCACCAATATTTAATCATTAATTGCTAGCGAACTGTAACCAATGTCCCACATTATCCATGCTTTGAAAGTTTCAATTAGAAAAGCAAGGTCATTCGAACAAAAAAATACTTGGATGAAACAAGAAATAATCACCATAAGTTAATGAAGCGTAGACTAATTAAATCAGTCAGAAACGTCTTAAACCTTTGACAGAAGAGCGAAAAAATTAAAGAGACAATCTTTCAATGACAGTTGCTTAGTTCTGTTTTAAAACATAATAAGTTCCATATTTCAAAAGGCAAGAATAAAAATAAACTGATACAAATTAATTTATAAATAATACAGTGTTGAGTTTGACGTGGCTAATCAAGTACGCTTGTTCTGCAGCTTCAGATTTATTAATCAATAAGTATTTGAATTCTTTTTGAATGTCGACAGTCGCACTTTTAATATTTCCAAATCATTTCTCATTTTTAAAGATGAGAATATGTACCCTTAAAATATCTTCTCAAATTAATTATGTAAATAGCAGACTACTCTGAATAGAAGAATTATCAATAGAATTATGTAAATGTGCTACTCTGAATAGAAGACACTCAGAAGTTTGGCAGTTTTGTAGTTGTGTGCTTATTTTGGTGGAGCAGAGATAAGGTTAACAACAATCTATTACAGTAGTTTGATCTACAGCGCCTTGTTTCTTCTACAAAGAAGATATTTCATTAAGATTTTCAATTACTGATGATTAAAACGGAGAAGAAAAAAAAAACGAACTAAAAATGGATAAAATTAACTCAAGGGGTTTAAATTATAAGCCCCTCTCCCTCATCTAAGGTTACACTTCCGTCATCTTAAGATAAAATCTTTATCCCTCTTTTCTTTTTCTTCCTTCTTCTCCATTCATTAAAACCCTCAAGACGCAAATATTACGAACCCAACACTAAGAACCGGAAGTGCTAGAAAGATTCCCGCCGCGCTCTTGTCGTTCTTACTTTTGCTGGAGGCCTGTTGTGCAAATGATATAATGATCTTAATTACACTTTGTGGTTAATTTCGTTGCTTCTGTTGGGGGATGAGATGTAGTCAAGGCAAAATTTGAATTCAGACACTGAATGCTTCAAAATGAGCTTCTTAATAACATTATGCAGCTTAAAACTGTAATCAGTGTTCTTAAGGCGCAAGAAACGATGAGAATTCCCCGATGCTATTCCGCTTCGGATAAACGCTGCAAATTGCGGATGTTTCCGCATTAACTCCCTTCGTCAAAACTTGAATCTACAGATCAAGCAATTAGTTACAAATATCTCCTACACACAAATTGTCATCACACTTGAATATTTATACAATGGAATCATGGCTAATGACAGACAATATCATTTGGAATGAGCAGATTTCACTTTTAAATCGAAGTCGTGAATCCGTTGGAAACTTTGCACATAAAAATAAGGTTAAAACAATACAATTATAATTACAAATATTACAAAAAAATAACTGCTATAACAAATAGTAGCTAATCTAAACGCATTCGGCGTTTATTATGTATCTGGAGTGTTGATTTTGGAAGTAATCTCATTTGTGTGTCCAATATAAGACAAAGTCAATACAGATTTCACATGAGACTAAGAGTTAAAATTTCAGCTAATATAAACCGTTTTTGAATTATCGTTATTGTAGTGCTTTAAAGGGCAAATTAAAAGCTGTTTTTCCGTCTCTTGTTCCTTCCCTGAAGTCCAATATATTTAGTGGTTTAATTAGCTACCAAACAGAACATCCTATTGATTTCCAAAGTTTCAGATTCCTAGGATAAAATTGAGTAATCGCAATTAATTTGCTCTAATCAGAGCATGTTTGGTAATTTTGATAGAGTCGATATACATTAGATTCTACTAATCCGGCCATTCCTTGCACTCAGGGGTGCCTGATTAGCGAGAATGCATAAAAATTTAATTAATTCTTCATTATATTTAATATTATAAGCTTACTGTAACATAGTACATACTTAAGGAAAACTTAAGAGACAAAAGCGTATGGTTATGGTTATAAAAACACGATCTGAAAAAAGTACTAAAATTGTCTCATTTACAACAATGAAATGAAAAATAGAAATGAAAATATAGTAGAAAATAAAATGGCACCATCCAAAGTAAAAGAAAACAGCTGTTCTGGGATGTCATCTAGGAAATACTTGGTCTAACACCTTGTTATTAATGAAATAATGTTTTCATATCAGTAAAGTACAAATATGTACAATACACAGTAAAAGAAACATTATTACAGCATAGATGAAATCTTGCATTTTCTACTAAGTGCGGTCACTTTGAAATACGCCACGGAGTTTTGTCTGCTTTAATAAAGATGCTCGTCGATGTCACGCAATCGCTTTTTCAGTATTACCGTACGTCGGTACGGCATGTGTCTGGTTGATGCATTATGCATTGCAGGAAGATGTCGGCAGCTTCGGCACCAGCAGTGTGAGAAATCTCCGTGCTGTCTGCGTCTGAGGGTCTTCTTCTTCATCACTTCTGATGACTTCTTCATCTGTTTCAGCTAAACTAAAACCTTTCACACGTGGCCTGCGTGCCATCACAGCGCCGCTTAGATAGCAACAAATGGTCTAAAAACAGCCCCGCTTCTTTTAGATCACGGTCGGAGCCGGAATCCGGATAATTGAGAAGCCGGATTAGCAAGAGTATACTGTATAAAAAATAAACAGTGATTTGAAGAATTTAAAACAAACATTCAAACTTTTAATACTTTTTTTTACCATTCTTTTATAAATATATTTTACAAAATAAATGGAAAATTAATATAAAAAAATCCTATTAGAAGAATAACTAAGATTACATTTGAAGTGCAAATACCGTATATGCTCCAATAACCGCCGAATCTCTTATTGTCGCCGGTCTCTAATAAGCGCCGGGCTGCAGAGGGGACACGGCCAAATAGTAGCCGGTCTCTAACAGTAGCCGGGTCTTTGGTATTTGCCTACCGGTACTAGTGTAAGTGTCCATATCTTTATAGTCTGCGTAATACCTTACGGTACATTTTGCCTTACAAAATGCCGCCGAAACGGTCATTTGACATTGCCTTTAAGATTCTCGCGGTGGAATACGCGAATGAAACTTCCGGTGAGACGCCCGTCATTGCGGATTCAGACGACGAATAGCAGGGAAAAGTACAGGTTTTTGTTAATAATGGCCGGCCTCTAATAGCAGCCGGTCTCTATTAAGCGCCGGTAGCCGTGACTAGTTTTGCAAAAAAAAGCCGGGGGCGTCTATTGGAGCAAATACGGTAATAGAAAAAAAATATTAAAAGAAATGAATACAATACTAGGGATAATTTTACAAAAATATTAATCATTTTTCCTCAAAACAGGAAAACACTGAACGAGTGAATTCTAGCATCTACTAGAACATTCTCGACTTGAATGATCTTTTTAGACCCTCACCCCTTTCTTTCCTTTGTAACTTCTCTGACAAGATATCGGTAAGTGATTAACCACGATAATTGTTTCCGCACTGACGGTGATTCCGCTTCGATTCTTGCAGACACGGATCCGGTAGAACAAGACAAGGATCAGAATGGTTGGAATCCATTTAAAAAAGGAAGGGAGGATAAGATAAAACCAGATAGAATACCTCTATCTGATCAACAGAAATCGATAGGAAAATCCTTATGTTTCGTAACTTGTGATTGGATTTCAATTCCATTTTTCCCTCAGAAAAACAGGAATTTCTTTAGAGGAAGATATCTAGTTAATGAACCTTACTTTTTCATGAAGACACGAGCTTAAACTTATAATTTTGAAAAAAAAAACAAAAAAAACCCCAATCTTCTGCAACAAAAAGCAGAGTCTTTCATTTCTTCTAAGGCTTCTTATTTCCTTGAGATTTTCTACAATTCTAAATTTATAATAAAAATTATACTTAAAATAATCAGATTAGAAAAGCTTTTTTACTAATTCAAAATGTTAACTTTAGAATTTTACTGTTTAGTATAAAATATTTACAAATACTTATGGCATTGCAATTGATTCTAAAGAAAAGAATCACTTTAACATTAAAAGAGTTCATTATTGATTTATTTATAAAGATTCAGACAGTCAGAGGAAGCAAAACGTATTTTTAGTAAACTTCACTTTTCTTGATTAAGCAGCATTTCCAAATTTTCGTAAACCTCTGTAACAGACCGGCATTTTGAGACATCGAATTATTCTTATTAAATTCACGATATATTAAAGGTTCTTCAAACTATTTAAGTCTACAATTTCTCTTTGAAAACAATGTTAAGTTAAAAGCACCAGCAGTCAGGCAGAGTTAATAGAAATAGGATTTTTAAAGCTGTTGATTCGAATCCCGCTTTCATGAATTTTTCCCAACCAAGGTTCGTGGTTTCACGACAATCTCTGGTGCAGTCACATTAGTTATTTTGCATCAAATAACCTACCACAAGATTTGTTCTCCTGTAACTCTTTAATTAAGTGAGGACTAACAGATTTAAAGTTTTATTAACAAAGCCAGGTCAGCTCAAGTTCTGCAAATGTACACGGACCACATGTACTAGCGGTAATGAGAACAAGTATTTTCAAAAAAACAAGTCCAGAAGGTTGTAAAAGATAATGAAGGTTGTCCTTTGTAATCAGGGTCTAACTTTAGTTCACTTGGATTTCTGATTACGATTGGTTTGATGACTGGAAAGTGAACAATCCGAATTTGCACTGGAATTGAACCAGTCTTAGGCACCACTGTATCCGACAACAGCTAAAATTAACGGTGGATTTAAACAAAGCCCAACAGTTGACACACGGGTGATTAATTACAATTATCTCATGAGTTCTTTTGCGCCGGATTTCTGTTTGCCAAATGGATTACAATCATTTGCAGATTATAAAGATTGATGAAGAAATAATTACACCACGAAAAGAAAGAAATCTACAAAGTATTGATTCGATTCCAAGGCTGCAACGGAGTTTCTATTATATTAATATTTCAGTAATAAAAGATCACTAACGCTTTAATAAGAATAACATTGTCTAGTCGATCCTTAATGACGATTGATTTATTGAACGGTTATTGGGTCATTTGTCAAAATGTTCGGAACAAATACTCTATACACATGAATCAATGATTTTGAATGATGTTACGATAATCTTTCGTTTGTTTTGGTTCTGTGTTGGGCATTTTTGACAGGTGCTGGAAGTCATCCAACATTGCAGAACTAGAAAATGAATGACCCTCTACTTAAGGCCGCTGTTCAGGAAAGAAAGATTTACTTTGCAAAAATATTTCAATGAAATGTATCATTTTCATGTTGATAGTGTTTAACAAGTATTGAATAGGAGAAGTCGTAGAATTCTGTGATACAAAAACTCTTCCTCGTATTGTTGGTTTTGGAAAAAAGTCACAAAATAAGTACCGTATATGCTCCAATAAACGCCGAGGCTTTTATTGTCGCTGGTCTCTAATAAGCGCCGGGCTGCAGAGGGAACACGGCCAAATAGTAGCCGGTCCCTAACAGTAGCCGGGTCTCTTATATTTGCCTACCGGTACTAGTGTAAGCGTGACTTTATAGTCGTGCGTAATATCTTACGGTATATTGCCTTACAAAATGCCGCCGAAACGGTCATTTGACATTGCTTGTAAGATTCGCGCGATGGAATACGCGAAAGAAACTTCCGGTGAGGCGGCCGCTCGTCAACAACGAAGCCGTCATTGCGGATTCGGACGATGAATAGCAGCGAAAGGTACAGAAAGACATTGACATTTATCTTTAGCAGTCTTATGTAGCATGTGAAATTCAAATAAAGTAGCTGTTTGTAATATTAGCCGGTATTTATGTGTAAAAATATTGCGTTCTGAAGGTTTTTGTTAATAATGGCCGGCCTCTAATAGCAGCCGGTCTCTATTAAGCGCCGGGAGCCGAGGCTAGTTTTGCAAATAAACGCCGGGGGCCTCTACTGGAGCATACACGGTAATAGCTAATTTATAAAATCAAGGTTTACTGAGCTGTATTTATTTATTCTTTTCTTGTCAACCACATGAAAGATACCTGAAAGTAATGAAATGTAACGCAATGAAATTTAAAATTAAATTTCTAATAGAAAAAGATAAAAACCTCAGAACAAAGCAAGAGAAAAAAAGCCTATAAGCAATTACAGAATTTCTGCTTAACTATTTCAGGGGAAAAAAAAAAAACAACCTTTCTTATAAACTAAATTTATTTAAGTAGAACATTTAATAAACAAAAACAAAAAAAGTCAACTGAAAACGAAACTTCTCAAAACAGGAGGAAAAAAAGAAATTAAACTTTCTAAACAATGATCAGATCAATTTTATAAAGGTGGGAAAGATAAAAATGAAGGAGGGAATAAAAAAGCGCTTTTTTTCGTTAGTTCATTTTCTTCTACCATCAAAAGATGAAGGATGAAAAGAACGTGGAAGAAAAGGATCTTCTGATGGCACTGTCCCATTTCTGGTGCAGTGGAATCCCCTGATGCAATGAAAGAATCAATCGAACAACACATCGCAAAGAGAAAGGAAGGTACGGGGATGAAAGCAGGCGAAGGAAGGGGGAAGGATGATCCACGGGCGGCGGCAGATCGTGTTTCTCGACTTATGGAAACGAAAACAACGCCGTCGCCAAACAACTTTGGACACTGACTCGGCCTTATTTATAAGACGTCGTTCAAGATTAATCCTCCGAGTTTCATCCACTAAATGTCCACAGACAAACACACACAAAAAAAAGAAGAAGAGTCAATAAACGTAGAAGTGCAAAAGACAAAATCCATTGAGATTATAAATTAACAGCAGCGCTTTTACATAAGGCTGCGCAATACAACTAAAAAACACTGCACAGATAGAGAATAAGTAGCGAAAACTTAAATCAGAAATGGGTTAAACTTGCGAATCTGGCACAGGTGTGGAACGAACTTTTGTGTCGAAATATGAATGGATGAAAATAGCGGGGTTATTTACCAATACCTACATCCTGCAGCTGAGCCAACCTAACTTTACCTAACCTAAGCCAAATTTGTTTTTTGGTGCATAATGAAATGGATGAAACCCAATCACCATGTCTGCCGGATTCGCAAGTCTAGCCCAGAAATGAATATAGAAAGAAAGGAAAAAGAAATCACATTTATTATTATTATTATTAAATTGCGATTAAATCTGAAGAGAAAAAAAATAACACGATTGACTCCATTGCTAAGTTATTTTTATTTTAGTGATACAGAATTCTTAATACAAAAGGATATTCTATAAAATACTAGCCAAATACATACATCAAGACATCGCTTATAAATTAAAAAGAAATAGTAAATGTTACTTCTATATCTTTAATTTAGAAAGAGTTTTTAATTAGTTTATATTATTCAATATTTTTAGATGGACTAACCATCTGGAACAAAATAAATACGAAACAACCGATAATCGATTATTCACACCAATCTTTCTGAATGAACCTCAACTGAAATTGAGCTGAAAATATTAATGATGGGAGGGATAGTTTTCTGTCTTATTATTTCAATTAAAGCCAGATTTGTGTGTGTGTGTGTGTGTGTATGTGTGTGTGTGTGTGCTTACTTTATACCTTTTCTATAACTGATACTAGTTAAAGTTTAAATATTCAAGTTTATATTCAATTAAATTAAAAAACAAACAAACACTAACTAATAATCTTGAGTTCTTCTAAATTACTATTCTCTGTTCATTATTTATCCATATACTGAATAAATTGAGCTCTTCATGTCACATAAGTAACATTCATTAATATTCATAAATTGCCATAATTTTCTTTTTTAATTCTGTTTATTTCCGCTATGTAATCTATTGTGGAAATTAATAAGAATTGTAATGTTCTGATCTTTTTAATATAAGAGCAGTGTATCTCCAATTTTTCAACCTTATTCTCTTGAGCAGGAAGCAGGGCAAAAAAAACCCACTCAACCTCTGACAATATCCAGCATTATTGGAGGGGATGGGGTTGCAAGTGTGAGTTATCTTTTTATGATAGCCTTGACATTTAAGAATTGCTTTTGCCGGCGCTGCCAAATGTCTTTCTTTTTGTTTCGTAACCCTAGGGAAGCCCTCATTAGTTCAGGCAAAGGACTGACTTCCCGTGCCCACGACGGCCATGATTAAGTGTTGCGCTTGTGATTCGCAGGATCTAAGGGCCACTGACTCTCTTCTCCGACGGCGAATAGATAAACGACGCGAGAGAAACTTTAGTTTCCGCCCCACGCGGGAAAAATGGAGAGAATCGGGGAACCCTCGTTAAAGAGCCGTTCTTGCTTAAAGCAAGGTCTTCCTAGACGGAGGGGGTGGGAAATGGCCCATTCAGGTTCTGTCAACAGAAATAACAGTGGAGAAAAAAGGGAGACGATGCAATCCCTCTCGTAAACGGAATTAATCCATTTTCCAAGCCCCAACAGCTTCAAGATATTGAGACGCGGAACCAAATGATTAATGGGAAGAAATGGAAAATTGAAGATGAGAATGTACGACTCGATTTTATTGAGTTGGGGCTCATTACGTTTGAATGTCGGTTCGTATCTCATTTAGATGATTCCTCAGAATGCAAAGGTCCCTGCAGCAATGACGATTAATCATTATTCTGTTTGGATTTCAACTGACTTTTGAAATAAGAGTTTTCCAATAATTGTGATTAGGAAAGAATACGACGAAATTGTTTGATTCTATTATTCGGTTAAAAGACAGAATCAAAGCAACTGTTATGTGGAGCTAAAACTGACAAACAAAACCAGCATTAACTAACTAATATCACAAATTACAATACATTCAATCTAACGACCAAGAGAACAATTTCTGGTTAACTTTGTAATAAAGCTTCCAATAAATTTGAAACCTAATTTTAAACGAGATCTATCTACAGACAAGAATATTAAAGCCTAGAAGATCATATGATGAAGAGACTAATACAGTACTTCTAAATACAGCTACAAGCAGTTATTAATATTGCAAGAAGAAAGGTAGGTTTCATCAGATCATATTTATTGTAATTTCCCCTGAACGAGACAAAGTTAGGAAAAGGCTCCTAACTACGGATTTCTTGAAATTATTTATGAATTTCATGAATTTATGCCGAGTTTTCATGAGTGTGACAAACGTCCTGTTTCCTGTCTCTCTTATCTCACTTATATTTTTTTCAGTTCTCTCATTCTCGTTGTCCTTCTGTCCAAGAGATATGACAGTTCAATATCAAAGAAATCCTATTTTTTTAATTTTAAATACAGTGAAACCTCCTTTAACGGACACTCCGAATAGCGGACACCTCTAATTAGCGGACATTATTGCGGGTCCCAGTCTCTTAAAATAGGACATTCCATGTTATCCACTCCGAATAGCGGACAGTTATTTTAACTGTAAAATTTCTTTTTTTTTTTTTTTTTCCGATTAACATTTCGACAAACGCATCATGGTTGTATTTACATCGGTGTCCCATACATTGATCCATTGCATCAGTGTCCTATGATTCAATGCAGGAATCTGAGGCCTTTTTTTTCACTGCAGTTGCTTTGTAAATATCAATCCCTCGTAAAGCTATCCTATAAACGTGTTGATTAAATTTAATGCGAATTAAAATGGCGTCAAATTGGCACTGAAAGAAAAAAATTAATGTTCTTGAAGTTGCTGAAAAAGAAAAGCTGAGTGTGCGTTGTCTTGCTGAACGTTTTAAAGTTGGAAAAATCTCAGATAAGTGAACTTTTGAAGGACAAAGATGAGCTTGTTTCGTAAAACTGAAACAAGCAAAATCGACGAAATGGCGATAAAATGGTTCCGCTTTGCTCGTGCAAAGAACATTCCTATAAGCGGTGTTTTCCTTCAAGAAAAAGCCAGAGAAGTGGTCAAACTTTAGGATTGGACACATGTTTAAGGCATCAAATGGATGGCTAGAAATTAATTTTCTATATACTGTAATTAATTTTATCATTATTTAAGTAAGACAAACGGATTTAAAAAGGAATATAGTAAATAATTTGCAATTGTTCATATTCTCTCATACCGCAATGATAATTGTTGAAATTTAATTAAGATTGTAGGTAATTAAATGACATGCTATAAGCTAAAAAATAAAAAAAAGACAGTCCTCCCCAATAGCGGACACCTCCCAATAACGGACAAAACTTCCGGTCCCGTGACTGTCCGTTATTCGGAGGTAATACTGTATATTAGAAATTGTATCTTTATCGACAAAAAGAAATAGAATGAAATATATTTCTACAAAAGTAATTAATTTATTCATTAAATTAAAAAGTATTTTTTTTTTTATTTTTTTTTTTTACAATTTTGATGAAAATGTCAGAATTGTAAAACAAAGAAATTTTAATATAAATTGAAAATTTTAAACAGTTGTTTTATTGCATAAAAAATCGAACTAATTAAGAAAGAATTTGAATTTTCTAAGAATTTTTAGAAATTAATCTGAAAATCTTTGGATTGATAAAAATTGTAAAAAGGAAGAAAAATGCTTTCAAAGCAATTTTTGCTTTAAAGCAAAACTACTTTAAATCGTTCGTCTTTCAAAAAAAACAAAAAATGCTTAACTGAAAATATGAAGAAGAAAAGTTCTTTATTTCCTAATCCGTGTCGTCAAAGTTTTGTTGGTTTTCGTGCGACTGTCACTGATATGAAACTAAAAGTTTCCAGTTGTTTGTCACGCATCGCTGCTATCATTTAATTCTGGCTGTCGTCTTTCGAATTTCTGTCTCGGTATTTGACGAAAAAATCCCTGCTCCTCCTCCTTCTCTTCCTATGTTTGTGGACCTTTCCTTTTGCCTTCAATTATCTGGCCATTACCAGAGGCACGAAGGGAAAGGCTTTACTAAAAGTATGTTACAAACAATCTTTTCTTTTTTTTTTCCTTTTTGGAAATAGCAACTTTACACGAGATAGAATAGAAAGTGATAGAACCAAGAAGAAGCAAAGAACAGCAGCGCTTCAAGAGGACACTCGTATTCAAGCCACTCACTGACAACAAGTTTAGTTGCAAATTTAAAGGAATCTGCGTCAGCGCTACGAAGACTAAGGAAACTGAAAACTTCCTAGATTTTGTATATTAGGGAAACTGCTTACAATAAGAAAGAGCTTACAATTAAGAATTAAATAGCAATAGACAAGTTCATAATATACTATTGTTAGTGTGTGTATATATATATATATAACTAATAAAAATAATAATACACTTTAATTTGATTCTTTCTTATGACTTAAGATATCAGCGTGAAACAGTTGCACCAGGATGTCATTTTGTATACCACTTGGTCTCACCCATTGTTATTATTATTAATTTTTACCTGCGCTTTCTTATTTTTATGCGCTAAAAAAATTCAAAGAGGCCGCGTGTAACGACACATGATTTTTCTCGCCATTTGTCCTTTCGGCGAGTTTTTATTGTTTGTTTTAACTTTTGCGGGTTCCACATTTGTTCCGACGTTTTATCGTGGCCTAGTTGTGTAATGATGACTGCTCCCGGCTGATGATCGCCATATTAGCGTGAAACAGCTGTACCAGGATGTCATTTTGTATACAACTTGGTCTCACCCATTGTTATTATATCGAATTGTCGTTTTAAAACGCTTAAGGCAGCAGGAAAGGGTTAACGATTTTAATTTAGTCGAAATTTTGATGAAACAATAAAACATGATTATTCAGAGTTCCACTTGAAGCAAAGAGTTATATTAATTCTTCATGCGTTACAAAATCTTAGAGAGAATCAATTAAAAGTTGATAGTTATCTCTCTCAATTCTGGAAAATATTAAGACCACAGCTTGTGGCTGTTCATTTTGGTTCAAAGGTATCGTCTGACGAAGGATTAGTCATGGGTTTCCCGTAACATGTTGCAATTTCTTAATTAATTATATATATAGTTTCTAAATGTGCTTTTCTTCTTTCCTACATTCAAATTCATTTGCAAATAAGTCACACTACAGGTGTATGCGTATAAACTTTGAGTACAACTAAATTTATTTTATTTTATTTATTTATTTATTTCCGATTTTTCCTTGTTTAATTTTAAGTGTCTTTATTGTTAAGATCTTTCATACAAAGCTTTAATTGAAACTACTCGTGTTAAAGCGATGTTTGCACTTTTTACTTTATTTACTTCAAAGACAAACGTTCAAACTACTCTATGAGATTCACAAACAGGTCGTGGCTTTCCTCGCTATTACAGAGTCTGGCTCTGATTCAATTGTTGACAAAACAATTTTCTCTTACAGTAATCAGTAATTGTTTGTCATCAGATTCCCAACGTCATCCCTCAGCCAGACGTCGTATTCTATTATAACTTGTATAAAAAGTGATTGAAGGGGGAAAAAAGCAGTGTTTACAGAAAACAAAATAATTACTATCAAATAAGCCTTAATAATTTTTTTAGCTCTTATTTATAATGTGGAAAACAAATACAGAATCTTATATGTAAAAAGACAACATGCTTACAGAACTAAAGTTTCTTAGTGTGAAGTAGATGGTATAGTAAAATAAATAAATTAGGGGGTTTAAAAATACACCAAATAAGTATTTGAAAAAAGAAAGATGGTAGATGGTATAGCTTGATCTTTTGAATTAAAGCAATAAAGAACTACACAAATATTTCTAAATAAATTGTACAGTTGTATGCTTATTTATTAGATCTAAGCAGAAACGTCTCCTATCCTGATTAAATGTTTTAGATGGAATAGTGGTCAAATCATAATGTATTCCTCCATTAGAAAAAAATAAATAAATTAGGGGGTTTAAAAATACACCAAATAAGTATTTGAAAAAAGAAAGATGAAAAATAAGACTGAGTTATGGATTTAAAAATAAAGTTAAAGCTTTAAAACAAACTCAGTTACAATTGGTTGGCTTTCGATGAATTCATTATTCTAGTTAGCTTTTAGACGTAGTAAACAAATTTTAAAAATAAAAAATTAATATTTCAAATGAATTCATCAACTTCAACTAGTAATACAACAAAAAGACTAATGAAAAATTATGCGGAATTTAAATAAACTAAGTTTTTGTTTAGATTGAACAAATATTATTAAAGAGGAAATTTATAAAGTAAAACATTAATAGAAGGGAAAGTAAGAATTTCTTTTTTAGTGTTGAACGTTTTTCATCATTTTCAAAAAAAGTTCTAATGCTATCTTCTATAGGATACGAAGAGACTGGAATGGACTGAAGGAACCCTTTCCCATTGCTGTTGTTCTCAACTCCAGATCAGATTATTAATTGACTTTTTTATTATTGTACTGAGGGATATTTTTAAAAATTATTTGAAAAAAATTATCAAATCATTTTTATTTTTGCTATCAAATATTGAAATAAACTGTTGCAAATATTTGTGACAGTTTCCCCCCCCCCCCCAATAAATGAGTTAATGTTTAATTTCTTAACTACTCCATAACCTCATACAGGCAATATTTCGAACTCCTTACCGGACGTTCTTCCTCAGGCCTTTTAATGGGTAAAGAAAACTTTCTCCTTTCCAATTCACACATAAAATAAAATAAATTAATGTTTTGTTTTGTCAATGCAATTTGAATACTTGTCGTTCATATAATTCAATAAGATCTATCTTTTTTTTCCGTTTTGTTTACAATCTTTAAATGGATTAACTTCTCAGTTCCAGTCATTTACTTCCTCTTCCGTGAGAGGCCTAGTGTTGGTGTTTCCAGACTATGATTACTCTGTTCAGTTAATCAACTCCAAATAAATTATAATGATGGCTTGTCTTTCAACGACACATAAAAATCCAGCAATTGCTTCACAACAGATAAATGCTTCATATTTGCTTCATGAAATTAACAAAACTTCGTTATCTGCTCCTTTTCTAAGCTGGGTGTTTACTATCCGCCGGTAATTTTCTGTTTCGTTGTTATGGCTTAATAAGACGCGTATGATCCCGATAAATTCTCCTTGCCTGCGCTATGTCATCCGTGGAGAGAAATTAGATATCCCGCGCTTGTCGTCATCTCCCGGTCCCTGCTGACGGAGATAACGGCAAGAGAGCCAGGGCGGACTCCGTTTTTGTACAGCGTTTTCTCATTAAGCGTGTCCGTTCAAGTGAAACGCCAGGATATTACCCTACTCGGCTGCAAACGGAAGAGACAACCCAGCAACGTCATTTTCTCCTCCAAAGAATTACAAGGAAGAATTCTGGATAAGAAAACACGAAATTATGTCCGCTGCTTTTGTACTCACTTCTTATCCATTTGCACAGATATGAATAGATTGTAGCTTCTCTACATTCCACCAAATATGAGGAAGTCTCATGTATCAGAAACCTCATGTTCAACCAACTATCAAAAAACACAAGAAACTAGATTAAGTTTTGAAGTAAATCACCGCTTACATTAACCACAGTCAGTGAATGTAAATTCACTCTCAAGCCCACAACTGCAGGAACTTCATTTCAAATCTCTCCCAATAGAAACTAAACAAATTAAAAAAAAAAACAAAGCTGCTGCTATCTAAACTTATTTCTCTTCAAACACAAAGTGACGTCATAAAACAGCTTAAAATAATTTTTAAAAAATCCTTGTTTACAAAACAGAAATAAATACAGATTACTTATTTTTATTGAGTTTAATCATCGTTTACCCATTTTATTTTTATTGTCTAATTAATTTATGTTCTGTTTGTACAGAAGAGTCCATCCTCCTGCGATTCATTATTCGTCTTTTTTATTTTCTTAAGTAAATACAGTAAGTTTCGGAGTTTTTGATAAAGCAAAATTCTACCTTTTTTCCTCTTGAACTTATTCAGTAAACGCTAATTAATTACCACATGTTTTGCATATAAATCAGTTTATTAAGCAAATTGGAACAATTAACATAATTACCAAAATTTCAATTATTTTACAAGACTGAATTAGCACATTCCTACTGAACCGTTAGAGAATTAATAAGAAATTCTTTATTTCTCTCTCTCTCATTTTTTTTTATTAAAGAAAAAAGTACTTTTACTTTAATAATGAATGTAACAAAAAAAAAAAAAGTATCTTTAAAAAATATAAAGCATACAAAAGAGGATATTGGGAATATATATTACATGATGGAAACTGTGACCCCTCAAAAACTAAAATCAAGAAAATAAAAAACAAGAATCAAAGTATCAGCTCGACTCAAAAGGCATTCTTATTTGAATTATATGGGAATATATATTATGTGTAAAAATGTATTCCACACGTTAAAACCTCTATTAGAAATATATTTTACTAATAATTAATTAGAGAAAAAGCAAACTTATCTTAATAAAGAGAGGCATCTTATTTTAAAGCAGGTTAACCATTTTCTGGCCAATATGCGAATCTTGCTTATTTTTTTCTAATAAATGCTTATAAAATAGACCTAAATGTCCTTTCTAAATACAAACATCAATTAAGTCATTTAGAATTCAACAGAGAGCTACGTCATATCTTGAAACCATGCTATGTAAATTACATAATGAAAGTAAATACTTTATTTATTTTAGGTCTCATACAACAGCCAACCCAAAAGGCTCGAAAAAAATTCTTCTTCTTGAGGCATTAGAAATGCAAGTTTATTAAAAATATTAATAAATCGTTTAAGTAAGTCGCTGTTAGAAGTGCTGAATGCAGAAATAATTTTAATAAATTATTTTAATTAAATAAAGTTAATTTATATTTATTTTGAGAAATGTAGTTTGCTTAATATTAAGTGTTTTATTTGTAATAATAGAAATCGATTTTGATACATTAACTTTGCCAAAAATGTTTGAGTTTGTTTCATTTTGTAACTTTCACATATTTTTTACTAAAATTGTTCACTGTCTGAAATATTTATCCTATTTTCTCTTTTCATCACCATTTCAGTCTTATTCATTCTAACTTCAGAAATCAAACAACTAGATCTAAACAAAGATATTAGAATATTAGTAGTGTTGATTTAAAAATAACGTTGAAAACGATGTAACCTTTGGAGAACTTCTATCTTTGTTGCCGAGATCCTGTCTTCACACTGAAATAACAGCACGTGACACATCTGATAGCCTAATGGCCAGTGGACGACTATCTCTTCAAGTCCTAACAGTTGCTATTATAAGCCTTCCTTTGTTGTTTATCTAACATGAATATATTTGAGACTCCGTTTATAAAAAAATTATATCCATTTCGAATTGTTTTTAGAAAAGAGAAGAGGTGCAGCCAAGAAAGAGTAAAAATAGCTCTGATATCTTTGTTGAATCTGAAAAAGCTCAACAATTAAGAAAGCGCAGAAATTTCTGAGATGTAATTAGAAAAGAAAGTAAAGGGAAAAAAAGTTTTCCCTTCTTTATTAAAAACTTCGTTGCTCCAGTTAAGTTTTTACGCTTTTTGGTCAGAATTAATTATATATTAAAACGTAACAACTAAGAATTTAATTGATATTGAAAACAAATAACTTCCAACCAACTTCAATAAAAAAAGCATGTTAAATTATCAGTAAATAATAATAAAAAAAATAATGAAAGAAATCCTCTTCATGCTTTCATAATTCATGAATTTTAATATATGCCCACCAGAATCTCATTATTTTGGATGAAGAAATTTCGTGTTTGAATATCATTAAATCTCTCGCTTTTATTTGGAAGACACTGACTCAAGCTGTTCCACAGAAATCAGGAGGCTTGAAAATTAAATGTAAATTATGCAGAAGAGAAAAATAATTTTAGAGGGTGGTGAAAAGACACAAACTTATTTTCAGGCAAGTTCTCAGTAAACCTAAGTGATATGTATTCTCTGACCTGGCAAAAGTCCAAATCGCTAAAGTACAAATTCAGAAATTAACTCGGCGATGACAAGTTGATTTGGCAAGAATTCGTAAGTTTAACATTCATATCTCTCAATCTCGCACTTGATCTAAGTGTCTGGAATTCATCGTAATGAATTTTCGGTCTTAATACAAATGGGATTTTTTTTTTTTTTCCCCTTCCATTTTGAAATGTGCGAAGTAGATTTTCAATTAATAGAAGAATTAATGGAATATGAAAACCTTTGTATCCATGTTTAATTATTAAAAAAGGATGATAAAATAGAAGAAGAAATTTAATGAAGGAACCAACAGTTTCTGTTTTGAAAACGTTAAGTCACGTGACAGAACAGAGAATTCTTATCTGATAGGAGGGTTTTAATCTAGGGAATTTCCGTTTCTTGTTGTTATCTCTTTCTTTCACTCGGTAATTTAAGGACTGTTACGTTTAAATTTCATACACAAATTTCCAGAACTATGAATTCATGCAAAAAAATACTTCATCTTCATATCCAATCTTTGAAGAAGTCGATCGAAGATGTTATTAAAACATCTGAAGTATCAAATGACGTCATCATTTGGGACGTCAAATCCGACATCACCAAAAACCGGAAGGCTGATGCTCTCTTTACCTGAGCTGCAATAAAAGCATCTAATAGACGGTTAATGACCAAATCCCAGAGTAGACTTACTGTTAGTGCTCTTCGCTTTCAATAGCAGCGATCAAATGTCAGACTCAATAAATTCTCTTTCAAAGGCGAACCCTGAGTCATTCGATACTCCCAAGTAAACAGTAGTTTTATTTTAGCACCTGGTTACAGAGCATTTATGGTTCCCTTTAACACCAGTCACCTCCTCACCGCAGCATCCATCACCCTCGCCCACCGACCATCTGGAAAAGTTGGGCGGGAGACCGAGCTCTCATCAGCCGGAGAAGAACACTACATCGCCTGTTGCCTTCCTGCTTTTATTAGACGGGGAAGATAAGACGGCGCTTCCCGTGAATTGTGTCCACCAACGTCGATCGCCTTATCGGAACTGTCCCGCTCTTCGCTGACAGTCGGCTTCGATAACGATCCAATCCCATTTGGTAAACACCACCTCCCTCCTGCCGCTACGAATCATGGAACGCGTGCTCTGGGTTCTGAAAGATTGTGGGCGCCACTGGTGCCAAAGGCCAAAATGCTGGCTAACTCTCTCAATCCGTTAGCCACCGACCATATCACCTTCCATTTTTGCCTCGATTTTCTCTGAGGGTTAAATCGGGTCAATAAATGTAAACAGCAAAGGTTTTCCTTTAGAAAAGCATTGAAAAGAGAAAACATAATTGCAACTTAAAGGGTTTCACTAAAGAAAAACACTATGAGGCAACCAAAGAACTGTTTATGCAAACAAAACCAAAAGAATGAAGTATTTTTCTTTAATAGTCCATTATTCATATGTTTAATTCAAATTAATATGAATATATTAAATTACATAAAAACCGAAAGTTCGTGTATTATAAGAAATCAAATGAATATACTCCTGACAAAAAAATATAGTTTATCCAATGATTTTTGAAGAGAAATTAACACAAAATGAAATATTGATGATTTCAAGCTCTTTCAGAATGACCAGAAACTATTATTTTTAAAGTCACTTGAAAATGGAAAGAATTTGTTGTTCAACGAGAATTGAAAAGTCCTATATATATACATAGTATATGAATGTAGTAAAATCTCTCAAATCCGGCCCAATGTGGCACCCAGTCGGCCAGATTACAGAAAAGCCGGACTATCGAGAGCTTCACAAAAATTGAGCTATCGAGTTATTTTTGGAAAGACATAATGCCAGGTTTAATTAATTTAACCCCATTTTCATAATTTTGCACTCTAATGTTTATTAAAAACAATACAAATGTGCTTTTTCCTACACCAAGCTCTAGTGATATTTGTTTTGCAGATTCCCCTGCATCCAATCTCCTTAACGCATTAAGCTTCTGTTCCATAGTGACAAAGTTTTTCTTTCTAAATAAATGAATAGTTTTCGAGAAAAACGTCGTGTATCATTATTCAATGTAGGCGTGTTTGTTGCTTTTCTTTTGTTGGCAGAGTATAATGCGAGAAAACGTATTGCAAGTATTCAGAAAATGAGCAAAATAGGGAACGAATGATTTAATAAACGATTTTGTAAACGAAAAACAAACATTTAATGAATCCAGAAATGAAGTTTTCGCGCAAAACGAGTAAAAAAAAAAAAAATGTGTTTAACTTCATTCACATTCACTCATTTATTGACATGTGTTTTATTCAACACCGTTCATTAAATCATTCGTTCTCTATTTTGCTTATTTGTGTTTCATTTTATGGATATCTGCAATACGTTTTCTCGCATCGTATTGAATCATAAACACAAAACAAGAAACAAACACACCTACATTGAATAATGCTACAATGCGTTTTTCTCGAAAATTATATATTTCCGAACCCATGTTTATAGGGACTTTTTTGTTTGTTTATATACATATGTTTGTGTGTACTCAGAATTAACTACGTAACTTGGACTGGATATATTTAAACTATCCAAACGGAAAAAAAAGAAATAAGTTAATGATAGGATATAGTAAACTATAAAAGAGCTTTAAACTATAAAAACGTAAACTGTAAAAGAACGAAATAATCAAAAATAATATGCTAAAATTTATATTATTCTTGTCCTACAAACGGACATAATTTTGTAATGGAATTTATGAAAAATGTCTCTAAGTTGCAAAGTGACGTTATTTTCGAAATGGATTGTTCTAGAGATGTTATTCAGTATCCTTGTTATTCAGTATCTACTTTAAAACGACCAGGCAAAGCAAACATTTAAAACAATTCGACTCACCAATCCTACTTATTCCACAAACCTACCCTAAGGATATTTTTCTTCATAATCCTTGTCATTTCATCTATGTTCCTGTGAGACCAAATGTTTATATAAACACATATTCTAAGAGTCTTCCTTTCTTTCACTAAGGAAAAAAATATTGAAAAGAAAGCATAAAAGAAGCCGTTAGTTGCGTGGAAACAAGCGGAAAATCCCTGCTTCATTGCAGTAAGAAAACTGTCAGATTTTCTTGTCTGTTAATATTCGTTATACCACCCCTGGTGTTGATGAGTGTTTGGGCGGGGCTCGAAAGAAACACAGGCACGTGAGTGGGTGTCTGCACTGTATCATACTCAGCCGGGTGTTATAAAGTACTGTCACAGTTTATTGGGGAATAAAGGCCATATGGTACAAGCAGAGATGGATGAAGCAGCAATCTCAACGCTTAAAAATCAACAACAGCACCCTTTCATTGGCAGATAATGTACTTGGCGACTATAGCGATGAGTCTTTTCTTGTTGAAGGAACGAGGGGGTGTTAAATGTAAACGCCCTCAACCAAAGAATAAACGTATTAAAGATGATGCGTTCATCCAACTATTCCCAGTCTACATTGGGCCTGTTTCTGTTCAACATCAAAAGAAGTGTCTCTCCAAGTCAGGATTCATACTACTTTCATAAGATTAACGGTTCTTCTAATACATCAAAAAATATCAACATCAAAAGATGCGGCTGCTTTGCGATCAGACTCAATCTTGCTCCAACGGTATTTTTCTCTTTTTTTTTTTTGGAAAAAGACAAAATAGTACGTACACATTCCTTACTCAATTTTAACTCCTGAAATGCCTAATATTGAATTTTTCTTTTTCGTTACTCTTCGTAAATTATATGAAAATTTCGTTTCATTTTAATCTGAATCTTGTGTTACAGATTTAAACGCCTGCTGCTTTCAAAATATCATCATAGATTTTATTTAATCTTAAAGAACTGTAGATATTTCAGCAGACGCTGTCATACATCATACCTCCCAAGACATGATGTTACGAAATCTGTCTTATGAATTCCAGTCATTTCTTCAAAGTGAGAGTAATATTAAAAAAAAAAAAAAATCCTTTATATAGTACCGTTTAATAACCTTTTATGTTATGTAACAATTTAATTAATATAAACAAATAATACATAAATAATAAAAACAGATATAATATTTTAACTTGACCATAAAAATCATAGAGTTTTTACTGCACATTAGAAACAATTTAAATATAGTCCAACAGACGGATCTTGACGATCTCGTATTTTCGTGATTTCATGTAATTTACGCGAGAATAGCCTCTATCCATGTCTTCTCACAAAATGGCGAAGTAAATTGAAATATTTAAAAGAATTATAATACGGGGAAATGCATGAGACTTTTACTACATTTTAATATAGTTTTCATAAATGGAAAAGAGTCAATAAACAAACAATAAATTCATTAGATAGCATTTTTCTAGTGACAGACATTCAAAATACTAAATTCCTTGAAACCTGCTGAAGAGACTAATGGCCAGATCTCGTGTTTTCCGTAATTCTCACGCAAACGAGATCGTCAACATCCATCTGTTAGACTGTAAGATATAATATTTGTCTAAAAAAATTAATACTACAATTAAAAAATACTTAGTTTCAACTTCTTTTATCAAGTTTTCTTCAAGATGAGGAAACTTTTTTACATGAAATGAGTTAGCGAAGAATTAAAATGAAGAATAAGGAGAGAAGAAAAGATGTCAGATTATAAAGAAGGGAAAGAAGGTTAACAATCAGGTGAGTGGGTGAAACGAACATGTGTTTGGAAATCAGAGAGGGAAAGAAAACAATGGGATGGAAGAGTAAGTCACAGATAATTTAATATCCATATATACAGAATATATTAATGCGTATTGAGTATAAATAACAAAATTTAACTAAGGCTTAGATAATTAAAAAACTACTAAAGCAAAGTAAAAAAATGAAAGAAAATTTAACAAAACAGTCGAATCTTAAAATGCAGTTAAGTAAACGTAATACCAGCACTGATAAACAGACAAAACATGATGGTGCCATGACTGGGGAATGGAAGTTATAAACTTACTTTAAACCCTGTACATTTATTAAGGGTGATTATTATTATTGTATTTTACCTTAAAACTATATTTACTTTTCTATTTCTTGAGGAATTAGTTTTTTAAGGATAGTAGAATCATCTCCATATTATATGGAAATTGGAAGAAGTATTCTTTAATATATCTGATTATAGGGTCCAGGATTTTAATAACTTAAAAAAAAAATATATATATATATATTGGAAAGATGAGTGATTTTTTGCTTAAAAAAAAATAATAAAAAAAGTGCGGCCTAAAAGTTACCATCCAAACAAAAGAAAAGATTTCACGGAACAGTACTAATAGATTTCCCTGATACTGTATAGGAATAATACAATAAAAAAAATTGGGTTTAAGTACAGTGAAAATTAAAAACATGGTTAATGTTGATTTCTATGCATACACAAAATTAAAACGAAAAATAAAGAGCAGCAAAAAATATCATGAAAATAGGGTTCAATTAATATTGTACCGTTTCTTGAGCTAAGACATAGTAAGTAGCCTCAACTGAACTCTGCTAGATGGCATTTCAGTCTCTTTCTCCACTTTCTACTGTCCTTGGAATCTTTCAACTATTTTCTAAGCTTAACTGGCAAATATCCGAGGGAATAAGAGGGAAGGAAGAAGGTTTGAAACACTCCAAGCCAATCTCTTTGGTGGAAGACCACAAACACTCTGTGTCCCTCATCCGAATCTGATTCGTTGCCAATCAAAGTAGTGGGTGACGATGGTGAAAACTCAAAGGTCTCGAATGTCATTCCCCAGGCAGCCGCCCGGTAACACATAAACACTCTGAGAAACAGAACAACTTGTGTAAATATCCTAGGAATCCTGTGGAGGAGCAATTAACTTCCTCCCTCATTTTCAGTGCAAATGGCAAACTAAGAGCATCTTCCTTCGAACGCAATTCCCATTCGCACAACAAACACAACCTGGGATGCTTTGGATTCTCCGTGGTTTTTCTTTAGACCCATTCCACCAACGATTACATTAGAGAAAACAATTCCTATCGCTCTCCGAGGAGAAAAGAAATTTGTCTTTGAAATATTTCCTTAGCGCCTCTGCGCATTCCGTCAACTAATGGATTGAGAAAGTGCACCTACAAAACCTCAGATATTTAGATACAAACAGGGATTTCTTCTTAATGAACAAACTACAAATTTAACAAAGTTAAACCTCTTCTTGAAGAAGCTCCTCAACAACAACTTACGACTTTCAATTTACTTGTTCCAATATTTCCAAAAAAAGAAGGAGTAATTAGGAATTTCTAATTTTCTTTCTTTGTTTCTCTGAAAAAAATACAGATCATAAACGTTTGAAAATCAATATTCCAAACGTTTTATGTCCACAGTAGAAAAAAAAGTAATTGTTAATTTTCAATTTTTAAACTTATATTTACATTAAAATCCTTTGTATGCTAATGATCTACCACAGTTTTAATTTATGACTTTTTAATTTAATAACGAAATTTATTTTATTAATTTTTTTTTAATATTTTGTAATTAAAAGACCTCTGTTTTTCTCACTTTTTCATTAAGTCTCTTGTTAAGTCGAATCTGATGTAAAGACTAAAGGATTACTCTAGCTGATGAGACTTAATGATGTCGAAACAGCACTTCCCTGGTATCCTATTACATAATATAAATTATGATTCCATTTTCTCATCTTCTTTTTTCCATAATTATTCTTCGAAGTTAGAATTCTTAATCCCATTTCAGCAAAATAGTGATTTAAAATTTCAGGTTTAAAGACACGTTGATAAACAGATTTCTAATATTTAATGAAGAAAATGTAACACAATACTGTTGGCATTTTTTTTCTTAATTATATTTCATGATTGATTTAAGTTAATGAATTGAAGTTAATTTCAAGCTCATATTAACATTTTTCCTCCCAAATATCTGCGATGATTATTCAAATTACTACCTTTAATGGTTCGTCTTCCTTCATACAAATTGTAAATCTGATACTGCTTCATCAATTACGGAAATTAATAAGAATCTCAACGTTCATTTTTCTCCTTCATTTTTTTCCCCCTTTCTCTTGTTTCTCTCTGAAATTTGTATATTATGAAGTTCTTTTTTTTCCTTTCTCTTTCTTCTGCGTTTTAATTTTTTTTTCCTTCGCTCCCTTCATCATCATCGTTAATTTAGTCAAATTTAATCAAGGATAGTGTGATACAGCTGTAAAATTATATTTTTATGACTTTAAAGACAGCGAACAACGGAAAATTGTCAGTTTTCATTACAATGAATCTAATCATCTGAGTAGTGAAACTAATTTGAGATTTAATTCTACTGGCAGATATTATCTTTGTTAGATCCCTTTCCTAAGTCGAAATAATAACCATTTCAACGAAAGTGACATTTATGGTACATAAATCTTCATTTGTAATAATCTGAATAATTCCTTAACTTTAATAGTTTACACAATGTATTGAATGAACATGTTATCTCTAAGATACTAAAAATAGTTTGCAAACCTTTAAATAAAATTACAAATGGTTATTTCGATATTCTTTGAGTTAATTTTCTTTTTAATCTCCTTTGATAACTGTTTCGCTTTAATAAGAAAATCGTAATAGATAAACATTTTTTTATTTCACCTTAGAACTTATAATTTCTACTGTTTTTTTTTTTGTAAACCAAATCTTTAACCCTTTTAAAACATTTCCTAATATAGATGTAGTCTGGTTCAACCCGCCCCCACCGAATTATTAAGAATTCGAAATAAACGTTTAAATTGAAAGTTTGTTATAGCAGACAGCAAAAATAAAACGATTAAAGAAGAGCACATGAATTGTATATAACTAGATTTAAAAACTAAATTAGGTATTTTATAATTTGGCAAATGTTTATATTTAAAATGTTATTTCATTTTCCTTCAAAGCGAAAATCTAAAAAAAATCAAATTTTTAACAATGAGTGAGACCAACTTTTTAGTGACATCCTGGAACAGCTGTTTCACGCTCGTTGACGATCATCAGTCAGGACAAGTCACCAGTAAATAACAAGGTCTCCGTACTGAGGCTACTATGAATGATATATCGGAAGCTCAGTGGTTGCTCCTTGATGTTGCTCCTCTACTACATAGTTTCTAGTGTTTTCAAGATTTCTGATAATCTTTCCTTAAGCTGCCTTTTACCATTTGTCTTCGTTTGCTTTAATTTGAAATATAATTTCCAAAGCCAGTCCAAATTTAAGAATAGCAAAAGAAATACAATAGTTATGTTTCTTTCAAATAAATTCCAGTGTTACTTAATCGCAGAAGAATCCATTGGTTTTTTGAAAAGGCTGAGTGAATTTCTACATTGTAACTTAGAAAGTCTTATTCTTATTTGGAAACACAAAGTCAATCAAATACTTCAATTACACAGAACGAATTTAACAATATCTATATCTCCTTCTCCATAATGTGTGGGTCGCGACCTTTAAGTTTTATAATAATATTAACGCAGCTCATGTTTATTTTAATAAAATGTCAAAAATCCTCAAAATCTAAGTTTCTGTTTCTTAAGTTTCGTTTTTATATGTTTGGTGTTAGTCTATTATTTTTTTTAATTCGAAATCAATACAATTAATAATAATCATACACTCAAGTAAATAAAGAATGTTTTAACATATGTTAGTCGTAACCCGATACCTAAATCTTTCTCTACTGAATCTTTACCCTCGAGTTATCCATGGCATTTCTGGTCTTTGTATATTCCCAACTGGAAATCTAATGGATTTCAAAGAAGGACTTGCGGAAGAATTCCCCAACAAAAGGAGATTAACTTTCTCTGAGGAAAGAACATCGAGAAACTTGAAAATCCAGTAAAAGACGGTGGTCTTACATGCTTCCAATTCCTCCAACTCAAAGTCCTTGAGTGAAACTAAATCCTCCGCTGTCGAAGTGACAAAAATGCTTCCAATGGGCTGTGAAATCAATGAGTTTTAATTGCACTGACTTCTGCTCACCAAAGCGAAGAGTGACTTTCTGCTGACTTTTCTATGTTTCCGCTAAATAATAGAAGTAAGCGATCTGTGGATGACAGCAGCTGATAGATGCTTCCATGAATTTCCCACAGATACGACAGTTAAATCTGCAGCCCAAAGACTTTTTTTTTCTCATAGTTTCACCTTTATCCTCTTCCTGTGCTTTATTTCTTCCTGATAATTCAAGCCGATGGATTCAGAGATAGAAATAGTTTCAGTATTTTTTACTAAAACAAATTTAAAACAATTTCTCCTTTTCTTTACGAGAAATTGCGGATATCCAAAGTGATATCATCAATCAACACGAAAGGTCTATATTAGAAGGCGTATATAAGCACATATTTCATCTTATTTTATCTCTCCCTTTTACAGTAATACTTCAACAAAAAAATTTCAAAAGTTTTAATATTAATACTGTACAATAATGTAATTAATGAAAGACGACGATCCTTCGGGAAACGAGATCTGCGAGACTTCTGACTTATTTATGTTCAATCGGTAGAAATAACTCTCAAATCACACGTTTTAGGTTTCTTTTTTCATTCATGATTTTTTTTTAAAACCACACAAAAATCAAGACTAAAAGACAACAACAAATCAACTGAAGCTTTTTTCAAGATCTAAATATTCTAGTAAAAAGATATTGGTGTTAGTAAATCAACACTAAGATATCAGTCATTTTAAACCATCAATGAATTGAAAAAAATCTAAGACAGATTTTAGATTTCAAAATAATTTAACATTTAAAACATCAGCAGAATTATGAAACCAATATCAATGTAAGGTAATGAAAATGTGTGATATACGTTAAGTAAGTGCACTGTGTAACATTTACTGATTGTTAGTAATATGCAGTACTATTACAGTAATATATATTATTTCTGTTAAGTCTGTAACTATCGACATTGATTTTTCGTTTAACCCGTATTCATCAAATGAGAGGTGCCGAATCTTTTCAACATGAATAGAAAACATTTTAAAATTCATCAATCGACATTTAACAGAAGAAAGTTTACTATATTTACTGAAACTCAATCTACAAATGCTTCAAACCGAATCAAAGGTAAAAGGGGCAAAATAATTTCCTCAGCTACTTTCCCGTGATTTCTCAAGATAACTTCCTTAAAAAAGTAATAAAAAAAATCAAGATCTAGGAAACAATAAGTCTAACGGTAAGAATTAATGGACCGTGAATACAAAGCCTGACTTTTTAAGTTCAAGTTCATATATTACGAAAGCTGTCCAATCGAAGCTCCTTATTCCTAGACTCCAGGAAACGGACTGGGAGCAAAGTACGAAATATTGCAGAAATAATGCTGGGAGAAAAGCCTTTACAAGGCAGATGTTCTCCTTGGGAAAAAGGTTTTTTATTTCCCATTGGTTCAATAGTTTCTTTAGTCAAATCAATTCCGTATTATTTTGAATTTGATTTAACAAAAACCACATTTGAAACGATTATAATAACAGTTTTCGTTCCTTATTTTACTTTTAAATAAGTTCTACAAATAACTCGAAAAGCTGAAATGTTTCGCAGGATGCTTTATAGAAATAGTAAATGTCAAATTTTATTATAAGAATAGTTAAAACGGCTTAATTATATAGAGGAGTGCTAATAAAAACGTTCTGCATTTAAGTAAAAACATGAAACACCCCTTGGCAATATATTTCATCACCCACCACAAAAACCTTGTTCATGTTAATACGATGAAAAACATTTTACAAATTCATTTATTTCCACTATACATCACTGCGAACTCTCAGTAACTGTTTTGTTCTTTGTGAATATCTCATATTATTAGCTACTTATTTTACTTTCGCCTTCATTATAAACAGACAGTTAAATATTACGAATTATAAATTCAAATTCTCGTGTTTAAATTATTAAGTGTAAATTACCAATAATGTAAATTTGTGAAATATTCAAAACAAATTAATATTTCAAAACTGAGAAAATATGTCCATGTTTTCGAATCTTATTTTTCATATGTTAAACATGTTTGTGTGAGAGTCCCCAGTTCTCATCAATATTTTACGTCAACAGCCCCCGCGTCGTATTCAGAATACCTAACGGAACCGCACAACAAATTCAAATCCTTCTTTCTATTAGTGTCAGGGCTCCGCGACATAAAAACACTTCTTGATTTGAACCAACTTTACGTTTATTATTGCAAAGGAAAAAGTTTGCATCATAATTTTATAAAAATCTTTGTTTTTCAGTTATTTAGTGTCATAGTTTGATAAATATTTAATACTATAAGTCATTTTGAGGAACAGTAGTAAGATATATTCATATGTAATTGACACATTGAATTTATACTTAATTCAGAATTCAACGTATTGTTTGGGTGATCATTCATGGCTAAAACAATTTATTTCAATCTTCCTGTCGGAAATGGGGGCATAAAAATTCTTTTTATTATTACTTTTTTAATTCATGAACATTACTTTCTAGTGGAATAATGAAAAGTTTACATTGAATACATTTTGAAGCTAAGTTTTCTATGTCTGGTTTTAGTTTAAAGATTTCAGTAATTGATCAACAATCTGGTAACGTTGGCAATCGAATGATATCTTTCAGTAAAGCCACATCCGCAATTAGGACTGGGAAGAATATTTTATAAAAATACGTCACAGAGATACTTAGAAAAATTAATTCTTGGACATTATACTCTTAAGAACAGCTATTTGCATTCGATGACTGGTCCTAATTTATGATTACTACGACAATCATTTTTTCATGAATTATTTTAATCCTTGTTTTTAAATAAATTGAATTTCACTTAATAATTGGTACTTTATTTTTAGAAGAACTAGAGATACGTGAACTGTCCTGCGTGTATGTGTACTTCAGGAAAAGTTATGTGTTCAAAAATTAGACTGGGAAAAAAGCGGCATCAATATTAATGGTGACTATTTAAATCACCTTCGATTTGCAGATAAGAAATATATATAATGACATATTTGCTTAAAATGAAATTCAAAATTGATCTTTCTTCATTCATTTTATAAATTTATGCTCAAAATTTACAGAGCTCTTTCACCAGCTTTCCTGTTGCTATTACTTTAAAACTAATGTTTTATTATAAATTATTTCATATTACAATGATATGATTATAACATTATATTCCGCTGTAATAATACTTGTAATTTATATAGTCAGAAATTTAAAAACAAAGTGCGATTCATTAGTTTACTGAATACAGTACTAAGATATTAATTTAATAAAGGATAATTCGTTTCTAAAATCCTGTAATTGCAATTAACGATATATTTATTTTTTAATAAAATAAAATAAATTACATCTATTAAATTATGAGATTCAAAGACATTATCCAAACTTCTCACATAATTTCTTTTAATCAAAATGTTCTTAGTGAAATATAAATAATACATAAGTAGAAGGCAAATATTGTTTGTAAGATTCAACTTACAAACTATTGAAGACATTTTTATTATCAAGATATATATATATATGCTGGGCTTAAAAAATGTTACTGAAAAATTTCAAATGTTTTATCTAATACTTAATCCCATATAATACTTAAAATCAACTTTTAAAACAACCTCCTTTCTCTCATTATGTATTAGATACTTTCATTTATTGTAGAAGACTTTCTCATCTTCCTGTTTTTTCTTTTCTCTGTAGAAGAATGATGGATTAGAATGTGTCACTGGTATCTTTAAACTAAAAGCCGAGCAAACCCTCGCGTTACAAATCAATCAGGCATCCAACTAATAGTTTCCTGTGAGTCTTCATTTAGCAGATGATGTCTGTAATTCGCTTCAGTAGGCGTTTCTGGTTTTCCCATTGCAGTCAACTGAAGCAGTGTCCTTCCTTCCTTGGCGGTGACCTTCCATTCCCTTGGTGCCCTCCATCTCTAGATCAAAGGAGACCCCCCTGGGCAATCTCACTCGCTACTGAATTGGTGACAAATGATGAAGCCAACTCGGAAGTCATTGCCAAAGACATACTCCCAAAATATAGGCGCCAAACACGGCTCCAGGGAGCCAACAAAAGCCGTTCGTCCGTGCAAGAATCATTAACGTACTTCAACGTTCCAGCAAATCTCTCCCTAACAACTTGTCTTCATTCCATTGGCCTCGAGGAATTCGGCAATATTATGTAGACACATTAAACCCTTCAAATGAAACGGAAAAGCTTAGCAATATCCAAATGCAAATTTCAAAAAACCAAAGTAAATATATGCAACATCAATCGAAGCAAGAATTCACCTGCAGAGATTACAGAAACTTTCAAGTTTGTTTGGAACTTTGCTACTCAAATAATCCTTTGCATGAAGAAATCCAATATTTATATAAGAAGAAATTTTTCGAAAACTCGAGTTTATCGCTAAGTAGAGAAAGTGTTGAACTTAAAATAAAAAATAATAGAAGAACAACTTACGAATTTAAAGTAAAAATCAATTTAAATTAATTTTTAGATGGTTTATTTAAGTAGGAATACAACAACTAATTCATTAGTTGCATATCTTATTTTTTTATTTTATTTTTTTTTTACAAATATTTTCTTTAATTTAGAAATGGCTATTTTTATAACTTGTTGACTGACCAAAAAAAAAAGTAATCTTAGAAAAGATTAATTTTTTCTAAGATTTTTGAGTTGCATCAAATCAATAAGATATCTTATAATGAATAAAAATAATTTAATATCCGCAATGGACGTGGGTGTGCTCATGGCCCTACGCCGAATAAATAAAAAATAAATATATACGATAATTTAATATTTTCTTCCATGTAGCGTTCTACGTTATATTGAAGTTCGTTTATCACGTAATGGCTGATTAACGATACGACTTTGCTAACTTCACTAAAAGTTTTAACTTGAAGAATTTTTCTATGACATCTAAGCAAAGATCAGACTTACTGTTTTATGTGTCTTCAACTAAGAGTCTCTTCTAGCATTCAACACCTAAGAAAAGATGTAGGCAGTAATGGAAGCACGATGTTCATTTAAATATGAAATACATAATCAACTGACGATTAATCAGGGAACAGTCAGATTCGAATTATCCATATCTAGCTTCAACAAATAAGTCCAATCATAGTATAAAATACAGTTGCTATAAAGTTTTGTACTAAAAACTTTGTCCTCTTGCAAAACCTTGGATAAAATGTATAAATAATAGAAAACAACAGCTAAGGAAAGCAGTATTGATAAAGGAACAGCATTCTAATTTATACGTCTTTTCACAAAAGATAATAAAGATGATACTTGATAGAAATCGTTGAGTAGTTCAACGACAGAACTTTAATGTCAAACAACTTTGATTCCAAGTAATTTTAAACTTTAAACAAATTCAATATTTATTTTACTTCTCAAGATAAATCTGCTTCTGAATAATCGAAAGAATTATAGAAATAAATAACATAGGCCTATATTAGTAGTTGAACAGTAAGACAAAGTTTCCTTTAGTCTAATAAAAAGATTTCAAATTGAAATAAAAAACAAAATTCTTTCTGCTACAGACCAAGTTCTTGCAAACAAAAAAGAAAAATAGTCTAAATATGCAGAATTTTAAAAATTTTCTTATCTTTGTACATCTATAAGAAAAAGTTGTCAAGAGGCAAAACAATAATTTTAAAATTATGAATATCTACTATTTCAGAAAAGCTATAAAAAAGAAGAAAAAAAAGAGTAAACATTCATATTTCGGAACATATTGATAAGAAACTTCCTTTAGCTGGTTTCTGGATAGCCTGTTTACTACAGGAGACGAATGGTAATACTGGCTTGTTGTACCGCTGAATGTATACACAGCATAACGATTACTTAACCGCGTCCTCCCATATTGCACAAATCGCGAGAGAAGTAAAAGCTAATAGCCCACTAGAGGCAAGAGGCAGAGCAGAGTTGGCATGAAGAAACCCTCACACTGAATGGTTGCATTCTCATAATTCCTCGACGGTTTAGCACCGCAGTATTTCGCCCTAATGCTCGAATAACCTCAAGTTTCTGAGTCCGCGAGATGTTCTGCAGCCGTGGAGAGCTATCGTGCCATTCGCTGACTCTTTCTCTTTCGCCCTTGATTCTCGGCTTCTTCGCAACACGACTCAGGGCCTGTTTTTCTTCCCGTATTTTCCACTTGAAATATAAAATCCGCCACATCACGGAACAGACAACAATAAGAAGAAGAAAAAAACTTTATCATTTGTTTTCTTCCTCCTTTTCTTGCACTTAAAAGACAAAATTTGCTGTTCCATAAACATGGATGACCGTATTTCAACTAAACTTGTATTTGTGGTATTTGGTTACAGATATATTCACACGACTATTCCAACTTCCATTCACATAATGCGGTAAAAACATGCCACTAAGATAACAACATCAATTTCTTTTGTGTTGCTGTCTTTGTTGTTTAAAACTGACACACATTGGCTACTTGAGAGTTCGTATCATCGGAAAAATCTCAAGTTAAAGAAATACTACGAAAAGATTTATTAAAAATGCCTTTTGATGTTTGAATTTGAATCTTTAATAACTATGTAGTGGATACATTTTTTTTTTAATAATAATAAATCTTTAGTTTAGCAACTGTTATGCTATGTACGTAAATTAACATTAATTGCTACTGGACAGAAAGTTATAAACTCATAATTTTATATGAGGGAAAAAAAACAGCAAAATTTGAGAACAGATGTAAATTTTATGATATATCCTTAAGATAATGTCTAGATCAATGGTTTTCAATGTTTTGTCCCTGTTCAGGATATTACTACAACTTTAACTATGAGGAAGCTGAAATTTGATTATTCAAAGGGAAAAATACAAAATAATCTATCATATAATGTGAAAATTGTTCTTCTTATATTTCTTAGGTAAACTATTGCTGTGATCAGAATATCTGATTATTAAAAATCACTTCTAATTACCTAAATGCTATCCTGTAGCGTAAACTTGTATCAAGAAATGAGGGTATACTAGGTGAATTAATTAATCTTGTTTTTATAAATTAATCTAAAATACTTTTCATTAACAAATAACGAGAAAAATAATCATTATATTTTAATATTGTCGTATTTTCCCTTTCAATTACCTCTATTGGGATAATTTATTACTAAAAATAAAAAGGATTACTAGAATTAAGAAAAAAAATGGTTTCAATTTATATCAACTACCAATTTCGAAATATATCGTAACTTAAGTCCTGTAATTAGTAAGCAAACCAATCATCTTCAGCAATTCTTGGGGATGTGAATATTTTTTATAAGGAACCAACGAAGGAAATTTTCTTAGCTTACCAGAAACTCCTGCAACACTTCACAGCATTTTTTGTAGCACGTCATATAGATTCAGGTTTCCGACGCTACTAGGGTTTTAACAGCGCTATCGGGGGTGTTTTCATTTGGCGCCCAAATGGCGCCACAGCTTTCCAGGTTGCTTTCAAAACCGTTAAAACACCCTGGCAAAATTTACGACAATCACACATGGCGGCTGTCGCCCAAGTTAATTGCTCATTGCCCGTACCTGAGAGTCGCACTTACAACCCTAATGGAGAAATACGAATTGCCATAGACCCTGATGCACGGCCTATTATCTAATCATGCAACGGATAACGAGTAGAAAGTGTAGCTGACGCTTACGGCAAGAGGTGATTGTGACCGCTTTCCTATTAACGGTCTGAGAACTGATTATCACATGCATTCAAGGAGACAGCAGCAAAGCAGAGGGAAAAAATCGACAATGAACTTCATGCGACCCGAAATCCAGTTTGTACATTAATGCAGGCGATGAGAAGTTCTTATTCTACGCCAGAGAAGAGAAGTCCATATTAAAAGGTCACCCGTTCGGTTTACAAAGGAAACAAACAACATTAATCATTGGAGGAATGTCAAAAGATAAATCACATTCAATAAAATTACATTAAATTCTCGTTATCTTTGAGTTATTTTTGCTTTAATCTGAAGTAAGCCAGATTATTAAATTGTTTAAGTTTCATTAGGCAGAAAGTAAATTCAATCATATTAAATTGTTTCCCAGAAAACAATGGGAGCCACATTTCCAAAGAATTAGTTTTGAACATGTTACTCAAATCTACAAAATTTCTATATTAAAACTGAATTCAAATCTAATTCGCATCTAATTTTACGAAAACCAAGGTTTGTGAAGATCAATTGTTATTAGTATAGGTTTTCTTTTCTATTCTTACAGCGTTTCCTCTTTTTAAGTTCTGTAAGAAGGCTTTTTTTTTTAAATAATGTAATTGCTTATTTTGGGAAATGAGGTGGGGATAAAAACAAAATGTCAAAAATGTTTCCGATTGAAAAAAACAAGTTGAGACGCGGTGGCGCAGAATTTAAATAGTTGGAGTTGAGTGGGTTTCGATTAATTATGTTTTAGCTATTGAAGAAAGATTGATACGATCCAATATGAAGTATTTGTTTTTATATTGCGATTTTATTTATTTATTTCATGTTTAATTTACAGGAAAAAATTAAAGTGGAAATTACTTTTACGTCATCCCAAACATTTGATCTTAAGCTGAGAATTCAAGATTTAAAAATATTATAAAAAGTTAGAATTAAAAGTTAAATAAATCATAAAAGATAAAGATTAACTTTTTTAAATTCACAAAATACTTTTAAAAACTTATGATATATGGTGATAGCTTGTTAAAAATTTAAAATTTGAAAAAAAGAAAGTCGAAAACTTTACCACTCCCCTTCAACAAAGGAATAACGAGAAACGTATTTAATTTCCTTCTAATGCAAATTTCAGATATAAATCTGGCTTTTTTTCTCAGATGTCTTTGTAAGAAACTGCAATGTTTTTTTCTTTTTCTTTACCTTCAGTTGGCAGAATACAGAATAAATCTCTTTTGATTTACGGTCATTTCAGTTGCAAGAGCTTTTCTTTAGCTGGGACTTATCAGATTTGTCGCAAAGAAAACGAAATCAGAACTTGATATCTGTTGAGAAATCTACCGAAATGAAAGACTTCAGTTAATGTGTAAAACTCGACTGTAACTCTTCATTCGAAGTTACCTGATGATATGAGACAATTTTCTTCGAATTCTCGGAGACTGGAGATCCATCAGTGAATGTGGAACTTAGATGCTAAAATCAAAACTCTCATCAAACAATGCAAGTGCAAGAAGTTCATGCTTTTTTAAATGTACCTACGATGTTACTAACCAGAGAAACATCGTAAACATTAGACGACGAAGCATGGAAAAAAAAAAATGCAATTACAAGAGTGACGGAGCAGACACCAGTAAATTATAATGTATTCGCTTTAAGTGAAAGCTCAGTGGAATAGAGCAGGACATGTAGCAAAACGAAATGATCACAGATGGAAAATAATGGACACAGATTGTTCACAAGCCTAAGAGATGGTCAAGGAAATGGATGAATGAAGTTCAAAGTTTTTTGTATTCACTTGGGAAAAAGATGATGATGATGATGATGATGAAGAAGAAACTGGAAACGGGATAAGTTCTATCTTCAATTATTTTGAATCATCAACAAGATCACAATTTACTTACAGTAAAAAAAATAACCAAAAACACAGAAATATATATTTTCCTTTGACAGCAAGACAGATTGGCGTGATTAGGACTTCTGTACATTCAAATTTTTTTCACTGTCGTTCAGATTGATGTAGTGCTCTTAAGATTATTGATTTCACCAAGTAAATTAAAATTATGTTTATTTCAAAATTGATAATAATTCTTGTAATAATAAAGAAACAAAAAGTACCTAACAAAGTATTACAATCTACAAGTTATATGTTATTAATTACTTTAATGAAGTTCCTTTTCTCAGTGAACCGTGAAGTCATAATCACAAACAACTTAAACGTGATCTTTATAATTACATGAGAGATCTTGAACTATTTCATTTAGCAATTTAATGTTGTTCATTCAACTGTAACGTAAAGTTATTCTCTTAACCTGACGTTAACCCTTACGGTAAACCCGTATTACGGTTAGCCGTTACGGTATATTAGTATTAGCTGTTCGGTTACAAAAGTGAAAATCTATCAAATTTTATAACGAATTCTGAATGTTAAGATTATTATTATGTAAATCTTTTTATAAAAAACAAAACAAAAAGTAAGATAAACATTTTAAAAGAAGGTGTGAAATAAAGCAACAATTAACGAAAAATTTCTTCAACATCTCCATCTAACAATTCATTGTTTGTATATTCTTCCATCATAGATACAGTTCTTTTTTGTTCTAATTTAAGGAAAAAAAATATATCTAACGTTAGAAACAGAATCTAAGCAATAATAAAAAAACTAATAGTTCTAAAACTAAGCCTAAACAGGAAAAAAAAAAAAGAAGAAAGAAAAAAAATACTTTAAAATTCTGAAAGAAGATTTAGCGACTGTCTTAATTGAAAGATGCCCAGAACTGAACCCGACGACGACAATCACTCTCTCATTAACGATGGTAGAAACAACAGAGCATTCAGTATTTGCACAGCTGCAGCCTCACAGGAATACACCCCCTATCCCGAACACAGCCCACAGTTCATAAGCAAATAAGAAATAGTCGTCCAATGTCAGAGTTTTAATCAATTCCAAAAGAGCTACACAAATAAAATCGTACAATGTTAACAAAAAAAAGAAAAAAAAAAGAAAATAGCAATGTAGAATTTAGACAAGAAATCTCTAAAGATCCAACTAACAACGAAATTTGTTCTTTGTTCTTTTATACTGTCATCTTGTGGTTTTTATCTACCAATTGTTCACATTTGCATATCTGTGTCAACATCTAATATTTTTCAATAACTTTAAAGCGATAAAAGGCTGAAAATCATTTGAGAAGATACAAGAAATTGTATTTGCTTTGTTCTATTAAAAAGTAGCTTTCGAAAATGGACAAAAGGAGTAATTGTAGCATTTATTTAAAAGCCCTTATAATAGTTATAATTCATAATAAAACCAAAAAATCAATAATAGAAAGAATATTATTTAAAGCTAATTACTTATTAGCTTATTATTAATGTTTCTTTATTTTAATTATTTTAACGTAAACAAAATATCAGCAGCATTGCTCATTCAAACCAGAGCAATTTAGTAATCATTTCATCATATAATAATTTTTGCTAACTATTTTAAATATTTTACAATATTTTTTTTTGTAATGAAAATATAAACAATAACTGCAATTTATTAACTTTATTTTTTTATGCGATAATGGATAACTTATTTCAATGTTTTATGATTTGGTCCTAGCCCTGTATTTTTGTGATTTTTTTGTATCACATCATTGGCAATTAGTTCATTTAAGCGCCGAACTGTACATCGGTGCACCTGGCGAATATCTATAGTAGAACATACTTACAATTCAATCTCATTTTCAAAAACATACTACGTATAAACGCGACGTACGTGCAACTCAAGTTACATATATCTCAGAAATAATTTATATGTAATTAAATACAATTTTCGCCAGGACCTACAAACTATTACGCACAAACCAGAACTACGAACAACTGGGTTACGTATAAACCAGTTTTTACTATATATCAATAGAACTAGATTTTTACCAGAGGACAAATAAAGTGTTTGTGGATTGCCTTCGTTAGCAACATTTTAATTTGCCAATGATGTCGCGGTCTTCCGGCTTCTAAGAATCGATGCCGACATCAATCTAATTAACAAGGGCATCGATGGGTTTCTACTTTTCTCAAACATTAACTATTTCCACAGGGTTTCACAGCAGCAACTTACCAGAGGCAAAGAACCTTTCACATTTACATCAGTATTGTTTTTAACTGAAGTTTCTGCTACATTTATAAGACATCTAGTGTACTCATGCATACAACTTTTTAATAAAACACTGCGACTTATATTACCTTACATAATAATAATAATAATAATAATAATAATAATAATAATAATTAGCATGCACGTGCATTCATTTTAATAGAAAGAAATTTTTTTAAAAACTTGAGTTCATTTCTCTTGTATGTATTTTACAGTATATTTCAGTTTACATCAATTTTACATACCGCTTTCTACAATCAATAACTATTAAAACAACTACTGATAGAGGCTTAATGCTTGTTGCAATGATGTTATTTTAATGGAGAAAAATTCAATTCAAGGGTGAACTTTTATTAGTAATCCCTCATCTGGGTGACATTTTGATTGACTGATATTTATTTGAAGTATTGGTAAACCGCTGTTTCCCACTTAAGCTTCTGTAGAAATAATTTCATTTATCATTGGTCTCAGTCATTGATGCAAAGCAGATTATGGAAAAATAATTCAAACACATCGTTCTGATTTTCAATCAACAAATTCTATCACTCGATTTCATCATGGGAATAACAATGATTATTGTCATCAATTTTCTCTTATTTTGGGATGTATTTAAGTATGTTTTTGTTCTGTAAATAAATCAAGTTACTAAAGCGTAATATTTTTGAATTATTTTAATTATTTATTAAATATTTAATTTCTAGTGCAGAATTCTATAAGAAAACAGATAGATCATCGGATTTCGAACCTACGGCCTTTCCATGACTTGCGATAACTATCTAAGTTATTTAGCATGTTCATATTTTTTTTTTTGTATGTAGAGATTCTATTATTGATCACGTGTCATTTTTATTGATGCGCAGCTTTAAAGGTCACTTCCTATTTTTATTCCAAAAAGAGATAAATAACACTAAAGACTTCAAAGCAACGAATATTAAATGTTAGAAACTTTAAGTACAACAAAAATTTTAACTTTTCCGATGACAATTTGCCTCTTAACATATCTTAAAGCTACACTTTAAATATATTTAAATAAAACAAAATACACAACATTAACACAATAACATTTAGTATTTAATCGTATTTACTTAAAAACTAAATTCATTTCATCTTTATTTAATAGATATTGACATTTATTTTGCCTTTGTTATTCCAGAATATTCTCTTTAATAATTTGTTGACTTAGAGCATATTTCTAAACGATTTGTTTTAATAATATCAGGATCACTGAACAGTTTCAGAATTCAACAAAGCGAAGGGCTCACCCGAATACCAGCCAATAAAAATAATAGGGAATGATAATTTACTGTTATAGTAATGCTGATAATGAAAAATGCCTAACTGTATATCATCGATTATTACGACCTTGTTAAATCTAACACAGATATTTACGATCGATATGTTGTGCTTTATCAAATTATGACTTGGCTAACTACGGCCATTAATGCTAGTGCTGTGGTTCATTGAATACATTAATCGGTCTTTTACTTGTTCTGTCATTAAAATATTACCAGTCTTTGTACTCACCAACGGCAACTGAGAACGAATCAACACTTACCTAGAAAATAAAGAAAATAAAAAATGTTAAATTCAGTACATTAAAATTCATTTATGCTAGAATAATAAATTAATAAAATAACTATTCAAAACCATTGCGTTCCAATGATAAGCCTCAGGCGAAAGTCAAGTTCAGCCAAGCTGTTCTGATCACTAGCGAACGATTAGAGCAATTTTACACTAATGTCATTAAATCTGTTGTAAGAGAGCCGTTCGATTTTATTTATTTTCTATAATTTCAATTCATTAAAAATACTTTGTTATATAAAGATTTTTATCACAATTTAATGCCATACAAACGATAATTATTAAAAAGAAATTACTGATAACAAATATAGGTGAGGAATCAAGGTTTCAATAATTAAAATAAATAAATAAATAAAACTATCTCTGTTTAATTTATTAAAAATATAAAAAAGTATTCAATGGTTGTTTATAAAATAAATAGATTCGGAGTACTACAGATATCCAATCAGCCTAGAAAAAAATATCTTTCAATCTATGAAACTCGAACTGATGTCATTCCCTTCCATATCTAACTAGGCTAATAACTTAGCCAAGAGTAAATAACACGCAACCATTGTTTGATATTGAAAGATTATCAATTGAATCTGGATATTGAACTTAGAAAACAACAAAACAATTATGTTCTCCAAATACAATGCTCTTTTAAGAAAAAATGGAAACACAAAAGATGGAACATCGATTATACGGCAAATACTACAACAATTCAATTGAAACTGCATTTCAACTCTGGGAACAGACAATATTCATGTAAAATTTCAGTAAAAAGTATGAAATAACTTCAAGTCAAATTTCACAATTTCAATTTTACTGCGGTATTTTATATATGGATGACAAACAGAGAAAAAGAAAAAGCGACAATAAAAATATTCACTTAATGAAAAGTTTAGTATGTAGGTTTTGAATTAAGTGAAATCTTGTTTAAAATTAAGTAAAAATTTTAAAGCAAATCTTTCTTTCGAGACAGTTACTTTTTTTTTTTTTTCTAATTTACCGATATTGTCTCTGAAAATTACAGAATAAACTTATGAGTAACTACTTTCAAAGAGCAAATATCTCGGTCGAGATAAATACACAAATATTACCTAAAAATCGTTTTTCAGCAATGTTCTTTTTGTTATTTATAGTATTTTGATTCTTTTAAGTAAGAATTACCAAAATTACAATGTGGTTATTACAATCTTAATAATCCATTTGCTATGCATACATATTAGAATACTCCAGAACATTACCATAAAATTACCACATTCAGCTTGATCGATCTTATAATGGCAATGAACATGATTTTTCGACCTTAAAAAAAGCAGGTAATAAGGTCTGTATCAAAACCTCCGTAAGCGTTCCTTTTTCCTTCCTGTAGCCATTGCTGTGTTCATTTTCAATTCGCACTCTTTGTTGGCTGTGTTCATTTTTATGTTGCAATTTGTTGAGGAACCCTGTTTGGAATGCTGCCACACCATTACACTCAACAAAGGATTCTGATGTCCATGAAACTGACTCCAATTAACATTCTTGTCATTGGAAAGCTAACCAAGTTGAGAACCAAATTACATTTATTCCTTCAGCAATCTGGTCAAAGTTTTTCATTCCAGATGCAAACTGTAGATTGCAAGTGGGCAAATTGGAAACAACATTGTTACCTTTACCTGAAAACACAGTAGCCAAATTACTTGTAAAAAATAAATGGAGGAAAGAGTTTAGAGAATTCACACAATCTGACAAACTACAGCCAAATTTGAACTGAAAGTTTCTACAGAAAACATACAATGGATATTAAGTGTTCCTTTACCTTGATATTACCAAGAGAAACCTACACTATTTTAATATTTTTCCGAAGTTACTGAAGTCAATGATAACTTTGGAAATTAAGCAATCACTATCTTGTTATAATGTTTTTACTTTCGTTTTCTTCTTTCTTGGTCAATAATTCGTACATGGAAAAAATCAGTTACCGGTACTTATTTTACGAATTTTGAAGATGAAGCTGTGACTGATATTTCTTATTCACTAACCTATTACTGTGACACTTTTTCTACAAAATTATTATTTTTATTCATTTTATAAGAAAAATTAATACGACTTATTTATTTTCAATATAAAGACTAAATTTTTTTTTGATATACCTTTATTTGGGGAAGCGCAAGAGTTCGACAATAAAACTATCTCTAACATTTTAAATATTTATAGCTAACAAACAAATAAACATTTTTTTTTTTCAGTAGAATAGCATCAAAACTTTTAAAAAATTAATTATATTGTAATGAATTATATAAAACCTGAATGGGTTTTTATTGAAAAGTTCAGTGAATATAGCATGTTCTAATAGTTAAGCTTTAATATAATACTAGAAAGTTATAATAAAAATACAGCGAGAAGGACCTTTTTATTAACACTATTCCTTTTTCTGACTTTAAAGGCCCTAGTAACACCCCCTAATGATAACCACACGCTCTAGAGATCTAACCTCAGGACCTTGTGAGTGAACCATAAGGCCCTTTAGCAGTTAGTAGAGATATGCTTAAAGCGTATGATTCAAACATTTACAGGCTGTTAAATATTTTCAAATCTAACAGATTATCTTAGGGAAAAAAGCAACGAACTCGATTTGTAGTAAGCTAAATCTAGCTCTAGTCATTTTATATAATAAAGAAATATGTAGGTGGTATTAATGTAAGTTCAGAGTTCAAATAACGTTAGTTGGTTCAAATAGCTTTTAGCCGCTTTAAAAAAAAAAGGTTGCAGATCGAGAGAGGGATATTTTTCATTAAGAATCAGGAAAATTAATTTTTAAAAATTCATTAAAAAAAAGAAACATAGCAATTTTCTTTTTTAGTCGTTCTGCAAAGAAAATTTCAATAAAAAAATCAGAATATGAAACTTTAATTATTATTTTTTATTTTATTAAAAAGCTTTTTTAGATTTTAATAAAAATATTTTGAACAAAGCTAATATTCAATCTATTTCAATCTAAAAAAATTAAAGAGCTTAAAGATGTGGTTTAGAAATGTTTTAAGTTTCAGAAAGCAATTATAGAAACACTTTATGAATATTTAGTATTTTGCAAAATATTATTGATTAAAAGTCAATAATGATAAAAAATTTGTTTTTTAATTTATTGTTAATGTTATTTTTTTGTTATTATCTGAATAAGATACAGAAAGTGATTAACTGCTGTTTTCCAATAATAACCAAATTCAGATAAATGAAGAATAGAATGAAATTTGAATGATAAAAAATTATATAATATAGAGAAGAGGAAAAAAAAAACCTCCGAAAAACTGTAAAATTTAGTTGGTGAAGGAAAAAAACACCCTAAATTAGAGGAAATATTACAATAAGAAAAATAGAAATATTATTAAAAAAAAAAAAAAAAATCTTCGAAGTTTTTGAAGAAAAAAACAAAAATAAAAAAATACTGTACTACTTACAGTCTAACAGATGAATGTTGACGATCTCGTTTACGTGAGAATTACGGAAAACACGAGATCTGGTCATTAGCCTCTTAAAGCAGGTCTCAAGGAATTTAGTATTTTGAATGTCTGTCACTAGGAAAATGCTACCTAATGAATTTATTGTTTGTATATTGACTGTTTTCAATTTATGAAAACTATATTAAAATGTTGTAAAAGTCTCATGCATTTCCCCGTATTATAATTCATTTAAATATTTCAATTTACTTCGCCATATTGTGAGAAGACATGGATAGAGGCTATTCTCGCGTAAATTACGTGAAATCACGAAAATACGAGATCGTCAAGATCCGTCTGTTGGACTATATGACTTATTTACTACAGATAAAAGCAATCGAAAATAGCAACCTGAGACCATGTGAAAACCCGTTCCTGTCATGTGACCACTGTAACAGAAACAGACGATTACCTTAAAATGTAGGTATAATTTATTTGGATTTCACTTGATTTATCATTATCTTCACTGTAAATTCTTTCCTTTCCTTCAAAAGTTGATTGGATTATTCAGAAATTTACTATTCTACCCTAATGCCAAGTCTTATATTTGTAGTCTTCTTAGACATCTGGCGTTGATCTTTAGGACATTACGTAGTAAATGTGAACCACTCATCTCTAATTTCCAATAGAGAATATTCGATGAACCCAAGTAGAACATGTGGTACAATCCATTTTCCAACCACTAATTTGCCACGACGAGTACATAGTGTGACATTGGACACAGTATTAATAAATAACGGTTTGTTGGCAGAAGACGACAAAAACTACCAAACAAACGAGTGCATATTAAAAGGAAGCAGATGTCCATCGACCACGAGGCCAATTGCAAGGACGAACGCGGTCGAATTTCCCATTAACTCAAAACCCCACATTGGGCAGTGATTCCATTGCACCCCATTCAACCATTTCATCAACTATTTACAACAGAATAACAATAATGCTACTATATCCCCAGCAACCAAGAGGAAGGGAATTCTAGAAACTTCTAAACAAATAAACGAAAAAAAAATATTGAAATCTAGTGAAACTAAGAGAAAAAGTTATTAACCATCTTCGTTTCGTGTATGGTAATATTCTTAAGATCAAAGATATTCAAAAAAAAAATTTTAAAAATAGTGAATCATTAAAGTTAATTGTAAAGAGAAAAAAAAACATTAATTGTTCTTTTCAATTTCGTAATTAGTTAATCCATTGTCATCCATTCCTCCAGCTTGTTCATACTTTAGAAACCCTGAAACAACCAACAACTCGAAGTATTTTTCATGAAAATCCTATTGATTTTTGATAAAATTTGATATTAGCTTTTATGAGTTTTTCTAAACATTATCTAGTCGTTAAATTTCATCAAACATAGTAATCGAAAACGCAGCCGATATAAATAATTACTGAAAGGCATAAAAAGTTATTCAATCTAGTTAAAGAAAAAAAAAATCGTTTAATTTTTAATAACAATACATGAAATCCGGGAAATAGAAATTTGACGATGACACATAACTTATCACAAGAATAATAGAATCAGGAATTACTTTTTTTGTGTGTGGGTGAGCTTGAAAATGGCTACAGATGTAAGAAATGAAATTCTTGTATTCATCGAATATTTGATTTCACTGATTTTCAAAAATCGAACAGACAGGAAATGGTGGGAAGCACGTTCGGAATCACAGGATTTTTATTTACAATTATTTATTTCATTTACTAGAATAAGAATTGTTGCTGTGTCTCAAGAAACGTCTGAAGTTCTTCTCATAAGATGTCAGTTTATAATGTTTTGTTTACAATAATTGCGTTGATTTAAATATGAAAAGATCCTTAAAGCAATAGAAGCTAGGCATATTATTATTATTATTATTATTATTATTATTATTAATATAATAATAATAGTAGTAGCAGTATGTTAATAATAGTAATACTAACACAAAAAGTAAAAATAATAAATATTACAATTTATTGTACTTTATTTCAAATATTTTACGATTGAATAATTCAAGCTAATAATTAAGAAACTTAATAGATTATTCTTAGTAAAATCTTAAGAAATCAGGACAGAATATTACTGATTGAAGCTTTTTATGAACTTTTAATTTCTAAATGCCACGGTCATTAGTTTGTAGGGAATTCGTCGAATGTCAACAGGGCAATGAATGAGATAGAACCACATCAAAGGTGAGGTTATTTATTACTGAGGTAGAGGAAGCTGGTTCTGGTACCCCTACAGATCCCTAGAATGCCACCTTTGATGCTTTCCAATCTTCAATGGAGAATGTTATTATTGGGAAAGCAATAGGTATTGATCCCTTGACCACAGACACAGGCGCTTCCACCGTCGACTCCAGAAAATTGAAAAGAGCAGTTTTCCAAACTTAGTTTGCATATTTGGAGATTGGCAGCAAATCGATAATTTATTTACAATCTCATTGCGAGGGGAATAGCAGTGTCAGATGATCAAATTTGCACTGAATATCAGGCTGAATCTACGAGCGCATTATGAATATACTGTACGAGGATTTTATCGTCAAACTCATAAAAATTAAATGAATTGCGGTTATGTGCAATGAACTTGTATTAGGTAAGTAATTTAATATCAATCGTCACATGAAATGGCTCAACATGCCCTCGTCAATGATTCATTTTAAACATATTGGTATTTTCGGTGGAAAAATTCGAGATTTATATAGTGCTGTATCAAACCTGACAGCCTGCAATTCCTCCTAGTCCTAGTGGATCAAACTAACATAACCCCAACGCAATGGCAGCAGAACTCTATCGTAGTAAGACAGTGATTTTTTTTTTTTTTTTAATTTTCAATGGAGAGAGAAGAAAAAAAAATCAGTAAGTAAAAAAAAAAAATTTTAGGATGTTGCTGAAAGATGCAAGTAGAGGTGATTTCTTTGTCCACTAGAAAACCACCTTCAAGAAATTGAAAACCTACAGAAAGATGTTACACTGACATCGAAGGGACGCAACATTGCGGAAAATCACGGACACCTTTAATATCGGACAATAGATTCCCACATCAACCAACCCACAACATCCGCTGGGGGCGAGTAATGATAAGTTTAAACAGCACCTACGCTTGATAAGTCTATAGATTTGATAAGAAAGATTGTTTTAAAACTAAATGGTTAATAAATAGTGAAATCTTGTCTTTAGAGCTAAATTAGGCTTACACTTAACAATGAGAAAATTTATTATGGTCGTTTACATCACATTTAAAAAGTTTAAAAAAAAAATCATCCCTTGTTTGTAAGTCTTCTTTTCCTCTATAGAAATCACAACTAAAATTGTCTGAATCCGTAATTTCAAAGAAATAGCAAATACTTCAACTACTTGAAAAAATACTATTGAACAAAATAAATAAATAAATAAATAAATTCACTCTACGTTTATTTTATTTCAATTGATTAACATGTAAACAATTGAAACAGTAAATGCCCTGATAATTATTAAAGTAAATGCATTGAATTATAAAATTATAGTTATTCTACAAATCTTTTCTTAGAAATTATCGAATCTTAAGTCAAATAATCATCTTTTAGTTCTAACATAGGCTTGTAACACAGGAACATTCCAGACTCTTGAGTTTAGAGAACAGGATTATGAATAAATCGGATTAACAATAGGATTAACAACAGGATTATGAGTCCACACTTATAGAACAGTTTAAGAAAGTTCTATTCATACTTTTAAAACTTATTTATGATCAAATACAGGACCTGTCAGATGCATTTGGAATCGTGATTCTCTATTATAATCATCTGCAAGTTTTTAATTCATTCTAATCATTTCTTTTCACGCCTACGCGAAATTATGTAACATAGTTCCGGATTCCCAGGATACGCACTCAGGTCGTGAGAAATAATAAAGTTAATCGACTTAGAAGATCAGAAAGTCTGGGAAATCTCTGAAAATATCTGCATTATCCTTATTTGCAGATGGAAATCATAATTTGCAGATTATAAATCTGTCGATCAAACTGTAGATAGGCACCTAAATTCCAAAATACCATTTATTTACATCATCAAAAATATACTACATTTCTCTTTCAGATTATTCTGATTAGTAGATATCTCAGGAAGACAAAATCTTACCGTTTTTATTCCAAAACCCTTTGTATATTTCTAGTTTTTTTGGCCTCTTTCTTATTCTGTATTAAATGCTGAACACCTGCTTTTTAGTTTAAAAAAGAATATCTTAAGTTTACTTTAGATATACTTATTTTTTGGATAATATCAATGCTGTGTAATTTGTTATAAATTTACCTCTTTGTAATTTATGAAAAATGTAAGTAAACCATGTACATGTATATATAATTTTTTCATTTCTGTTGTTTTTTATTTATTTCCAATCTAGTGCAGTGAAATCCATTCCCTTTAATGCTCGCTTTCTTTGTCTTCCGTGTAGAAAACGACTCCCCACTGCTACCAGCACTGAATACATAGGAATATCTAGATAATGGTTGGATGGATTCTCAAGAAGAGGCAGGTGGTCACTGCTATCCGCATAATCCCAATGAGACAGCAGATGCACTCAAAGAGTTCTCCACTGAAACCACAACGTGACCTCCGACATCATCATCCTAATGGACTTAAAATAAATACCCATGAGACAAAGCTGTAGGTGTAGCTCACAACAAGATATCAGAGACGCATCTTAACAGAAAATACGAGTCATCTTTAAACAAATCAAGACAAATATGGTTATTATTTTATCATGACATTTCGCTTTTAAGAAAGATTTATTTCAAAAGAAAGTTATTTTGTGAATTTTATTTTTAAATTCCACTTTCTTATAAACACCCTGATTGGAAAGAAGTTTTCTTTCGTTTCTGAAAATTTTGAAATTTTGCTTAGTTCAACTATTGAGTAAACCAGAACTAAAGTGAATTTGATTAGTAATGCATTTTTTTTTCTTGAGTAACTATTGATGGGAAACACCAGTGATTATCATTGTAGCTATGTGAGAAAAAGAAGAAACGCACTAAATGTGTTATAACCATTGTCTGATCTCTAATTGCAGCAAGATAATCACCTGTACGTTTGTTCAATAATGATATAATTTATATTTGGATAGATTAAGAATGTCTTAAATACGGTGTAGTAACATTGAGATTATGCTGTATTATGGCCACATTTAAAATATTGTTATCTGTACCACGTGGTTCCAGCAAATGTCAGTAGGTTACAAAAGCACGTTGGAGTTGGAGGATTTTTCCCTGATTACTATTCCTACAATCGGATCCTAAGATTTATCTAATCCTCTTGTCAAATTGATACAGATATATTCTTAGGGAATATACTTGCCATAAAACAGCAAAAAGTCAGCTGACCTTCGACTTCGACTGTGTCAGCAATATGGATCTTGTAACTGCAATTTCCTAAGACTCCGGTAAGACTCAAAAAGATTCTTACAAGCTAGTTCTGGATCTTGTGATCAACATAATTTCGAAGGCATTCGAATCTTGTAAATGAAAGAATTCAGGATACTTTATGTTACAGAAATCTGACTAATTTGGTTTGAAACCCAAAAACGACAGCAATTAATTTTTGATTGATTAGTTATTGCAAGACAGAATGTATGTAAGTTATATCAAACAATAGAGATTATTAAAATGATGGAAAATGTCTTTGGATGAAGATTAAAACTTTGCAGCACAAAAATAAATGGAAGAAAAACCTTCTCCTGTTTATCCTTCGTCTGCATTCAAAGCAGGGCTAAGTAATCCTAGCAACCAATTCGGTTGCAAATTTATGCCAAAAAAAGAGAAAAAAAGAAGGCCAATTCTTATTTCTTCGTGTAGGAACACTAAGATCTGATTGTATTACCGGTCTTCGGAATTTCAATTCGTCCGTGTAAAAGGAAGTGAAGCGGGAAAACGTTGCCGCTAATTTCCTCCAGAAAAGCCAGGGAAAACAGCTCGATTGCATTAGTAATGGACAAAGTAGAGTTTCATTTAAACCCAACCCAAACAATAAGTTACCTGTAATGAATAAAAGGAAGAAAGCAATACAGCTCTGGAATGAAATACATCAGTATGGAGAACGACAACATATTTACTACAAATATTTACAACATTATATGAAGAAAAATAAGCATCTTATATTTCTACTTCCTTTTTTTTTTAATTACAGGTCTAATTAATATCTCTCCATCTCAAACTCATAATAAAATTTTCTCATTTATCAGTTTTTTTGTGATAAAATTTATATTCATTTACCATTCAAACAATTACTGAAATAAATGTAATTATTTAAATAAATAAGTATTCATGATTGAATGCATTATCTTTTTAATGTGAGAACTAAAATAACTGAAATTTTTTGAAAATGTTGTTATTAAAACACTACAAATGATATTAATCTTCAATTCAGTTGGCTGTATGGGGTTCATTATTTTTTTTTATCGCCAGAATAGGATATTAATAGCAAAATGGAGTTTATTTTTTTATAATCTAAATTTTGTCAGTTTAAATAAATACATTTAAAAAGGAATTGAATTGAAGGAAATTTTTTTTTGTCTGTACTCAGGGAGTACAGTTTTCTTTAAAACAAAAATAAAAATTGACTTTTGTCATCTCAAAAATTTAATTTCTGAACATCACAAATCATTAATATCGTAAATTAGTTTTGAGATATTACGTAGAAAAATGTTATTTAATGATCCTTTTGCTATTTAAAAATTTCATCTAAACCCCTTTCGATAAAATTGGACAGACAAACGAGCCTTTAGCCGCTGTCTGCTTATGTATAATATATCAATATTCAACAAATAATAAAGACCAATCTATTAGAAAGCAACACCTGCTCATAGAAAGGCGCTGAATACCTTTCAAAATTCTAACAAAGCTTTATTAAAATATAATAATTAAAGTATTATTATAATACTTTAAATGTGAATGAGATTTAATTTACAATATAAATATTTTATTAAATACTTAACTCAATAATGAATTTATGAACTAAGAAGAAGGAATAATGAAATTTATTGGAAACATTGTCTTCTTTAGTATCTTAATAGAAAACAAAATAAATAGATTTTTTTATTTACTTTAAATATCTAATTCTGAGTGAGTAGCAGCTGCTTCTATCTCTTCTGTTTTTAATCAAATCGCTGCCTCGAGCATCAGTTTCATATTTACAATGGCTTCCGGCTTTGGAGAGATTATTAAATAACGATAGAAAAACTCTGTATTTCTTATTTTGAGAATCTACTTCCAACTGAAAATTTTCCTCCATTATAGGTTTCCGAGAATTCAATGCAATTTAGTTCAATTCTCTGCTTGAAGATATCGAACAACATTCTGATATTCTAATATCCGATTTTATTACTGTTTTATCAAATTCCAAAGAGATTATTTTTTATTTTGTGTAAACGAATCAGGGAAAGAAGATGCACTGAAAAACAGTGAAAGGGGGATGCGCAGTAACGATTTTTAAAATTGTATTTTCTAATGGGTTACATTTAAATGAAAATATGGCAGGAAACATTTTACAATAGATCTGTAATTGATATGTGGAAAGCTTTACGTGTACAGGAGTTCATTGAAATCATTGATAAAGCCGTACAGCTGAGTATGATTGCACAAAGGTAATTTAAACAAAAATTAAATACACAAATTTGACTAGTTTCTCCGTCGAGAGACGGTATTATCAAGTCTTGTCAATTCCTTCCATTCACAGCTGCACAGCTTAATTCGTCTGGTATGCGCAAGTACATATGCATACATACATAGTTCTCTGCCAAGGGCAGGTCCTTCACTGCAAACCCAGCATTCTCCAATCTTTCCTATTTTCTGCCTTCCTCTTCGTCTCCACATAAGATCCATTTACCATAATGTTGTCCATCATCTGAAATCTTCTTCTGCCTCGAACTTTTTTACCGTTCACCATTCCTTCCAGTACCTAACAATGTATTTCAAGTGGTCAAGTTTGCCTTGTTTGATGATTTTATTTATGGAAATACTTGAAAACCATGATGGATATATAAAGTCAAGGGACCTTAGAGTACCAACGGCAGCCTATGCGTAGCTCCTGCCAAACTCAACAATCCTTCGACATTGTGATTCCTGATATCCCAAAGAATAAGTTGCACAGGGATCTCAGTATGTCAAATGCAAAACAGAAAAGAACCTCGGGGTTTTGAATAAGCATGTATATTCTGTTATAGACAGTAGAAAATATAAAAATCAATCTTGAAACAAGAACAATAAACAAAAAAACACCATCTTCGTTTTCTCTTTCTTTACTTGCAATCATAATATCAACTGCAAGCAATAAATCAACGCTAATTTTTAAAAAAACCGCTCTAGTATATTTTATTTCTGAAAATAAATCCTTCATGAAAATCCTTTTCAAAATACAACACTAGCATAGCTGTTAATTTGAGTTTATATGAAAAACTAAAGCTGGAATTAAAGGTCGAAAAAGACACATACTCCAAGATATTTAAAAAATATTAATAAACTTAAAACTTTTCGGTGGATATAAAGAGCATAAGCTATACTAGATGTAAACAATTGCAGACGAGCCTTAATTTAGCCACATCCTATTAAGACAAGTCTTATCACGTGTAAATTTATCTCAAGAGAGGTGTTGGGGTTCAAAATTAACGAGGCAAGTCTTGCCGTGCAAAATTAAGTCCCCAAATGGATGACATTAGGGAGCTCAGCTGCTGACAAAGTGTTTTTTTCTTCTTTCTTTTTTTCTCTTTTGTCTTCATTGTGCTACGATGGATTACAGGAGATTCTTTCTGACAAATAAATCATAAATTGGAATCAGACAAGCAATAAACATTGAAAAACGATGTTATAAACAAAACTTATAAATTCAAACAGAACCTGAATGGCCTTTAATGATGAACACGTGACGATATAAGACAACGTTTTACTTTTTTTTGTTGTTTTTTTTTATGTGGTTTTCGATGAATTGTTGTTTCTCAATTAACTAATATTATTGCTTTTATCCTAAAACAATCGGTCAGGAGAATGAAAGATTATAAGAAAAACGTCTAGAAATAAGGAAAGTTTTTTCATAAAGATCGTAAATTTTGAGTATTTTCTATTTGCTATTACACGTTAAAACTATATTTTAATGATTTTTTTTTTTTTTCGTTTTATCAATATCTTTAATGCACTGAGAATTTAAGAATTTAGATAACCAAATTTCTGGTATTTTATCATTAAGGCTTATTTCTGATATTCTAAGCTAAAAACCACGAGTGAAGTTCTTGATATTTGACTTTTCAATTCTTCTTGAAAGCAAGTCTTAAATTGTTAGAGATAGTTTTTTCCCATTATGTACCAGAAAGAGTTATAATCGTTGTTGATATCTGAAAAGGCATTGAAGTATAATTTTATTTCTTTATATTTTTCTTCCTTTTACAGAAATTCGACCTTCACAAAGACTCCTGTAAATTATATCAAAGATTAGGAAGTCTTAATCATTTTTTTTCCAGACAAATTTTAAGTAATCTCAACAGTATATGAACTGGATAGAAAAACACTGCATCTACGTTACGCACTGCCAGTTAAGCGAGAATTGTGATTGATGCCCTGACTGTGTTCCATACTGTGATTAGTTTTGTGTATTTCAATTAAAAAACATTACAAAGTACTTGTAATCAATAATTTGTCTGTTCTAGTACAATCAGGAAATGGATACGAGCAATTTAACAAGAAGCCTAATAATAACCAATGAAAATAACGGATATTAATAAACAATAACAAAAATTTAAGAAAAAGAGTCAGTACAGCAACCAAACATTTCAGGAACTCTGTCAGGGGAAAGGACAAAACAAATTCTAAAAAGAATATATGGAAACGATTTATTTAGTATTAATAATATACATCAATCTAATTTGCTTATGCTCACATGTCATCTTATTCCATTTTTTTTTTTTTTAATTATCCACTAGTAACAAAGAATTTGCAGAACGTCGAAGCTGTAATCAATGGGTGAAATTATTAATAAAATTAAGAAAAAAAACTACGATTATGTGTTAAATGGTAATCTTTGTTCAAATTGCTATAACGTATCTGTTCAAATTTTCTCTAGATTATATTTAGGTGTTATCAAGTTATGGCGTCTTTACTTATCGTGTTAGTTCCAATTGTTATAGGAAACATGAGCTTTCTTTTGCAAGTCAATTATATCCAAATTACGTTTATAAATGGCTATTCTGTATTAAAGAAATCGAAGTGTAAAAAAATAAATAAGTCGAAAACTCAATGCAGAAAAATGAATTACATTTAAATCGTACTCAAATTGTTGAGGGAAAAAAATTGTGATAGAAAAAAATTTATTCGTAAATAGGAGTAAACAGGAAGGCACTTAGGCTTTGACGGATAGAAAGCACTAAGGGAGAAGTATCTGAATGGAAGATACAACACAATCGAAGCTTTGCAATTGGACGGATGGCCTCTAGCGTATGGAGGCAGTGACTGACGAGACAGGGGAGAAAACGACGAATCTGGCGAAGGTCCAAACGTCAGTTGAGAAACGATGGAGGATGGGAACCTTTCTTCCGTCAGGGGGGTGGAGGTGCAATGAACGGGTGGGGGAGGAGGGAAGAAAAGGGTCCCTGAAGCTTTCCTCCCAACGGAGGCATGCACTTTCCTCTGAATAGGAATTAAGAGAAAACCAAAAGACGAGGCCAACTTGGAAGAAATCGGAGACGGGGATTTTGGGAAGAAGGCAGCTGCCACAGGAACACAGTCACGCGTCATTACAGGCCTAATGATTAGGGAATTTTCCTTTAACATCGATTGTCAGCAGGGAACGTAATGAACGAGAAGAAAGAATGGAGTCTTACACACATATGCATATTTAGAATAATATGAATAAAACGAGATTAAGTCCTCATATTTCACAACTCACGACATTTCGGAACAAGGATTCCATAAACTAGTAAATTATTTCAAAACAATGAAAAGAACGTTTTATATGCTGTTACTAATAATGAAAACCCTGTTTTAAATATATTTAAATTTCACAAGATTACAATATATAGAATAAACCTCTAATCATTTTGACTTTTAATGTTTTGTTTTTTATTATTATTATTTAAGTGATTTCTTGGTGAAAGTTGTTCTTTTTTCTTAATATAGTTTTGATTTGTTTAGAAGTTCATTCTGAAGGGAGGTATTAGAGTAATATTTTCAATATATAACAATGTCAGAAAATATTGCTCTAATACCTCCCTTCAGAATGAACTTCTAAAACAGATCAAAACTATATTAAGAAAAAAGAACAACCTTTAAGTGATGTCTATATAATGTAAGATATTTAGAAGAAAACCAATTTAAAAAGAACTTTGTATTTTTTTTATGTTATTTTGTTATGATTATAAGTTAATTTGTTATATTTTTGTAAAACATTTTTAATAGCTTTACAAGATTTTAAGAAACTAATATATATTATTAAAAATAAAATTATATGTACATAAGTTTATTTATTATATAACTGATATTTATAAAAAAAGTTAAGGTTATATCACAAATGTCAGGTTCTTTTGTAAATCACTTACTTATGAATATCCTATATTAAATTGATATTGTTGATAATAATACAGAATATTTTTACTCAAATGTTAAATTCTATATATTGTAATATTTTCTATTGTAATAACCAATCATAATATTATATCCTGAATTGAAATATTGGATCTTTCCTTGAACAATCTTATATTGAAGACAGTTTTTACTAAGCTGAAACAAAATGAAATCATATTGAAGCACCATTTGAAAAACAAAGGATTGAAAGAAATGAAGTTTTGTATGAACCGATTTCTACATCAAAGAACTTTCTGTGCTAAATCCAACTTGGAATTTGGCCAACTTAACCACAGTAATTTAAAGAATTTACGGAAACTGATGTAAAATATGAAAGCTGCAATTCCGTCAAGGATAATAAATAAATGGCAGATGAAACATTTTCAAAAAAGAATATAAATGATTACAAGCACTAGAACAGTCTTACAAACACACAAATTCTACCGAAAGTGCTGTAATTTCAAGCAGATTGTCGTTTGATGCATCTCATTTAAAGCAGAAAATATTAGTTAATCGTCAGTAGCATCAACAATTTCCAAGGATGAAAGGAAATGCTTATTTAACTATAACTATTTCTATATCATTTGATCTATTTTTCTGAATCCCAGTAAAATCTTAAGTTAAATTCTCAAATATTACGAATATAAAGAATTCTATAAACGAATATCGGTCAATAAATCAAATATTACTATATGTAACTCATCAAAATATAAAATTACAAACATTCATTAATGAAACATTTGTAATATAAGCTTGTTGCAAGTAAACCTTTTCAGAGGACTTCTTTGCTCCAAGTAAACCTTTACGTAAAGTTATTGTAAAGTCATCGAATCAATGTTGAGCCTGCAAAGCTAAAATAAACAATAAAAGGCGAGTTCTTTATAAAAGTATAACTGGCGAGAAAATTCATGTGCACGCGTTCCGCGGCCGCTATGAATTTTTTAGCGCATAAAAAAATCAGAATGCGTATATACATATTAATAAACATCAATAGGTGAGACCAATTTGTTTACTAAATAACATCCTAGAACAGCTGTCTCACGCACGGATGTTAACTGTAAAGTGAAAATTAACTTTATCTCATACAAAATATAGAGGTTGGCGCACATAAAACCAGCCATACAATAATAATACAGTACAAAAAAAATCCTACGGGGGCCGGTTTTATGTAGGCCATCCTGTACAATACAAGGGAGTTGTAAATTTAGAATGATATTAAAACCTTTTTAATCTAATATATTTAGGTTACTTTGTTTTAATAAAATTTATATCAGTTCTAGAATTTCAAGGCAGGAAACCACTGAACTGGCAAACCCTTTCCGTTTTCAGACGCTTTCTTCGACTTTAAGCCTTCGAATGAATTTGGGTCTATTAAGAAGTTCACTCTCGAGACGAGATCTTTTTAAGCATTCCGAAGTCAGAGACTAATCTACACTCAACTGAATAAATTAGCAAATAAGAAGGGAAGGGGAAAAAAAGGTAGAAAGAGAGAAAAGGTTGTCGGGCATCGCTTCTGTAGAGCGTATGACGACAACTTCAGGATTTGTAAGAATTACTTTGAAACTGATTAGAACGACCCTTTACCAACGAAGATTGCACTCTTTACCTGAACAGATCAGTTTTCTTAATTACAATTTCTTAATTCAAACTTTTCTTTCTCTAAGAGTTTTTTTTAATCATCTCTTCATCGAATGAACTTCGAAAAAGATGTTCTTTAAGGTCTGCAGATACTTCAGCTAATTATTTTGCTTTTCTATTGCTTCGAAGTTTAAAATTTAATCAACCGGCTGTTTGTTAATCAAAAAAATCTATTTAATTCCAACAAATTACAAGCCTTTGACCGTATATAGCTGGAATGTTGAAAGAACCTTAACATTTCTCGGAAAGTTTTCAATTTCCGTATAATTTTTCCTTATAAAATTGGTCGTTTTCCTTGGGTATTGCTGTGTAGTGATATTCCCGGTGAAATATCGATACAAAATTCTAGAAAAATTTATTGTAATAAATACAAATAATATCCCAGGAACTCTGACCCAAGGATCCCAAAGACCTTGAAGCACTCCTCCAGTCTGAATTACAAGCCTATGTATGCTAGAACATATTACAATAATAAAAAAGATTGGTAGTGAATCAATCACAGAAAGCTATTCCTGTTTGAATCACAATTCTTAACCACTTGCTCGTCCATCTAAATTAAAAATAACTAGGCCATCCCAATGTCTTCCCCTGATAAGTAAGGGATAACCCAAGAAGAATCGATTCGAAGCGGTTATGGCAAAAAATGATATTTTATTCCTTTTGAATGACTCATTATTTGATACCGCGCGAACAAATAGAATAAAAGTAGGATTGGATGTTTGGGGACCAGCAGTAGTTCAATGGTTAGCGTTCCTGACTGTGAGGACAAGGTCCTCATTTCGAATCCCATGCAAGGGGAAAAAAAAAAAAAAAAAAAAGAAAATTTTATAATCTGACTTTCTCAGCAAGGGAAACTAATAATTAACAATTGCGCCGAGTAACAGAGTAACTAAAATAGCTTAAGACAAAACAATCTATATTACTAAAATCTTTTATTTCTAAGACAAACGCTTCATAAGCAATTTGCAGAAACGAGACGTCTCATAATAAAGAATATATAATGCTCTTAAATAAATCTCTTCCTTTGGCAGTAAAGTTTCAGTTTTAGAATATAAAATATATTCTATATTTTTTTTTTTTTTATTAAGCATATGTTTTTACTTTACGTTTCTGAAATCTACTCTAACATTTAAATAAAGACTTTCATTAGTTAACCCTTCTAGTAATTACAATAAACGCTCTTTTCTATTTACTTTGTGTGTGAAAGAATAATTGAACCCTCTGTTCTTGTAATGTTTTTAATGAAAAAAACCAGATTCATTTGTGCCGATCTAAATGGGAAAACGAAATTGCTTTCAAGTGAGTGTCGAAGGAGTGCCAAGTGTTGTTTTGGAGTTAATTTCCAATCAGAAGGAGAAGCTGAGGTCGTTTAAAGCACATTGCAATGTGTTATAACGCCGAGGCTATTAAATTTTAGATTCCATTCAACAGAGAAGAAAAATTCGAGAAAAGTTGCCCGGGTTTGTTTATGAGGAGGAACTTGTTGGTAGTAACTCGTGCCTGAATGAGCGGCTCACTACGTTAAAACGAGCATCACTCTTGGCCATGGAATGCGCCGGGCCTTTGTAAGAGAGAGAGAATCAAGCCATTCTGTTATACGATGGGGACCTTAATGCATTGCCGAAAATAATTGGATATGATGTTCGGTGAAGAAATATTCGCTGCCGGCAAATCTCGCCGCGCGCCGTAATTTCCTTCATGGTTCGAATCCAGTTCATGAAGGCCGTTTTCCATGTGCCTAGGATTTAGATAAGCAATTACTTTTGAACAGGAACAAGTGCTTTACACTGTCTCACAAACTAACCACTTCCTGTACAATTCAGACATTAAACTTAAGATTGGCAGTCATTGCAGAACATTCGAATTTTGAAAATGGAGAAAACGCCAAGCGAAGTTACCTCAATCAAAAAGCAATTTCCTTAGGAACAGGAGTTCGAAATAAGACAGTGAACAGCAATTTAGCCATTGCACGGCTTGTGCAGTATTACTCATTCTCAAGAAACAAGACTTTGATTACGAAGTTTAGGTTGTAAAGGAAGCAGGGTTTAAAAAAATAATCTTTAAAATCTAATTCGATACAAATAACGTAAATCAAACTTCGTAATGAAGTGTAGCATCAAAAATTACTGAGTAATTCTTTCACAAACCTGATATATCACAGGAAAAATACTGAAAATTGGGACTTGTGTAGCATTTGCATTATTATTGTAATTGATCAAACAGGAGAAAATTTAGTGAGTAATAAGTTCGTGTTAGTGTTATTCCCAATGTTCTCACCTTGAAGATGGTCTCCCGTAGGAGATCGAAACCGTCGGTGGTAAATAAATCATGTTTATCTATCTTTCTATTTTATGTAATATATTTATCTTTCTTAGCATTGTCCACCTTGTGCATTCTCCTTCATTTATTAAGTTCATTAAATGTGGTACACGATTTATATTTATTAATGTGTTAAATTGGATAGTTACTTTTGTAGATGTTTTGTAGATTCGCTACAATTTAAACTACAGTAGTTTTAAGATCCAAAGTTTAACGTAAAACTTTGAATGAAGTTCTATCAATCTTTTTAAAAAGAGCACAGGCACTGGCAATGTGCGTTTAGCCAATCCATCTCCAGCCATGCAGTTCTTTGGGAAGCATTGCTCATTTCAATGTAATGTTCACTGCATTGCCTCATTACCCAATGCAGGTAAGACGGAGACGCCACAGGCGAAGTAGATTCAGAAACAAATCGACTACAGATGAACAACAATAGATTGAATTCAATTACTTAAGCAACGATCAACACACAGATGCAGGAATTCAGGCATCGCATCACTGATTACAAGCTCTCAAAACTTACAATAGTTTATCAATAGCATATTTACGGAACTTTTAACAGAAGTTGTGAACCTTTCCGTTTTAGAAAATTACTCTAAAATAACTGAACATAGGTTAGCCGGAAGATAAAAGAGATAACTCATGAAACTAACTTCAATCTGTCTGCTACATACAAAGTCTTAAATTTTATTAGTTTTTTTGAAAACTTAACATTTATATTTCATATCTTCTATTAAAAAAACTGTACATTTGATTAATCGTACAAAAATTTCACGACCCACATTTTTAATTCATTGATATGAATTAATGCATTCCATTACCAATCAACAGTTTCTTTATTTCAATTCATTAAAGATGTAGGATCTCTATTTAGAAACTATTTTACTGTAATAGCTCTTATTCATATAATTTACATATGAAAAGGGAAAGTGGAAATTCTTTTTTTACTGCAGAAAGAACATTCGAATGTTGCCCGAGGCAGCCAAAACGTTTATCAGAGTACGGCATGTAAGCTATTGATCGTGTTCAAACACATAAACTGTATCTGAATCCTTATTCAAGATAGAAATTCTCGATATTCGTGTCATTTGTTTACACCAATGGAAACTAGGCAGCAACGTGAACAAGGGCACCAAAGTAGAAATACTGTAACTGATGGAACCATATCAATAGCACTGGCTCCCGAAGTTGAAGGGCGATGATTAGGGTCTCAAAAACAGGACCAAAGGAGACCCCCACTTTCAAAACGAGTAACTCAGACATGTCTTAGCTTATACTGTTCGGGCTTGGAACTGATATATTAAATTTTCGATGGAGGAGAATCGATATCAGAAGTTTGGACATCACTATCAAAAAAACAGATAATAAATTGGATTGGAAAAAAAAAATCTAAAAGATTTTTATCTCTTATTTAGACAGGTGTTCCCCCCCCCCCCAATGAGACGACATTGACTAAATTAGATGTATTTATCAAAATTGATGAAATTCTATTTATTTATTTTTCATAAAATATTGAAAATCTAGAACATCGTTGGGATCCAAAACTGGGATTAAAAATTATTTCAGACTTTTATTAATTCTAGAAACATCGATGTTTTATTATGTCTCTATACTGTTCTATTCGTAACTATCCAGAATTACAAACAACATATTACATAAATAAAATCAATACAAAGCTGATTTTTTTTTTTTTTTTTTTTTTTTTTTTTTTATGTTTTCTTTTATTATTTTTTGAAGTTTTCTAATCTCAGAAGTATTAGTTTTCATTTTCCCCTCCCATCGGTTTGTTGGGAGGATTAATTCATTTTATTGATAGACGATCGGAGTAAACGGAAAAGATTGGAGACCAATTATACAATTAGTGAAGTTTTTTGTTTTTTTGTTTTTTTCTCCCGCTAAATCTTGCTTCTAGTTTTTGTTCGTTGTTGTTGCTGTTCCTATGTCTGCAAAACTGCGGTCAATGGCAGCAGTCCAAACACACTGGCAGAAAAGCCTCTTTGTCTTACAGGATTAAATCATTCCTTCTAAGAAATCAATGTTCTCTAATGCTGACTTGCTCTACATCCAATAACACAATTGTAACACAGTTCTTTCTCTGTAACTTACGGGTTCAAACAGTTACAATCAAAGAGCTTTTCAAACTAAACTCATAACAACTAGGAACAAAATGCTATAAATTTAAATGCTTTCAAAATAAAGAAAAATATTTTTTTATAATATACATTATGTGCATTTTAATTTAAATCCACATTACGTGCTGAAAATGTCAAGTTCTAGAATTAACTGTTTCACAAAATTAGTAGACCAATTTTTCCTCACAATGTGGGTCGATGGAATCAGTAGTGTTTTATAATACATAGGTTAGGCATCCCAGTGGGACGCTTGAGGTAAGGCTCCAACGTTTCAGTGACCCGGGACTGAGATAAGGTTGGGTGGTCAGCCCAACGCTCACCCGCCTGTACCCCCGGGAAAGAAACCTGGTACCCATTCTACAGAGGGCTTGATAGACCCTAGGACCCGTTTGGAGGTGAATGAAACGTGGAAAAAATATCTGCTCTCCGCCGAGGCCGGGGATCGAACGCGCCACCTCCAACCCGCAGCAAAGTGCCCTTACTACTAGGCTATCAGGCCCGCTTTATAAAACTTATTCTTATGTAATTAAATAGATTCTCTAATACATAATTCGCACAGAAATCGAAAAGGAATTGCATAATAAAAACAGAAATAATAAAAATGAAACTGGGTCTTCCTGTTCTTCAAAGAAAAATAGCAATTATAATGAAAGTAACAGATTGTAGTTGCTAAAGTACAAAGTTGTGGAAAAAATACTTTAAAGGTCACAAAAGTCTAAGAGATTGCCAAACTTGAGAAATTCAAATTTCCGGAAGAAAAATCTAGAAGATGATATAGGAATAACAAAAAACTGATAATTTCCTGTAACAAATTCTACGGTTACAAATTTTAGCAATGATTGTTCCAAGAGTTGCCAACAACTAACCATCTCACTCAGACAGAAGCGAATTAACCCCTTTCAAATATCTTACTATGGAATTCATCCAAAATCAGTTTCCATAATTTCGGAAGCACCTTTTGGCAACTTCCGAAGATAATATACTGTTTTTTTTCCGAATTTACTTTGAAAAGTTTGGGCATTAGATAAAAAAAACTTCATGTTAAGTAAATATAAAGAAACAGAATTTAACTTACCGGTACTTTAGATATCTAAAATTCTTTCCAAGAAGGAACAATTTCATTCAGTTCTTCTTTTAAAGAACAGCACAAATTCATTTAATTGTTTTATTAATTTACTGATGAATAAAAACTATCTTTAAATTACGTTTAAATTTTGTTTCTTTCTTAGTAATTTTTTTCTACCTGGTTAGTTAAAGATATTGCTTCTGTTTTATTTCTGTTTTCGATCTGTCAAAATAAACAAATTGATTTCAAATATTAAACGTGATTCAGATTATGTTAATATAATATTTCCCAATGAATGTCTAATGAGTTTTTTTTTTATCGCCGTATTCAAATAAATTCAAATGGAAATTATGCTTTTATTGGAACAACCCTTCAATTTCATGCGCTGCCTAGGCTTCGTTCAAAACGAAAGCTGAGTCGAAATCTTCAACCACTAACTGAATTCGGTGCTAGGGAGTTCCAATCACGTTCGAAGCAAAAGGAAAACGAGAGGTTTGGGGAAACAGACTTGGAAAGAGAGGGTAACACGAAGGAAGGAAAAGTGGAAAGAAAAAAAATGCAGCTCGTGGCAGTCAGTCGGCTGTCAAGTGGCGAGCGTTTTGTGTGGTTTCTTGGGGGTGGCAGCTGTTAGGATCATAGACGAATGCTGATAAGTCCCATGGGTTGCAAATAACGCAGGTGCTTCGTGCTTCATTGCATGGGTCCTTGATTTCTTTTAGAAACTCCTTCCGAACTATAAGACTGAATGTAAAATATGATGAAAAATAACAAAATCCTCCTGGAGAGAATACTGTTATCCAGAAAAGTGATAAATATAAATATATGGGGATATTTATTAACTTTTCTTTGCGTATAATAATATTATCTATCAAAACGCATTGAATGGACGAAATAATACAAAATTATTAATTCTAAGTATTAACGGAAACGAGACACCAAAATATAGAGTAAACTATTGAAAGTCCATAAAGAAATTGTTTTTTTATAGCTTAAGTTAACGCGAGGGGAGGAAAAAAAAAAACAAACAAAGCACTGTGCAGTTTCATTTAGTTAAAATTACGATTTCGTAATCAAACATATGTTTTTAACGAAAATTACAAGTCATGAATTCAAATTTAAAAAAAACAAATTTCATCTTAATCATCAATTGAAGACTTTAAACTCCAATGAGCTTAAACCACATTTACTATGGTAGGCCTAAACGTATGTGGCATTTATTTCATGTATGCTATTTTGATTACAGACAGCATTAGATTAAATGAGAAGCTTTTTTTCCAAGCTTAAATTCTATTGCAAAAGTTCTTTCAGAAATTAAGATGCTGCTCATTTTCTTTATTCAAATCAATTAAAACATGATGAAAATTAATATTGGATTCTAGTGTGTTCTTCTTAAACTACTTTCTAAACTTCAATTTAAAATTGATCAAAACTTTAACCTCTTTCGGAGTCAAATACTATTTGAAATTTCAATCATTAATTAATAGATGCAATCCTAAGCTAACATCGAAAACCGTTGAATTGTGAACATGGATTAAGTTGGAATGTCAGGAATTCGATTGAAACAATGGACGTTCGAAGCGAGGCCTGGGGTTCACGGATCCGCACTTGATTTCCCCACAAAATGGTGTTTTTAGTGGAAGAACAAGTGAAAACTAGTCGTGTTGGGCATCTGAGGAAGGTGTTTCCTTAGAAGCGTGATTAATTGGATGGTGGTGATCGTCAGCTTCTTCCCTCCCACATGAACGCCTCGCTGATCACTACCAATTCAACCCTGATACAAAGACGCCTGTGTTGGACGCTACTGTCTACAGTTGGCTAAGATTTCTTCCAGGCGCCTCGCGATGAACTGAAGCAATATTGATTCAGCCCAAGGAATGTTTATGCAAACATTTCTCATTCATTTCTATCTGCTTTTCCCATCAGAGGTTGCTTCCAAATATGAATACATCTCAGTAACAACCAAGTGACCCTCAATGCACTTGTGTGATTCCACGAGATCCAAAATCGAATAGATCATATTAGAAGGTGAGCAAATCCAATGTAAATTGAAACACAGACAGTTTCTTCTCCAAGACACAGCTATGTTATTAATGCACTTTTTCATCAAATTCCCAGTAGCAGTTGAGTCATGATTTTTTTTGCAGTAGACCATTTAGAGGAGATATGGTTTAGGAAATTTCCAAAATTTTATTTTTTGAATTTGATTAAATATAATTCCACAAATCCTTTAAGTAAGTTGCTGATTTTTAAGCTATTTTAAAAAAACACTCAGTCTCCAGTGGAATTAGTCAAAAACTTACAATATGGGCTAATGAATAATAATTTATAGTCACGATCGCAATTTTTGTATGAACAATATGTTATTGATTACATCGATTCACAGTAAAATTATTGCAATAATTGTATGAATTTAGTTTAAAAAATCTCCTAAAAAATCGTAAGCTACAAATCAACAATTCCTCATAACAAAAAATCTTAATTTAATCCTTCTTTACAATTGTCCTAACTCCACATCTTAATAGAACCTTATGGCCCTGCAGTAGCTGAAACGAATAAATTTGCAAGAATAAGTAATTCATAAACTCTAAACTAGTTAGATCAGGAATTACACACAATATGATGTACTTTTTTTTATTGAAAATCCATCAGAAACAGCCTTAAAAAAAAATACGTTATTCATAAAATGGGTATCGTTAATAGCAAAATGCTATACAGTATTTACTTTTTAGATCTATTTCTGAAGTCCCATATAGTCATTTATTGCGAGAAGCCAAATAAGGCAAATCATTCATATCTTTTCTTAAACTTGTAACGAAATATCATCAGGACAATAAATAAAGGGAAAAAAAGAGTAAAACCTATTTATTTTCTCGTGCAACGCATTTTCCTCAACAAGAAATAGTTTCCTCTGCTCAATTTGTCAATCTGACAGAACTATCAATAATTCCCAAGTAAACAAGTCAACATCATAATTAAATATGTACATTGCCAAAGAGAATGACGATCATTCAATATTATTAATAACGAAGAGCAGAAACATAAATATTAATAGTCAAAAGACAAATATTGTTAATATCTCATGTTAATAAAAATTTTAAGAATATTTTAAAAATGAAACAACTGATGATTAAAGGGAAAAAAACAAACAATGAAGGGGCTGCATGTTTAACATTTTTTTTTCTTTATAGCTTTGAATAAAAAAATAAAAAGGTACGAGATAGAAATAGATCGAAAGAGATGATTATCTTTTCAATCGATACTTTTATTTTCCACAATGTGATTTTATCTCTGTGCTGAAACATAAATGTCAAATAAAATGTAATCAAAACGAATTGGAACAACAGACGCCAGGAACGGCCGCAAGCGTCTCGGCTTTCAAGATCTAGAAACTAATATGTAACAAGAGATCAAAATTCAACTAGAAATTGATTAGAAAAATTGGAATTTTGCAGATTGAAAGGTTAGAGTTGATTATCAAGAGACACTGGTTGATGCTAAACAAGATAAAAGTTGAGATCAAAATCATGTACTAACTTTTATTCCTTTTGTATGGGGGTGGGTGGGAGATGTAATCCTCTGAGGGACCCCCACCCCAGCCCAAAGTGATTGCGCAAGTGTCATTGTGGAAAGCAAAAGTTAATAATCATTACCAAGATCATAATGAAATCCAATTATACAAAGTTGTCTTTAGTCCTGCCTGTTAACTCGTTTGACACTTAAGACAAGAAATATGGAAACCTTTAATAATTAATTACGTTACTTATTAAATTCTAAGTCTTAGCAACTGTAACTCCAGAGACAGACGATACGAAAAGAAAATCCACACACACATGAATGTCTTAAGTATTAATTCAGCATCAGTAACACAAGCACACCTACAAAAATAGCTTTGTAAAGCAATTATCTGATTATATATATAATTTCGTTCCATTTTAGATATTACAATTATCGTAATCGTAAATTGTCTCAATACCTTTCCTTACAGCGTCTTTTGTAAGTGAATCTGGTCTCGATTGAATTGCGCTTTTCAGATCCAACTGATTAAGCAGATGCAATTAGATCGCAGCTCAAAATTTCAAAATAAACAGACTCCGCATTAAATTAAGCGATCTGAATAACTGAAATCAATTTAAGTCTCTTCCTGAAGCCACTCCTAATCATTTGAGTCAAATATATTTCTGTAAATGAAATCGGAACGAATAGTATCATTGTTCCATGTTTACTACAAGTGGATCGTATCATTTCATTTCGGCAGATTGAAACCTTATAAATTATTACCTCCAGTTGTTCATTTCAGAACAATGCAATGAGAACATTCGCCAGATAATGGCAACACACAAAGAATTCACAGATAAATAAACTATGAATTATTATTCGAATCAACATTGAATTTTAGGTAATTTACCTTTACAAAAGCCACATTAACTATTTCTGATGTTCAAATCAAAAACTCAAATGTTTAACTAATACCATTAAAGAAATATTAATAATTATAACCAATGTTATCATCAATATCCACAATAAACGACGGTGAAAATATACAGTTTGTAGCTCGTTATAATGTTTTTATTTTTCACAATGTCTATGTATTTACTTTAAATTTCAGTTAAATAAAATTTAAAAAGCGAACAAAACATTCCTTTATTTAAATCTGTTGTTTATTTTCTATTAATATTTGTAATTTTTTTAGTAATGTTTTTCTTATAAAACAATCTATAACTAAGTCAGAAACAACATGTTTTTTTTTTGTTTTTTTTTTCTCCCTTTACTTAGGTGCAGTCGTAAGCCAATACAAAGGCACTTGAAGCTAAAATTTATTTTATGACTAAAAATTTTCAAAATTAAAAGAAGTTTCACGTGCCGAAATAATTGAAAAATAGATATCAATCCCAGGCACAAATAACTCAAAGTGCGAATCCTAACTTTAGCTTTGTGCCTGGGATTGATATCAATTTTTAAAAATTAAATAAAAGTTAAAAAAATGAAAATTATTCATATGGATAAAAAGGGAAAATGGATGAAAAGAATGAAAGAAAAAGCTAAAATTACAATTAGGAAATCTAATAAAATCTTAAAGAATTAGATTTCATATTTTTTTTAAGTTTCTTTTTCTGAGCATTGATCAGACGGATATAAAAGAGGAACTGAAACGGAGTTAAAAAGATAATAAAATAAAATTCTTTATTAAAAATAGAATAAAAGTTAAAATAGTTTCCTCATTTGATCAAGCAAATGTATCCGAAAATAATTTAGTGTCAATTACTTTTAAAAGTGGTTCCAAAATGATCACAAAAAGGAAGTTTTGGGTTGGTTTTTTTTTTTCATTTTCCTTTTAGATACTATCTTAGATATGGGACGATATTCAAATATCAAGTAGATGTTGGACAATCTCTCTTGGTTTTAACTTCCTGCCTCAAATATTTATGCAATTCCATTTCAAATTTTCACAACTTCGGCGAGACGAACAGAAATGCTAAAAGAATTAACATATTTCTTTTTCAATCTCGATGAGACTCAAAAAGCAAATAAATATTTATGGACGGAAACCCTGGCAAAGGAATCTCATTAATAAACCAGTGTGTCACTTATTAGACAGCAGCCACCACTCGCTGGCGTTGAAAGAAAGATGATGGCAGGTTGGGAAACCAACATATCGAGAATATACTGAAATAATATATTTTTTTTAATACTCTTATTTTTTTCTAATAATATTTGTGATGTAGTTCATTTTAAAATTTATTCTCGCTTTGATTTGATTATCTTAATTAGATTTAGAAGATTTTGCGATTGAATCAATATTGCACAAATGAAAGATATGAAAAGAAGGCGTTTCTATAAAAATAACCTCTGAATGTAGAGTTATTGACTTGCGTTAATGTAGTTTTCATGATTCGAGACAAAAAGAAAGATAAAATTGAAAGGAAAGTACGCTTATAATTCTTTCGGGGAATTCTTATTGTTTTTAGAATAAACAATAATTTGAAACCTTAAGAATGCATTGAAGAAAAAGGCACCGTTCCTTGTATGTTTTTTGAAAATCCAGTCCTTTGATCTTCAGGGGAAAAAAATACAAGTGTGTTTTGTGTTGGGAAGCCTTCAGCGAAAAGATGAAACACTGGGACCTAATTGGAAATGTTGTGCTAATAGCAAGAAAGCAAAAATAAAGCTCCCAGAGGTGGAAATCAGGTCAAGCGTAGATGATGGCTACCTCGGGCATTATAAACGCTATTGTCTTAAAGAATCACGCTTAATTAATTACGTTTACTGTCAAAAAGAGTCGAGCAGGAAAAGAAAAAAAGGAAAAGAAACAGCTTTTGATGGTTCCACCTCGACGACGGATAGTAAACAGGACCATAAGAGCTATTAAGAATCAGAGGAAAACCTAATTGCTTCTATCTGCGATCGAAAAATGCACTTAAAAATTAACAGCTGCTCAAGCATTTGGCACTAGTTCAAAGAAACACTAATACACGAATGACTATTCTAACCACTCTGGCCAATCCTTCTCAGGCTCTAACTGATCTTTATAATATGTCCATTTCATAATTACTGTTTCTTTGAAATTCTCAATTTTATTTTTTTATTTCAATTATTAATTATTGTAAATCCCTAGAAAAATTTCTTGTTTGGATTAAGGTTTGATTTTTTTTTTTTTTTTTTTAAATGCAAAGAATTTAAATTTATTTCAAAATAATAATAATAATGTTTCATGATTTTTTTATCGTTTATAATAAAATAATAATAGGTTTATTTTTATTTTTTCTGCCCTTCGCATTTTATTTTAACCCAAAATTAAAATCGATTACCATTTCTAATACAGACTACCTGAAAAATGTTTTTTTACAGTATTTCATCACCCACAAACATTAAAAATATTGATTCTAATCAGTAATTCATTTTAGAATAAATTAGATAAAAGAAATTGCACCCTAACACCTAAATTAATGGAACTTTTCTCTAACTTTGAAAAGTACTATTGTTTTATCAATAATTGATAAATAGTAGTGTTTTTCTTTATAAAAAGTAATAAAAGCATAATACTACATAGTATAAAACTAAAAAAAACAACTGTATACAGTTGGCATGTTAGAGACTTGAATGATGGTTGAAATCTTATGGCTAAAATTTTGCATAACATTCATACTTCGATTGAATAGCTATTTTTTCAGTTTGTATGTGAAGTCATGTCGTAATTTAAAAATCTTTCTGATGGTGCTGCTATTATCATCCGAAAAGTATGTCTGCATATTGTTTCTTATTTATAAATTTGAATATGTTAGTTGCTTAAATATCAATACATCTGTATCATTTACGCTTTCTTAACAAACAAAGTCGGACTAAAGGATGAAAAAAAAAAAGTAAAAGCTTACATTACATCGCTTAGCCTATATTAATTCTACAACAGTTAAGACCATCGACACTGTACGACATTGAACTATGTGCAGACTAATTCGAGGGATTCCGTTTTTCGCTAACACTTCCAGCAATTAATGTTCCTGATTTGTGACATCATTTGTAAAGGATTGAGGAAATTTTCTCAAATTAAACAGTTGTGAGGTTCATATCAATCGCAAGTGACGTCATTGTTTTATTTATGTATTTTTACTTGGCATCATGCAAAGAAAAACATGCATATTCCAAAACAAGAATTTCTTTCGAAATCTTCTTTCGAAAAGACACAATGGAAAAGTCGCTGTTACAAGAAAATCTCAAAATCAAAAGCAAGTTGCAAAACACAGTTAACTGAATTCTTCGCTTTCCTTAATCTAATAACAGCAAACCAAGATCCTTTTCTGCTTTTACTGCAGGGAAATGAGATAATCTTCATTTCATTTGTAATTTTCTATTTAGTTTCTTGATCTTCCAATAGATGATAATCAAGTGGGGCTGCTAGTTCATGTTTGTTGTTGGTTACAGGAACGTTATTACCGCGTGCTTTCACCTGTCAAGTTTAATTAATTTTTCTTCTCTTTCGCTTTGATTCTGATCTCTCAGATACGAGATCAAATTAATTATTCGTTAATTAATTCGCAGACAGAAAACCATCGTCAACAGGAATTCCTGTTTACGCCAAAGACCGTTTATGAATTTTCATGCCTTTCCGTTTTTGTTGAAACTTGTTTTTATTACATTTCCTGGAATCACGCTAAGCTTAAGAAGCTTCATTAAAAGCAGGAACCGTCTTTTTTTTAGATTAAATTTGAAAATTCTTTCATCCAAAATAGATGAACAACTTCTTGCAGATAAGAATATCTCAAAGAACAAAATATTCCAGAACATTCAATATTCAAATTTATTTACTAACATTAGTATTTGGGTGTTTTGATTTGGTGATTGGCAGTAAATGAATCCTCAATTAAAAACTTTGGGGGAAAAAAAAGCTTTTTTGAAAACTATAGTCCTTAGTAAAAAGGACTTGGATATATTATGTGTGGTTTGTTTCCTTGACTGCGCACACTTTTAAGGTACGATTTTTTAATGATTCAAAAGCAACAGAAGCTAAGCTGCGTCAGGAACAAGGTACGAAATTGAGAACAAGTCGCTGAAAGGACGAGTAAACATTCAGAAGAAAGAAAGAAGCATCCAAGTCCACGCCAGGATTCGAACAGGGATTCGTTAGGTTCGGACATATCAAGTGCATGGCAAGTCGTCCCCTTGATCACTAGGCTATGCCCAAACAGCGAGTAATATGTAAGAATTAACTAAAATTATGAATAGAATGAGCTTATAAATATGTTTAATAACGTTAAAACTTAAATTGCAAATGTTATGTAAAAGTCAAAGTCAGATGTACAAATAATTCTATCATTTAAGAGTTAAATCTGTTAAAACTGTTTGCATTATGTATCGAATGACAATCTACGATCCCCAGGCACTTAGCAAAGCCTTTATACGCTATAATGTTATACGGTTTTTTTGGAAATAATGGTATTTGTTTTTTTTAATGGTAATGTAATGTCATATCGGAGTTACTTTGGATGTAGTTCATAAGTTATTGTTATATCTCTTTATTAAGTACAATTATAAAACACTATCTAATTAACATTGACTTTGTATCCATAATAAAAGTTGTTATGTTTTGCGAGTGGCAACTTTAAACCATTATAGAATCCTTCAGTAGCCATTTTGGCATTTTCAATTTCCTTATTAGCTTTATGACAATGGAAATCAGTAATGTTTCGGTATTTGTATATGAATTCGCTCTTATTTTACGAAAACTTTCATGAATTAATGATTTCGGAGTTTGTATGATTTTAATTCCTAAACAACTTGAGCTCAGTCATTTAATCGAGGTAATTTAGGTTGAATAAATAATGTCATTACACAGAATAGGTTAACTTCAGCAAATTGCATCCAATCAGCTTCAACTAGAAATGGTAATTGAGGTTTTTGTTCAGAGCACTGCAGTTTGTATCACAGACACAATATGTAAATAAATCAGTCAGCAATTAACTGAATGAATGTTATTAGTGATCACCATTGTAAAGCTTTCTATGGCCTTTGCCAGGTCTAGCTGAAAGCCTATTGAAGTATGTACTATACATAATCATGAACTGGAACTTCAGGCTTAGCGAAAGGCATAATATCAATGAAAACACACTCAAATGTAAATTAAATTGAAATATTAGAGAAATCATTTGGATGATTTTGATTGAACTGTAATTTGTATTTGACAAATCGTGTCTTACACATAATCGCTTTATAATAAGTCTAATGTAAAATGGAAATTTAGAATTAAAAGAAAATATCTGAGTCGTTGCGAAAATACTTGCGAGCAGTAATTTGCTCTGATGCTGCTGAGAAATAAAGAAATTTTGAATCACAATTCTACAATGAACTGTGGTAGAAATAACCTTAACAAAAAAAAAAAAAAAGCAACATCATGTTTTCCCAAAACAAATGTACTTAACCATTACTGTAAACCATTACTGTATTGTGGGTAGATTTAACTTGAAATCTCTTATAAAGCGGTCAAGGATTACCCAAAAAGAAAAAAGGTAGTTAAAAAAAAATTGAATTCGAAACTCATTTATTAAAAAAAAAAAAAAATCCTTAATATTTTAAGACATTCTGTTACGGTATTTCATGGTTTTCTTTTTTCTTTTCTTTTTTTTTCAATTGATAATGAAAGTGCAAATACGTATTTTGTTCTAACTTCCATAAACAAAATCGTTCCTGCATCGACAAATAGATAAAAAAGATGTGGGAATCTTCTTCTATTACAGCAAAATACAGACTGAATAAAAACAGTTCTCTATAATATGCATCAAATGTTTAGTTCCATTCTCCATATTACACGGATCTATAGTAGATACAATGAATCTCTTTAATAATAATATTTAAATTATTGAATTTATTTCAAAATAAATCTAAAATGTGCTTAAAATCGAAATTATTCTCTAAGATTAATCTTTTTTTTTTTAAAAAAAAAAAAAGAAAGAAGAGGAATTTGGGTAACCAATTATACTTCATACTTCAAATTTTCCAAACTTCTTCCAACAAAGCCTTTTAAATAAGATTTGTGTTTGTTTATGTCTGGGTCTGAATGAAACAGTTAATGGGGTTCAGTGTTTTGTTGCATGAATTAGAGGAATCCATTCGAGCTTAGTAACTCTGTTGCTAATTCTGTATCTCGATTGGAATCTTTTCTGAAAGAAGACCTTTTTTCTTTCTTTCTTCCTTTTCTTCAGGTTTTTCTTCTGCGTCTTTAGCTTGAGGTTCATTAAAAGAAGATCCACATCGTCGTCCTCCTTCATTTCCAAGACTTTGAGGCTCATTTATCAAGATAAGCAGTGTCTTATATGGTTCCCTTTCAAACCCATGCAGGAAGGTTGAAAGACTTACGAGTTTCTTCCTTTTCCACCCACAATACCAAGTCTCTTTTTTTCCCCCCAAAGGAAGACCCATTTCAAACCGCTATTTCAATACAAATCTAAAAAGTATTACTGGGAAAAAAAAAAGAAATATTGCACAGCCTGTCATTTACAAGAGCGGGAGTCTCTGCCTCCTCAGCGTTCTTTTCGTGTCGTTACGCATCACTCATAGGAGATAGAAGATCAGTATTCATGCGTACAACAATTCTATTTTTTGTTTCTCGTAGTAAGTGACGATTCTTTATAAGCATTCTTTATCAACAGATAACAGATGTCTCATCCACACATAGTGATCTATTATAGAACAAAAACATTGAATTTAACTATTTCCCTTAGGGATAGGAAAAAAAACTGCATATAACAGTAAAATGTAGGCAGCAGTAGCAGAGAACTTGCAGCTGTGATCTTTTTTCTTCTTCTTCTCTCGCCCAAAAGATAATAGGCAACAGAGATAGCTGCATTCAAATCTGTTCGCATAAACTTAAAAGGAGAGAGAGAAAGAACAGCTGAAGTCTGCTAAAAAGAAGCGCCTTAAACATACCATGAGTATGTTAAGGTAGATGTAACGGAATATCTGACGTTTTAAGATGCCACGAACTTAAAGTGTGCTCACATCTTAACCTGGAGATAAACTATAGGATTTGTACTGATATTCATTACACCTTCAGCTAATAAACAAGAATAAAGGGACCGAATCTGCTCGTACGGATAGCAACAGGAAACACTTGTAAATCTACACTATAGGAACTGAGTCGTACGTAAATGAGTTTATGAGAGACCTGCATGAATTCTAAGCTTAATAAATGCAAATATTTATAAATCAAAAGAAAGAATAACAATTTAGGTATCAAGTAAACTTTAAATTCAATTCTTTAAATATTTTGAAAAATATAAGTTATTTCCCGTACACTTTCGAACTTTCAAATATACGATGAACATAATTTTTTTTAATAGCAAAAGATTTCTAAATAAAGTCATTATTAGATGCATAAAAGTTATTACTTCAGTGCTTATATTTTATTAATAAAATGCCAATTATTTATCAATAAAAACGTTCATTTGATTAAATTTTCAATTTTATTTAGTTTTAACTTATAATTTTTTATTTTTTTATGAAGGAATGAGAAAATCTTAAAAACAAAAGCAGCAAATATTTGAAAACAATTTGGACTTAACGGTAATAAAAAGGCAATCATTTGCTTGGTTAACCCATTTAATTAGCACACTCGCCATTTTTGGCAAACAAACAAAACAGTTTATGGGCGGTATTTACTTAAATCTGTCTCCAATCCAACACTTAAGTTTCAGTCGGAAATTCAAATTTAATAAACTGTTAATTTAGATTCAGTAATTGCTGGCTTTTAAGCCTCATTTGCTCGCCGACGAGTTTTATAAGTAAACAGCAAATATTGCATTTCTCAAACTAAATGCTAGTTTTCTATGTTTATAACTTTAAGATTTATGTTAGATTAATGTTTGAAAGTTATTTATGGAAGTTCTAAAACGACTTATTTAGTTTGTTTTTTTAAATTACTTTTATCCTAAGCCAAAACATACAGAGTAATTTAGAGGTTTTTTTTACTTATTTCAGTTAAAATTAGAGGAAATTGGTTTCGTCACATTTACAGTTCAGTTCATGAAAGAAGAGCATTTGATGACGTAATTTTCCTTACAGATTGATCTTTCCAGCACGTAACAGCGCCATCTATTGCTCAAATCCGTAACTGAATCTTATAAACATTACGAAAACATTCTGGTTTTTGTATTTTCTATAGTTACGAATAAATAATAAGAATTAAAAGTGAAATAATTACAAATGTTCCACACTATTCCCCTTGCTTAGCTATGCAAAGTTTGTCCTTTCTTGGTCACGCTTATGCGATCGCAAAACGATGCCATCTTGGACTGACTGCTCGGGTTCAAGTCGATGACGTCATGACTGGTGACGTTTGTACCAGACAAAATCGATCGCTACGTAATGAACATATTTGGCAAACCCTTCTTTTTTGAAAACTACTAGAGACTATCCTATCCTCTTACATTGCAAATATTTTTAAGTATTTAAAGCCACGGATGGGGACATTGTAACCAGCTTCCATTCTACCTACCAAATGAGAATTACTCATTAGAACAACGATATGAAGAAACAATCTTTTATTAACCTATGGTCATGATTTGAAGAATTGCCATCGTCATGTAGATCCAGTTACGCGTAGCAAAGCCTGCGATCGATTCAGTACAATATATCACAATATATCTCAGTAAAATAATCTCTTTCTAAGGCATTAATCCTTAGGAGAAATTAAACAAAAATTGTAGAAAGATTGCAAATGCAATTAAAAACATTTACTCTATACAGTAACATCTCCGGCAGGTTAGGACAGGACAGTTGACGTTAAGTAAATTACGACCTTTTTTTTTTTTTTAACTAGCCAATGTATTATTTTTAACTATTAAATATTTAATGCAGAATAACTCCAGACTTATTAAACAGTTATGTACGGAGCCGTTAAACGTAATATACCATTTAGTTAACACAAATATCTATCTATCTATCTATATATATATACATATATACATTTATACAATATATAATAACTTTATAGACATTGAAAAGGGCGCAGAAGTTAAAAGCAGCGCTGTTGTAGCGAATCGCCGCTAAGCGAGTAGTCATTGCTGCGATGTGCTACTCTGTAAATAAACACAGTTATGTTCAAAGATAGTTATAAATAAACAAACTACATTGAAAGTATCAATAAAATTCCAAAGTCAATTTACTGTCCCACAACAAATTCGTTTATAATACAAAATAACGAATTTTAATTTTGATGATATATGAGAGTTCTTATGATGAAATTCGTTTATTTCTAACTATTATCAATTAAACGTTTATACAAAAGTCTAAAAATATCAGAAATAAACTTTTATTTTTATTTTTCTAAAGAATAGTTATTAACAAAGAATAGCAGTTGAAGTAAATGAGTTCAATTCCTTTCTTTTTAAATTAAAGGTTCTGTTCCAAAAGCAATGACATTTTACATAACATGTGTATAATAAAAAAAAAAAAAAAAAAAAAAAACATTCAATTATTCTCTTTTTATTAACTTAGAATTTCCAACGAAATCCAAATATTGATTCAGGTTTAAATAAACACACTTTTAACGATTTGTTTGTTCGATAAAGATCCGAACTTCTAAATATATATATTTTCTCCAAACAAAATTTACAAGCAGCAAGATTTCAAAAACTAACTTCTTTAAATGTATTTTAAATATTGTCAATATTTTCCGTAAATATTTTTCGTAAATATAGATAACATTAAAGGATTTTAAAAGATTTGAGTAAATTAACTTTTTTAGGTAAATAATTTTAATATGATTGAAGCTGAAACTTGAAGTTATGTAAATTTAATATTTGAACAATTTCAAATTTCAACAATTTTCTTTTAATTCTCCTTGTGTAATATTTCAGATTTTTTTGTTTGTTTTTTTCATGAAAATAATGTTGCTAATTTTAATTCCTGTGTGAAATTTAAAGTTTGTGATTAACATTGTAATGGGTTACTACTGTAATTTTACTATTATTACTGTACAACAACTGAAATTATTTATCGTAAACTGCAGTTAAATTTACATCAAAAATTAAGACTGCTTTAATTATACTGCAATTGAAATATAATACAGCAATTAAAATTAAGAGAGTGATTCCGCAACTTAATTAACTTGAGTGTGATATCTTGGAAGCTACGGATCGAGAGATAAGACTGTAGAGGGGGTGAGAGGCACTGATACACTAGGATTGAAATGTAGGGGAAGGAAGTAAACCCTAGGAATCTTCTCCACGGAGATGACTTAACAGATGTTGTACCTGCTTCCCTTGCCCGTTGCACCATTCGTCACAAAAACAAAGAGAGACTAATACCATAGGAAGAAAGAATCCCAAAATGCATCTGGACATCAAATATCCTGAAATTCCAAAAGTTTATTCAGTCAGATGAGAAGATCGGAGGAAGGGAGAGAAAAACAAAATACAGATTGCAATCTCAACTGAAAAAAAATGAAATAAGAAATAAAAAACATATTCAAGAATAATAATTCTTGAAATTAAATTGAAATAATTAAATTAATCATCAAATTTAGCCTCGGTTTCAGAAAACTTTTTACCATATTACTTTTTCTTTCTTTTTCTTTTCTTTAAGAAAGCATTCTTTTCGACAGAATAGCCTATGTTATGTTTCTTTTTGTATCAAAGCATCGTCCTTAAGATATTTTCAGTTGTTTTATTAATTTTAGTTTTACGAGTGTCTTTTTTTTTATCCCTCTTATTTAGTTTTGCTAGATTGTAGCGGACATTAAATCACGAACTAGAATCGATTCTTGCTCAAGTAAGTTCCTGCTAGATAAAACCTTAAGCTTATCAACGCTCTATCAAACTCACATTTACTGCAAGCCCTCCATGGAATAAACTTAAGTTTTCTTCTCTCTACTGCGTCTTATATCTTGCTAGCTTCTTAAAATATCGTAATTGCTTTCTAGTTTTATTTTTTATAAAGGTGTTCTATTTGGTTCCCTAATTCAGGTAACAGCGATTATTCCCTTAACTCAAAAAAAAAAAAAAGGAAGGAAAATAAATGGTGAAGGAAAATTTTAAATTTTTACTTTTTTAGCCTCATATTAACAAAAAGTTCATAATTTTTGTGATTTTTTAAAAAGTAATTCTCAATCTTGTTTTAAGAACAACACGGTTCTTTTTTGTTACCGAAGTTTATGTAAACCAATCAATAACTTGGTTAGTTCTTATTTTTTCGGTAAGAAAAACTGCTGAGGAAAATAAAATAACTTTTCGTCTAATATATGATCTATAAACTAATAAATCCATTATCAGAAAACTGAATTATCCACACATGAGTAATCAAAAGAAAGCAATTTAACCGATTAAGAAAAAAATAAAATTCAACGATATTATATAAGAAATGTAACTTTAATAATTCAAAATAATTTCTTATATTAAATAAATCACCAAACAACTTTTAACTTCTTTCTTTTAACTTTAACGTACCTAATCTTGGTACCATTTATCACTTTTTTAATATTCTTCTATCTTGCAAAAGATTAACAATCTTATATTAAATAAATCATTTATTTAATTTATTTGATATAAGATTGTTAATCTTTTGCAAGATAGAAGAATATTAAAAAAAAAAATAATAATTTCTTTTAATACTTTTAAAAATAACTTCAATACTGATCTGCATAGCATTTCAACATATTTTTGGCTTTTAACATCTCACTAAAAACTAAAAGTTGATCCTGAAAATGATCCGTATCTTATTTAATCTCAAACATGAGGTTACGATATTTTAAAGCTACGTTCCTACCAACAGACAGACAAGAACCTTCCAAACGCGACAAAAACACATCAGACAATAATAAAATTAAACACAAACAAAAACTGGATTTATGAAGTCAGATTGTGAAGCTGTATTTAGAAAGGCATTTCATGAATTAAGAGATGATTTACTGCCCACGCCCACTACTTTCTCAGTAATTCCACGATGCTCTTACTTTGATAGAATACGACAAGAAGTGCTCCAAGTGATTTACATCCTTAAGATAACAAGTACTAACAATCATCTCCCAAAAGAGTTTCTAGACGCTTCTGATACAAAAGAGCTTTCATCACAAATGAAAGAGCAATCATTAATTAGTTAAATGATGTAGTTCCAATCAAAATACCCTCTCTTTCTTTTCTTCTCCCTATGATATGTCAAGCCACACCCACACTCTTAATGGAATTTTCCACATCCTTCATTTTTTTTTTACGTCTTCAAAAGCTTGATTCGTTTTATTTTGGTCTAATTACGAAGTCACTTCTTCTAGAAGTCTGACAGTTGATTCAATAAAGAATTCAAAGAGTTTCTCCTGTATATTCAGAATGTTTAGAATAATTAAAATGGAAAAAGAATGGGAATTTACAGAACACGGAAAATTAATTCAGTGAACTGAAAAAAAAAAATCAAAACGAATTTAACCAAGGCTACTTCTAATTTTTCTATATTTTAACAGTTCTAAGAATAAAGGATCGTAAACAATATTTTTATCATGTATTATTTTCATTAACTATGATTTGGTTTTCTTATATTAATAAGACATGATAATGTACTGAAATAATAATGGTAATTAAATTTCAAATACAGGAAGAAAATTCATAGTACCATAAAAATAAAGACCAACATCAAATGGGCATGGAAAAATTTATATAGAAACCAACACTCTACATGTTTCAGATCGGTAGTGATCCATTTTCAACAATAAAACATAAAATGGGAATAAATAAAAGATTACAATATTAGATGTCATCACAGAAATAGATTTCTGTAACCAATCAATCTGTATTAAGTCTATTTGTGATATCTCATGCTTTCTATTGAGGAAAAGATTACTGTACTTTTTAATTAACAAAGCCTCTTTAATTCTTGAGCGGTAATTATTGTTTTCTGTAGTTAAAATCTTACCAATTACAATGATGGTCATGTAATAGAAACAACTGCTTACCATTATTCCAAAGTTGAAAACCTAACAATAGTCAAGGAATACTGAAAACAGATCTACAATATCAGAGTATGGGTTAAGAACATTTTTTTATTAGTATATAAAATAAAAGGGAAACAATTGTAGGAATGTATGTCTGTTCCCAACATGCTACAAACTTAAAGTGGCGGAAGATATTAGATGCCATTGACTTCTCGGAGTTTCAATAATTTATACGAATTTAAAATTAATTTAAATTTTAATATTATCATTTAGAATAGAATATTAATTGGTAATGATCACGTGATGTTTGCCAATTGGGGAAGGTTTCAAGTGATAGGGGAGTAGAGAAGGCTGGTACATTCTCCGATCTCGATATTAATTTGCTAGCGGTTTTTTAAGTTACAATACAAGGCTTCCGGAGCGAAGCGACGATAGCAGGCTAGTTAATACATAAATCATGATTTTCTGCTTAAATTAAATGCAAGGACTTTTACCTGAAAAAAAAAAAAAATGTAAAAACTGAATAAGAATAAATTATTTCTAAATTTGAGGAACTGTTTGAGATGAGCTAATAAGTTACTCATATAATTCGTCTGAACTTATCAAAGGTAAAAAACATTCAAGCTAACATAAATAAGAAGAAATATAGATATTTAACATTATTTCATTTGATTTTTATTTTAACCTTTAAAAAAAAATAAGATGTAAATATTTAAATATAAAGAAATATTTCAGATAAAAAAAAAAAGTTTTTTATGTAACTCGACAAAACTTTTTTTACTGAAAAACTATTTCTTCCCATAGAAGTTCGAGACAGTATCCTTTATAAAGATACAATCGTCAGTGGACCCCAAGGAGCCACTTCTGTATCGTAACCATAACCATCTCCCAACTACTAAAATTCGGTCGCTACCAGGTCGGAATGGTATTCTTTGAGGTGGTCAGCTGGACGTCCCATGAGATGCACCTGAGCAGTTCTGGTGGTCCGTAACTCAGGGCAGGATGACAAGTGTCATTGCAGGCCCTCCTTCCGTGGAGACCAATGCCCTGACGCCGACCCACGATTTACGAGCTTTGGACGACGGGACGGACCTCAATATTTCATCGAGGGAGAATGGGTTTAGTGAGATGGTAACTCCTCTCGGCACTGGGTGACCCATCGCCATAAAAGTTATCACCCCTGGCCTCTAATTAAATCATAAGGCATGTGATCATCACCGCAGAGAGAGCGGTCTTTTTTATGACTTACATTAGACTTAGCCAAGACTCGTCTTTCTTTTGGGCCTTTCTTTCCCTTTTTTTTTTCCCCCTCCGTTAATGGCTGCCAGAGAGAATTCCTTTCTCTCTGGCTTTGTTGTTGGAATGTTCTTATAGGAAAAACCTCAAGGAATGTTTCCGTTTGCTTTTACTTATTGAAGATGAAAACTTTTGAAACTTTATTTAAATTAAATATAATGAAAAAAAAAAGAGAATATATAATGAAGTAAAGACGAAATTACTAAGACAAGAATTCTTTCTCAAATTAAATGAAATAACGTTTTTACTATTGATCATGGAAACCTATTGCTGTTTAAATGCTTAGTTATTCAGAAATCATTAACCTAATTCGTTTCCTTTGTTTGCTTGAATGATTATTATGTTACCAACAAAAGTCACTCATGTCAGGAATTTCATTCACTTTAGGGTTCCAGGTCTTTTATTGTAGATCCTTTAAATGAACTTTGAAACTGAGAAGTCCCTACTGAAAATCACGTAAATAAATGAAGTTACTATTAATAAAAGTTTCAGAGTCACAAAATTTGTAGTTTTAAACAGTACATCTGTGTTACTTTTAGATTCAATACAACCACTGCAAAATCATTTTTTGTAAGAATTATCATAAAATGAACTTTTACAGAAAAAGATAAAAAAAGGTCTTAGTTTTGAATAAGAAATTACCTAAGACCTTTTTTTATCTTTTTTTTTTTTTTTTTTTAAATCATTCCATCTATTGATTTTAAATCGGCTTTTATCTTTATTTCTTAATCCTTATATAAAACCAAAGTTTTCGAAAACGTTAATATAAAAAAAAATAATTATTCTGTTATTAATGACACAGCTACGTTCTTTCGTGACCGAACCAAGAGATCACAATTCCCTCCAACCAAAAACAAAAAAGTCACCATCCAACAATAATAAAAAGAGTTCCCGCCCTCTACTATATATTTTATAGTCGAAAGAGGAGAATAACTCGTCAATAGTATTTTAGTTGCTAATATTTGCATATCTTTTACTCTTCTTAATCTTTTGTGAATTCTTGAGTTTTGTTACTCTTTTATTTGAAACTAATTTATCACAAGAATTATTATTTTATAAAACAGGATTTGTTTGCGGCTTTTTTTCTTATTTATTAGAAATAATACGAAGAATAAACCTCCAGTCCTCAGTTTCTTTATAATTAGCCAACGCCTGTCAATCGTAAATGAGAACATCGAACTCCAGGTTGACTGACAGCTTTCGGAATGTTTTCATTGAGCCTCTGGTGATTTCTGCATACCACAAAAATTCCACACTGCTAACTGAATTAGTGCAAGAAAACACCCTTCATGAACTACCTTGTACACAAAGGATTCTGGGAACAGCTAAATATGCTTCCAACTGCACTTGATTTTATCCTTCGCTTTTAAATGCATTTCTTCCTCTCTCTCCTTAAACTGATAAAACTTCAAAGAAAGGAATCAGTTATACAATTATTCATTTTATGACAATGAGTATCATAAAGAACTGACTCAAGTATGCAAGTTCAAATTTATTTTTTAATTTCTTTATAATAAAGTTATTGACGTTTAAATTTTAACTTCAAATTGTAAAACTAAATTGGAATGATATTTTTTAGCAACATTAGTTTATTAATGCTATACCTCAATGGAAACCCAACTAAATTATTTTTCATCAAATGGTGCATTCATAAAACGATCCAATGAATGAAGAGGAAGTATCATGATTTCGTAAGTTGATGAAGAGTAAAACCACACATCAGGATCTGCTTTGGAATTCTAACCAAAAAAAATGAGAAAAATTCCAATTTACACAGAATAGAGTTGGATGCTAAAGATGTAGGAATGTATGAATGTATTAAGTTACATTTCTGTTTTAGAAAGGTAATTCTTTGTAAATATTTCAACACGTAAATAATTCTTGCCAAAATGTAAAGTTTAGGTTGCTGTAAATTAAAAATCTAATGATCTGGATGCGTATTAGACCAATAATTAATTATTAACTAAATCCATTTGGTATCAATTCCAATACTACGATATTTCGAAAAAGAAAGCAAAATATATTAAGGAGTTCCCTTTTCTGTAATTCAATTTTTGAAGTTTACTTTTTCTTCTCAATTTATTGAAAGAATTCAATATTTTTTCTTATTTCGTATCTTTTCACTTTCTTTTTTTTCTTTTTTAGTCATAGCTGCCTTTTTCCTTTTTAACTTTACTTTTTGATCATTATTTGTTGCAATTTTACCAATGCATATATTCTAAAGTTAAAAACCAAATATAATTAACGTAGTAAATGGAAAAGAAAATGAAAAAACCAGTCATTCACTGCAGACATCTTTAAGGTTATTAACAAACCGTAGGCGTAGGATATTGTTAATATTCATTTCTCAATGATTAAGATCTTCTCATTCTAAAACTTCCCAAACTTCAAATTGCCAATTTCCTGAGGTTCCAGTGGCAGAGTGTGTTAATAGGACTTGCATTGTATCGAATAGCGTCTGACGCACTACAGCACTGTATTTCATTTAGGCGACAATCGGTTCCAATTTAGGCGTTTAAAAGGCGAAGGAGTTTCCTAGCCTTGTATCATTTGCAGTCATCTACTAACTGCACAGTGACAGACCAATTTCTCTGGTGCCATCATTATGCAGCCAAGCGTTCATTTGATGAGACGTCTCCGGTTCACATTCGTGCTGCAACCCGATGCATTCCCACCCACTTACCAACCGTTTTCAGCTCCATTTACCCTCTTAAGCACTCGCGAAAACCAACCCAACCAGGCCTTTCCATGTCTCGAAGTCGACCGGACATTTTTTTTTTATTGTTATTATTTATTTCTGTATTACTTCTACGTGCCTTCTTTCTCAAAGCTGTGTCACGTGGAGCACATGGTGCGAGCAGATAAGTATGCAATTCGTACATTTCCGCGGCACAAGTCACAGTGATTACTAATGGAATAGAACCGACGAGGAATGGTTGTCACGTCTCGCCATAACGGGTCCCATCAGCACCGTCCGCACTCCACAGGCAGCGAAGATGACCGGCGCTCGCAATTAAATAGGACCTAACGAAAATTGGAAGCTCCGACGGTCCCTTAACACTTAGTATAACACACCAAATTACTTATGTCGAGAACGACCCAAAAAATCTAATAAGGATGGAAAGAGATGAAAGAAAAAAAAAATCATTCACACAGAGAGAGAAAAAGTAAAATATATTTCTACAAAATTTTCATTACCAAGAAAATTCTCGGTGGAGTTGATGATTTGCATGGCCTAAGCGAGGAGCTTAACGTTGCACAGTGAGAAAGGCTATGAATTATGACACAATCTCATACTGTTAAGCCTCGGTATTACAAAAGGAACGGTTACAGAGCAAATAAATATTTTAACACGAGTTTGCTTTTATTCTTGCAAAGCAATGTTATTTGCTGATTCTATTCGCACGCGTACGAGTAAAGTAAATTCATTCTCATAAATTTTAAAAGTATTATTCTTGTAATTGGATGTTACTCTTTCTTTTTCTTTTTATAATGTTCGGCGATATCTGTATTCTAACTCAATTGTCTTTTCAAGACTGGTTCTTCGGTCCGTTAACATAAATCTTCCAATTTTTCGAATAATAACTGAGGAAACAACTAGAATAAACTAAGAAAGTTAATTAAGATTAGAAGTTACCGCTGAAGCTGATCTTAAATTTGAAAGGAAAAAGACGATATTAAGGAAAAAATTATAAAATAAAAAAACAGATTAAAAGTTGCATAAATGAAATTTCAAAGATCTCTCCTGAGATTTGTAATCGGAAAAAAAATTATTAAAATTAAGGTTTTTTTTTAGTATGTCTTCATTCTTTCAATGCAAATTCAAGGAAAAAGACAAGTTGACATCCAAAAATGAGATGAAAAAGACCATCTTCAGATCAGGAAAGAAAATCATCATCTGAACATTTTTGACCTAATGTCTAACAGATGGATGTTAACGATCACGTTTGCGCGAGAATTACGAAAAACACGAGATCTCGCCATTAGCCTCTTCAGCAGGTCTCAAGGAATTTAGTATTTTTAATGTCTGTCACTAGGAAAATGCTACATAATCAATTTATTGTTTGTTTATTGATTGTTTTCAATTTATTAAAACTATATTAAAATGTAATAAAAGTCTCATGCATTTCCCCGTATTATAATTCATTTAAATATTTCAATATTTTGTGAAAAGACATGGATGGAGACTATTCTCGCGTAAATTACGTGAAATCACGAAAATACGGGATCGTCAACATCCATTTGTTAAGACATTATGTCTGGACCCTCCATCCTTCAACGAGAATCTTACAATTTATAAGCCTTCCATGAACTAATTCAAAGATGGAGTTTGGATTTATCAATTTTTATAGACAAAATCTCGAAAATATATCCACTATCAACAACCAATGCTACTTTTACAAAACTTTTTTCGGAGTCATAAAAAGTTTTATCCTTTTCAACTTTCACTTGTTCACTTGTAAACCGCTCCTTGACAAAACGTATCTTCTGCAAAACAACGTCTCTTCTTGAGATGTTTAATTTCTCTTCAGTTTTGTCTACTCAACTATTTCCATATGAATCGTTTTGTAGTTCTGTTGTTTTATGGGTTTCCTGTCACATAAATTTGAGGATGGGTTTTCGGAAGGAGTTAATCGTGCTGCAAACGAGCAGTTACACAATGATGGAAACGCATTCAGACCCAGCATCAACTATTACAGTTTGAGGGCTCCTCAGAGGTCGCGAGTGTCCATTCAGATTATAGACGCCATTTGTTTGAGAAACGGTCAAGTGGAAACAAGTGAGCATCTGCTGAAAAAGATAGGGTTTCAAAACTACACTTCTCCACTGCCTTCTACATCGCATTAATGCACCAAGAAATTATAACTACCCAAAATAATAATGCAAGATTAGGTTAGTTATACTAACAAAAAAACGAAGCAAAAAATCCTTACTTTTTAAAATTAGCTTTTTTTTTTATATATATATATCATTAGTTTTCGGTTATCAATAAACACAGAACTATATATGGCTGCGCAGGCACAGAGGGGCACTTACAATTGCATTTCCAACTCCAGTAGTTTTGATACTTAGCACAAAACTTTTAACGCAATTTTCAAGCCAAACCAATACATGATACCATATGCAGGATGATCCTGAATTGGTTGGCCAAACTTGAAGACCTGATACAACGCAGCCAAATAACGAAAAAAAGTGAATACGAATCTGGATGTGAAAATGCTTTGTTACATAAATTTTACATAATGTTTAACATGAATATAGGCGAAGATCTAGCCTATTAGATGCCTCCAGCACCAGCAGCAACGCAAGCCTCACACCGTCATAGTGAGGATTGCCGGACAAGCTCAAACATGCCCGAGTCGTTGTACATCCAACTACAATGCGGTCACTCAATGTTTGCATACAGGAAACTGGTGCATACCGGGTATACAGCGTTTATAGAGAGCACCAGAGACAAAATCCTCTAGATGAAGGTGTGAGACATTTATTGCTGCTGCTCGAGGTCACTTCGAACACCTCATCTAACAATGGCTACACACAACCTACGTACGTGTTAATCATTCTGCAACATCTAAAACAAAGCATTTCCCCATCCATGTCCATATGGCCTTTTTTTGGTATTTCTCTATGTTGCATCGGCCTTCAAGCTCGGCCAACCATTTCAGGACCATTTCATATATAAAGATTAGAAGCACAACAAGATTCCTAGTTTCCCTTTTCATTCCAAGTCAAAGACTATATGTATCTTCCCTGGAATTCTCTTTGATTTTCTTGAGATTCTGGCCAAAGGCAACACGAAATCATCATAATGTATTCTAATTGTAGTCATTTTTAACCGATTCACTTTTAGCATTGGAAATATTTTCTTTAAGGCTATTTAGGGGAAGGGGGGAGGGGGCACTTTATTAATGCCCTGTTCACTAAATGAATTATCGCTTAAACATTTTCTGCAAACAGTCGTTCCTCAAAGAGTAATTTTCTCATTTCTAATTTATTCTAGGTATATACAGTATTTTCTTTCCTTTTTTTTTTATTCAATCACATTCAGATGAACTAATGCGATGCATTTTAAAATAATTATTACGTACAAATTCAAAGGAAGGATTATGTACGTTTCCGGTTGTGAGCTTTAAAATTCAGGAAAATTGATTTTCGATTCACGAATTTTCGTCGTCCGAAATGAATTTCCATCGTAAATGGGGCTGATCCTGACTCTGAAGTGAATATCATCACCTGTTTGAAAATAGAAAATTAACAATAAATACTTTAAAGCATCTACGACAACAATTGGATTGAGGAAATGGAATTTCATAGTCAGATCTAAAATTCCACTTCATAATAAATACAAACTCAGTTAGATCTCATATGAAGGGCAATCCTTATTTCTGTCAAAATATACAAAAAAATTCACCAAGTAAAGAGAAACCAACAATATTTTAACACTGCATTTTGAATTTCCTCTTTAACTTTGGTGCGTTGTTTCGAAGTTAATTATTTTTCAATATATACATTAAAGAACTATATCATTGATGTTTTTTCAAATATATCCCTTCCCCCTAGGCATTGCATGATTATTACGATAAATAAGGCTTAATAGCACTTAAAAAAAAATCATAATAATAATAATAATAGAAAATGATCAAAAGTCTAAAGTTTCCATTATCTGTACTTATTAAAACTCTTTCTTTCGATACAGTTTACTAAAATTTCAAATAAATAAATTACTCTTTACAAATAAACTGATTGTTTCTTTATTTTTTTTTATAAAAATTATTTTATTTTTATTTAATTTTTTTGACCATTACAAAAATATATATTATAATAGATATCTATGCGCAAAATCAAAAATACAGCTTCAATTATCAAAAACATTTGTGAAATATGGATAGGTTCGCACTCCCTTTTGATTAATTAACAAAAAAAAAAAAAACCAACGAACTCCTTCTTGTCATTTTTGCATCAAATACTTAATGTCATAAAAAACTTTGCTGAAACTGAATATTCGTTTTTCCTTATTTCTACTTTATCGATAATCAGAGCAATTGTAAAGTGTCTTTCGTTTTCAAATTGGAAATTTTTCTGTAGGAAAACTTAATAAGTAGAATATGTTCCAGGAAAAATTTGATCGTGAACGAAAGCTTTTGTTTTAAAGAAATGCAGGGAATTTAAATATTTTATGTTGTCAAATTATAGTAGATGCACAGATAATCCCAGATTTCATCTTTGTCCATTCTTCAGTGCAAAATGTTTCTTCCATTAGGAAATTCTTAACAGTTGATCTCATCCATTGTTGTTTTTTAACATTTCAAATGCGCAGTTTGAAGTCTTATGCTTTAAAAAAATCCATTGAGGCCGCTCTCGCTGGCACATGGATTTTCTCACTGCTTTTTTTCATTGGTGAGTTTTTCATTGTGTATTTTTTTCCTTTGAGGCACCACTGCGCTTCCGATGTATTGTTCATACTAGCCTCAGTACGGAGACCTTGTTATTTACTGTGACTTCTCCTGGCTGATGATCGCCAATGGCGTGAAACAGCTGTTCCAGGATGTCACTTGTGAATAATTGGATCTCATCCATTGTTGTTTTTTAACTCATCATTTCTTTGATGAATTCTAGAACAATTTTTATAAGAATAAAAGAAAGAAGAAATTTTTTTTTTTTTAAAAAAGGGGGGGGGGGGGATGTTAATAAGGGGATTATCATTATAGATGCATAATTTGACAGTTTCTTTTTCGTTAAAGTAAATTATTACTAAACTACGTGTATATGCTTTACAGTCACAATGGGAAGAGAACTTGAAATCATTAGCATTTCCATTTCACTTGGAGCAAAGCATTAAAATAGGATTAGTGGCGAGTCTTAACAGACGAATCTATTATTGGGAAATAGGTGGGTTATTAAAAAGGAAATGAAACAAACGAAAAAGAAAAGTCAAAAGGATCACGATTTGAAACTAAACTGAAATCCCCTGGAATCCTTACATTAGAAAAAAGAACTCTGTTGATGAACCAAAGACCTCTTTACAATTACGGTTTGTATTTCTTTTACAAATCCAAAAGATTCAGGTATAATGATAAAGATAGTTATAATACTTATAAAAGCTACAACAAAACTGAATAATTAGTACGATGTAAAAGTAAATAAACCAAATCATTATTCGTTAATTAGTTTCTTCTAGTAAATGATTGGATGGGGAGTGGGTGAAATATTATTCCCAAACTACTTCTCTTTTTCAAATGTCTCATTTGAAAGTTGATCTTACATTAATTATCCATGAGGTCATCTTTACATGATTGCTTAGTTTTAGCTAAATCTCAACATTAATGAATATGTTAACACAGACAACTATTTCCACGTTCATTAGTAGGGTTTTTATGACTGGTAAACAAGCAAAACACGCAGTTAAAGATGTAATACTTTAATTATAGTTCAGATCCTGTTTTGTAATTATAATGGAAATGTGAAACACATTTGCAGTTTCAGAACATTTTCTCTTCGATCCACTGAAGTTAGATAACATGCAGCCACAACAAATTTTGAGCCTTTTTCCATACAAACAATACGAAAAATTGTAAGATTCAAAGAGTAAACATCAATTAAACATCACTGTCAAAATTCTTCCCGTTAAAAAAGAGATTTTGACAAGAGAAATTTTTTTTCAACATATTCAAAATATTACATTGTTGACGCAAAACAGGTTTCAAAGATTTATGGAAACACTGATCTGCGATTTGGCTTCAGTCTTCGTTTTTCTTTTTACTCCAAAATGAGTTTCCAAAATAAGCAGCCAAAGAAAAATAGGAGACTTTTTCTTGGAACCCAAATGAATAAGATTTTAGTATTTTATTTAAAATGACAATGAATTTTATCTATTTCTTAGACATAAAATAAAATGAAAAAGAAAAGGAAAGGGAATGTGGAGAAATAACAAGATAATATCATGGCTTTACTCGTCTGAACACAAATATTCATTAACTGTTTAGAAAAATCTAGTAATTTTCTTTATATTTCTAAGGAAGTTTATCCGAAACATGAAACCAGTCTTCCACCAAGTTCGTGATCCGTTTGTTTTTTTAATGTAAGAAATGTTTGTGCTTACTTTAAATAAACTGAATTTGAAAGTAAGGTATTGATTTTTAACATCAGCACGTGGACAGTGGTTTGCTTTGGTTCGTGCAAAATCCACTCGATTTCAATGAAATTCGTGTAGGTGCTGTGTTACATTACATCGACCCAACCACCTACAAGGCTGTTTCGAGTGTGTACAAGCTCTAAGACACAGACACCTCCGGTACGATATTGTACAGCCTCACTGCACCTCATTGGCCATAAAAACAAGCAATTAGACCTTTAGTTTACACGCTGTAATTAGTCACAGTGTGGACGCCTCTAATCCCACCACAGCTTTAGATTTTCGGTATAACTGTTTGCGAGGCATTATCGCCTTTAAAGACGATATTACAACTAATGTGAAGGCGTGGTTCTTGCACACAATAGAACCTATCCAAATATGTAATCAAATCATCTAAAGCAATTTCAGTAAAAGCTGTAACTCATCCCATCGTAAATCAACAACACCCTCTCCTCAAACGACAGTGGGGTTTTGTTTTGTTTTTCGTTTTTAAGCCCATTAGAGAAGACCTGAAGCGAGTGCAACACATAGGAAATGATTATTAGAAGGTATAAATTGCTTCACGAATTTAAAATAAATAACTTTGAAAGGAAATCTGCAAAACAAAGTTTTTGGAATCTCAATTGTAAATTTCACTTTTACAATTTACTTAAATCTCAATTGTTGATAGGTATTAAAATCCAATACCTATCAACTAGAAACAATAAACAAAACAATATAAATAGAAGAAAAAGAACAAAGATGAATTAATGATGTTTTGGCTAAATTTTCAAAAGCTTATAAATACCGTATACGCTAACAACTAGTTAGAACGCAAGTAGTCGACGAACCAATCTGCATAATCAACTTTTAGTCAAAAAGATGAAAAACCCTGAGGAAAAACACACACACAATCACTAATGGATTGCAAAGTCTTGCGCTGGAAGCCTTTACTTAATATAAAGTGGGAAAAGAAATGGAACCACCACAAATCTAAACTAAAAACATAAAAACACATTAAAAGTAAAGAAAAAAAATTCAAGGGCTAGCTTCTGGCCACCTCAACGAATTTCTTATGATAGATTCTTATTATTTATTAAAGATAAATGTTTATTTTTCCAATTTACTGTCTAGGATTTATTACTAAAATGTTAATGCATTCAAATGACTACATAAGAACTAACTATAAGGACATTTTACTGACTGAATCCAACTGAGAATGGGTAATAACCCTAAAACAGGCTTGTCTTGGATTCCCGGTATCAAAATTACCAAAAGCAGCTCAGTGATTGTTATTTGTTGTTTTATTCCCTTTTATACGAACTATCTTTGTTCTAAGATATCTATGGTAAAAAAGCTGGTAAAAGAACTACGAAATATTCAAGGTTCTCCAAAAGAATTCGATCTTTCTTTTCTTCGAATGTTTGCAAAGGAAGCTTTTTTCAATTAATCAATAAACCTCAAAGGCACCAAAGTAAACAAAGATTTCGCCTCTGAGCTATCAACATTGGGAGAGTGGAACGGCCGTTTCGTCCTCTTTATGGACTCATCAGCCACACAAACCCTCTGTCGAAAGCTCAGATCGCGAAAATAGTTATTTTCAGTTTAGGAGAAAGAAAAGAAAAAGTAGTTTCTTCAATTTAAATTGCTGAAAAATAAAATCACAATAATTAAAAAAGGGTTTTTTTACAGATAATTTGAAGCTTTGCAGAAGTCGATTCAAAAAGATGAAAGTAAATGTTATTTTTTTTTCTTTGAAATCACGGAAGAAAATAAGAAGGCAATTTCTAAAGAGATTTTCAGCCTCCATTATTATTCTAGGGAGTCTCGAAACAAGAAGATGCGTCAAATACTTACTTCTTTAACGATGCGAAAAAAAAAGGTGTAGAAAGTGGGAAATGAAAGAGAACATGAAGATCTGGAATAAGAAAAATCCACGATGCCAACTGCACCTTGAAATACGATCCATTAACCTGTGATTCGATTCTCGCCAAGTGCTTGCTTTTCTCTTTGAACAGGTGCAAATTTTTCATTGGGGTCCAGCGCATAAGGAAGAAAAGAAGACGAAAGAAAAATGGCTGCTTCCATTTTCATTATCCTTGGATTTCTCTCTTCTTCCGAAACAGGACCTTTTCGGAAAGATGATCTGATTCGAATCACAAACCAAAAAAAAAGAGTGTTTTTATGTACGAGGAATAATAGATTCCCAGAACACGACCTCCCTTGCGAATGAAGAAGCCACTTCACTGCCTTCAATATCCTTCCACCAGAGAAAAACAGAACGTGGAAGTGTAAAACCAAAAAAACCTTTATTTACGTAAACGTATTAAACGCATACCTTCAATGTTATGCACAAATTAAATACAAATACCTTATTTCCGTACCTTTATTACATGTTTAAAATAAAGTATTTCATTTTCAAACTACTGATATTTTGGTTAAACTTATGAATTATTATTGGAAATTGAAAACAAACTAGACTATTACATAGTTGACATGTCAACTTTCGAACGCCATTATAAGATTACGTATAAAGTTGACTAAAAGCATTATTCAATACAAAAAGAAATTCAGAACTTAGAAATAATTAGGAGTTATCGAAAATTAATTATAAAGAAGGTTTAACGTGCATTAATGTAAAATGAAAAGGGAAGAAAAATCGATAAAAATGCACAAATTCGTTAGAATTGTTTGCTTTTCATGCATTGAGCTATCATCGATAGCAATCTGAGACAGCTGTTTCGTCCTTATTAGGACTCAAAAAAGCCCACACAGTAGAAAGATCAATGAAAAGAAATGTAAACAGTTTTACTGAGAAATAAACTCTTAGCGGTTATTTTTTGTTTTGTTTCTCTCCCTCCCCAATTAAAAGTCAGAATTATCTAACAGGTTTTAGACCTATTGGTCCGTCATCCATCAAAATCTCAATAGGAATCTCGTTAAAAGAGCCTCAGCCTGAGCCTTCAATTATATTTCCGCTTCGTAGGATAAATGATTTCCAAGTTATTTTTACCAAAGACGGATGAATGTGTGATTTAACTTTAAGAAAAAAAACTTTGAAATGAAATTATTTTTTTTTTCTATTTCTTTCCCTGTCTCTCTGATGCCTCTTACGTTTCTTCTAATGCTTCTATTATATTCTGTGTTGTCTTCAAAAGAAAATCATCAAAAATTAAAATTATCTTTAAATATCCTTTACAATCTTTCGGAAAAAAAAAATAAAACATCTGTCTCGTGCCTTTCAGAAAACCTCACAAAAAAAAATTAAAGACGGAAGTGAGATTTTTCTTTGATCTGTCAACTTAATTAGCCTCATTAGATATTCCCGAGTCAGGTCTTACAAAAACAGAATCAATTAACAACGAAACCTATCTAAGGAAATTACATTGGAGGAAACTTAAACCTGAATCTACAAATTTTTAAAAAGGTTTCGTGGAAATATAATAAACCAATTTCAGCAAATTTTAAAATTATTTTAATTAAAAAGATTTTAACGTGTGTTTATATTATATTTTACATTAAGAAACAACTGGGACTCACACATAAATTAATTTAAAAAAGGTTTATGCTAAAACTATATACAATACATTAAAAGTTCCTAGGACAGGACAGTTTCGGGGAACATATTCCCCATCATCAGCAAGATGAAATTATTTTATAATTAATTAATTTTAGCTAATCTTCAATTTCGTATTTCGATGTTTGGAATTCTTTAAACGTTTTCTTGTGATTGTTATTACGTTAACCTATTTTTCGAAGAAATAAGAATTATAAGGAGATATAAGATGCAAAGAAAAAAAAACTAAAACTCCACAAATTTGCATTTAAATACGACTTTTGTATATAAATATTAATATTGAAAAGAAAAAAAAAAGTCTGATATTTTTCTAATGCATGGACATTAGATGTTATGCACACACAACAAAATTAAAAAAAAAAATAATAACTAGATGATTTGACTTGGCTTTTTTTTTTTTCTTTTCTTATTACTTAAAAAATATATAAAATTTTTGTATCATAGAAAATAATAATAATTCATTACTATTAATATGGAAACTATTTTCTTTCTTTAAGGTAATTTATATATAAAGGAGCATACAAATGGCAGCCAGTTAAATAACGAAGAAAATATTCACGAAGTGGCTGCCAATAATTGCGAATAGAAAAAAAAGGTACATCTGACAGAGCGTTGGGTAGAACCTAGTCCGTACAGCAAAGAAATACTCAGGGAATAATCTCTAAGCATAGAGGAGATCAAATCTGGATCCTACATCTGGTAGAAGAAATATCACCTTTGGATATATTAGTCGAAAAAGAAAATTACACAATTATAAAAGGAAGAAATTTCTCTTATTTTTAATTATTTTTTGATTGGATACAATCCGATCAAATAGATTGACATAATTGAAAAATCTCATTTCTTGAGAAACTTTTGAAATCAATTTCTGTATATCTTTCGTTCATTTCTTAATATCTAAATTCTACAAATATTTTAAGGTGATCAATTTCCTTGCAATATAAGATTTACAAAAAATAGAAAAGATAGACCATACTTTTGCTGCATTTTCTTTTACGTAGTATTGATTGAAATTTTTGAGCATGTTCTACGATCAGGATTTATTTCAAAATAACACGACAAAATCTGCTAATTTTTCTAGGCAAGGGCCAACAAAATATTTTTCGTAATTCATCTATATTTCAATTCAGTGTCTTGGAAGAATTAAGGTTTGAACCTTTCCAAGAGTTAAGTTTCTTGTACGATACCCTGTGTAAACCGTTTCAATCATTAAGCCTAATACATTTTCATCAATCATCCTTTTAGCCGTGGAATGTTTTCCATCAGGGAATCAGCGATCGGAGCCGCGGCGATTCGTCGTCGTATAATCACAAATTCCATTTGCCTTTCTGTAAAGTTTACAATTTATATTCCGCTATCATCCCCAAATCCTTGTTCATATCTTGTATCCAAAGCTTTCATCAGACTTCACTTAAGGCACTTCGGTGCGCGCAATTTTCACATAAAATTGAATTTCGGACGCATAAATTGAAAGTGAACGCATCCTGTGAGAGTAACAAATCGTCGGTGGAGCTCTGGTTCTTACGGCGAAGCCTCTGATGTGCATTCGAGGCAGAGCAAATGGACTGCGACTTCCCCTGCCTAGAAAACCAGATAAAAGAAGACGCATCGTCCCCCCCCCCACACAGCTTCCTCCCGGTAATAATCATGTGAAACATTCTTTGGTGCTAAGATAGAATTGTTGGCTTTGGTTTCCTGCTTCACAATAGAGGCAACCTAACAAAGACACCCGGAAACAGCAGCAAAAGTTTAATTCTGATGACACTAACTGTCGTCTAAGTGCACTTAGATGAGGAGAGACAAATTAAATAGAATTCTTAATAAGTCGAGCAATTGCTATACACGAGGAAGTAAATCTACGGGAACACTAATACTGGTTTAAGCATTTACAAGTCCTTCTTTAATCAAGCAGCTTTTCAAAAAATATTTCACTATAATCAATATACAGTAAACACGACCGGTAGCTGAAATAGTAAGGCCTGTTCAACAACAGCTATAACAGATTTCTGGGATTTCCCATGGTTTCATTTCAAACTTCAAACTTCACCCTCTGTCAAATCCATATGGTTTTCTTTCACTAGATAAGATATAAGAAGCAGGTGAACATCGGAGTGGTCTCCGATCTTAACCTCAAAGGCAGTGATCGTAGGAGCCTCCACCTCATTATGGGGTAATGCTGTAATCTTCAAAGATAATTTGTTATTTCAATACAGTTATCTATACAGTGCCCGAAACTCCGACCAATGAAAACTCAGTAAAATTTGGTTGTGCTTGGTATAAAAAGCAAATTTCCGATTACCACCGAATTGCCACAATTTTGGACCAGATGACTAGATACTGAATTGGAATCATGAAATGCCAGTTTTCGGAATACTTAAAATGTTAGGCAACTTTTTTTTTTCAGTCACTCTGATTATTCGTGTATAAGATGTTTTTTCTTGAAGATAAATCAAAGACTTTTTCCTCCAAATTTTTAAGTGCTCTTTTGAATTACGTAGTATTTTCTTTTTTTTTTAATTAAAAAATAATAAATAAATAAAAAGCAGCGAATTAGTACGTAAATTATAAAATTAAGAAAGAAATTACAAAGACTGGATCTCAAGACAGATTTTTTGATTTTAATTCACGAAAACCATGAATAAAGAACGAAATAACGAACATCTCTTGTTAGTTCTTATAATAAGTTTTTCTTTCAATATTTTAAATGACTTGCAAATCGGCGATAAAATCAAAGTGAAAAACTTAGTCCATCCCCAGAGAAAAATATGTAGGCGACCTAAACGTGAAATGCTATTTAACATATTGGAGAAAAAAAGCTAATAGTAAAAGCAGAAAAAAAATCAAAGTAAGAACCAGAGAGAATCATTGACAAAGCGGCAAAGGAAAAGGTTTTTTTTATTTTTTTTCTTGGGTGAGAGCCTAATTCGCCTGAAGTGTTGGCGTAGGTGGTTCTCTGATTTGCTATGAACTTCTTGATGCGACAGGAACCCCAAAACCATTAGAGACATCGATCGAACCACACCCACAACCCCATAAGGGAGCCCCAATACTTCGAATTGAGTTACAAACCTGCGTGAGTATTGGTGGCCTTTTAACATAGTCTTGCATGGGGATCCGTTACACACAAGTGGGTGGAGGTAGGAGGCTTTGCTTCATCCATCACCGCTCATTGTGTTCAAATCCATTGAACTGACTCTGACTTACGACTGTGGCCTAACCGGTGAGCTTCAATCACCCAGAAATCAATTTTTCGGATTTAGCCGAGTTATTCAGGCTCGATTGGGAGTGAGTGCGAAAACCTAGCAAAAGAAAAAGAGTTTCTAATTCATCAGACGAGTTTGACAGGGGCGAGGCTTAGACAGGAAATTCCCGATAATTTGATCATATTAATTCGTCGCGGTTTACGTGTAATATTGGGCAGGAGGGGAGTCTCCTCCGGTAGAGCATCTCGTCTCATTCACCGTTGTCAGTTACGCTGAATTAGACAAACTTTTTCTTTTTTCTCTTCATCTACTGGGATATGGAGACGATGTGTAATCAACCTTTTTCTCCTGCTCAGGGAATTCACAGCAATCCTTGTGTAAATCGATTTCACTGATTATTTGCCCAGTGACACAAAAAATAAAAATACACTTACAAAAAAAAAACTAATTTTCTTCCTCTTTTCTGCTGATTGCTTTTTAACTAAAAAGTTCAACTAATTAAAATGGCATCAAACTTTTTAAATAAATCTTAACTAACCAAATAAAAAAAAAAATATTCTACCTATATAAAAAGAAAAAGTCCTGACTCACTGACTGACTGACTCATCAACGCCCAGCCCAAACCCTTGGGCCTAGAAAGCTGAAATGTTGCACAGAGGTTCCCTTTATGATGTAGACAAGGAATAAGGCCGGATTTTTCGAAATTTCCACGGGATAGGGAATAAAGAGGATTTATATTTTCACTTTAAAGTTGCCTTATCGATTCATATAGGTGTGTGGCGCCAACCCGCAATACATCTGAGTTATCCGGAGAAGGCCACAACGGGCTGGGAACTCGTATATTTCCGATCTCGATATTAATTTGCTAAATAAATAAAGTTGTTTTTGTCTTTTTTATGCTATGTATGCAAGGGTTCCGGAGCTAAGCGACGGTACCCGGCTAGTACAGCATTAAATTTGAAAAGAAAAACATTATCTCCGACAGTATTTTTTTTTCCTTCCAGTTTAGGTAAACCTTTTGTAAAAGGACAATCCAGTACAAATGTTTCTTATAAAACATAACAAACAATAAGAATAAAGCCATTTCAGATACCCTAAAATTAGGTACAATTTAATAAAAATTGGTTTCTTTTAATAAATTGAAATTGATCGAACAATAACTTAATGTTCACGATGTGCTTCGTCAAGAAAGAAATTGTATTTGAATTATAAGAGCCATGTCTTCCCGTTATTATCAGTTTTACAATTAAATTATACAGAACGTAAACCATAAAGTAAATGAATTTGTAAATTTTAGAAATAAAATAAGTCCCAAGGTTTAAAGGTCGAAAGAGGAACGAACTCTTTTTGTTTTTCTTGATTATCTTCTTTGTTGGTTAATAATATAGGTTATGCATCGAAGAATCCACCTCCAATATTCGACTCAGAATATCTCGTAAAATAATGACAATTGCTGGTTACGCAATAAAAATTCCCACACAAAATTCACGTAGTCGTGCCTTCAAAACAATACCTACGTTCTTGCGAAGTAGAAAGGAGATCATTTTCTTGTGAATTCTTTGAAAAATAGAAGTTTCTATAAAGAATATTTCGATATTAAATGCACATTGGATAAATAAAAATCACAGCTGATCAAAAACGTCATTTTTGGTAAATAAACAGTCACTATAGTTTTTTGGTGCTATAGTTTTTGGTGCGATTCCACTGCAGTTATTTTAAGATGAAATCAGAAGAACAAAAAAATCAGATGATTTTGGAAAACGTTACAACGTACCAATCCTCGATCTAAACGATCTGTAAACGCCCCCGCTTAGAATTAGCTTGGAGCGAAAACCAGAGTACAATATTCTTATTTCTTGGGTCAGCAAGTAAACAGAACAGATGTTAGGAAGTGATTCTGATTTCCGGGTGACGGCATTATTAAAAACTATTATTTAAATGGTTGTGACTCCCAGTTACCTCCCACACCCATCCTTATCGCCACCAATAGACCTTAGAAAAAGAAAAAAAGTTTCTCTTCTTGTAAACAGAATTTGGTTAAATAACTTTTAAAATAAGTAAAAAAATAAATAAATAAATTTGGACCTGTGTTAAAAATTCTTATTCTGCTATGGCCAATCGAAGTGGTGCTAGCAAAAGAGCTTATGGCGGCGAAAGTGAGAACCAAAGCAGGGCCCAATGTATTTCAACAAACATTGTTGTTACTAGGCAGTGAGATAGCCGTTGTAAAATTACTTATATTAATTTTTTTAAGAACAAACAAGATATTGGAAAAACAGTTGGAAACTAAATTCAAATACCTTATTTAGAGAAGAAAATATTTTGAAACCAAGCCTGAATCGAAGGACATTTAGACAGTCCTTAGGCGTTGATAAACAAAGCAGGACCATAAACACTTTAGGTACGTAAATAGAAAAATGGTTTAACTACAATTTTCTGGATCGAACACGGAAAATGTATTTCGAGGAAATCTTAACCAAAATTTAAATCTTAAGCAAATATCAAGAATTTTCTCATGTCAATTAAAGCGATCTATAGGAATTTCTTGAGACTGGTTATATTAATTATCTTTAAAAGACGCTTACGGGTGTTTTTAAACTTGCAAAATGGTTTGTCTTATCACTTTTTTTCCTCTTCATATTTCCAATTCTCTGCTTCTGTCACCAGTCTTTAATTGTGTTAAAATAGCCGTTGGCAAATGATGCTGTTACAGTTTTCGATTTGCATAACTTTCTCCATCTACTCTGTCCTGGCGTTGGCTAAAACCGATAATTCCACATAGATTCAATCTCTAATACAATAAATAATGCCAATGAAACCAGAGGCGCCTCCTATTAATTTCATTTTTCATTTTAAGCCTAATTCCAGATCATTTTTAATTTTATCAGAGATAAAAATTTTATAAAATAAACCTTTTAAAACTTCACAAAAGAATAAAAAGCCGCTTAACATTTACAAAGCTTCAATTAAGCAATTTAACGTGCATGAGATATAATTATAATTTAAAAAATGTAATGAGGCCTACACACATCTTAAGATTAAAAATTTTTTTTAACACATTAAAAGGATAAAAACTTTAGCTCGCCTGCGAGCCGTTGGCAAGTTGAATTTCCAAGAAGAAAGTAACATAATATTTTTAAAATTCCGGACGTTGAACCAGTTGTTAGAATTAATTTGAATCATGATCTTTTATCCTGACAAAAAACCTCTTCAAAAAACAGTTACAGGTATGTTAATTCTTCCTCAAGTGAACAAATGTGTCCACTTAAAACGGTAAGTACAAGGAGCCCTCGTTTTTACGACGGTTCAATTTACGACGATTTGGTTTTTACGACGGTTCAATTTACGACTATTTAGTTTTACGCCGGCTTAGAATTTAGGCCAAAATAGAAAAAAAAAAAAAACATTTTTAAAAAAAAATTAAAAATGCAAAAAAAAAAAGAAGAATTAAATTTCTTGAGCGAAAATACAGCCTTAAACGGTTAACCAGTGTTTCCCAACCTTTTTTGTGCTGTGCCCCACCTAAAGTATCTAAAGCAGTGTTTCCCAACCTTTTTTTGTGCTGTGCCCCACCTAAAGTATCTAAAGTATGCTATGCCCCACCAAATTAGATATAACTTTCACAACCAAAAGAAAAAAAAAACGACTTTTAAGTTTTGCAACCAAAAAAAAAAAAAAAAACAACTTTTAAATTTTACAACCAAAAAAAAAATAAAATAAAAATAACTTAAAATTTTCCAATCGCCCCCCTTAACAATCAAATTGCCCCCCTGTGGGGCGTGCGCCCCACGTTGGGAAACACGGGGTTAACGCGTTCAACTTTACAGCTGTACTTCGGTTCCGCCCATTCGGTCCATGTAGCACCTCCCTCCTCGCTTTTGTTTAGCTCAGTAATCTCGCGTTGATTGCCTGTGAATGCTGTGATAAATAAATAATATATAGTGATTTTTTTTTTTTAAATAAACGAGCCCATATCTGGTAAAAAGAAATGTACTAATTTAACTCCCGATGTTATTGTTTATTATTTTCTGTTAATTTAATGGGCCTATGAACTTACGTAAATATTTTACTTTAATTTTAGTCGTTAAACCTTATATTAATATGGTTTATTTAATATTTATTTAAACACTATATTTTTGGATGTGTGAACGCATACCCCAGTTTATATTATGTAATGGGTTCTTTTTACGTAGATTCGATTTACGACGTCACTGTAGAACGCAACACCGGCGTAAAACGAGGCCTGTCTGTATTTCTAAACAGCTTGATTAGCATATTTAGTCTTTTTATTAAAGGTATTAATAGATTCAGGCAATATTTTCATTAAGGTTTAATTGAAATTCAAAATTTAGATATTTCAATTTTGATGTTTTTGTTTTTTAGGAATAACAATTTTAAAAGATCAAATTTAAGTATTTATTAAGATCAGTGTCATTAAAATAAGCCTTATTTGGATATGATCCGTCCGATCAGCTATATCTAATTTCAATAAACATTTGAATTGTTCATAACTGTTTTCCAATTTCTGTCAAAAGGTTTCAGTCTCAGAATTAAAAAAAATGTCGAAACTTTAATATTAAATAATAAGTATACAAATAGTATAAACAAATTTTACGCTGTTCTGCAAAAGATGGCGCTGAGAAGTTTACACTGAAAATCGATTCTCCACAATTGGCGTTCTTTGCTGTTCTTTATCATTATTTCACTACTATTAGTTCTACCAAAGAAATCTCAATTAAATCAAGGGATTTGAGTTCATTCAGTTGATTACAACATTCGAGTCATGAAAACCACTGGAAAGACACTACATTTTTAAAATCCAGAAGGGAATTTAGCAACCATGTGGTTACATCCAAAAACCCTTTTATTCAGTATAAATAATTTATGTCTTCGTTGTTTATCGATGGAGTTAATGGGAAGCAAATCCAATCAGAGATAATTATCCTAGACTTTAAGACTAGGCCTTCTACTCTGTGCACGTCTTCTAATTCAATTATGCAACGTTGGAAAGCTTTTGATTATTTAATTAATGGCAAAGTAGACCTAAGTGACGAGCTGAATGACACAAGAACTAGCCTGCTTCTGGCTAGGTCATGGAAGACGTGCGTCTGCCCACCGCTCTTGGACCAGCCTTCCTTCCATCTGTCCTTCTCCATTTGCTGCGGATCGCTGACAATAAAAGCTGTCCGGAGGTCCCTGCGGACCTTCCGCGCAAAAAGCCCTCCCGGAGACGAGAATGTGTCTTTACTGGGCCGCTTATCAAGGAACATCACAATCGAAATATAACGAGGTTGAGGAGTTCTGTCTCTTTTCTTGGTGGTGGATGATGTTCATTGGTGGCCGCTCTTAAATCACAAACAGTGGGTGGAAGAGGGACAGAGGTGCAACTGATCCGCAACGCTGCCTTCCTTTCTCGCTACAACTGCCGTGGAAATGGCGCAATAATCGTCCATCACTCGAATGACCCGCATAATATAGGCCTAAAGACATGCCTGGCTCATGATCGTGCATTTAAGTACCACGAACCTATAGACATAGAACCTGCATGTTCAGTCGATACACAAGAATGATTATCAAATGAATGAACTATCAGACAGCCCCGAAGCTAGATTCAAACATCAATACTCGTGCAAGAGGAACAATTTAAAGGGTTTCATAGCCATATACAGTTACACTAGAATTAAATGTTTTTTCTTTCTTTTATAAAAAGGGGTACCCATCTCACTAAGGTAAATATAAAAAGCATATCTTTTTAATAATAATAATAAAAAAGAAGATATATATGTAGCTTTTTTTGTAACTTTCGTTACACATTAATTATAAAACTACTCTTGTTAAATATAAATATTTAAAATAAATATTTTAGTAATGTGTGTCACTGCCATTTAACCAAAAAATGATTTTTTTTATATTTTTTTTAACTTATTTAAAAAAAAAATTATATAATCCTTGGAATGTTTTTAAGAATCTAAATGTAAAACTTTACACTTTAAATAAAACTATCTTTACTTGAAATCTAATTTTATATCATTTAATTTTTAAATAAAATTCAACTGTTTCAAAAAAAAAATTGAACATTTATTTATTTCGTAAAATATTATTATTATAAAAAAGTTTGATAAAATTTTTATTAAATAACGATAAATACAATTAAAATATGAAAAACAGATTGCTTTTATTATTCATCTTTAGTGCAATTCGTTTAAATTAAGGGTCAATTGAATTTTAATTTCATTTAACCTCATTAAAATTCTAATTAGTTTAACTGAAAAGAGAAACCCAGGGGATTAATAGGAACATTGAGTGACAAATCGCTAAAAGTTCGACAATTTCATTAAAATTAAAAATATAAAAACACTCACAATTTCTTCTCTTTATCCAATGGCTGCAGTTAAAAAAAAGTTCTACTGGAATAATATGTTTAAAAGAAAGTTCTAACAATGATTAACAAATGGGAAATGAATGATTTATACGATAGTTGGTTGTAGATTTAGAAAATCTGCCTTAATTCTGTTTTCAGATTCAGTACTATGTTATTCCTTCATCTATTTTTAGTATCTTTGTTTACATTCAGATGAAATCCAAGGATCAATCTTTGGACTTCGTTCAATGCAAGAAAGTAAACATAATCCCCATTAATAAGCTACAAGTCTTCTGCAGCTCCGGTATTTATGAGAATAAAAATCGTTATAGATTAAATCATGATCGCATTAGTGGCCCAATAATCAATAAACAAATTAAGTGTAGGTGAGGAAAAATTCAATATTGGGTAGAATAAATTACATAGCCACACACCGCAATTTACTAACAATATTTGGAAGGCTCTATTTCCAATTTCAAAACTCAGGAAAGAAAAACATGTCATTAAAGGATTCACAGGTTTTGCTGCGAAATCCAAAGAACGAAAATCTCCTAACTCTTCAGAATATATTTACAATATTTTTACTTGGGTTAAAAATACAGTCAATCTTAAATTTAAATACCAAACACACATTTAAAATTTAAAAAGTTTAAAAATACATTACATCATCTTTACGGAATATTTCGAGCTCTTACAAAGACCAACCCATTTTCAACCTACAAATTTTAGGTTGAAAATGGGCTGGTCTGTGTAAGAGCTCGAAATATTCCGTAAAGTTTTTAAACTTTTTAAATTTTAAATGTGTGTTTGGCATTTAAATTTAAGATTGTCTTCAGAATATATTGTGCATTCAATCTATTTTTATTAAATAAAGGAAGTTGGAAGTAAAGGAAGAGGAATTTCAAGAACTTTTAAATTTTTGATTTTCACCTGTCCGTCAGGAGGGAGGGGGTTAAAGAAAACAATTTTTATTTTAAAAACATTTCAGAGGACATAACGATGACAACAGTCGCTCGTTTCTAGAATATTCCTCACGTCAATTTAAAGTGTCATATCTTCAAAACATGTTACAAATACTTAAATTCGGAACAACAACTTTTTGAAGTATACATCAGTTACAGCACGTTTTTCTTTTCATTCATTACAATCGCAAATTATCGATTAATATTTAAATGACGTCATGTAACCTACAGCCTTCAAAGTCAAGGTAATGACTGCAAGCAGTAATGGAAGGGGTGGGGGCAATACATTTTAATTTAATAAAAATTAAAATAAGAAAAGAAAAATTTTTATACTATAAATCTTTAATATTCTAATTATTATAAAATCACGAAAAATTAAAACTTTAAACTTTCCGTTCAAGAAAAATAAGAAATTGATAAGAGCATGGACAGCTATGAAACTTAAGAATCACTACTTTTTTTAAAACAGATTCTGTAACTTCATCTTGTGTTAATACAGTGTAAATATTTATGAATTATTATAATCCTTTCTTAATAATATTAGTCCACCGGATTTAGGAATCTGAAACTAATGAATAAAAAAAAAAACCAAGTAGATATAGGCAGAAATAGAATTAGAGAAGCACTATATTGAAAGCATTAATTTGGTTAAATAAAATTTTTGTAGACTTTTTACAGATTTTTCGTTTTTTTGTAGACTTTTTACAGAGTTTAAAAGGATAACGAAACTTACTTCATTCTGTAAACATTTATCCTAATAACCTGCAATTATGTTATTTCTTGTAAGATCTACAGGATTTACCTACTAATTTTCGTTATCAATACAAAGATCGCAAAACATAATTACGCAAGCTTTAGAGACAAAAGGTGCCGTCTATAATAACTTAATTACAATGTATATAATTTAATCAGTCTAACGAATAATTCAATTAGCTACTTCCTTCCTCGTGGTTATAAAAACCTCGTGGCATCTTCTATTTCAATCAAAAGTGTATACGAATTGTTGTAAATGTAGGCGAATATGTGAGAGAATGTTCGTGGGTATGTGTGTGTGTATTAGCGCGTGCGACGCATTGCTATGCTAGTCGTGGCTTCTATCTAAGGCTTTTATGCCACAAGGTCTGTCGATTGGAAAGACACTTCTCTTTTACGAGTTTTTTCGTGTCAAGACTTATTTGGGCGAACACTCGCCTCCTGTGGTTATTGCTTTTCCAAGGTAGAATGTTGACCATATTTGGGAAACATTTATTAAGTTCCGTAATTTCACTTTGCCAATCGCCCTTTAGTTGTTTCTTTTCTTTCATCTCCTTGTTCTTTTCCTCAATTATTTTGTTTCCTTTTTTTTTTCTCTCTTCTTCTTTTCTCTCTACATACGAATGACACTTACTTTAATTAAAACACCAGATATCGAACACTGCGTTCCAAACTTTGTTGCAATATATCACCTCCTAAAAATTCTTATTTTTTTTTCTTATTCTGCCTTTTTCTTTTGTTCTAATTTTATGAAGCGAACAGAAAGAAAAACATGGAAGACTTAATGAAAAGATTTAGTGGTTTTTTTCTTTTGTTAAAATCTTAAATCGTGAAGATTTTAATATTAAATGGAGAAACTTTCTTCAAAATTAAAACTCTAAGACCTTCTAACACCTTCTAACATAAATTTCAATTCTACGTTTAATAAACAAAATGAAATTAAGGTTTTTTGTTCGTTAACGAGTAAATCATTAGCATAAGATCTTACTTTTAAATAAATAAAAAAAAATCTTTTCCTCCTCGTTCTGAGATTTTATTCAATTTGTGTGGAGAAAAAAAAAACATGGAGTCCACCAAAAAGAAGCAATAAAATTGCTTTCAAACAATAGTTCATAAAAATAGCGGATCAGGGGATTGATTTGTAGAACAAGGATAGGAAATACGGGTACATGTTGAAATACTTTCCCTATGAAAACTGCATTTCTTTTTATGAAATAATTATAACTTAAGACCTATTAATATATTTATCACCACATATATTTGTAACTTTATATCAAAACTCATTAAGAATTACACTTTTCATAATTTTGACTTTTACTATGAAGGTGTAAAAAAATGCTTGGATTAGAAAATTCCTTATTTTATTTCAATCTCTATGTATTATTTCTCAAAGGTGTTTTTTTTTATGTCGGTACGCCATATCTCCCTTAATACTTCATCAAAATCAATGATTGAGACATCATTTTGAAGATTACATTCACCGCTAATGACGAAAAATAAACAAATAGTTTAAAATTAATGTTTTCGTCAAAAAACTTTATTTTGAAAACCTTTTTAGAAAAACGTTGAAGGCGCCATCTATTGACAATCTGTTTAACTAACATGCACGACAGCTATTGGAGTTGTTTATTATTTGTCAAAGGTGTTTTTTTTTGGTCGGTGCGCCATATGATGTGAACGTTTCTATCTGGCAAAGCCAATATCTGCTGTACTTTTCAAAATAAAATACCTTTTCAATAATAAATAATTGCATTTACTTATTTCCACATTTCCATTCGGTGACTGATCAAGATACCATGCGAATTATTCGCAAGGGTCAACTACTGTGTTTTATTCATGGAATATAGAATCAATTAAAAAAAAAAAAAGAATGTATTTGCGGGAATATTCTACATTTCATATAAAAAAAAAGAAAGAAAGAAAAATAATGATAATAAAAAAAAAATACTCTTCTAACCACAATGTAAAATCCTTTAATGTGATGAGATGAAAAAGTAATGAATCTTGTTTAAAAAAACTGAAATTCGCATTGATTTGAAAAAGAAAAAAAAGTTAGGAATAACTGCTTAAAAGGACGGCATCTTAAATCCCATAATAAACACTCATGTAGGCCTAAAAGAATAAGACAGATTACTCGGTTGAATGAAACAAATAAATAAATAAAAATACCATATGGTCATTGAAAAAAGCACTGGGTGTTAAGAGATTCGATTTGATGAAATCCAATGCCAGCGAAGCTTATTGCGCTACCTAGCAATGAAAATAACAACTATAGCCAGTTTCTAACAGGAAAAAGGGATATAGTTAAGAAACTATTGAAAAGTGCATTGCAGAAGCCATATGGTATTGTAACTAATCATATATAAAACTACAGTATTGTTTTTAAAATAAAAAAACTTTTGAAAAGATGTTTTTCAGGGTAGAAAATCCCAGAAAGGATCTTCAATTTTGCAGTCATCTGAAGCTGTCATTTTCCCCAATTTCTTTTTTTTTAATTTTCAATCGATTGCCATCTTAAAATTTTATTTTAAACATTTTTAACTCCATGGTACAATTACGAGAATTAACCATGAAATGATGTTGTTAAATCTGCCAACTATATCATTTCTGAGTGTCTACTTTGCTGTAGATATAGTAGACACTGCCCCTTCAAGTAATAAAATATACTGGGAACGTGCGAATAGTAAAATCATTAGCAATGTGAATAAAAATATAATTTTTAATGAAGTTGTATCGTATTCTTTGTCTTCTTAAGTGAAAAGAGTCTGTGGAGAAGCTCTAATTAAAATAAAGTAGAAAACATAACTTTTCAATCTAAGCTGCTTTGAGGTCTACATCCGGGAAGATCTACCTTCACAACAAATCTGTACTGATTTGAAAGGAAACCGCTACTTGATCTTAAGACTGAAACGTCGACGAGATTAAGAATTGTTTCTCTGTTCCTCGCTTCGTCTAGTGAATCTTAATTTGAGAAGAAAATTTATAGCTTCAAAACAATGTTTTTCTCATGGAATGAGTTTCAATCTCGTCCTTCTTATAAATTTAAGTAATGTGATATCTGTAATAGAATTTACTGAATAAAAATGTATCTTAGTTAATATTTGTTTCTGGGGAAATAGATTCAATAAATCCCTTAGAAACTGCATTGTTAGAAGAAGATTTTAGAGCGATACAAAAAAATACAATTGATTGGAATCAGTTGTGAGCAAATCCTTGGGGAAGCAAATGAAGTGTTAAAATAATCTCAAATCTTCAATGAAATGCGTTTTACGGCTACGAATGGACCAGCAGAGAATCCAGGCTTTTCTCCATGGAAACCGATGGGTTTTACACGATTGAGACACTATACAGTTTTTACCTTTTTTGTGGATCTTGAAGGACAAGGGAATAAGGGGACGAGATATAGAGGATTGGGAGTCGTAAGCCTCGCTTGGTATCACTTCCGCCTTGACTTTTATGAGGGTGGATTACGGAAAATGGCCATCTCGGGGCCCACATAGGAGCTGGGTTGGGACCGTTGTGCCTGGCGTTGCAAGACCTTACGATCTCAAGTTACAGATGTGACAGAAAACAATGCATTGGTTCCCCCCTCAACGATGCTAGAGTGAGGGTGAAATTTCCGAGCCGCAGAGATCACAACCTCCGACCTACTAGTCTTTGATGGGTCGACCAGCTGCTGCCCTCGGTGGGAAAAAAATGATCGGAAAAGTGGGGGCGGTAAGGGATTTCAGAAGAAGGGGGAAGGCATCAGAAGAATCATCAATCCTCAACAATTTCTGAGAATGTCTCACTTGCAATCAAGATTTGAGAGAGCAAAGCTTTATAGCTAACGTAAGCAAAAGTAAAGAATATAAAGCATTGCTTGTACTCTATAAAATGCCAAAGTTAAAAGAATACGTATTCGTTTAATAAGTTTGGAATTAAATAACCTTTTTCATTTTTAATCTATAATTCACTTTCAGGATAAAAAAAAAACGCTTCAACATACTTAAGAGGTTCATAAGAGACATCAAATAAACTAAAAATATTGTAACAGTTTATGTGTAAATATTCTTAGAAATCATTTATTTGTATTTATCTGTATATATCGGTATTTTATTCATTTTAATCTTCACAGTTATTTATTTTAAATCATTCGTTTTCTATTTCCTAATTATTGATATTCTGTTTATTTTTAAATTCTTTTCCATTAAAGCCGTCTAATTAGTTAATTTAAAAATTCTTTATGTTCTTGTTCAATCACTCTGTATATTTTTAATTACTTATCCAATGAAATTCAGCTTTATTAAACATAAAACATGGGTTTTTATAGATTTTACAAATTATTTCAGTTCAGGTTCAAACTTGACTCGTTGTTTCTTCTCACAAATACCATTACAATTTAAACTACATTACTATGAATTCTTCTTACTCTATCTAAATATATTATTTTTAAAATTATTTCTGATAATTACTGTCAAAATTAAAATTATTGTCAAAAAAATATATCTTTGGGTTTCTTTAATTACAACTTAACGTTCTTTTCTTATTTCTCTATATTAAAAAAAGGGATTACTAGATTTAATTGTTTCAAAAATGTTGTCATTCTTTTTTGAAAAACAAAATTAACCACAAACTTTATCTGAAGAAGTTGAAATACAATGAATAAAAAAAAATCCGGATGCTGAACCGGATACACGAGCACCACTGCCGGAAGAAAGCATTTCCATATTTATATGCAAAGTCTGACACTTACGCCTCTTCCTTTCTGTGAATGAATGTATGAAGTTGACAATTTTAACTTTCAAAGCAGGATTCAAGCACAAAATCTCTCCACATATTCCGTTTATAAAATTCTATCTGATACGTGAATTTTAAGTAGCAATTGTGTCACTTAGGGTGTCTCAATCAACGTTGAACTTCAAGCTATAGTAACTAATTTGAAGGATAGTCGTTCATTAAATGTGGAACTGTATAAGGTTAATTTCGAAATGGTAATAAAGCTTTTATTCGAGACAAAACCCTGAATTTGACCGAATGAGCCGTTTCTATGACGCTTTTCAATTAAGAAAAATTACAAACGATTCGATTCACAGCCATTAATTTAAATTTCAACTCTTCAATATGAATTACCAACCAATTAAATTCAAAAACAGAGCAGCTATTGCTTTAAAACGAGAACTACAGATCAGAAGTAAATTTTGTTAATTGTTGTTTCTACATTGAAGTGAAACGTTTGTCAAATGCCCCAAGGACATTCGATTGTTGGGATCTTTTGCAACACAAACACATTAACGAGTTTTGGAGATTTTGTGATGCAAATGGCAAACCATTAATAACCTGTATCTGTTGACGATTGTCAAATACTCAACAATTTAAACTAATTTCCTGCCACCTTTATTAATTAATTCAGATCAATAGAAATTGGGAATTCAAAAGGGGACGACTCATGAATATGGAAATGTTCAGCAAGGAGGAAAACTGATAGCGCCGAAAAAGATATCTCTAAAGCCCCCCCAAAAAATGTAAATATCGCTCGATTAGGCAAATGAGAACTGTTTTAAATGGAAGATGATAAAATTGTTTACAAAATCCTTAAATTCTATCAATATTCTTAAAATTAGCGCGAAGTGTGACGGGTTCTATCAAATGAAAAACACCCATCCCCATAAGAGTTTAAAATGTCAACAACGGAAATCATTAATTGTATTGTGAAGATATAAAAATTCTCAAATAGTAATTGATATAAATGCACAGATATTAAAATTACTCAGTTGGTAAGGTAAGTCCTTAGCTTATTAATCTTGTTAATAAAAGAATGTTACTTCACAATTAAAAATGCAGCTGACTTAGTTCGAATAATTCACAGATAAAACACCAAGAATCTTGTTTAAACATTTATACCTTAAAAGAATTCCTCAGTACGATTTACCAAAACCTAAAGATTTAGTTTCAATCTTTTATGATCCTATTCTAAAAAAATCGTCGTTTCTGGTCACATTAATCAACCATTTTTCTGATGAGTTACCTGTATTTCCTACTTCAAAGGAAACATTCAAAGTAGAGTAAGTGAACGGAACCCACATGTTTATCTCAATTGAATACAAATAACCCTGCGAATCAAACAATTGGATCAATGACTGATTCCTTTTTGAAGAGCAGGTGATGACTTACTTACTTACTTACAATCGAACAATAGGCAATAATCAGTATATTTTATTTCGTAAGTTAGCTTTGTTCATTTATTGAAATTTTGAACCAATTTCAGAATTACACCCAAGTGTTCATAAAAAGCTAGAAAATATATTTTCTGGAGTACAGGATATCATCGTTAGTTTACTCCCACAAAAAAGTTCTTAATATATATAAAAATTATTCTAAAACTTACTTTTTTCTTTTTAGAGGGGATATCCCATTAGAGAATTTTTCAAAATTTGATAATATCAGTTCCTATCTGTGAAATGTCTGTAAATAAAACCTCGACAAATAGTGTTCAATTTGGTATCTGTAAGGATGGACTCACTATAGAATAATAAATTGCAATTCTAAGAAGATCCATAAAAAATAGTTTCAGTTTGTTTGGTTTTTTTCTTCTCCTGTTTTTAATATGGAGCAAATTCTTCTTTCTGCATGAATAAGTGGATGGATGCCATTGATAGGTCATTTACTTCCCAATCGTTAAAATGATATAGTTATTGAGAATACAAGACCAAAGCTAATTGCAGGGGTTCAAATCTTGCCCTGTATATGATCAGTAAATTTGTGGTCAGTGATTTTATCGGTACAGTTACCCTGATTTCCCTTGTGAAAGTAACTACGGATGATCACACCCCTGCTGTTGTAGGGTATAAAAATTAATCAGACCCCCAGCCTTCGGTTTTTGGAAGAATAGGATGAAGTCAACGGTGGTTTAAAGGCATAATGAATTGGATCATTTGTATCATGTACCCCGTTTTTCTTCTATGTTACAAAAAGAAAAAAGGTCACCGCAGTGGAGGGGAAAAGCACGCGCTGCAAGAAATGCGGGTGTGCAATTTCACACCTTGTCAAAGCTACCCCGGGAAATTATTCCAGCCAGTGACCGTTGTGAATGACGAGACCACAGGAGCTTCCGTCATCTGCCGGACACAATGAATCTGACACTGGCAAATTTTACAGACTCTGGTTGCCAATAGCAACCTCCCAGCTACAGCCCCACTTTTAAGAGTGAGGGGGAGAAGAACTCTCCACCCTGAGAAGGGTACGAACAATTCCTCCTCCCCTACTCAAAAATCAGAACCATCTGCTACACGAACAATCAACAATGGGAGAAATAACGGCAAAGGATATATCCCCTTCCCCTCAAGAATGGCTCCCCCCTCCCATTATTACACTCTTTTCAGTTATAAACCGTCCAAAGTGCGACTCCATAACTGCAATTCAACTCTGCGAAGTGATTGCATCAACGTCTATTACTAAGCAAATGCTACTAACTTGATTTTCCTGCTTTTTAGGAAGCTCTTTAGAAGCGGACAGACGCCACGCACTGAGGGAAATGAATCCAGCCTCTTTTTACGACTTGAGAGTCTGGCACCAAGTCAAACCGATTGACCATATTATGTATACATTTCAACTTTCCCATTTCTTTCTCCTGCCTTCCCTATCGTGGAACAATGAGCCCGGACGACGACAAGAGCACCAATGAGGATCACAGCTCCCCTCTAATCCCTTCACTAAGCTACCGAATCAAAAATTCATGGAAAAGTCCGATAATTATTCTCATAGTTTCCACCGTAATCCTACCCCTACCACTGCTTCCAATACGTGAGAGAAACTTTACAGTTGGGATTTCATTTCGAACTTTAATGTTAATAGTAACAGAGAGATAGGGGTAGGAAAAAAAAAATCAATACAAAAATTTCCTAACAAAAGACTTAATGGGAAAACGAAAACCCTTCGAATTACGTAGATCTAGTTCAAATGGAAAACAATTCTCCTTTTGAAATGTTCATCTGTTATTAATATTCAACTTGAAGAAATTCTATGAAATCAGTAACATTAACTTCTTTAATTATCTATTTTTGCTGTCAATACTGATTTCTAATAAGGTTTTACAATTTAAAGTTCCTTTAATCTTCAAAGAAGAGCTAAGAACAGAAGCAATAGATTGTACACACCAACTATCTGATCAACATCTATTTAAAATGTGTGTAAGATTATATAATCAAGAAAAGATCCCAACATTTTTATTTTAAAGTTTATATTTAAACTCTTGACAGTTTACAATCGAAAACAATTACTAATAATTACTAATAACAAACGTGACGTTTCAATTCAGGGATATTTAATCGTCAAAGCCAGCGTTTTTCAACCGGTGGTACTTGAGGTGTTGTCCAGTAGTAGGCAACGAGGTGGTCGAGTAACATTTTAAAACATGAATAAAAATGATACTGGAACCTGTTTTTTTTTTTTAGAATAAATACCTGTTCCATGGCCTCCAACTTAGCCATTTAAAATGAACAGATTGTTTTTCACAAAGTGATTCAGTCTTTAAAAATTATTTTTCTCTAATCGTCGTTAGAATTTTAGGTATTGATGATAATTAGAAGACAAGAAGTGGTACCTCAGAAAAAAAAAGGTTGGAAAATGGTCTATGTCATAATCAAATAAGACAATCGTTTACTTCTTGTGTCAACTTACATACAAAGTATTAAACTATCTGTTCTATACAACTTAGCAAGAGGAAATGGTAATAAAAATTATTATGCTGCCTTTACTATATTGAAATGAACTTTTCAAGAAATTAAAAATTACAAGTCTTATTTTAAGAAACTCTAATGATAAATTAGATGGTCAAAATGATTGTATTATTATTTTCTTTTGAATTTATTTTACGCTTTATTTTACTGTGCATTTTGTATTAGGCCTATGAATTTAGAAGAAATAATAAAACAATGTTTAAGAATACATTTTATCGAATCTTTTTAATTCACCTACTTTTTTTCTCATAACTACTCATTATCATATCTATTTCATTTTCACTTTTTATATCACAAACAAAGTATAATGCTTAAAAAAAAGTTCCTAAATGTAATTAAGTAAAATTTTCATCTTCAATTGTTCTTCTTTTCGGCAACTGGACATTCACTAACGAAATTACTGGCAAAAAGATGATCGCTAAATAACAAAAAATGTATTTAGTTTTTATCTACAGTTTCAATTTTGGTCAATGTAGAATTATTATAAATTTTGACACCCTGCTCAAAATTCAAAGCAATTCTAAAAAAAATTCTTCTATTACCATTTTCTTATAATTAATTTGTAAAGTACAGTACTTTTTGATATTTATAATTATTGAGTTGATTGGATTTTCAAATGAAAGCCCCATCTTCACATAATTATAAGAAATCGTCTGTGAATGCCTTAAAGTGTTGGGTCCCTAAAAGAAGGGTTAATAGTGTTGATGGCCCCAGAGGTCAAGCGATGAACACGGCCCGGCGTCCAGTCTTAAATTACAGTCTGTCAGTAATTAATATTTCGGTTAGAGTCTTAATGAGAACGCTACGATGAAAACATTAATTACGATGGCCAGAGAATGCAGTCCACTAGCACCAGATGGCGCATACTTAATATCATCGGGCTACGAAGGCCACAAGGAATAAATGCACAGAATAAATTCCTTCAGTAATACCCCAATGAAAACGGCTTTACCCAGCTCACAAAGCCAGCCTCAATCTCAAAGGCACTAACACAGCTATTCCCATTTGCCATCTAAATAAGATTTAAGACTAAGGGAGAAGAGAAAAAAGAAACACCTTCTCCTCTTCTCTTCTATAATTAGATTCGATTTTCGGGAATCCTCAATCAAATATGATTTAACATTAGCGGGGTTTTTTTTTTGTTGGCTTATTATTATTATTAATTCATCAAAAGTTAAAGTTAATACGATTAATGGAAAGCGTGGATTCATTTTATAAGGTTTAATATATCCAACAGCCTAACAAATAAACAATTCCATTTAAATATTAAATTTCTGACATCAATGCTAAGTGTATAGAAGTTTTTTATATTACTTTGTCTTTTGTTTCATTTCATTTTTACTCTACTCCACGAGATATTAAAGTGCTGCAGTAAGTTTAAGAATTGAAGTTACATATTTTAAAGGAAAAGCCAAAATAGAATTCTTAAAATAACACCTACCCACCCCCAATTCTTCCCTTCAAAGTTCATGTTGAAATGGTTTCTACAAAAATCCAACGTAAGATTCTCGTATCTGCTTTTCTTTAACAACTTCCTTCCTTCAGTTTCATTTTAGATGCACTCGCTTTCTTTTGTAATGTTAGTTCAGTGTTTCTCAAATGGCGGGTCGCGGGCGCTGAGATTAGATCAAAAGTGATTTTATATTTTATAAGAAAAATCTCAAATTCATATATAAACTAGAAAGGGCAGCTTTATTTGACACAATGAAAAGAAAGGTTTATTTTATTTTTATTTTATTTAATAAAAGGCATTTGGAATTATTTTTTGTAAAATACAGAAAGACGGGAAAGCATGTTTCTCAATCTACATGGCAATATTTTTAATGGTACATTTTATTTTAGAATAATTACTCTGAAATGTGTTTTGTAATTGTTAGATAACACATCTTATTATAGTGGACTTTCTATAGTTCAAAGTTTCATCAATAGCTGAAAGTTAGTTTTAAATCATTTCAATCACTTGGAAGGTTTTATTTATTTATTGTTTTGATATCCCTAATAACTACGATCTTTCCTCATCAATTTTACGAGTTAAAAATCTATTAAATTCACCTAATTACAATTCTTCTAAAGTAATCGGAACGAAAAAAAAAACACACCAGAATTATTTTTAAAATGCTAACGAGACAAGACTTTGGCTGCCCCCATTCCATTACTCATACAAGTGATGATCTTCTCTCACTATCATTTCTATGCACGACGTTCCTAGATTAGAACATTAACTTATTTTTCAGCTCTCCCTGTATCATTCGAATTAGTGGTTTCGTGTTAAAAGTGGTTTCCGGCTTATCACCATAAAACATCTGTGGAAAAGCCTCATTATTTTCTCGTTCTCCGCAATTTAGTGAAATTTAAGTCCGCTCTCTTTAAGACGACATCTACATTTCCTTAAGATGTTCTGAAGTCGCAATAGTTGTCTTCCGGTTTGTTTTAGTCGCTCAACCTTCTGGTCGTAACTTTCTTGACAAACGCTCAGACGTATCCATAACCATTTTTCTTAGAGATCCTTCAGATTTCTTTTTTTTTTTTTTTTATTCTTTAAAATGATTTTTTTTTTCTTTTCCAGTATCCTTTTCGGCGGTAAATTCTACAGTTTCTAACCAAAGAAGAAGAAAAGAATTGGTTCTTGTGTTTTTAGCAAAACCAATACAATCAGGAAAAGTCAATAGCAAATAAAATCATGAGAAAGCTTCTTTTTATGCCGCTAGATGGAGCACCAAATCGTGAACGATAAAACAAACAGAAAAGGAGGAAAAATATCCTAAAAACAAAGAATATCGTCTGAGAGGAAAAAAAAAAAACAACAAAAAAACCGATAAGCAAAAATGAAATCATCTGAAAATTTTAAGAATAGATGAAATTGTATTTTATCTTCGTCTGTATCAGTCTAAAGTATTATTAGGTACTATTTGAAGGAATATTAATATCAAACAAGATAATGTAAATTAAATGATACTTCTTTCAGGTCGACGTGCTCGGCTGTCAAGCCATCCACATTCACAAGTAAGTAAGTAGTAAATGATATTAGAATCAAAACACAACAAAAAAAGCAAAGTAATTTTTTAAAAAAATAAATAAAAAATTACAACTTGAAAATAAAATATATAAAATAAAATACAGTGTAACCTCCTTTAACGGACACCTCTAATTAGCGGACATTATTGCGGGTCCCAGTCCCTTAAAATAGGACATTCCATGTTATCCACTCCGAATAGCGGACAGTTATTTTAACTGTATTTTTTTTTTTTTCTTTTTCCGATTAACATTTCGACAAACGCATCATGGTTGTATTTACATCGGTGTCCCACACATTGATCCATTGTATCGGTGTCCCATGATTCAATGCACGAATCTGAGGCTCTTTTTTTCACTGTAGTTGCTTTGTAAATATCAATCCCTCGTAAAGCTATCCTATAAACGTGTTGATTAAATTTAGTGCGAATTAAAATGGCGTCAAAAAGGAAGAGATTGGCACTGAAAGAAAAAATTGATGTTCTTGAAGTTGCTGAAAAAGAAAAGCTGAGTGTGCGTTGTCTTGCTGAACGTTTTAAAGTTGGAAAAACTCAGATAAGTGAACTTTTGAAGGACAAAGATGAGAATAGAAAAATGTGGATGGTGAATTGAAACAAAAATTCGAAGATTCGTAAAACTGAAACAAGCAAAATCGACGAAGTGATGATAAAATGGTTCCGTTTTGCTCGTGCAAAGAACATTCCTATAAGCGGTGTTTTGCTTCAAGAAAAAGCCAGAGAAGTCGGTCAAACTTTAGGATTGGACACGTTTAAAGCATCAAATGGATTAATTTTCTATATACTTTAATTAATTTTATCATTATTTTAAGTAAGAGAAACGGATTAGAACTCATTTAAAAAGGAATATAGTAAATAATTTGCAATTGTTCATATTCTCTCATACCGCAATGGTAATTGTAGAAATTTAATTAAGATTGTACGTAATTTTTCATTAAATGACATGCTATAAGCTAAAAAATGAAAAAAAGACAGTCCTCCCGAATAGTGGACACCTCCCAATAACGGACAAAACTTCCGGTCCCGTGACTGTCCGTTATTCGGAGGTAACACTGTATATATAGTTTTGATAGTTTAGTATCAACCTATCGTAAGAGCAGCAAATTTGTTTTATTAAAGAAAGTGTAATTATCGCTTTAATTTATTTCTACCCATTTCTAATCTATTTGGGAAAATTATAGGTAATTTATTTTTAATTCCCATTGTATGTAGAACATTTTACTGCATTGTTTTAATATCAAATAAAAACTACAAATGTATTATGACAGTAGATATTCACCGAAAAATACAAATCTTGACTTCCTTTATGTTTTAGATTGAAGCAACTACATCACATGTGTCTGAAACGCTATCCGTTCTAAAAATGCTAAAGAAAGTGTGACATTTTGTTTACTTCTGCTACTTTAATACGAGGAAAATTGTATCTGTTATTATTGGGGCCTGAGATTTCTTGGAATTTCTTTATGTTTGCACATCAAGCTTTGAAGCTACAAACAAATTTAACATCGTATTGAGGTGAATGGAATCACTATGAAGAAAAGGCTTCTTGCTTTAAGAAGAAGAAAATAAGGAAAAGCAAAGAAGAATAGGGATAGTAAAGAATCAGCTGCAATGTCACAAATCCAAACAATTATAAAAGTGATCTGAGATCATCAACATTTTAAAATTTCATCAAACTCCTGCATCTTCGATTTCAGCGCTTTTGTTTTTTGTTTTTATTTTTTAAATTTAAAATTTAATATTTTATGTGACCATATTTAGATCATTTTCGTTTTGAATATCAGGGAATCGAAAATCTGAAAACATAACAAATAAACAAGGGGAAAATCAACTGCCGGAATACAAGGTATTTGCCAAATATTAATAAATTTATAACATTAATGCAGAACTAAATGTAAGGCACACGAATTCAAGACGGGAATAGTAACGAGTCATTTTAACAATCTACAATTTAAAATAATTAAAAAACTACGTTAAAACTTTCCATAATGATAATACACTTTTAGAAATCATAATTTGGTAATTCATGCCAAAAATGACTGCAATGTCTTGTTGTCTAAATAATAGAGAAAAATCGCTAGGAAATTAAATTATTTACTTTAAAATAAAATTAACGAGGAATGTTTTCGATTTAAATCAAGTTTCCATTTGATTGGTTTTAGGCAAAATGTTTTTTTTTTTTCTATTTTTAGTATCGAAGCGAATCTAAGGTCACGCTTTTGAGACGTTACTTCGCTTTACGCCCACACGAATGAATCACTTCCTGTTGTGAAGAACCGACTCAAACTGTTCTTCCCACGCAAAAACTAGAGGCAATACCTCATGAGGTAGGACGAAGATTCGCAGTTCCATAAAGGATTTCAAATTGTCGTCGGTCGCCTGTGATTCAGTCCCCGGAGTTACCGAGGGGGGTCGTTCACCCAAATGCATTTCCTGAAACCACAATGGCCTTCAGCGAAGAATGGTCGCCAGTGATTGGCATATTAGCTCTCACGAGTTGGAGCAGCTCCATACGGCACAATGGCACATGCATGACAATGGCGAGTCACGGAGAGACTGATGTCTGCCAGAAGGATACGCTATAACACCACCCACATACTGTTCGCAGTTGTTGCTGCTCATATCGACCTGGCAACTCTTAATGGTTGTTACACTTTGTGACTTATAGCATAGCTGTAATTTCCTGATCCCCCACGAAGAGCTCCAATAGAATTTCTTGCTCTACTAGCGATTAAATGGTTTCATTAATTTAATCTAATAATTGGATCAGAGAGAACAGAAACTCACTTTCAAAACAGACAGGATTTAAACAGTAGAATGACACAGTACTGATCTTGATTCAAATACATATTGTCTCTCCCCTTAAAATTATTACGGAGTACTTTTTTTACAAATTAATTAGCACTTCTGCAGTTTAATATCAAAATAATTCAACACATTCTAATCGTTGTAATTGGAATACGACGCTTTCTGCAGAATCATATTAAAATTACGATTTTTGACATTTCTAGATCTATAATTCCAGCTTTTTTTTATTTTTAAAAAGAAAAAGCTTCTAACTTTATTAGAATTATCTATAAACATCCATTAGTTTTTATTATTTTCACCATTTCATCTTTGACTGTCAACTCTCATCGAAACGGGAGATGATCTTTTCTATTTCAAACAATGACAAGCCATCTTCTGAAAGCAATTTACATATCAAGAGAAGAAAAAAAAATACCTAACTCCATTTTCAAATCAACAGTGTCCCTGATATCGATTACAAAAATAAAAAAGATGATTCTTTAGAATGGCTGAGTTCTCTATATAATATTAAATTTATTCGTAGCTTTTAAGATCAAAGTAATCTATTACACTTTTATTATTTTAATATTTTATTATATTTAATGTGATATTTTATTATTTAATATCACTTTGTCCTCGTGCTTGAAAAACTAATCCATTCAACATTTGCTACAAAGATAAAATTACGAAGTTTTGTTATTTAAACGAATATTGTTGATATCATCGCTAATGGCGAATTTTGCTATTAATAGTTCATTATATACTTAGTTCTTGGCAGTCATAGCATTATACTGTATCGAAAGTTTATCCTTCGTTTACTTCGTGAGCCTTTAAGTAACTTCTCAAACATCCCATTGTAATGTTGGAAAGGTCTTGGAGTGGGCGTCGTAAACAGAGGTCGTGATACGAATGAGGTCCTAGGTTTGAATGGCCAAACGCTAATTTACAGGAGCAGTTTAGTTAGGACATATACGCCTAATGTTCTGTTCAACCATATATTCTGAAATATTTGTATATATTTAGGTCAGTGCTCTATTTCTGGCCCAAAATTTAGTAATTCAGTTTTTACAATATCATATTTTAAAAAAGTTTGTTAGCGATCTTCATTTAAAATTTATTCCTTAATATTATTAAGATTCCACGATACTAACAGCAGCTGATATTAGATCTTAGATTTGATCTTAAAGAGGTTGATGAAATGGTTCTAGTGACGCTAGGAAGTACAAAAGCAGAAGCAAGAACTTCATGACTAGCGTCTGCAGAAATTCAAATCTGGGATAATAAGATGGGAATTCATGAAACCAGTTTTTGAATAAGTTTATATTGAAAGATAATTTTCTTTGTCAGTTCCTAAAACAGATGAAAAGTCAAATAAAACTTCTGCTGCGCCTCTTGCCTTTATTTCATTTTAATGTTACTAATTCGCATTGTTTGAGTGGAATTGGAAAACAGAAAGCTTCTGTTTCAAGTAGCAAGTATTAATTTCTCCAGTGTATTTTGCTCTTTCTATTAATAACTAAGAAAATGATGCTTATTACTGACAGATGAGCAGCGTTTCTTAATCAGGACAAATAACCAGAGGTATTATTAGTAATGGCTTCTCCTTCATTTCACAGTATCAGTTTCCTGGGACTCGCCTTCGAAGCGATGTCTTAATGAAACCGAGTTCGACCTAAGAACTTCATTATTCGATCAGCTCATCACGGAAGAATGGTTTAAGATATGACGACGATAAGAAAAAAAAAAAGGAAAGATCTGACGAAAGAAAAGAGACCTGATTCATTAAGAACAGACCCTGCTCTTTTCAAAACAATGAAAATACGTCAATGCTTTGGTGATGATAGAAGACATTGAACTTCATGGTCGCTGAATCAGACAGATGTCACGAAGTGAGGACATTCAGGCATTCACTGCCACTATTCATTAAGAAACTTCTTCCAGTCTTCACTTTTTTTCTTTGCGAACTTGACTACGGAAGTCATTAAAATGAATCCGAAGTACATGACAAAAATTTAGAATAACTAAAATGCAATCAAAAATCTAAGTTAAAAAAAAAAATTAAGTTTCTTCTATATTAATGAGTTAAACTAGTATCGATAACAAATAGTACATTCTTAGATTAAAAAAACATTTTGGTAGATTTACTGGACTATAATTTTGTCTCAAAAGAGGAACAGATATTTGCCTAAGATATTTAAGGTATAGAAATAAATAATAATAACTCCATTAAAACTAGTGACAAATTATAATGGATGCTGTTAAAAATTATTTATTTATTTTAAGAATTAATCTGAATATATGCATTACTGTTTTCTTTTAGTAGGTGTCAAACAAACAGGAAATGTAATTATAAGAATTTCATTTTTACGTCGTCATATCAAGAAGTGAAACGTTTGATCTATTAATGTAAAATAAATAAATAAGTAATTCAGAGAAGTTTAACCTCTGTGATAGTAATATTAATGAATTTTATAATTAATATTATAATTATTTTAAGCGATTGGAAGCTAACATACATATTAAAATCATCTATTAATTAAAAAAAAAAATTTAAATATGTTCATTTCATACCAATTAAGCACAAGTAACATATGAGGTACTAAATGTAAATGTTATCATTTAAGACCGTTTTGGCTCGAAATATTCAAAAATAATTTTCCAGTCAGAAAAACGCTGAAAGAACAACAACGCAGTAAAAACGAATCATTCAGGCAATGTTTCATGACAAGAGAACTCAATTACACTCGTGATGTGTTTGGAAAATATCTAATTAGTCTTTTAGTTAATAAAGCTAACTAATGTCAAATTTTGAAACTCCAAGACTGATTTTACGATAAATGTCTTTGATTAAAAAAAGCTAAAAAAAAGTTTTCATTTTCAACACAAAATGTGTATTCAGATAAAGTTTGAGACAATATTTAAAAGCAAATAAAAAAAATGACTAATCCATACTTAAAAACTTCTGACATATTCATTTTAGACAGAACTGAAGTTTGAAACATAGCATAATAACGTAGAAGTCAATTTAAAATGTTTCACCTTTTCCAAATTAAAACCTCAGCAGAAAATCGCTTTAAAAACTAATATATCAAATTTCAACGTCATACAGCTCAGTGACATTACTAAGAAACGTATTAGAAATTGTATATCTTCCGTCTGTCAAAGTTGGGGGGAAAACCTCCATCGGCTTTCAACTATTGCCGAGTTGACAACGTCAAAGCTGACAATGGGAGGATTGTATCTGTCAGTCATCAGGAACTTGTAAGAAAGACCAGAAAGTAATAAAAAGGAGGCAACGCATTGTAGAAAATTGCCTATGTTGAGTAAGACCGAAATAGATTGGAAAGTTTCACTAAAGTAATACTTTCATTCCAGGTTCAAGAAGTTTATTGCAACTTCCTAACATTCATCTGCACTTCCAGTCAAGGCTTAGCACCAAAATGTTAATATTCTGGAAACTCATGAATTAATTTAGTCATGTTTTCCAGTGGAAACACGTTTCCAATAGACACAGTCCACATAATTATGGTGAAAAAACTGAATTACATAAATGTAAGAAATGCATATGGATAGTGTAAATCTATGAAACCAACTTAAAAAGGTTGCTGATTGGAATGCAAAATATACAGTTACAGTAGTGATTTTTTACTTCACTTTTAACTTGACTTGGCAACTTTAATGAGAATAAAATTAAAATAAATTCTAATAATTAAGAGGGAAGGTAATTGGTCAGTTTCAGAAGTGTTTGATCTTGAGTGTTTTTCTCCTTATTGCATCTCAAATGAAATTGAAGGACGATGTGAGCCCAATCATTATCTCAAGATTAGGAATATCAAAATCTTCCCCACCATACAGTTTGTCACTGGGATCTAAATTGCATCGTGATATCTTCGATATTATTGGATCTCAAACTAAAATTGAATTCGTTGTCTAACCAGCGAAAATCTAGCATTCAAAATCAATGCACTATCAAAAGCACTTCCCGCGATGTTATGAGTTCATTTCAAGAAAGTATAAAATATGTTACTTTGTGGTAGCGCTAACCTATTCATCAACAAAAAGACTTTCTTTTGTCCATGACCTTTACAATAATATTCTACTGAGATTTCAGAGTTAAAGGCACTCGAGTGAAAAGGAGAAAGGTGATACATTTCAATTCGAAAGCCTTTCGATTTTGAAGGGAGTTCTGGTATGACTTTCAAACGTGTTTTGCAGATCTTTGGCCAATCATACGTTTACGAGCTGATGGCATAATATGAAACAAAGCGACTGGAAGAGAAAAAACAGAAGCCATTTTTTTAAACTGATTCAACTAAACAGGAACAATTTTTAAATTCACCGTCAGTTTTAAAAAATTATCTTTCGAAAGTAAAAAGTCATAAAGTATTTTCTTTATGCATGGAATAAACGCACTTTTACATTATTATTATTTGAAGAAATCTGATGTGACAGCATTTCGCAAAGGATTATGGGAACTTGGACTAAAATGATAATAGCATCCTTTAACGTTGGAAAAATTTACTTAAATAAAGTAAAGAAATCTCGTGTGACAAATCGAAGGAGATCGTTTCTTGTAGGCTTTTGAAATTAGCTCTGAGGCTTTACTCTGAAGTATCTTTAACTACTAGATACAAGCAGACTTACACCTATTCCGACGAAAATTAAATTAAATAAAGAAAATGATTGCAGGGAATATCATCAAGACTTGTAAGCCTTTTGGTAACAATTAAAACGAATATTTGTAAGTTGTAATGACAGAAAGGCTAAAACGATGCAGCTATTCTCCTGTTTCTTCCGACTAGTAATTTAATATAAGAATTTTAGCAGTTACTAACAGTTAGACTCAGCCTTTAGATAATAGAATAGCGGAAATCAAGATCACCTTAGAATTGTAACTAGTTGTTTCAAAATTACAATTTGAATGTGAAAATATTAAAAAATTACATATAATATTTAAGTAAGATTATTTATATTCCATATCACTCTTATAGAAACAGTAATTACCCTAAAGACATTAATATTTAAAAAATATTCAGTTGGTAATCTACTTAGTAATGCTAATTAATTTTGTCAACAAAAATTCGGCAATTGATCGCCATCAAACATCACAACTTCACCAATTTCAAGATTTCTTATATAAGACAATCATTGAAAAAAAATTATATATTTCCTTATATATTTACAAAATCAGGAACTCACCCCCTACTGTCCAACGCTTTAAAGAACATGAACTCTTACCTACAAAGAAAAAAGGAAAAAAATGGTTACATATAGATTTAAATAAGAATATAAAACTATAAAAGTATAATTATAAAATAAATATATTTGGAATATTGTAATGAAATTTACGTATGAACTTAAATAATTAAAATAGTCAGTTTCATAATTTAAATTTAAAATAATCTGCAAATCTCAGAATTATCCACAAGCTTCTACGCCAATTTCATGAATAAGTTAATAAGTTAATAACCTTCCATCTAGTCTTTTCGGATGTAATAATCTGTTCCAATTCGGATGTAATACATCTAGTCTTTTCAACACTGGTTGCCACTCAAATATAATCAGAGCACTACGGTTAATTTCTAAATATTTCAAAATTATTTCGGGGTATTTTGACAACGTCAAAAGAAGACACCGTCAAATCCAATTTCACGGCATTGTAATTACATTACAGTAGATTAAGTCAGATTCCCTTCCCTTCCAGTAGATTGAAAACAAAACCCATAAAATTTCAACTGTCAATTAATATCATCCTTTCTGAATCTCCATCAGTTCACGCGTCATATTCTGTATCTGGAGAAAAGTGTCTACAGCTTATTGTGTGATATCGCATTTTCAAAATTTACCATTTCATGCCGTCTTACTAAAGTTTTTAAATTCTTGTGATTTCGATATATTGAATTTCGAAACATCTGATTCGAATTAATACCACGGAAAGAAAATCGACAAATTCAACTGCATTTTAAATAAATCAACTGTGGATTAACAGATTAGATACTGTATTTTATGTGAATACAAAATGTTAAACTAACTTTCAAGTATTCAAACATAAAATTGGTTAAAGTTTTTATAAAGTTAATATCTCTATACTAAAACTAGTACATCAAATAACTCAGTTTTCTGAAAAGCCAAGGACCCCAAAGGTAAAGAATAGCATGGTTTATGTTCAGTCCACAGTCTCACTAGATCTTTTTATTTACGACAGTTGAAAAGGTCCTATTGGACTCTAGGGGCTCCACAAATCTTGCAGACCTATGGCATTGTGTTTCTGTAAATTCCTTTCGCTATCAAAGAAAGCTGCTTTGTTACAGTGCAAAGCAAATTCTCAATCTAAAAATAGAAAATAGATCTAATGCTCCTGCTTTAATTCTTCTGCTAAGAATAGTGTATAGGCCTAATGATTGCTAAAATGTGTTGGTGGTTTTACTATTAATAGTGTGAAAGGAACGTAAATGAATACCTTCTGTTGCGATGGGTTTATACATTAATTTCAGCAGCCAAAATTGAAAATTTTTAAACTTTATATATTTGTTTGATATGACATGATATTTTTTTTCTATGGTACTTCAAAGTTACTGCTAATAATAACGGCAATATATTTTACAATAAAGTCTAGTAAACTGTACTATAAAGGAAATCATGAGCGAAAAACTTTAAGAAGTTAAAAAAATCCTTAAAAACACGTCTTTTCCTTTAAAAGAAAACGGGAATAGTTTAATAACTTCACATTATAGATTATAGAAATTAATTGCAGTTAAAGCTAATGTAAAAACTTTTGTAGCAGTAAAATCTTAAGTTTTGCTCGTTAATTTATAAAGTTTCTGGCAGATCCTCTTTTTCTTTCTTTTCTTTTTCAAAACGAAATATCACCAAATAAAAAGCACTGTCTATCTTGCACTACCACCATCCGGTCATTAACCAACTCGCGCAAGCAATCGTGACAGTCTGCAACCGAACAGTTGTTGGCACTAATGCGATCATATCTACGGATCCGTTTCGACGGTTTTGTCTTGGAATTTCTGGCCGCGTTTTCGTCCTTTCCAACAACGGTCCGTACGGGTTCTAACAGCGATCGATAATCCCACAATGGCTACAAACCCGAATGCAGAGACAATGACCAGCGGGTTGCTTTTCTTCTGCTTTGGGGATGTCGACATTTAGTCTTAGTCCCTAGCGCTCAAGGCTGCCACACAGTATAATCAGCAATCGTGGCCTGGCACTGATGGATACCTCTCTATTGCCCCAGTCCAATAAATAAAGCTTTTGTTTCTCTCGCAGCGATGATAACAACTTGGAATCTCTGTAAGAGTGTTACACACAAGAGACCTTCGCTAGACAACTCTTTAAGGTTGCGAACCAATCCTTTTTTGTGTTGCTTTGTTGTTGTTTTTCCCCCATCGCTGGTGCAATCTTATCTTTATTTCCCCTCTCTCTCTCTTTTTTTAAGACATTTCCTAACTTCTCGAAAAGAGAATGAACTGTAACAAGTTATATCTTTTTCTTTTCTATCAAGGAAGTCTATTTTAAAAAGAAACTATAGTGTCTATTATCTTCTTCCTCATTTCGGTTTCTTAAAGTCAATCAAATGAATAATGTTTCCTTTTTAAAAAATAAATAACGCATAATATACTCTAAACAAGTGGAAAAAAATAGGCTTATCAAATACTTAATATTAAAGCATAAAGATATTAATTCCTTTTGTATACTAATCTGATCAATATCTTATTAATTTGAACAAAAAGTCAAGGAAAAACAAAATCCCCGAGATAAGTTATTGATTCCTAAACAGCCTCAATGTTCCTGAATGTTGGCATTTTTCTTTTTCGATAACAACAATGAAGGCAAGGAATTAAATACACTACATCAAATCCAGTACAAGGGTCAGATGTAGACAGCCACACAATATATACTAGAAATGCTTACAAAAGATCATAAAAACCAAGCAGCAAAACGACAAAGGGTAGATTCAGATATTCTACTATTGTACGGCGAAGATTGACGAACTCGAATGGCAAATATACATCTTTTTCTTCCAAACCCTAAAAATTCAAATTCAAAAAATGAATCCAAAGTTGATCTAATTCAGTTATCCAAAGAAGAAAAAATTCTTATCAAACTGTATTTATTGAAATAAGGTACTGGTCGAATTTATTCATCTTTCGATTGGAAAATTCTCGGAAAATATGAGACATAAGGTTTTAATTTTTTTACCGTACTCGAATTGCAAGAGCAACCGAATATTTTCGTCTTAAAACCAGTAACAAGATATTCAAATTTAAGATAAGCAATTCAAAAGGAACGAACAGATTTCCCATATCAAACATCATCCATTCCTGTCACGTAGGGGCATGGGAATGATAAGGTTCTGAATAGTGTTTTGTTCGTCCGATATGGAAAAAGCCACATTCAATTCAGTCATCCATTGATCAGTTGTAATCAGATGTGAACACTTGCGCATTCAAACCATCAGACTTGTAATTAAACTAATGTTTTTAAATGCAAGAGTTTCGTGTTGGAAGTGACTTAGCTAATAATGAACCGACCTAAAAGGATTCAAGATCATAAAACGATTGTATGAGCGGAAGAGATACAATAAACTATTCCAACTCCTATTTGCCTTAACCTATATGAACAGGAAGATATAAATTGTTCTCTTGTCATCGGGGTTCAGTTAAAAGTGCATTAAGCCTTGAGCAGCCTTCAACTGCAGCCTCGTTATCAATTTTCCAGCTGCGCATTGCAAAATCTCAATTTAGTATCTGTAGGGCAAAATAAAGAGAAAACTTAACTCCCAAAGGTATAAATGAAGCGAATGAAACTGATAAACGCTATTATCAACAATTTTATTGGTTTTTTTTTTGGTTTTTTTTCGATTCTTGATTTTATTGGATTTTTAATTAAATTCTGCAATTTTTTCCCCCCAAGCAATACAATATTTGCCAATATATTGTAAATAATATTCATTACCCAGAACCAGTGTTTCACTACTGAATTTTTATTTATTTATTTATTGTATTTGTATTAATAGGCAATTATTGGAAAACAAAATCCACTCTTCTTATAGTGCATTCACTGTATATCTTAAGACACGTGACAACTCCTTATATGGTAAATGATTGAACATTAATTACTCCGCATACTTCCGTTTTTGAACATGATTCTGAACATACACTGTTGTTCGTTTGTGCCAACAAAACTTTGAAGAGTCAATCGAGAGGAATCATTTGGAATGTTATTTTTAATATCAAACCTTCTATCTCTATAGTAAAACGGCTGAAGCAACAGGTATTTCATCTCATTCAGTGTTCAATGTTGTTAAGGAACCCGAAGCATCGCTTATTACTAAGCCTAGCCCATTGTTTGCAACACCGGGCAAGAAAAGAGAGCAGCCGGCATTGATAACAGAAATGCACGACTAAAAACAAGCTTTGTATGAAATCAAAAATACGAAAACTAATAAATAAAATGAATATTCTTAATATTGAAAAAAAAAAACAACAAAAATAATAAAAATTAAGCATTGTAGCGCGATGACGAATTTGATGTAAACACCGGAAGTAACTTATGACATTCCAGACATGACCAAGCAATGATTCGAGGGAAGAAAGGAAATGATCTCAATCGGTAAACTGAGATCACGTGTCTTCAGATTTACAGTAAATGGACTATAACTATTATATTAGTACTATAACAATATTGATTTATTTTTTTATAGTTTACTCCCAGAACAAATTGTTACATAGTAATCAAACATCTTAATATTAAAACTATATACACTTAAAAACATCAGGACGAGCGTTTCTACAAAAAAGTTACATAGAGGAGTCAAACATTTGAAACTAAGTTTATTCAAAGATTCTTAGTTTAAGCTTTGATTTGTAACACATCTATTTTTAATGTTAAATCCATGTACTGCTTCGTTTTAAATTGCTATTACATGATTGTATTCTAAAACCAACTTTGAGTTTTATCTTTTGTTTGTGGAAAATGTTTTTATCATTTTCTACTTTAAAGTAACTCAATCAAAAAAAATCATAAACAAAGACGATTCTCGCACTGTACACCTTTCTTATCTCGCCAATGCTAATTTTAGACCTGTAAGAAAACCTTGCAAATTTCAGAAGGCTGCAATTTTCCAACTCCTCGATTCATGGCGCATCCTTAATAGTGTCACTCTTCTGATCCGTCTTTGTCAAAATGTCACCGTTGATAAAATCACATCCAACACTGAGAATAAGTCCTATTCCGGCTGACACTTCCAACCCCCACCAAATTCTAGAGAGCCTTGAAGTATTTCTGATGAGTATCGTAATGTATTCCTCTACTATCTACTTATTCCTCTTCGGTTGTCAGGAAGGATTACTTTATGCTCTCAACTTTCTTTCTTCAGCAATAAATTCTTCTCTCTCCTTTCCTTTTTTTTCCCTTTCACATTTCTTCTTATTTTCTTTCTTCTACTCTCCCAGTGCAGCCAGAAATGCAGTGATTGCAGTGGCTGAAGTGGAATAAACGAGTCCGGAGTCAGTGAGACCAACAGCCATTTCCCTACAGTGTTTGCAAGTCATTCACACTCCACTGATTAATTTTGCCTCACTGGATATCTGCTCAATTTCCTCTCAATTCGGACTTCAACCGAAATGATTGCAGCTGATGACGAGAAACAGTTAGCACAAAAAATCAGCAAAGGCAGTGAATGAGAGCAGCCTCTTCGCCTTGGGAAAAATAAAGAAACCAGATTTTACCCAAAGGTAAAGAAAGTGTAGAAAACTAAAAGATCTCAAGGTGCACTTGAAATTTCCTTTCTTTTCCAATTTCATTCATTTCAATAAGTGTAGAGAAGTTATAAACACTTTAAACACCTCCTTCAGGTCATTCCATAACAAGTTCCTAAAGTTTCTTGACGATGATGAATCTCAAATTTTGACGACATTTAATTTACTGGAAGCAACCATATTTCTAACCCACTGTATTTTTTTTCCAAGATTATTTCTTGGAGCACGAAAAGAAAGTTCTAGGTACTCAGCAAAAAGTTAACCAATTAAACATTAATAACTAGTAATAAAGAAAGAACTATTTTAGGATTTTTACTAATCACCAGTGAAACAGCATCTAGTAAGACTTTCACAACTTCTTAGATATTCACAATTCTACTAAATCGATAATTTTCAAAAGTTAAAAATTCATTTCTAAGAAACAGCTAACAGAAATTTACTGAAGGTTTTTGGTTGTTTTGTTTCGTTTGTTTTTGTTTTTTTTTTGAAACAATTAGAAGGGTCATTAGCTTTGAAAAAAAAATATTCATTGACTGAAGTTTCTCTTTACCACGACTCAATAAATGAAATAATTACTTTCAAACTTTGTATATACGATCTAATTGATAGAAAATAAAAATGTGTTTATTACTTTTCTTAATGACATATTTTAATTTTAAACTTAATTATAAATTCAATTTCAGATGTAACAAAAAATAATTTCCAAAACAGCAAAAAATCAATTAAGTTGGTAAAAGAAAAATATTTAAAACTAAATATTATATATTGAAACTAAATATTATATAAATATATTCAAACTAAATATTATGTAATATATTATATATATTATATTATATAAATATTCAAATTTAAAAGTTTAAAAAGTTAAAACAATAAATTTTGGTGATTATAAATGCTCACAAATTTAAATTTTTTTTGCATGGGATTCTCATTTATTATTAATTCTAATATTGAAGGGAAATATTAGTTAAATTATGTCAAAAAGGGGTTTTCTTTATGTTCTACGAGTCGTCCAAGAGCAAAAGCTGTCCCAATATGTTTTTTCAGAATCCATTTGAAACTGAAGAGGAAGCAGTGATAAAGACATTAACCATCGGATAAATGTCAAGACAAAAAATATTGGACAGAAAAAGTTTCGTTGAGTTTGGAAAGATCGTTATTTTGTTTTCAGGATTGCAAAAACTTCTTTCATCCATTAATAACATTTGCTCTTCTTGTGACACTGCGAGATCGAAAGGGCTCCCATCTTACTTGAGAAGATTTATAGGGCAATAAAAAAGTACTTGCAGAACTCCTTAAAATTCGCTGAGAAGAGTGATCTTTGACAGGTACAAGTGATAACAGAAATTTGCTTCCAAATAATAAAAACAAGCGATTTTTCAATTTCAGATATTTTTTTCGTCCCAGTAATGGCAGCTGTGGATTTAAATTATAAATGGCGAAAGATCAGCAAAACTTTTTACTGAATTGGATGGACTGAATGAAGAGGAAATAAACACTTTCAGAAAAGCAAGAAAAGAAACAAATGAAGAAAAAATTTAAATTACGGCTTTTCAAAACTTACAAATCAAGTTCAATCCAATAAGTTTCCGATAAATTCAAGACGATTTCAAAGTTAATATTTCACTTTAAAAAGAGAAAATTAAGATTATATACACAGAACTGAAATTACAAATTCCATTCAATTTGAAACAATAAGTTCCTGATTTTCCTAAAATGTGGTCAATTAATTTTCGAAAAACATAGAAAAGTAGGTGAAATAGTTTGAAAACTTTTGTATGAGGTTTAATGTTACTTATCGATATCGCCATCTTAATATTTATTTGCATTTTTTTGAATTTCATAGAATGAAAAATTACTTATTATTTATATTACTTATTACTTACTACCATGCATAAAATTTGAGGTTCTTTCTAGAAAATACTTTAAAATAGTAAAAATAGACCATATACAGTAAAACCCCGTTATTACGCTCCCGCTTATAGCACTATCCCGTTCTTTATGCTCCTTTCATACGGTCCCTGGAATTTTCTATATAACTCTGTATACTTTTACCCTCTTATAACGCTTCAAATCCCGCTTGTAGCGCTTTTTTTATATCGGAAATTTGTATCAAAAAGAAATGTAACACTGTAAAGATTCTTTTCTTTCCCTGGTAGGAGGGAATCTTTGAACTCTGTGAAGTGCGGGTCTGTGATACAGTAAGTTAGTGCAAAATGTCGAAGCGGAAATCCCTTTCTATAAGTGAAAAATTGCAAATTCTCCATAAGTACGACGAGAATTCTACACTGTCAGAAGGATTTCGCAGAATCTCTAGGAATTCCCTCGTCCAGTCTGCGATCAATAATAAAAAATAAGAATGGAATTATCAATGCAGCGAAGGGTGGTTGCAAACATAAAAAGGTAAAGTGTGGAAAATATGAAGATGCTGAGGAAATTCTATTTGAATGGATTCATCAGTGCCTTTAAGTGGCCCAATCATTCAAGAAAAGGCGCGTGAAATAGCGGGCAGTGCACTAAATCTGCTCCAAAAATATATTAGTGTTGCTCCTAGTGGTGTATCAATTGATGTTAATAGTTACTTGAACCAGATTGAAAATGTCTTAATTCATAACAGTAGCGCACACACACGGCAAAACACAATCAAAGATTTTTTTAATAGGAAATAAGCTCACATTTGCACTATATCTATTGCAGAATCAAGTATCTTTCCTGTAAAATGGTGTCTAAATGTTTCCCCATCTCATAAATCATTTCCCGTCTGTAGCGCTATCCCGCTTATTACGCTTGTAGGTCATGGTCCCTTGACGAGCGTAATAACGGGGTTTTACTGTACTTTAAAATTTAAATAAGTTTTATGATATCTGTAATAAAAAGCTTGTAATAGTAATATGGATAATTATTTAAACTTCCAATAAAGATAAAAAAAATTAGTTAAATATAAATTGAAATCCCATCATATATATTATAAGTAAGAATTAGGTTGTAAAAATCATATACAAACAAACCATACTTCTTCCTTAAATCTTCTCTTTTATAATAAATATTATTAAACATCATAACACCAGAAAATAAATGTCAAACTACATTTATTAACTGAAAAAACGAATTTTCAAGGAGATAATTATGATCTTTTATTATTGTTGTATTGACGTTTTTTAACTGTTAATGTCAATATTTTGAGGTCATTGTTGTAATAGAATCTCGTCAATTTATTGTTATTGTAAAAAAGGCTTGAAAAAGAGGAGACGGTTAATTTTTTATCTCCTTGAAAATTCGTTTTTTCAGTTAATAAATGTAGTTTGACATTTATTTTCTGGTGTTATGATGTTTAATAATATTTATTGTAAAAATCATATTGAAATAAAGGAACAAAAGCAAAAAAACATCGAAAACACCCTCCTTTTCTGGTTTATTCTTAGAATTCGAGACTTTTCCTTCTCCAAAGGGTTCAGATTTTAAACTGATTAAAAAAACAAATCTTTCACATCACGCTGCTCACTGGTAACGTAGGCGTTTAGTGACATTAATATTTCAGACCAATGTATTATCGAAATGAAATTAAAATCCTTAGTTCAACAGAAGTTTTTTCGGTGTTTATTGGAACATTTAACAGCTTCCAGATGGAATAACAATAGGAGTCCGGCAAACAACTTTCTTTTTTTCTGGAAAATGGTGCAGCCAATATCCCTTGGAAAAGGGGTAAATTGCTTGGTACAATTGCTTCGAGCTGTGAAATGTCTAATCCACTGAAAGAATATTAATGTCTGTTTTATTCAATTCAAACCAATTTTCATTCGACCAATCCCTAACGCGACAGTTCGCTTCAACCGCAGTAACACCTGTACGTAATGCCAGTGTGAATTCCGATTCATAACTCAGCATATTAACGATTCACACAAGAGTGGTCTCCTCTACTTATTAGAACAATCAATACCCACTTCCCCATTTCATATTTACATCAACTAATATCCCCCAAACCTCCATCTTCCATTGCTAATAGAAAAGCAATTGCAAGAAATTGAATCTTCGAATTGCCATTAGATTCCAAGATTTTCTTCCAACTGTCAACAAGTAAGGGTTAATTGAAAAATTTTACACATTATAAAATAATCTTTATTTCAATTTAATTTGATCAAACTAAGTTTTTTCAAGATATTAAAAAATCAGCAATAAATCAGCTGTTGTCAAATGATGTGGTGGGAAGATATAGAAGACAAACCGTCCACTTTGCTGGAATTAGGTATAAACTACGTCTGCTATACACTTGGACTGCTTTTTAAAAATATTTGAAACTGAAGATGTCATTTTTTTTTTTTAGGATTTCAGGGTTTCTTTTTTCTTAAGTTTCAAAAAATTTTCGTTTTGAAATCCATTTGTTTTTAATAAAACAAATGTAAATATCACTATTGTTCTTTTGATAACAATTCGACTTATTTCTTAAAGCTTTATTTCCTTGATTTTCATGTCTCTTTATAAATAAGAGGTTGACATATTGTGATAAATCAACCGGAGACAGATATGTATCTTCAACAACAAACGGATAAAAATAGATTACCTAGTAATGGCAGATCTCTGCTGAATATGGAATATTGTACAAAGTTAATTTTTAGATCACTTAATTCCAATTCATCATTAATTTTAAATTCATCTACGGTTTATAGCAAACAAGAGTATCTAAGTTAGTCAAATCCTTAAACAACTCCTAAAGGTGAGTTGTTTAAAAATAGTTCGATAAATAAGTCTAATATTTAGATCATGTCAAAGGGGAAAAAAAATTTAGACCTTGAAAGTCCTGAGTTATTGGAGCTTTAGGCAAAGTTAGTTATTACCTAACTTGTGCTAAATCAAATAAAAAACTTTTTGTATTTCTCATTATCAGAAACTTCATTATTAAGTACTTCAAGAATGCTTTATTAATTTATTAGCTAAAAGAAAAATAACAGGCCTATTAATTTAATCTTTTACAGCAATTAACATACACTAAATACTTCATCATAATTAATTTAATACAGAAAAATACTGTAAATAATGTTGACGAGTAAAAAAAGAAATCCAAATTTGTCTACTTGCAAGTAATCTCTACTTTTAATGATAATTTCCAGTTCCGATAATCCCTTGTTTAGTATTAAGTCACCTGCAAAGGTTGTTCTGTTTACTCCAAAAACAAATTTACTTATCCCGCCTTTCAAGGGATTTGCCAGCTTACAGAGAGTGTAAAACTTCATCAAACTAAGTGAAGGCCTAACACTAGATAAATAGAATAAAATCGTCTCCACTTGTTCAATTAAATAAATATGTTCAGAGTTATTAATGATGAATATTCTGTAAAAGGCTACAGAATGTGAAGCACCAAAGTGATTTGGAGGCTAACTAAAAAATTTCAAGAGGATAATCAACTAATTAAATAATCTATTAAATGTCAAATAAAGATGAGAATTATGAAATTGGAGAAATATCAGCAACTTTCGGGACATATTTTAAATCATGAATTACTTTGAATTATTCTATAATAAGCATTTTGAAATATATGCTGTAGATATAGTCGTTAAAGATTTATTTACTAACTTATCGATTGTTAGTGAAAAGAAAGGTAAAGGTGTTCCACTAGATGCAATGTACGTCCTTAGGTGCACAACATGTAGGTTTAAGCTTTCAACGATATTCGAAAAATGGGACTAGCTGAGGTCAGAGGATAATTTCAATGCCCCTCGCCTTTTACCTAACAGTAAGAAACACGGGGCCCATTTGACAGAAGACTGGGTGAACCACAGAGTCCGTCTTGAGGAGTAAAAGCGCGAAAAAACTCCCTGACCGCTACCGGGAATTGAGCCCGGCTCCTTCAGTCCCATTAAACTAAAACACAGAGTTACAGAACCTACAGTTAATTTTATCAATGGACTATCAGTTACAAACGACCGTAAAAAAAGTAAACTAATAATTCCTGCGATAACTTCTACTTAATAAAAAGTAGGATTCAAAACTGGATTTTTTTTAAATAATAGTAACATTAACTGATAATTATCTATTTACTGCATTAACTATACCCCAACTGGCATTTTCATAATAGCGCTTTAGTTTATAGAAAAAAATCTCTTCTGTATTTATTAACAGGCTGAGAAAATATATGGTACACAAAGAAAGCTGGCACGTGACTTTTTATCTTAACTTTGCATATTTAATTTTGTAGTTTCATACCAAGAAGAGGTTTTTATAGAATTGTAACTTACTGTATATGATACAATAACTTTTACTAAATTAATTCCTTATTTTTAAATCTTTGAAGGTATTCCAACTGATGAGAGTCAATAACTAGAAACATCTGTCTCCCTAAAAAAATTCTTGACGCTTCTAGGTTGAGAAGTGAAGAGTAACTTTAATTCCTTAACAGAGTTTCTTTCAGTAAATAGATAAGAAATGAGGCTTATTTGCCAATAGATTCTGCAAAGAGAATTATTAGTTGAATAAGAAATGATAGCCGATCCTCATTCAAAAGGAAGTTCATTATACGTCTTTGTATTTATGTAAATATTCAATCTGTAGACATCAGAATTGTTAAATTACTTTCTGTAAGTTTATTTAAAGCAAAATTTGACCGCTAAGTAAATTTACTTTCAATTTCACTGTAATAATATTTTCATAGTCTCATTTCGTTGCCACAAGTGGTAACTTGGATATTTGGTTTGGGACTCTAAATAAACAACTACTTCCTAATCTTTACAGCCAGCATTTGATGATAACCAAGAAAGGACAGATAATTTATCAAATTTTCTCACTAGTTCGCTCAGCTGTCGCTAGAGTTCGCTGGTAGCAAAAATATGCGAGACAATATTCCCACTGGAGAATAGAAGAAATAAAAAATATTAGCAAGACAAGATAATTTTAAAAATTTACGAGAATTATTTCAATTGAAATGCGTTAAATAAACAAAGTAAATGATCGCAGTTATATTGGCATCCATCCGGTACCGCAGGTCATCATTTTGATGGACTATTTTATTCAGTTCACTGAAACTGCAGGAGTCACGTTCAATATTTGACACCCGATTACAGTCTATATGTGATTGCATCTAGTGTTTTTAATGTTAATTAGTATTCCTCATTACATCATTTTTGATAAATAATGGAGTGTTCATAATGGTTAAATACATTTGTACGCATTTAGAAACAGGTTATGAATTGCATTCTAATTAGGGAATAAAAGCTCAGGTTTCTTATAATTATGGGAATTCAATGCATGTCTAGAATTCGATGTGTATTTAATGATGTTAAACCATAAGACTCCATGTAGCAATTTTTAGCTTTGCTTATCACAGTTCACAGTAGCGCTGAAGAATATGGCAACGGTATGAGCCCGATTTCAAAAAAATATTATTTACAGTGAGAATATTTGTATGATATTTGTCTTTATTAATAGACAACAAAAGTTTCATTGTTGTTTTAAATTCACGTGACGTCTGATATCAATAACAGGTAAATTTAGTTATATTTACACCTTTCAAATGATTGACTACATTTTCCAAAGTAATTTTTTAGGTAATGACAATGTCTTTCTAAAGTCAAATACAAGGAATTTGCAGAAGATACGAACCTACAGAGAGTAAGTAATACTAACTTCTTAGTACTCTTATTTTGTACCAAGATGTTTACTAAAATAGGGTTGTTGTTCGCGAAATTTTGAAACATGAAACGTCATTATAATAAAACAATAGACCTATGTAAAGGATCTATATTCCTTTATAACAATTTGGAAAAGCCGTTCCGGCACAGCCTTGTGGACAAGACGGAAGCTTGCCACAACGCTGATATGTCAGAATCTTGGTTCGAATCGCGGCGTGGATGTTTGTTTCTCCTTCAAAAGGAGACAAAGTCTGACTTGTCATCTAAACGACAGCAGTATATCACCCCCATCATGCAATGTAACTCTCCATGACTTATCCCCTGATCCATTTTTGGATCTTAAGTCAAACAATTTGGAAAAAATCAAGTATTTACGTTTGAAAATAAGCTTTTCAACAAAAATTCGAATTAAAAAGATTGTATAATTTTATGAGGCTTACTTCTTTTAAGTGTCTGAAGATTTGCAATGAAATTAAGTCATCATAAAGACTCCCAAAGCTGTAAACAAAAGTTCAGGAAACAGGTCTCCACTTTTCCTGAAAAGAATTTGCTTCTTTATTAAGATTCAATTCATTAATGGAATTGAAAACAGCAGATTCTTCTAGAAAAGCCCAAAGACAATTACACAACAAAGTGAAGTGACTGTTATCGAGGTTTTCATTATAATATTTGGTCTAGAGAATCGATAAGAAAGGACATGGAAAGGTGAAGGTAAGAAAGAAGACGAAGGAAAAACCAATTGCTGTTAATCCAATACGACTGTTTACTCCAGAATTCATTGGAAGATTCGAGAGTTAAACAAAGCAACTTTTCAGTTTGTGTAAAGAAAAAAAAAGAAGACAAGAAAGGATTTGAAAAATCACGTGATCTAAACAGACTCACTTGACTCCTACGATCACTTCAAGGAACCTTTAGATCACTGAAAGTCAACAAGACGTCTCTTAGCAGCAGCAGCACTCATTCGAACACTACAGAGTTTGGATGTTAGCTAAGAAAGAATTATTTTAAGAGAAAATAAATGTCCTAAAGTTTGAAACAATTAGCAAGTTTTTCTTTGATATTTATTAGCCATTTTAATTTAAACTTTTATATGCGTTTCAAATTTTTATCCCATTTTTATTTCAGGGTTGTTTTAGCTCTTATTGAAATAAGGCTTCTTAGAAAATAATCCGAAATACATTTTTTATCCAGAAAAATTAAAAAAATAAATAAAATCATAATCGAAATTACTCCATTAACAAAAAATGTTAATTGTAATCATTTATGTTTATTTCAATGAAAGGTGATTACAGGAAGGACAACCTCTTTAGAAAGTCTAGGAAATAGTCTGACATAAATCTGACAGAATTTTAAAACATAACTAAAGGCGACAAAGTTATGTTATGTCAAACAATTCTATAAGCAGCTTCCAAGGTTTCTTTTAACTAGAATTTCTACTGAAGTGCTCTCACGCATAAATACCGAAGCTCTGATGAAAATCTGAGAATATCTTGTGAAGGAAATTCAGTTTCTTGCAAAAAAAAAACATTACAATGAAGTAGTTGCATCAAATTTTGTAGATATTTTGATTTTTTTGGTTGTTGTTCCATATTTTGTATAGATTTATTTGGATATTTAAAGTAAAAAAAAAACACGTAAAAACAATCAGCGTCAAATGAATTGGCGATAGAAAGACTTAATTTTTTCCTTCTATCTCTGGAAATTTCAGAGTTTCCTTCCTGTTCGTCTCTTCCAGTAAAAAGGCAATTAAAAATCTCAAGCATTAATATAAAAAAAAGCATCGTTTTTAAAACCAAGTTTCTTTGAAAAGTATTTGCTTAGATCTATCCAAAATCCCTCGCTGCCAGTCTATTTCTATACATTTATATAAGAGTAGAGACTGATAAAATATTTGAGATGTAACAGACACCAATAATTCATCACTAGTCAAATATCCAGTCAATGGACAAGAGCATCGCAAGTATCCAAAATGTTATGGTTAAGATTTCAATAGATTTAACGGAATAGGAGCAACAAGCTGTCAGAGGCACCTAAGATATTATTAGACGTAAGGAACTTCAATGATAGACATCGGATGCTCCAATTATACTAGTCAACGGGTAAATAAAAGCGGCGAGAGGAATCCAAGCCTTTAGACAAGCCAGTCTTTTGAGTTTTGATTGATATATGGATCATCGGAAAACAGCGGCGGACGGAGGGGTTGTGATTTATAAGAGACGCGGGATTCTATCGCGTGGTACATTAAAGCTTATCTGAGAAATGACGAGCAGCGAAAATTGATTGAGGTTCGGGAAAATATAGATATTAAGTCTACGAGAATGAAAAGATCTTTTCAGCCTCGAAATGGAAAGCGAAGAGGTAGTTGTGGGGCGAAAGAAGAAGGTGGGAGAAAGAAGAAGAGATCGTAAGGAAAGAAAAGGAAAGGAGAAGAAAAAAAAAATGAAGGACTCATAAATTGAACGTTTTCTTTGTCGTCAGTTTCGTCTTCCGCAATTATATTTCCCGCCATTTCTATTAACATCTTTTTATTATTGTGTCCATTCTTCATTCTCGTAGCAATGAAGTAGTTTACAGTTATAAACTATAAAAATGATGAATATAAAGGCAACTTGAAATAAATTCATATTTAAATCAACAAAGAAACCCAAAGGAATTTCCAATCGAACTTTTTTCTACAAAACAGACAAATGAAGTAGCGAAACCTACTTAAAGTGGAACTATCTTGTGACTGAACACATCATGAAAAGGAAATATTAAATTTCTAACACGGATTTACGTTTCTCAAGACTGAAATGAACAATTATCCATTTAACTTATTAAAAATGTAATAATTAGGCTAATCTTAATGTTAATGACATTTTCCTGATTTTTATTTTATATTTTTAAATGGATATAAATATTTCTGCAAGTATTCCTTATATGGGTTTATTGTACACGTAAATACATATTTTGACCTTATAGCTTTACAGTATACTGTCATTAAAAATAAGAATTTATTATCGTTGTATTTTTATCTAGAAATTTTCTTCTGTGTATTGGTAAGGAAATTTGTGTCTGGCACTAGTTGCCACTTAGCCTGAAATCGTGTTTTTTGTTCGAAGATATTATTTTGAATTTTAGAATTTTGAGGCATTTTTTTTTTCAAAGAATTTTTGGATATTAAATTCCAGGCCATATAATAATTTTACATAATAGATATTAAAATTAAATATTTATTTTTTAGCGTCCCTGTAGACCATTGCTTCTCAATCTTTTTCGTTCATGGCACACTTTTGCATCAGTAGAAGTCCCGCAGTACACCAAACTTCTTCAAAGGTTTTTGTGCTATCACAGAATCCTTTGAAAAACAGCTAAGATTTACCAAAATAACAAATCTGCTTTTAAATAAAAGATATCCTGGTTATAAAAATTTCCCGATTTGAAGGAGAGTTAATATTTTATTAACCTTCATTGTTAGAATGAAACAGAATCTATTTCCAATTTCTGTTATTTGATGTTAAACTGTATTCTATTCCAGAGCCCGTGTAGCTAAATGTGGATTCCAGATGCATTCTTACAGGTTAGAATTTTCTCACTGCACAATAAAGGCACGCTCATGGCACATCGGTTGATAAACACTGCTGTAGACGGAAAACGTAGGGGGAAAGCTCTTATGTTAATTCTGTCCGTCTGTCACCACATCTACAGCCCAACTATAAGTCGGACAGACATGAACGTTACCGGAACGCTGATGACATGTAGATGGGTTTCGATTTGCCGACATTTCCTGTTCGGTGATAATACTTAAGACAGTACTTGCAACAACTTACAGGCATTCAGAGTGGTTTTATTCAATTGTTTTCGTAGCCCTGATTGGTTAGTACACTGCCATGACCAGGATTCCTTTTAATATCTTGTTTTGATTATCTTTTGTTCTTAATTATATTTTATATTCGTTTAATCATTATTTGTAGAAAATGAAATAAGCACGGGGTGGCTGTGGTTTCGTCTAAACTAGAAACAAGTTTAATAAGATAGTGGACTATTGCCACACTAGGCATTAATAATAAAACAAAGACATGTTTCGATGAGCCCCAAATAAAAGAAATGCTCACGTCATCAGAAATAAAACGAACTAAAATTCAAACGAAAAAGAAAGGAGCAATCAGCGGCAAGGTCATGTGACGCCGACCGATTGCTTATTAGATTTATTCCAATTCGAAACATTTTTTTTTTGCATTGTTTTCTTTTCTTTCTTTCGTTTTATTTTTAAATTACAAAAATGTGTGAATGTCGTTCTCGTTATGATTGGCAGTATTTTGTAAAACTATTTAAATAAAATATGAAAGACTTTTTGCATTTACAATGCTGTATTATTCGTAAACTTTAATAAACTGATCGATTTACGACGTTCTAAATCTACACAGGAACTGTTATCTCTAAAACTTCGAAGCGAGCAGAAACCTTTCTTGTTAAAATAAAGAATTAAACCTTGATTGATTTATAATTAGAAGGAAAAAATGTCTTGCAAACATTTTTTAAGTTATTAAATTTAAATTAAGGAAAAGTGGTACGATATGAGGAAAAACTTTAATTTAAAATATTCATCATAAGTTGGTTGATTTATTATTATCATTATTATTTTAAGTGATAAATGAACTTGACTAATAAAATTTATGGATGCTTTCACCATTTAATAAACTCTGGAATAATTAATTTTCAACCAAATGTTTTGCCTCAATTGCCGCTGAGGAACGCGTAGACAGTCTTTGGTGCATTTTGCATATCAGGTGGATAAGCATCAGGGAAGTTTCACTAACTATGTAAATCCGAGCTTAAATCTCTTTAATCCAGTAACGGATCGATGTTGAAATCTCTTTACCAAAAACAGCTGAATTCGTTGGCTCAAATGAGAGGTTGGAGCAGATGGAGGGTCCATTTTCGTGGTCCACTTCCCGCTGCCAGCCAAGCATTTGGTGGAAACCCCCTGGCTACAAAACTCGATTCTGCGACTAACACATCCCAAGGGAAACCCAATATATGCCACGCCAATCACAACGGAAACATATATACAATGACGGTGCCGCATTAATATTAAACCAGCGCCAAGTGTAGGACGAGCTGAATTTTAATGGAGACGCAGGAAGCCAAGCACAGGACTTTTTCAGATCCTGAAACGGCAAGAACACTACTGCGCTCCATAGAACGCAAGCAGGGAATAATTGAACGAAGAAAGAATAATAAATGCCCCTTGCGCGCGCGCGAATTTCTTCGCTTTAATACCCTGCGGCCGGCAGCAAAGAGTATCATCCCCCGAAAGACTATTGCCAAAGAGGCAATTCTCGTTAGTTAAGTGACGACTGCGATTGGGAATTCGACGGTGGACGAGAAGAGAATTTCCAATTTTCTATACACCCCCACAAGCATCTAGTGCTCTTTTATTAGGAGCAACAAATACGTCGACAGAATGACAACAAGTGACATCATAAAAACACTCAAAAGAATGATGGAAAACTTATTGATTGCTTCCAATAAATTGATTCTTAAAGAAGAGCTGAACGAAGAAAAACAAAAAATCATTAGCCATTGATTCAGGCAGAGGTATTTTTAGTTAATCCCAGAATCCCGCATCGTTAATGAGTTGCATTCAAGATCTAGGTCATCTATATTCATTTATCAATGGCAAAGATCTGATAGGGAAAAAAATAGAGACAAGTTGAGACCAATTGCCCGATTCGCTGTTTGTGTAACTTAAAAGTCATAGCAACAACCTCCCACAAACAAATTAATGGTAACACGTTAAGAATCACCAAAACCAGGAAACTCGAGCTGAATTAATACAGGTTTAAGGAATAACATCAATTCTAATTATTTTTAAAAGTAATTAATGTTTTTTTTTTTTTTTTTTTTTTTAAAAAAACCCACTGAACTCTTCAAAAAATTTTCAGAAATTTCTTTTTTTATTCTCTCAACACAAAGCTATTCTAACTTACGCAATTTTGCATCCAAGTTATTTTTTATTTTATTTTTTTCGTTATTAGATAATTTCTTGATTTTGTTTGGTTAAGTAAGGTTACAATTTGCATTGTTGTTTTTTTTTGTTTTTGTTCTTTTCTTCCTTTATTGCCTTTCTATTTATCTAGTAATTATTAAACACTTTTTTCTATATTCTTATTATGCTTATTTTAAAACCGGTTTTAAATGAATGCGTTGTTTTTATTTCCTCCAACTTCATCTGGATTCAATTGAAGATTGTTAGCGATAGATAAAATCAAGACTATCTCGGAACTAACAAGCATCGTTAAATATATACAGTATATATATATATTTAAGTACAGATATCACGTTATATTGAAATTAATTACTTATGTTTAAAGCATTTTGATCTAAATTGAACCAGAGATGGAAGGGGAAAGGGTAAAGGAGAAACTACCACTTACACAAACTCTTATTATGAAAATATTATAAGTTAGTCTATTAATTTAGTGGTCGATTCATTATTTAGTATCATAAGAAAACAATATTCAGTCATCTTGATGACTGTACTTCGTTACCCAAAACTGTCCTTAAACTCTTATTGGCAAATGTAATTAATCAAAGACACGGAGTTAATATTTGTCGAGTAAATTAAGACGAAGACATACTGTAGGGAGGAGGTTGCAATTGTTTACATCTTCCTCCCACAGCTTCGGCCCAGGTGCCTGAGTAACGCTTAAGTGTGAATGGGGATTAAGAGGGCTGAACATGCGATTGATTTATAGCCCGACGAGTGGCACGCATTTGGCTCTCTTCACCCTTCCAAATAATTATTGATTATCTGAATCCAGGGAAGCGTCAACCGAGCCAAGATCTTACAATGTAAGATGTCTGCTTCGATCACCTTTAATCGAGATAGAGTTAATAATCTTTTGTCATTTCCAGGGGGTGTTTCCATAGTTCAATGAAATCCTTCTGTCACCCTACCCCTCTTCCAATTTAGTTGAAGACAACAACTACGACTTATTGAAATTTATTGGGAAGGATTTATCATTTATTAAAAATTATTATTTAAGTAATTTTAGACCTTTTTCCGTTGTTAAAGATCAAGGCATTTACGAAAGTGGTTACCTTGGAAAGATGTAAAGACAAATTATCACCAGAATTCTATCATTCGACCAATCAAAGTGAATGGGGCTTTGTATAATTTGCATCAAAATATCCAATCCTTAAACAACCCCAATGTTGATCAGAAAATAAGAAGACGAAGTGGGTTAACGGTAGAAACTAAAAAATTCTGACTTGACAAATTCTGAGCAAGTTTTGTTCTCTATGGAGAGTTCAGAAATGATAGACTTTGCAATCCTGTTTTCCGAAATAGCATCAAACAAAAGCAATCTTCATATTTAGGGTAAATTCTAAGATAGTGTTTTATGTTTTTATTTTTCCTTTCATGAGGCTTCAAAACCTTAAAAATCATGAAATTTTGTAAAAGACATTTTTCTCTCTTATGAAATTTTAATTCAAAAAGGACAAATAAAATAATGAATGTATTTTTGTTTTCCTACAGTCACTGCTTTCAAGTCAATTCAGTTCATCAAATTCCTTCTAATATTAAAACTGCAATAAACTTCCGTTGTTCAGTGAATAACAGAAGAAAAGTCAGTCGTTTGTTATTTATTTGTTTTCCTTCTTTTTTCTTATTTTATTACAAAGACTAAGACTTGCTTTCATTTAAGTTTAATATCGAGGTTTGGCCTTTCGTCGATATTTGCTTTCAAAACTCATTTTTAGAATTCAAGAAACTTTTGTTTTAACATTAACAAATGATTGTCGTTAAGTATACTTCTATTCGTATGAATTCCGACAAATAAAAAAAATAAAAATAATTCTATAATGCTTCGGCCGTCTTCATCTTATTTTTAAGAGGTCTTGTTAGCATTAAATTTTCAATCTCAAATTTTCCTTATCTAACTTTCATCTGAAGTGATGTTAATCTTAAGAATATTTCATAAAGATTTGAAAGATTTCTCTCACAACTACCCCTTCGCAAATGAACCGGGGCCCTGTTTTCTTTAAATAAGTTATCATGTGATGTATTTCATTTAGAATTCACTAGTAATTTAGCGATCGTTTCAATGAAATGTTATTTAAAGAACTTCATTTATTTTATTGATTGAAATTTCGTTCAGACTCTCTACGTCCACAATTCCATCAATTGAATTGTAATTAAATAATCTTTCAACATGCGACCCATCTGTGCAAAGTATTAAAGGAAAATTCATTTAAGAATCAAAATAACATTTTTTTTAAAGAAAAAGATATAAATAAAAATTTAAAGTAGCAGTTCAAAATTACGCAAGTAATTTGCTCCCTTGTGCTTCAAATAGGAGTTTAGAAATTTCTAAATAATTTCTAAATTGATTGAAAATTACCTTAGTCAAATCTGATTTCTTCAGATTCTAAGGTATTTTATGAAGCAATAAACTAAAAACTATGCGTCATTGGAGTTTCTCATTCGTGATTTAATTGAAACTACTGCTGACCCTTAACCCCAATGATGAGAAAATGAACTAGCATCAGAGAAGTGGGAGAGGATTGGGCTGATGAGTCCGTAGAAGGACGAAACGGCCGTTCCCAATTCCTTCCCGTAATCTAAAATCAGAAAGGCAATTTCTTCTTTTGTTCAGGTGCTGTTTTCTTTTTCTTATTCACATATTCCCCCAGCACGTTAAATTTCTTTATTATCATCAGAGAAGTAGTCAATAAGTTTTAATTGGGTTGGAAAATAATTCTCCAATATTTATGAAGGAACAAGACCCTTGTTACCAAAACTAAATTCTGTTTTCTTGATATTCTAATTTTTATTCTTTTATTACTTTTTTCTACCATTCTCTTTTGTATTCTTGAGAACGATTATAATATGTTTCAATTTTTCTTTATTTCTTTTTTTCGAGAATTAAATTGTGTCAAAAATTTTTGTGGCCCTAAAATTTTGAGATATTGGAAACTGAGAAACCTTATCTGATGAGTTTTAAAAGATAACAGTCCCAAGATAAATTTGAAAACTGATAAAAATTTGAGGTACATTTCTAATGAGAGATTCTGTAGATTAACTTCGAAATAACTGCAAATTTTCATTATCCTACTCTCAAAAATAAATCAGTTAAGAAAGAAATCCACGAACAATTTCTTTATATAAGGGAAGTTTTAATTAATTTAATAGACTTTTGAAGTACCTTTTTCCCTCCTGATCTTAATACACCCCTGACTCGTCCTGGAAAATAACATTACCTCCCTGTGGGTAACCAAAGCCTCACTTTTATTTCCCCTCTTCCACCTTCTGGTTTCACAAAAAAAGCCACATCGGGATACAACCCCCTTCCGTGGATCTGGAAAAAAGCAACAATTAAAAAACGAGAAGAGCAGCGTGGTTCCCCATTTGGCCCCCCTGTGACTACAAAGGCTATAGCCCCAGCTGTTCACTTCATCACAACTCCCACAGCTACAATCACACTTTCAAGGCTTTGCTTTAAAACAAAACCCTATTTTTCAACGTTATTTCTTTTCAGAGTTTGGAGGCAAATGCTAAAATCCATTATTAAGTTTTGGCGGCTTTAAATTTCATTAATTTGTCCGAACTTAAAAGAACGCCCTCAAGAGCATTCATAAACATGTAGTTTCGTTTTGGTCTATTCTATTGTCTAATTAGCAATGGAATAAATCAAAGGGCAACGCAGCTTTGCGGTCCACAATGCTCAAAAGAGGCGATTTTCTAGTGACTGATAAATAATACCAATGTCCAAGGTTTGCGTTGATGTATATTACACATTTAGGAAGCTTGCTTATTGTGTGAAAAATACTAGTATTATTCAACGACGAAAGCTGGATTATCAGGCCGTCTCTGTTGCTTGAAAGGCAATTTTATCACCGAGGCTGGTTGGTTTAAGGCGTTTCCGAGGTTATTTCGGCTTACCGATAGTCGTATCTATTAAACTGCGAGTCGCCAATACGTCTCGCAAACTCTGTCTAAATGTCGTGTAGCTAATAGGAGCGGAGTGCATGGCAAGCCATAACTGAGTCATTCTTAACTTACAAATACGTCTAATAACTGCTATTTCCCTGATCGATTACTTTCTATGCGAATTCGGTATGTGAGTATTTTCATCAACCCAGCTAATGCCACCCATTTCGTGAACGATAGGGTCCATTCAAAATGCACCAAGCTGTTCGTGATGGTTTACCATCGAATACCCCCCTGTCGATCAATACACAGACCTTACTATTTATGCAAGTGACAGCTCCGCCTATTCAAAACGTCTTTGAACCAGTATAGGGAAAAAATAGCGAGAAAAACAAATGAAGTCAAGCGAAAAGGTGGATGTCTGCGCCGGGGAATATAAATCAATACCAACACAGGGTGGATATGCAACCCATCGCCTTTTCAATATTCTAAGGAAATATTTACGAACACAATCTCCCTGATTGCTAATAACTTTGCGCGAGCTGAGTTACCCTCAGGTATTATCTTTGTTTTCTTGCCTCCTCCTTTTCTTTTATTCGTCGTCTCAACCGAAGCATTCAATTTTAAACACAGTTATTTCAGGAACAACTATCAGAATCAACGAAGAAGGTCAGGAAGGAAAGGAAGAAAGAAAACAAAGACAGAAAAAAAAAGAAGAAAAAAAAAAACCAAGAAGAAAAAATCCAATAATAAGTTTGCTCGTGTAGGAGTAGATCACTTTCAATTAGAAATTAATTTCAATTTAATTTAACAGAAAAGCAGCCGAATAAATCTCAGCTAACATTATGGAAATGAGGTATTTTTGATGTTGATGTAAACTCTCACAACTTAAATATTACCCATAATACACTAATAGTTTTGAATTTCAAAATTATTTCCAAACCTATTCCCCACTTAGTCTTCTTGGTTGTGGAATATCAATTGATTCAAGTTAGAAAATATCTAAATTCTGTCTCAACTATTTTAACAAATTCCATAGTATTTCTGGAAGACTTATGCTTTTATAATCTTTCCTCATAAATCTTATTCTTTTTGTAAAGAACGTCTTGCATTGGATTCAATGATAATACATGGTTAGGTTGGATTGGGTTTAAATAAATGAAATAAATGATTATTACAATATTGTCTTTTTTTTCCTTCAGTTTTAAATTACATCACTTTCAAGTCAATTTAATGTTTAAATTTAAATTTTCTTTTAAGCTTTTAATAACAAAAGAAGAATGTCCTGAATAGAAATGAGTTCGATATTTTAATAACTCAATAGAATCATCGTCTTTTACTTAACAAGGAAAAATATACTAAGTTCAGACATTTTGTTTATTTACTAAATATTTTAATAGGATAAAATATATAACTTATCAGGACTACTTTTTTAACTGCAAGGTTTAGGGATATTATTCTCTTTCCTTAGGGAGAAAAAAAATTTTTTCCTTCAATTCCTAGCGGGCCCCCTAGGTTACAGCTTGCCTGTAAAACATAGGAGACCGCTCTTGCTTTTATGCTTGCTGATGTCACAAACTGTAGTGGCCAAACGGTTGGATATTAGAATGAAACCTTCACCACTGCGTTCAGCATCAAAAAGTAGGTGACCTCGTCCAAAAAATCAGACGTCTAGTACCACTCCCTGACCAGATGTTAGGGAGTCAAAAGTGGTCGCTTCCGATAAAGAAAACGGCGGTAGACGTTCCCCCAATATAGACCCTTCTGAACACATTTTGTTTATAAAATTGTGCATATTATGGGGCCGCTTTGATTTTGACGCTGTCTAAAAGCGTCCTTATTTTACTTAGTCTAATTAAGTTAGTATTACTGTTACTTAGTTGTAATATTCTTTACCTCATTCGCTTCAAGATATAACAAAAATACGTTTCTTCTCTTCTAATATTTTTTTTTTTTTTTTTTTTAAGCAACATTTAGTATCCAGAGAATGAATCGAGAGCTATAAAAGTAGAGTTCTTTATAAAGAACATCCCACGTAATTCAAATGAAACTGGGAGGCGTTGGAAGGAAGAGAAAATGCATCACTGAAACAAAAGACCCAAAATGGGATCTTTTTTTTTTCCTTCGAGCAACAAATGTTACCTATGAAAAATAAATCATTAGAAAAGAACGGAATGAAAATTCGTAGTGAAAAGAAATTCGTCATCTCCGTATCTTGATTTCATTATTCATAAAAACGCAGCCGTAGCAAATGGAAGCTTTTTTATTTGTTTAAATGAGAGAAAGAAAATGAAAAATACTGTTTATTTTTATCCATTTTTCAATGAAAAGCTCGTAGAAACGGACTTATTTGCCGAGTCGTTCCATCCACCAGGCGGCTTCATCTGATACAACATTAACCGGGCTTTTCATTTTGCACGAAGCTTTAGTTAATGTCAATATTCAATTCTGATGGATTAGTGCAGTGTCATCTGATTAAGCATCAAATGGAATTCACAAGGCCTAATCACAAGGCCTAAATACACGAGCTAATATGGAAGTCTGATAAAACAATTTTCTACAGAACAGTGACACAAGAGGGCATTCAAAAGGAAGAAATAGGATGAGTTTATTCTAAGCAAAGAAATCTTCTTTTGACTCTCATTCGTCTTAGAAAGATAACATGAACAAATTAAGACTACATGTTTATTTTTAAAAAACAGATAACAGTACAAGAAACAGTGAGATGTTTTTCAGACGCGCCTAATTTGCGTTTCTAAATATCTCCTGAAACTTCAAAGATATTCTTTGAATATGTTACGAGTTGCATAATAAACACGAAAAAACAACGAACCCGGAAATAAAAGGAATTCCTGAGAATTTAAGACAGATTCACTTAAGAAATGAAGATGGAAAAGACAACATGAAGATGGAAAAAGAAATGAATACAGGGAAAGAAACTGAATAGTTGCCTTCTTCCCTTCTTCCCTGAAGAACATTTATGTTATGTTTATTTTAAAGAAACATTGGGTAATGTTTTTATTTCATCCTGTACTTTTATATTCATTCCGTTTCATTTCTCTATTTTATAATTTTTTTATTTATTTTTATTTACTTCAAAAGCAAGTGTATATCTTTTCTTATGATTCTGCCATTTAAACCGGAAGTGATGAAAATAGCTGACGAATCGGTGACAGATTAAGATAAGCTAAAGCTTTTAAGAAATCCGTCATTTATTAAAACTGATAGTAATAAAACAAAATATAGGCCTACCTTGTTATTATTATTAAAATAAATAAGATCTCCAGTTCCCTTAAACCTTCAACATTTCTTAAAAAAGTGTGACCATTTGCAGAAATGGCATTTGTATTTCATGTGAATGGAGTCACTTGATATGGATCTGCATTTGTTTTTCAGTTTTTACATTTATCGCACTGAATATACGGATACAAGAAATATCCTTCTATTATATCGATTTCAGTACGTTTCCCGTTTTCTTTCTGTTTGCCCTCTGTTACAGATAATAATAACAAAGAATATATGAAATAATTGATCTATAAACCAACTGCTAATTTTATATTTTTATTAATCTAGTAATATGTTACTTACATTATCTTAACTTACTATATTTGCTACTGAGTAGATGATTTATTTCTTTTGCTTTACAAAAAAATAAAAGTAATTGAACTGATTTCATATTTAAATAAAAAGCTTAATCGCAGAAATTTATTAGGAACAGACGTGGATGTAAATCGGAAATCTTTATTTTTTTTCCAGCTCATTTGTTATTTTTGTGTTTTTTTTTTATTTATTTATTTTTTTATCATTTTAATCATTATTTTAAGTAGTAATATGAGTTTGTTTTTGTTTTTTTGCGGGGGACGGGTGTTTTTTGTTTGTTGAAATTAAATACAGAAGAATATATTACAGATTATTATTTTTGGGTTTATTTGGTACTTTTCAAGATACACTAAAGGTCAGATTTTAAGTATTTAAAATCAATTACCATTGATCATTTTTATCGTCTAGGTTATTTACATAACATTATAATTAAACGTTATAAATATAAATTAGGAAAATTATTAAATGGCAATAATTATTTGCATAAAAGCGTGTTTAGTGCAGAACTGTAATAATTAAGTTTTAATCTAATATATTAGATTATATATATAAATATATAATCACTCTAGTAAGTAGTACATACAGTATATCTTTGCAAAAATAAAATTCCAAATTTTACATAAGTACACCCTCAAATTATTTGATTTCAAGACATGCAGAAGATAAATATAATTTTCTTAAAAAAAAAAATAAGAAAAAAATATGGGAGGGCGATAACTGGGTTGGTGATCCCAACATTTATTTTAAGTTCGTCAGTAGTTGGTCGAATTTGTTACAGTTCTTAGTTTCTAGTCACTGAAGATGAGACGGAATCAGTATCCAAGACCTCATCCATCTCTCCACAAATTCATGGAAATCCAGCAATTCAAGTCATCTCGCTCACAAATCAACATTCAAGAAAGAAAGGGAATTTTGTTGGATTGTTATGCAAACGATTCATTCGAAACTCATCTCTTTAATTTGCGAAATAGAATCTGACAACCGAACATTAAAGTCCCCCCATTGGAAAACGAAATGGTGGCAGCAAAACAAAATACACAATGAACTCCGGTGATGACATCCACCCAACACTATTGAAATATGGGCAAAAAACAACTTCGTTAGGAAAAAGAAGAAAAAAAAAAATCCTCAGGGCGACCGCGTTCTTGAGTCAGCGCCACCTCGAAATTTTCGAGAAGATCGTCTCCCACACATCATTAATTCTGTCAAACGCAGGAGATGAAGTCCAGAAGGAAAAGGAAGGAGAGGACAAGATCACGATCGCTTAGAATACTTAAAAGGCAGAAAATAAACGACAACTTCACATGTTTAGTAGCCGCTGGCCTTTTCTTTTCTTTTTTTATCTTTATTTCTTTTTACGCGTCTGATAAAAACATCTTGAAAGGTGACAGTGAAAGATTATCGGGTCATTGTAGATTAAATCCAGCTGTGAATAAACAGAAGTCAAGTAAGAAAAAAAATATTAACAGGGATTTTTTTTTTGCTAATTTTTTCTTTCGTAGATTTTACCAAAGTAACGGGAAACAAAGAAAGATAAGATTTATTGAAACTTTTTTGTTATTTATATGTTTTTGTTTTGACTACCAAATGAGGAAATGTTTTTTGTTTTGTTTTTCCCTTAATCTGATCTATTGGAAATATAAATCTTTTATCCCATTGGTCAGTGAAGAATAAGGAGATAATTCAAGCGAGAGAAAACACCAACTTGTCTTTTATTGTACTTGGACTTTAGGCGTCATGGTTTTGAACTAACTTCCTTGTATCATAAAGAACACAGATGGTTCCAGAAGTCATAAAAGAATAATACTGTAGAAAAATGAACTCTTTAGCTTTCCATTTTCACCGTCGACTCACGTTTCTCAGCTCCGGTTTTGTTCAATTCTTAGTCATAGAAACTTGTCAGTTCTACACCATTTGACTTCGAAACTGAGGGCAGATGTTCCAGGATTTTTATTTTTTGAATACATTACCACTCTTAAGATTATTTTCTTAGTTTCGAATTTGTTTAGAGGGTTTTGATCAAAGTCTGGATTACTTTTTAAGTATTTTCCTCGGACGTGTTTTCTCTTTTCGGAATAAAACCTCATTTTGGAAAGTTGTCAGCTTTTGAGGGATTAGTTTGTCGGTTGAATAACTTGGGATGTTGGTTTAACTTTTAATGATGTTGGGTGTTTATATATTTTCATTCTAATTTGGGCAAAATTAGAAAACTAATAACTAATGGATCAGCTTCAATTCTGTGAAATTCAGAAATTTTAATACCAAAGGTTACGGTATTTGAAAGTCTTTTTGTAAGACAACTAATGTGAAATTTTAGGAAAAACTGAATGAGTAACGTGATTTTAAGACACTTTTTTTTTTTTTTTTTTTAAATTTATATTTAAAATAAAAATAGACTAAGATAGAAAACGAGAGAATGTAATTTTGTGCTAAAGCTTAAATTTAAGGGCGACCATAATAATAATATTTGTTCTTACGTTAATGTACTTATTTTTAATTTTTTTTTAACTTAAGAAAAAATAAATAAAAAATAGGAAAAAAAATAAAAAAGTTAGGAAAATAATGAAAAAAAAAGTAGATATACGGATTCGAACCGATAACCTTCAGTATATGAGTCTGAAACCTTAAGCATCAAGCTACAGCTGACAACTAAAATATGATGATTGCATTTCTAACATTTAAGTTAATAGCGGAAATCCAATGAAAACAATGCTAAATATCTCGAACATGGGGGGAGAGAGGCCTGAAAATATCCTATTCCTACATTGAGTGGACTTCTAAGTACAATGGTCAAGTCGTTTATCGATCCGACCTTCCGTTCGGGAGTTGTTAGGATCAGAACTGACGGACAGGACAAAGAACATCTACCGATTTTGGTCGCTATCACAATAGCTGCCAAATGGGTCACTAATAACCGATTTTGTATTACCACAATCACTTTCTATATTAAATCACGATTGAGGGTTTTTCATTTCATTACGAATGTCCTCTGGGTTCACTCTGTGATATTATCATTTCGTATTATCACGAAGTTGTAAAATTTTATAATAAATAATATCGTTATAAATAAAGTTCTATGTCTAGGACAGAATCCGAATGTTTTTTTTTGTTGTTTTTTTTTAAACTGTTTTAGACCATTTATCAATCTCTTCATTTCTATTTTACTAGGACAGAAGCGTAATCGTTTGTTTAAACTTCAAATGCATTGTTCTTTTCATGACATTGGGATAAGAATAATGGGAAAGCTGTTTTAATTGAAGTCCATTTACAAGATGCAATGATCGTTTAATGAATTAGTTGTTTATTTCAATTTCCACACAAATAGATAAAAATGCAGGTTGTTTTTCATCAGTGAAGTAGGGACATGCAATGTGTAGTGTTATTCCTTTTCATGCTGCTTCTTTTAAGTTGACCTAATACTTATTCAGTAAAGGTCACCCTGGAATAATTGCACGTGTCATCGATACAATTATGCCTTGATTTCCGTAACACAGTTAAGAAAAATACTCCCCCCTCCTGAAGAGAAATAAGACGTTCTTAAAGACTCCTGCAATTGGCTTGCTTTTTTAAGATCACACAGCTGATCGTGACGCTATCCCATTTCATCTTCCTTAATTACTTCACGCAAGCCCTCATATGTCCTGCGGATTTTTTTTTTTCATCCAGCTTCATAATTTGGAACGTTTTCTCGACTCCAAATTACAGAGACGGGGGAGTATTATCCTGAAACGCGAGATTCAATCATCGACACAGAGATACAGGTAGAGTCATCAAAACTGTACAGGGAAGCCATAAGCACAGCACCTTCAGGCGTCAACGCAGATTAGGTACAAGGAAAACCCAAGGAAGAAAAGACGGGAGGAAATCAAGGAAGAAATAAAATCAACAAATCGTGCGAACTGATAATGGGTTACATCACTTTAGCCTCAACATGAGAGAATAACATTCATGTAATAAAAAATATATATTTCTCTGACCTAAATGTTCTTTAATAACAGATGTTATGATAAGCTTACCTTCGTAAGCTTAGTATTATTATTACTATTATTTTGAACTTTAAAAAAAAAAAAAAGAAGAAGAAAAAAAAAAGTTGAAATTTTGAAGACAATAAAAATCTGACATCATTTAAAATCTATTTGTCACAGATAACACGAATTAGTTTTTTAAAAAAGTACATTTGGATCATATTTGGTGATTTTTATTTCGTATGTTGCTTTTCAAATCAATAAAATAGAAAACAGTTCTAAAAAGGAAAAAATATGTAATATATATCATTTCTGCTTAGAACTGGTTTTTTTTTTTGCTTTGTTTTTTGTTTAATTATGGCTTAAATTTTGAATTCAAAAGCATCAGATGTTTTAGAACTCTAAACAGAAACATTAAAATCATCCTCCTTTTTTTTTTTTTTATAATAGGCAAAAAAAAAAAAAAAAAAATGGCTAAACTGTTATATATTCCGATAGTCTGTAATCTCTAATAACATGAACAACAATACTGTAGCTGTAACAAAAAGCAACTAAAGCAATGAATACCTGTGGGATCTAGATCTCAAAGATTCTCGTGATATGTAACATTAAAAACTGACTTCGAAGATCAGATTAGATCTGGAAACTATTCTTATTTGAATAAATTGCTCAAATATATTTAAATTACGAAAATGGCTAAATTAAATTAAAGTTATTTCTAAGTAACTTGAAACTAAAAACACTAAAAAGAACTTTAATAAAAAATTATTAAAGAAAAAGAATTAGCGACAATTCATAGGAAGGTGCAACTAATAAAAGTTAAGGAAGTTCCACAAAGAACTAAAATGTAGATTTATTAAATTACTAATTTTTATCATTAATCAACGACTTAAATAGAATAAAACTGTCGAAGACTGGCGAATTAAAAATTCATTAACCAGCCTAAGGAATAATGTAGATAAACTGACAATAGTTAATGAGAAATGGAAATTTCAAGAACAATTTATAAACTGATTTCTAATTTATAATTATGTAATAACTGATCAAACAAGAGAAGGGTTTTATTTAAAAGAAAAAAAAAGTTAATATAAATACCATATTAATAAAATTTTCTTTAAACTTGACTTTTCAGAAATTAGACTAATCTTTTATATTAATTTAAAAATTAAAAAAATTAGTCAATTTCAAGAATGATTCAAACGCTAACAATAAGCATTGTTTATTTCAGATATTAATAAAAAAATTCTTATAGAGAGAAAAAGTGTAAGAAAAGTTATTATAAAACATTACATTGGCATCGATCTCATTCCAAATTTATTTATTTTTTTGGGTTAATGAAATATAGAACGATTTTAAATTCTAATCTTCCTTTCCAATTAAAAATCAACATTGTCTGGAAGCAATTACAATTTTATAAAAAATTAATTAAATTGAATTTCAATCTCGGAGAAATTCATTAAGAGAATATTAATTAATGTACAAAATTAATTAACCATATAATTAGCTTTTAATGTTGTTTGAATGTCTCGTTAACTGTAATATTCACATCTCTTACGTTAATTGCAAAACAAAAACAATAAAATTGTTATGAAAGTCATTTAGGAACTCATGATTTTTACTCATATCTCAATGATGAGAGATAAGTTCTTATTAACATTCGAAAGCTGTGTGTATCATAAAATAGTAAATTTCATTAATGTACTCGATTTAGGAGTTGCCATTCTACTTTTCCGTAACAGGGTAGAAATATGTATTTTATGTAGTAAAATATTCATTCTTATAAATTGTCTGCATTGGGCGGGTTATTGTTTCGATGAAGACACCTTCTAAATCAAGAGGTTCTTTGGCGCCAAGTGCTTCGAATATCAGCGGTATTTGAAAGCAGCCTCGTCTCCACCCTCCTCTCATCTTGCGCTGTTTCTCAAGGTGGCGCTGACAGAAATGTAGTTCTCGTCAAGACTTTCATCGACTTACGGAGCAATAGATGTGCGGCAAACAGCCATTACATTAATGGAAACAGAGACCTCTACCGACCCCCAACTGAATCAATTGACATTAACGGTCATTTCCAGAAATTTACACCGGAGCGCTGCAGTTTCGACGCCTGAACTTTTGGCGGACCTGTGCTTTGAAGTCACAACTATCGAAACTTTTAATAATATTGTAGGAATATCATATAGCTGGCTTCAATTTTCAATGTCCTTCCAACAGCTTATATAATTCATTAACTCCAAAAATAAATATATTCAAATAAATATACTGTTTCAAATTTTTCACTCAATTATAATGTATTATTTGCAGTAAATAAAGAGATTAAGTTTATTATATGACAAATAACATCAATTCAGTGAGACATTTTACTAAGAGTTGTTGAACTACAACAAAGTCTGGTCATATCTAACTTGTAAGTCGTCTGTCCCACAGGGCTCCAAGAAATCTTGGTTTGTAAAAGAAAGAGGCCTATGGATTTTGCAACATATCAAACCAATAGGTGGAATTTAAGGTCAAAAACAATCAAAATTCTTGACTTGAAGCCGGCAACATGAAAAAGAGGAAAATACATTAAAAAAAATATTGGTTCGCTTCCCTCTAAAAGATATTTTACTTTTCTCCACCCTCGGTTGATCTTTGAAATGCTTCCTTTTTCTTTCTTCCTTAATTTACGGAAAGAAACGACCGAAACGGCTTCTTACTTCCTAAGTTCTCAATTTATTTTTAGTCACTGAACTTTTTTCTTTTTTTAAACAGTTGAACTCTTTGTATCTTAATATGGAAGTATTCAAAAGTTGGGACGTCAACTATAACTTGTTTCTATTAGATATCCCTACCAGTAGATGTAAAGAATATGTCGTTGCCTACGTTCTTTTGTAATTAAAGAACATCTAGTTATATTGTTTTGCGAATTCGAAATCTACCATTGAATTATGGGAGTTTTTGTTAACAAAAGACTAATTTTCACTTTTAATCAATTACGTGTTTACGCATAGAATCATTGATCAGGAAAAAAAATTCAATGGAAAATATTATTCAAGAGCAAAGATTAAGAGAAGAATATCTCAAGACGTCAGATGTAAGGTAACACGGAAGTCTTTTTCCGGAAAGAAAAAAAAACATTTTCTCTTTCGTTGAGAACTCAAAAGAATATAACAGAAATGAAATTAAGGAAAAGTTAATTTTCCACCAACGAAATTCAGCAAATATCTAGGATCCTTTTGTTCTATTTATTTATTTAACCCCTATGAGTCTTTGTATTACTCTGACCCTGTCTGGCAAGAAGCCAACTCCTCTCACACCCTCGCTTTGTGCCTCACAAGAAAGGAAGCCACATCTTAATGAACTGGGAGTTGGTAGAGGGACCAGTCCAGCGTGTTTCCACAGAGATTAGCGAATGCTTCAAACTCATCGATACATTTGGGTCGAAAAACATCTGCTAAAAGCAGATGGAGGGAGGACGGCAAATTCAGAATTCACGAATCCTCTTCATTGAAAAGCTTTTCGAAGTGAGAAAACCTATCAACAAAATTCACTGACGATTGTAATACACGTGAAGTGCACTTTCCAATGGTCTACCGGTTTAGTGTCAATAAAAGATAGCTTCCAATTTCTATTTGGATCGGGAAAAAGTGCGCACATTCAAAATAACATCATTCCCAACTTCGCAAAATACAGAATGCCTTTGACATGAAAAATGAACCATTGACAAGTGCCGTGTCAAACAGACATAAACGTCAAGGTAGAAAACACGCAAACAGTTAATGAAATATTAAGTTCCATTCACTAAAAGCAAATTAATCCCAGCAACAAATAAAAACTGTAGATATAATAATCAAATGGGTCGAAGAATAAAGTTGCAGTCAAATCTAAAGATTACTTGGTTGTTTTTTTTAATTAAATCGAAAATTAAATTTTCCAGCAATCATTTTATTATATTCTTTATACAGAATTGTTATTATATCCTATTATTAAGGTTAAATCTGTACCGCAACAGGCTATGAGCTGGAGCAACAGATGAGCGGAAAGTTTAGGCTCCCAACGATTTCCAACTAACGGGACTAGTTGAAGTCCGATGGTCGCCCGCCTTTGACCCTTGAATAATAAACCCGGTACCCATTTGACAGAGGGCTGGGTGCACCCCGGCTCCTCCAGTCTGCGCCTAATCCACAGGACTACCAGACCCACTATCTACCCACAAGGGAAAAATTCAATACTTGAATGAACAGAGTAGTAAATGCAAATATTTCATTCGGCTTTAATATAAAATATAAAAGATTATGTGAAGTTCAAAAATTTTGCCGGATTCACGATTCTAAGGTTGTACACAAAGAATTACGTAACAAAACTATGATAATCTTGATGTGACAAACAACAGATAATGACTGTACAAGTCGATCGCGATAAATATAAACGAAAATCAAAATAATAAGAATAAATAGCTTGAATTTCTGTATTTATTTTTTCCTCATTTATGCTATCTTTTAGATGAATCCGTTAAATAATCAACAAAAAATAAGAAGTTTGAAAATAGTTTTAGGAATGTACGAATATTTTTTTTAAATTAATTTAGAAAATGCTGCAGCAAAGGATCAAATCATTAATAGATTTTGTTCTATTTTTTCGTATTTCCATTTCATGTTTGTTGATTTACGTCGTAGCTGATTAAAGAAAAAAACAACAAAAGAAACGAATAAATTGATTTATCCCGAACAAAAAACAGGGGGGAAAATGAAATTGAAGTACATAAGAAAAAGAGAGAACATAAAAGTCAGGAATAATTCCTTTCCGTTCTTTCCTATTTTTGTAGAAAAAAAAAAAAAAGGATTTACATGAGCATTCGATCACAGACGAAATTGTAGAAGGTTCGAAAAGGTCAAGAAGCGGCTTCTTCTTCAAATAGTGCCTTTCCAATTTAAGCAGTCAAAAATTCAATAAAAGACTCTCGAAAAAGCATTAATCGAACTTGAGTTGGCCTACTTAAGAAATGTATAAAAGGAATAATAAGGAAAAAAGAGTGGATCGTTGGCAGAAAACAGCCTCAACGAAGAGGCTTTGGAACCAACTAGTGAAATGGAAAATTAATTTCCTCTACATTTCAATTCCCCTGCCATCCATTTCATCTCGTTGAGTATTAAATTAAAAGGCACAGCCATAAATGGAACAGGTCACCTATTGACACGGTCACATTACATCTCCAAGGGATTCTAATTAAATAGCAAAATTTACATTGGAAAAACTCAAAATGACTTAACACACGCTTCCTATAATGTTTCCATGGAAACTAAATATTTTGTAGAATTTTTTTTAACCTTTTCTGAAAGGAAGAATATTTTCGAAAACTGGTGAATTAGAAATAAATGTATTGAAATGGGTTTTTGATCTTTATTTAAGATTGTTTCGCAATAATTTTAATTAAGATTAAGAAATTAATTATAATTCAAATAAATTTTATAAAAATATTGAGTTCCCTTTAAATTTCTAATCCAAAAAAAATGCTTAAAATATATGCAGATAAAGAATTATTATTTACTTAAAACAATTCATAATTAATAATATATATTACTAAAATCTTTTATTTCTCTGTCCGGCGCAATTTCTTGTGAGAATGGAAAATAGAAATTATTTTTACAATGAAACGTCCGCGACGGGAATCGAACCTCCAACTTTCTGATCTGATGTTAGACGTCTTATTCATTAGGCCACGGGGACTACAACACACTTTAAATTGTTTTTTGACTTATGTTTCCTTCCCCCTTACCCCCATCAATAACTAATGTATTCAACCTTTTTTTTTTTTTTGAATCTCAAGATTGTTTATTTATTTCCGATCCGTCTGTTTATTTGTAATTTGAAAATTACAATTAGAACTATAATTGCTGAAACGTTGCAATATTTTATGTATAATATTCTAACTTAACCAAATTCTATGTGATATAGAAAAGCAAGCACGTATACACGGGGATGGCTTAGTTTTAGTTAAATAAATGCTAAATTTTCAAGACCGGTTTCGTGACCTTACGAGGATTGCTGGAGAAATAATACTACCAGAGTTTCATGAAACAGAGGTTGACGAAATAGATACGCTTATGTTTGTAACATTATTGTATTACGGAGATCCTAACCTGTCCGTTGTAATATCAAACAGCTACTAAAAATTAGTTTCTAAGATTTTGTGCACAAATAATTTATTTTAAATCTAGTGTTGCCACGTCGCTACTTTTTTGGATGTGAACAGTTCTGAATTTCATGAGTTTAACATAAATGAATGAAAAATTGAAGAAAAAGAAAAAAAGAGGGAATTTATAAATCTAATTTCTGAAAATTTAAAAATCTCGTCCAAGAGGAAAACAAAATTTAAAAAATAGGTTAGTACGAAAATGAGGAGGAAAAAAAAAAAATGTTTAATCCTCTTTCAGATAATGTTTATAAGAAGATTAAGCTTCCAACCAAATTATATGTAAATTCAAAATAGAAAATAATTTATTCTATTTTTGTTCTTATTTTTAAGGACTGTTTGTAACAAAATCTCTTAATGATGATTTTCTTTAATAAAGAGAAAACTGACATGTATCCATTTGTTTCCTCCAACTCCCCCGCTTTAAGTACAGCGAGAATCTAAATAATTTGTAAATTAGGGTAAAACTTAAGATTCCTTAACTTCCTTTCATGTAATTCTAAATTCACTTCATAAATAATTATTAATCGTTCTGAGAAGTCACTAAATTAATATTCTTAACATTTAAAATAGCAAACGTGGAATAAATAATGCATCTGAGGAGCGGTAATTTTCTGGTCTGAAGGATTAGAACATCAATCCCCCGCCACTTCTCTTCTAAATTACGGTTTGTTTCTTTGATCCAATGCATCATTAAAGCTAGATTTAATATTCAAGTTACAAACAAACTTAATATCTGATGAAACCGTTGAATCGTATTTATATGAGGTGTCAAATAAACTAATATTGCGTTCTGGCGATTGGCAATTGTCTGTAGGAAGTCCACGCTCAGGTTGCAACGATAAAGACTCAATCATCGATCGAATAAACAAACTTGGTTCATCAAACTACTCAGTTACAAACGAGAACCAATTTGAAGACGAGATAATTGCATCTGTTATCATCCATTTTTGAATATATTCGAAAACAATTTCTTTGATTCGAAGCCAGTGAATCAAACGAGATCTTTTATCTCAATAGGTAATAATTTATAACTGATTTTCTAACTTCGTTTTACTGATAGGAATCTACGTAATTACAAATGTCCACATTGAAGAACGATACGCCACTCGAAACGTCAATCAGTTTATTATTTCATTTCAAAATCAACAGTACAGCAAAATTCTTCTTTAAATAATATACATTTTATTTGCTAAAGAAAATAAACAAAACAAAACTATTTTATTATTATTATCATCATCATCAATAGATTCTGAATAAAATTGGTACGCGTCAATTTTATCTGACAATTGTGTCATTAATGAAATATTCAGGCCTAAATTTTTCTAACTATCCAGGTTTTTTATATAATAAATGTTGTACGTTCTGAAGAAATTAATGATAATTAAAATCAAAATCATTTATGTTTTGGATATTTATTTATTCAAATATTCCCATCTTCATAGGCTTGTGGTTTATCTTTTAAGTAATTTCGTAATTTACTTAAATTTTCATGACAATCAAAATTGATCTATTTTATTTTCAGATTGACTTATTAACATCGTTATGCAAACTGTTGTACTATAAAGAAAACAAATTTCGCTGTCGCGATGTTTTCTGTATCATTGTCTTCCATATGATCAGATCTAATACTTTTTCGAAGATGATTATTCAGTTAAACTTACAAAAGTAATAAAATAACATATGAAAATACATAAAAACTGAAACTGCTCTAAAAGTATGTAATTTTTTTTTTTTTCCATTATAAGTATCGTATATTTATGACCATCTACGAAAATCGAAAAATAAAAAAAATATATATAATTAATTCTGAAGTCGTAAGATATGAAAATATGATTTTATAGTTTTTGAAAATGTAAGTATTTGATAAATACACATAATTACTTGTGAATTGATTCTATTAGTGATACTTTAACAAACTTTTCAGTTATAAATTACATTTACCTTTCTGAGTTTCGTTATGAATGAAAAGAAATAAAAATCTGACTGACAGGTCAACAAATTCAGATACTAACAAAAAGCTTATTGAATTTCTGACCTTTTTTTGACTGCAGTGATTCTATTATAATTTACAATTTCTCCCTCCTCCTATTGAATGATGCATCATGGGTAACTTCCGAACTGCCTTGAATTTTAAATCATCCAGACAACATCAGATCAAAGGAACAACATCTACCAATGATATTTATCAATGCAACAACTGATTCTATGGAAATCACAGCGAATAACTACAGGAGTCCAGTTACGCCAGGTTTTAATCCATAGGTAATATTTTATCATTATCCTTTATTATTTACTTTAAATTAATATTAAAAGAAAAAACTTAAAAATGCTACATTAGAAAAAAATATATATGTGGGTGGATTGTCTAAGTAAATTAATGTATTATTTCAGAAACATAAGTTCAACAGTGCTAAAAAGAACAGTTATCTTAGGATATATATAATTCAATAATTGCAGAACCGTTCCAGAGAAAACCAAATATTTTACTTAAAAACATGTGTCCTCTTCACCTCTAAATATGAATTCTTTTACAATGTGAGTCTTTGTTATATCAAACATAAAAATACTAATGTTTTCAGTTGTTCTTTATTTGTCAAGTTTTCTAAATATTCGAGTTAAGTATTTTAATATTCTGCTAAAAAAGAAAAGATGTGTTTACTATTTCTATGTAATAACATTTGAAAATGATATAAAAAGAAAAAGGTTCTAATGTGAACATACTAAGACATTAACAGATACGAAGGCTTTAGTAAGAAAAAAAAGGCAAAAACAGAAGAAGAAAAAGAAAGCAAGAAACAAAAAACCTCGGGGGAGTTTGAATGGGATGATTTATTGCAGTGAATGCTTCGGATATTTAATGAACCCAATACCACAAGAAGATAATAGCAAGGTTATCATCGTATAATTCCATAGACAATTTTCTTGTAGATTAAAAAAGAAAATGGCGAAAAAACAAAACAAAACGATTTATATATATAATATACCAAAGTCTAGTCCTTAGTATAATTTAAATGCAAAAATAGATTTCTTAGTTTTAAGATAGGAAAAAAAATGCAGTATTGTTGAAATTGGAAAGATACAGATTTAGGTTTTCAAAACAAAATTTTAACTTTCCATTGTCCATCTGATTCATAATGTAAAAAGATAATGTTAAAGAACTGCAAATGAATTTAGCGATTATCGATACAATAAAAGAAAATAAACATTTTAATATAAATTCGAATCATTTACACATTAACTACTTCCAAAAAATATACATTAAGAGATTAATGAATTATAACCTATTTAAGTTTTTCCCAAACTTTTATAATAAACTTACAGGAAATTTATGTATTTTATTTTTTTTAAATAAAAACAGGATAATACAATGTCAGTTTCATAAATAATATCAAAACAGATATTTCTTATTTATTTTTTTTATATAAAAATACCTCAGTTAAATGAATCACAGCTTATCACTACCATTTATTTTCGGCTACAAAAGCCATATTTCTCAATTGAACTGCCAACGCAGAGGTAGAACTGATTCTTTATATATATATATTTTTTTTTAAATGAACAAAAAAAGAACGAAAGAAAGGCGCTGACATGAGTTGGTAAGCATGGATCCTGTTCTTAAATCATCCAATGATTCATTCTGTAATCAGAGCCTTTCCATTATTCAACGTTTAGTTGTGATCTATTACACCACAGCACAAGACTCTGATAACGCTACATCTTACTTCCATTTATCATCTAACCACATGTACATGTGGGCAAAATCCACGGCTAAACACAATGGTTCCGTATCATTTCGGAAATTAATCACAACAAAAGAAACTAAGAATTTATTCATTTTTGTCCATACTGCGAACTTATCTTTGCACTCTCCCAAATATATGACGAAAATAAAAATGGAATTATGGGTTCCTGAGTGTTATCTAGACGCACACTTTTCGAGGTAATTAAATGTACGGATATAGAGAAGTTTTAATCCACCCTCCACTCAAATCCTATTTTGATACAATTTATTACACCCGAATAATTATAAATACAGTATCTTAATTCCTCTTTTAAAACCTAATGCAAAAATCGAAATCATAATAAAGAGTAGTTTCGTTGTTCACTGTTGATTTTCTAAGATAACAAAAATGGTAAAAATACGTACTTGAAAAAAACCTTCATTTCTTAACTGCATTAAACTAAATGTTTCAAAATCCTTAACATCTGTCTTAGTCAATAATAAAAATAGAAGCAATTCAAAATGTCTCCTAATGTTACTTTTGTCTCTAATTATGTATTTTCAATCTTAATGCAAAAATTATATAAAACAAAAATTGTAATTTGTAAATTAGTATAAGGAACAGATAGTACGTGGAGCTATGTAATTTTACTTTTTAAACTTCTTTCTCTAAATTATTACAATCGTAAATTATCTTAAGTCGCTTCTACATCAACTTAATTCATTTCTTTAAAAGTTTTAGTGACTTTTTGAAGACTTTTTAGTGCAATTTCGAAAGAAATAACTAATTATAAACGGAGATTTTTGTAATTTAAATAAATTCTGCGAATGCTAGGGAAAGCAAAAGACAATAAAAATAATTACAAAATGGTTAACAAGGGAAAATGGTTAGTAAATCTAGTCAAATATAATTCACGGATTTATTGCTTTGACATTGTCCACCGAATTGCTGTAAGCGATCATTGTCCAAACTGATGCTGGAAGAGAAGAATTACATTTTAATGGTTGTAAAATGTTCATTCAGACTCGCCGTTTCCCTAATAGGATTTGGTAAAGGTTGAATACATTGAATTAAGGTGAACTAGATGGTTAGTAATTTGAGAAACTATAGGAAATAATGCAGAAAGGTTGACTGAAATAAATACATCACTGGATAAACAGACAGAAATATCGTTATAAGGCTGCTATAGATGATGGTAAAACTAAATATTGCTCTTTGATATCAAAGCAAAACAGAGGGAAAATGTTTGATATAAAGTTGGCAAAATCTCAGTGAAGTGATAATCAGTTAAAGTTACCGCCATCGAGATTTATAACGGTCATCAAATTAGATGAATGCAAATCGTACGTTAATATATGGATGCAAGAAAGAAGTTTGTACGACGTTATTTCCCAAATAATGAATGGTTGGCACCACTTAGTTAGAAAGGAGTCATATTTGGGCTCATACGAAATTGTAAGACGTTATTAATCGTTCGTAACACTATCAACATAAAAGTACTTTATAAGCTAATGCTGCAGCACTGGCAGTGGTAGACTACTCTCCCAATAGATCAAAGCAATCCTCTGCAGAAGCAAAAGAAACACGTTTCTTTAATTTGCTGAACAGTTAAATCTTTGAATTCAGACAAGAAAAAAAACTTTTCCAAAAAAACTATTCTTCATGTGACTACAACATTGAATTTATTCTTTGCCCCATCTTATTTAAATCTGCATTAATTATTCTTGTAAATTCCCATAATTTACATTAAATCTACGTCAATTGTATAGATCTTTTCTTCCTTTGGTAACTTGATCCTCAACATGCATTACTTTTAACATTGTATATCATCTATTCAATTTATATACTTATTTATTTATATTTTACTGTTACAATTAGGAAACTGCAAGCAACTGCAACATCCATATTTACCAAAGGCAGAACGACTAACATCAGAGATAGTTAATCTTTTTAGTAATTGTCTTTTGATCTACCATTATGAAAGAAAATAATGGTTAAAAAAATAATAAAATATTCAATTTTATACGAGTTCTTCTGATTTTATTTTGCGGCTTTTAAATAATTTCCTTGAAACTATCCGTTGGATAACAAGTAGCATTAAATGTAGTTTTTATTTAAGGAAAGATTTCGAAATTTAGATACTGACGGAACTGTGCTTTTTGTTTCATGAAGGATTTTGGATTTTCAAAAGCAAGTTTTTAATTAATTTGTTATTTGAAAATTCACAAGTTTTATTCACTTCTAACTGAAAAGGTTTAATTTTTTTATTTACAGAAATAATAAGTTTACCAATTCTGGAAAGTTCTTAATTAGTTGAGTTTCTTATATTTGAAGGCTTGTAATCACGAGTCACTTGAAAGAACAGAGTGTAAACGAATCTACCCGTCTATAAAGACCCCTTTCAAATGGGTTTGACTACTTAACGAGCAGCATTGCTTCTTTAAGGTATTTCACACTGGTTCTGCTTCTGAATAATTCGGATTCCTTTCGTGCCCATTTCGAAGCAAATAATTACATTTACCATTTACTTTCGTTTAAGCAGTCGAGCTGACTACCGTTATTAAAGAAGAGGGAAGAAGATACATTTAAAAGGAAGATAAAACTCTCAACCCGTATTATGTGTTCCCATAAAATGTGTAATAACCGCCGAGTAAATAACTAAAAAGAAACTATCCTGTTATACAAAATCCAGAGAATAAATAAATGAAAATAATATTTCCCCAAATTAACTTTGCAGAATGGATCCCAAAATGAAATTGAAGATTTTTCTTTTAAAAAATTTATAATAATTTAACGGAACACAGCATTTTAGAATTTAATAATAATATTTATTGTGAATTTCCAGTTGGAAAAAAACAAAAGACGAAGAGAAATACAAGACAACATATTTTTTGTCTTGAAGAAAACAAGATTCAATTTTATCGATTCAAAAAGAACCAAACAAGTCGTGCCAGAAATAAGACTCCGATAAAAACCTACATCCAATGAATGGTTCAAAAAAAAGAGAATTTAACAAATCAAGAATTACACATTATTTAAAAACGTTTTTAAGAAAATTAAAAAATGCAACAAAAATGTTTAAGATTCTGAATAGAAAATGAAATTTTAATATCTGCATTATCAGACTTCTATTCAACAAATTGAATAACTTAAGCCTGTTTTTCCAAATACACTGCTGGCCAATAAAGTGCAACACTACGAAAGACAAGACCTATCAAAGCAATATTTATTTACAGATACGAAACGTATGGTACAAGGGTGAAATGATTACAATTACAGCTCGGTGCGACTTGTGGAACGTTAAGAAATCAGTATCTCGTGTAGCCACCATGGGCGGTAATAACATGTGCGTTTCAGTTCATGCAGTTTCGACACAGTGTCAAGATCATTCTGTTGTAGCCGCGGGTGCCAGTCGACATGCGATCATGTACCAGACATGTTCAATAGGCGACAGATTCAGTGAAAGAAGTTGAACATAGTGAAGCGGGATTCGTCGGGAAAAACGATGTCATACAATTTATTCCCCCATATGCGACGTTCTAGGTACCAATTCAGCCTTAGACACCTGCGGTGTACAGTCAAAGGTAGCCTAAACAATGGACGCCTTGTAAAAATTCCCTGATACTGCCAACCGACGTCGAACCGTAAGTGCGGAGATTGGTTGCTGTGCAACACACCCTAATTCTTGAGCTAGGGTTTGTGATGTGGCTATACAATCCGTAATAGCCATGCGCACAAGATGTCTGTCCTCTCGTTCGATAGTGTGACGGAGCGGTTGGGATCCTTCAAGTCTGAGTTCGTCGCTCCTCGATCATCCAACATATGTTTTTTAACTGGATACGATTTCTTTCATCAACCGTACAAACGTCCTAGATGTGGACAATCTGGGCTTTGCAGAGGCTCAAGAGTATGAATGATAAAACCTTCGCCACGAGAAACGAGAAGAACACATTGCTGGACAGGGATTTGCAAGAACGACTGAAAACTATCGTTTCCCGCCGTTTTATCGTTCTTTTCTAAGGTACAACAATCTAGAGAATGGGAAATATAAATGCTGAAATCTATCTATCTATTAATATTAACTGTACTGGAGACAGTCTGTATTACATTTACATCTACATAAAAACTATAACACCTAATACATATGTTGACATTTCTGAAACATCAGAAATAATTAAATAATATATATAATATTTTCTTTAAATTTATAAAATTGGTAAATTTTCAATTTTTTTAATATTTCAAATATTGTGCAATTACAGTAGCAACGGTACAATCAAATAATTTTATGCTACCTTTGATGAGTCTACATTAGAATGGGATAATTTGTGTCATTAAACTTGTTTGATTTAAAAAAAAACATTAATGAAAATGTTAACATAAAAACTTTTAACTGATATTTTTAAGCTTCATTCTTTTTTTACTATAACAAAATATTTTTATATAATGGAAAAATTAATATGACTTAATAAAGTTTGTTAAAAATAAAATATCCTGAGATGACAGTAAAGGAAAAGCACATTTTTCTTTCTCTTAAATAGTAAATTATAACATTTAATACTTAAAGTTGCTGTTTAATTTAACTTATTTAAATGCAAATGTAGCTTAATTTGTGAATATTATTGTTAAGAAACTTCTGGTTTCGATTCCGTACTAAGTTACTATTCTTTAAACAATAAAAAGAACATTCATTACTTTTCTGACAGAAGATTCTCGAATGAAGCCATAAAAATAAAATAGAGCTGAAGAAACGACACTAATTGAACAGATAGAAAGGTTCAAGCTTTGGCTTTTTTTGTTGGAAACTTTACAACAACATAAATGTTTCGTTCTTTTTTTTCCTCGTTCCAATGTATTGCTAAGTCTGGCAAATAACCTTGCAACACTGCAGGAAATGGGAACGAACCAAGTTTGGAATCATCTTAGAAAAGTTTTATATTTTTTTTTTTTTTCCGAGTTTTCTTTTTCTTGCAGAATTTACTTCGCCTGGTTTCACATTTTTGGACAATAAATCTTAAGCATTATAACAAATTTAAATTAGTAAAAGAAAATCAATCTTTTGGAAGTTAATGTAAATTCAGAACAAACAAGAATTCACCTAATGGCATTTCAGAGACAGCTTCAACTTAAAACAACCGCAAATATTTAGAAAATACCTATAAATTTATGTGGTCTGTTTTCTGTTATTCGATAACAAGTTTGTTTTATCACAAAAAGTAAATATCAAAACCAGTGTGTATTTTGTGAATTTTTAACAACGAGATATAATATTAAATGAAATCCGAACCTTGGAATGCTTTAGACTGTTTATTTCCAATTCTGCTAACTGATTTTACTCGAATTTTATTACTTTAACATTTCGTGCTAGTTTTAGTGTAGGATGCTATAGCAAATTAAAATTACAACAAAATGAAAGATGCCAAGTTTTATTTAGTTTCTTTTATTTTTATTTTTATAAACTATTTTTTTTTTAATTCAAAACAAAAACAAATCCAAAGTAGGACAGTTCGGGTGACTTCATAATTAAATAAAACAAAAACAAGCGAAGAATCTTTCGTCTAGCATTATTTACAAAAATGTTGAATAATTTTGTTTCTTAACAAATAGTTAATAGGTAATAGCTAATATATTATTAGACATCCAGTCGACATACTCCTTTTTATATATCTTTTAAAAATATAATATTTCTTTTCCTTAAACAGGAAACTTCATCAGGTTCTGAGGACAGTTCTGTCATCTTAAGAGGAAACACTTTCTTTTCCTCTTAAAATTCGTTAAAAATATGTCTATATAACAAATTACTTAGCTATTTCATAACTTTTATAATATTTCTAACATAGTTGATCCTTTGATCTCAGTCCTTCCTCCGTTTCTGATACATTTTTATAATGTAGATTTTTTAAAAATCATTCCTTACATTACAAATTTAAAATATTTATTTCCTTAAAGAAATGTAATAAATGTATCTCATTACAATTGTGGAACATTAATGTATGACTATTATGAAAACAATTATCTTTTTTAATATTATTGTTTTATCTTCTTAAAAAAACTATCTTTAATATCTTATGGTAATATTTTCTTAAATTACGGTATACATATGATCTTAAAACCAGTAGAAACTTATAACATTTTTTTTTCTATTTTACTCCAAATACTCATAAAGATCGTATTTACAGAAATTATTTTAACTTTTTCTAAACATTAAAACCGCTAACTCATTTTAAGCTCATAATACTGTAATTTTTCTAAAACGCAGGCAGTTTCCACAATATTTCAATAGTCGCATTGGGACCAATGAATCAAGCCAACAACCCTTCTCGTGGAATGTTCACCATCGATTCAACCGTTGCGAAGTTGTCGTCAAACCACTGTGTCACAATATGCTACCCCAGCCATCTATTATTCTCTATGGAATCCCGTCCTTTCAGCGCCGTTTACACCAATGCTAGAGGCGATAAGCAATCCCTCAAAGGCAGATTCCAAACATGCAAATTATTTTATGATCCATTCACGCTCCAGTTTATTTTCACAACACAATAAAGATCCCTTTCCTCTCTCCCCCTTTTTTTTTTTGCAATATTTTTTTTTCTTTCTAGAAAGCAATAGAATTCTTGTATTGGTTGTGTGTAAATTTCAGCTAATACAAAATAGAATATACAACAAATGACTTTCCTTATTATTTCTTCCATTTTAGTTATAATGAAAATTAACGTATTCTTGAGAGAATAATTGAAATAGTACTCAACCTCAAGGTTTTTATTGTTGCTTATTAGGAAAACATTCTATCAATATACCAAAATATTACTTTAATTTAAGATTAATAAAGCAAACACTCACCCAAAAACTTTCGACATTTTACTTTAAAAAAAAAAACGCTTGCTTACCTAGAAAAACAGAAAAAAAATGTAATTAATAAATAGAATAATTAAAAAATATTATAATTAAAACAGTTTTCCTAGAATTAAATTAATAAATGGTAAAATAAAACTATTTACATAGAAAATAAAGCGAAAGAATGAATTGAGTCACTATATTCTAAATATTTATTAATTTTAGCCACTATTTTTTATTCTCTAATTTCCAAATGAGTTTAAAATATCTATGAATTTTACGTAATTAAGTGAGAATATTATTCATTATTTTGTAGTAGATCTTCAGTCAAATTGGTTCTTTTCAACCCAATCCGCAGAACCAAGAATTCAAGAAAATTGCAGGTGCTCCAGCGGGATTTGAACAAGAATAATAAATGGAATTGTTTCAAAACTGCTCACATAAAAATAAAATAAAAAGAGGTTTTTGTAATTCTGTTTCTAATAAAGTTGAAGCCAACTCATAACGCAACAACCAATTTAAATGTTAGTCAAAGATTGTTTTTCGTTACCAACATTCAACAGAACATTTATTTAAAGTATTTAGATTTGGGGTGATAATTCAACGAGTTAGAAGGAATAAACGAGCCAGCTGTTTCTTGATAGTTCTTACAAGGAAGTCGATTCATCTGCTTCAGTTAGTAAACGATTCGAAGTTCAGCTGTGTTGATGTAAACATAGCAGGTCTATGTGAACAAAGTGGTTTGTATACATTACGGAACAAATAAACACAGTCCTTAATATATATTTATCAGGAATTGTGTTTTATTTGTTCCGTAATAGATTTCAAAATAGAAACCTTCCCCCCAAGAAAACTTCATTTCGATCCATCGTCGTCTGAAAGAGAAAAGACAGAATTTTGATTTTTCGAAACGATAGTACTCCGCTTCGTGTCATGAGATTCAACGGGAATCAACCAATTAAATTTGAGGTCATAGGAACGCTTTTATTTTTGACTTAGTTTTAATAGCGGACAGGCTTGTGTTTGACCAAACAGATCCCAATGTGCTGTATTAATTTCATTGAAAAGAAAAGTGGATATTTTACAAAACACATTTAAACACAGTAGTGTATGCAGATTTCTGCTTTCTCATCAAGGCTTATTGATTTTTTTTTTTCCTTCACTGATCAAATCACAGTAAATTTTAATTTAACGTTAATTAGCATGACTCATCGTTTTCTGCTCTGATTAGTTGACCTTTAGAACGACTCTTTTTCTTATTAGAAACCACCCACATATTTGAACTTGCTGGAACGTTGAATATAATATTTCTTTTCCTTCCTTTCAATTTATTTCTTTTATGGTTCACCGAGTCTTTTAAAAAGACAAATCCACCCTCGCAAATCATGTCCTCTGGCAGCAAAAGATTCTTAATATCCAAAAATGAAGCAAAAATGAACTGTACAAAGTCTCCACAAGATACAATCACAGGAAATAATGGTGGCTTTTTTTTTTTAGCGAAGACTGCGAAGATAAAACAGGGGATGGGATTCGTTTTCAATGATAAATGGAACTACAATAATAATAAAAAAAACATTATCACGAGTTTACCTAAGGGCAATCTAATCTCTCGTTAGGTAGCATCCGATTTAATCAAAGAACGCTAAGATAACAGGAATAAGGTAAAAAACAGAATTAGGAGATTTTTATGGTGCAATTTTACACACGTGATAGAAGAATATGATAGACACAAAAAAAAAGTCACATAAAAACAGTCATTTCACTTAATCTAATGCACAATAATGGAAAAACATTAATTCCAGCTTCGCTTGTAAATTAAATTTATCAAAAAAAAAAAAAAAAAAATTGCAAACTTTCTACTTTTTCTTAATTCTGAGATATTTTTTTTCCCAAAAAATAACATTTTAAAAATTAAAATTAAATTTTATGAAATATTTCTTCCTATGTAGCTGAAATCTCCCTGAATTTTTCCTCACAAAAAATACCTGTACGTTCTCAGAACTTAACTCCTATTTTTTTTCCTAAACACAGGAAAAGGTTCCCTTTATGATGTAAACAAGGAATAAGGTCGGATTTTTCGAAATTCCCACGGGATAGAGAATAAAGAGAATATTTTCGCTTTCAAGTTGCTTTTCGATATATAGGTGTGAGGCGCCAACCCGCAATACATCTGAGTTATCCGGAGAAGGCCACAATTTGCTAAATAAATATTTATTTTTTTTTAATGCTATGTATGGAAGAGTTCCGGAGCGAAGCGACGGTACCTGGTTAGTGTCATATATTGCCACCGAAAGAGGTATCAAAATTTTCAAGTAAATAATGAAGTTTCCAGTGAATTTAGATTTTTTTTTTTTTTTTTGGTTTTTCATTCTTGTCACAGCTGAAAAAAAAAACAAAAAAAAAAACCTAATCATGTATACTCAAAAATTTGGTATTATTCTGAAAAACATTTATTTATTTATTGAAGTAGTGGAGACATCTACAACTATCGTGATGAATATTTTTCATTTGCAGTATTTTACAATTAGTAAAAAAGGGAAAAATAAAAGCAATATACTAAAAAAAGGCCTTTCCAACGAACGTAATTATTATCAAATATGACAGTTTGAATCTGGGTTGATTTAAGTTCTTTTCTTCGCTTGTAAATAGAAAACTGAAAATTCCATTATTTCCTTTGACTAAATTATTTTTAGGTAAGTCTTAAAATACAGAGGATTCCATTTATCATTAGGGAAGTGTGATGGCGTCAGATTAGAGCAAAACCCTTCATTCTCACAGAAAAATTTACGACTTTTATCTTTTGCCGACGTCTCAATGACAGAAGCAAGTCGTTAGCCAAACAGGCCTTCCTTCCAAGACGAATCTGCTTCTGACAACAAAGCCATTTGTTGTTCCACGTTGGCTTTAGACTACATCTATCCAATACAGTTATCACAGTAGTCTGAGGGAGAAATGCTTCCACAAAACAACCCCTTCAAATGGCACCATCCTCCTTTATTTGCAAGACACTTCATGGATTACGATCCTTGTCAGAATTGTTTTTGTTTTCTTATTCTTTAAGTGAAGGAATCAGTTGGAAACATTCAATGTTTTGAACAAATACGGAAACTCCAGAGAAGGAAAATTATGGAATGGGTGAATGAGAAAGAAAAACGAAATTTCTTTATTATGGTTGAGATAAAAGCACAATAAATACACACTTTCATCTCAGACAAGTTCGCTGTTACCAATTCAATTGATGGCTGAGTGGACCCTAGGGCCATTACTTCTTTCGAACCCACAAAAAGAGTGAAAATATATTTATTTCCTATATTACACGAACTATGCATATTATATTATTATTTTACAAATCAGTGTTTAAGAAATACTTGTCCAAATTTGTTGATAGTTTCAAATAAATTTAGTACAATTCAGATACAAAATCTTATTTCATTTTCTCTACAACAAAAGTTATATTCATTACCGAAAATAAAAATAAACCTTATTTAATCTTCTTTAATTAAAAAAAAAGTACTCTTAAAAGCAAAATCTTTCATTTTTGAAATACCAAAATTAATATGAAATTTGTTTTCTACTTATGAAAAATAAGTTACGAATTTGAAAACAATGCAGTGTGAAACTGAAGGAAGTAATTTATTAGTTAGACGTCACCTCAATTTTTGAAATGCAATCGATCTACTGAAATACTTTTCTGTATTCTTTCGTCTACTAAAAGAAAAAAATTGAAGCTTATTTTGTTGTTAAGAAACAGTTTTCTTGATAGAAATGTGAACTAACTATTACCTACTGTAGAAAAAAACCTTCCATAAAAAACCGTATTGAGAAGTTTATGTATATAAATAAGCTATTAGAGGTTTTCTCAACAGTCAGTCTCAAAGCAACCGTAACACTTAAGGAAAAGAGAAGCAAGTTTAAGTAACTTAAATCTCTATGTGACTCAATGTTTCAAACAACGGCTCAGTGATTCGGACTTAGATCCTTGAATCGTAAATGACGCATGTATTGGAATTCACGTGTTCATTTTTCTCCTTTCACAGATGGGTTCCTTTCGTTTGAAATCTAAGTTACTACAAGCGAATATTTCAGCTTTAAATTCAAGTTGTACTTCAAATAGCAGTATTCTAACTCAGTCACAATCAAATAAATTCCTTTAAAATAAAATGACTAATAACTTCGAGAATCAATAATTAAAAAAAAAATACACATTAATATGTTATAAAGAAAGCTATTTGTAATAGAATTCTCATGAAGAGGTTTATGCAGAGTGATTCATAAAGTACTGGAAAAATAGGCCTATTAAGAACGAACATCGACATATTTTTCTAAGTCAAATTCGGTATAAAAAAAAAAAGAGTAAAATATGGCATGGAATTTGTTTTTTTTTTCCCCCCCCCCCCCGGTTCCTTGAGTTTGAAAATCAATACTCCATTTAACTTAGCCTATTCTACTCTCGCTTCCCTTTCCTTGCTCTTCCCGGTTGTGAAGGGTGCTAACTAGACCATTTTTTTTTCATAGGGGCAGAAAAAAGGCTAAAATGGGGACCCCCATCATCCGACTCAGAATCGCACGTTCGATCCGGAAATCCATGCCCTATTTTATTTTTATTTTTTACACCGAATTTGACAGAAAAATATTTCGACGTTCGTTCTTTATAGGACTATTTTTCCAGTACTTTATGAATCACCCTGTATACAAAAATATTATTTCTTTCTTTTGTATAAATATTAAAAAATATCAAGAAATCATTCTGAACAGTTCAAAAAATAATGTATTAATTGGGAAAATGTTAATAAGAATAAAAATAAATATTGTATTTTATCATTATTTTTCATTTAACATTTACTGCACCTCTTTAAGATAACGTCGTTATAACGGACTTCCAGAACAACGCAGGATGTTCCTATATTCATGAGGCAATGCAAACAACGAGAACGTTTTCATTTCAGAATAAAATAATAACATTTTAATATTTAATACTAAAATTGTATTCATTAAGGCAAAAGCGAAATTAATTACAATTAGGAAATTAATTAAGAGAGATTTAACAGGCCTGAATTAATCAAAGAAATGGGTAAAAAACGAAGGCACAACGCTAAAAGAAATGCTCAGGGTGCGAATTCCTTCCTTTTAGCGTTGTGCCTTCGTTATTTAGCCATTTCTTAGAAAATTAATTACTTGTGCATAATTTCACTGATAAGTTACATTCAGATTTCTCTTTTTATATTTTGAAAAACTATTTCTTTAATAAAATAAAGGTTGAGACCAAATTGTTTACTAAATGACATCCTGGAACAGTTGTTTCACGCTAAAGTGGCGATCATCAGCTAGGAGCAGTCATCAGTACACAACCAGGTCTCGGGCCTATGAGAAAATGTCGGAATCAATGTGGAACCCGAAAAGGGAAGAAAAATCTATAAAATGCACAAATTCGTTAGAATTGTTTGCTTTTAACGCATTGAGCCATTATCAAAAGCAATCTGGGACAGCTGTTTCGTCCTTATTAGGACTCATCAGCCAGATTTAGCTTTGATAATGGAACTCGGAATCATAGGTACCTATGATTCCGTCTCCCGCTCTCGGAAGTGGAACCTGGTTGAAAGCAAACAACTATAGAAAAATCGCTGTAACCAGTACAGGAAAATTACCTTGGCCAGCTTAGCGCTAAGCTCGAAAGGCATTTAATAAGCTAAACTAAGCAATAAAAAACTCGCCAAAAGGATAAATTGCGAGAAAACTCACGTGTACGCTACACGCGGCCGCTACGAATTTTTTTAGCGCATAGTTGCGCAGTTAATAGTAGGAAACATTTGCAGGAATAACATTTGATTGAAAACGAACAGTAAGAGTCACTATCTTATTTACAGCAAAACTGACAAGAAAGTGAAAAAGAAAAAAAAAAAAAAAAAATGAATCACAATCCCATTATTAAAAAAAAAAATATCAGTGAAAACATAAATAACATTTTGTTTGTAATTTTACAGTTCTGCAACTAACATCCAAAAATTGTAAAGAAAAAAAAAAGCCACGCTGACGGACCATTTTTTGCAGCTGTCGTTGGTGGGATAGAGAAAGCGAGAGAGAAAAGAAAAACCATCGATTATAAAGAAGAAGAAGAAAGTGAAAAATCGTAAATGGGGACTGGCAATAAAAACATACATCCAGACCTAATTGTATTTTTAATGAGATAACTGGCATTAACACTGACAATGCGTGGGTGGTAGACCTACCAAGACGATCCCTGTCCGCTTCTAATTGGAACCAAACTAAGAATAGAAACTATTTACAATCAGACAAAGAAGAGGTTTGATTTATCCCACCCACTGCATCTGTTTCCCTAAAACTCCTTATTATTAATTTGTTGCAAAAGCAGTGTGAGGAAGAACTTTTTTTTTTTTTTTTTTCCCCATTTGAAAAATTTCCAAACGCCGTGAAACTAAAAAGAACCGTTATTCCTGTGATTCTTACGATGAACGTTTATGTCACAACAGCGGTGGTTCGTCGCCAAACTTTCGCCTTCACAAAATAAGCAAATAAATTGACTTGAAAGAAACTTCATTTCAAAGCAGAGTTAAAACCATTTGAAATATCTTCCTTTCACCTCTTTTCTTTCTTTCTCAAGTTGGAAGAAAAAAAAAAAGAAAAGAAAGATAGATATAGAAGAATATTGGAAACGACTGAATCTCAACTTTTTTTAAAAAAAGAGAATAAGTCAAAATTATTTCTTTTTGAAATTTTTCGTAAAATTGAGATAAAAAAATACAGTCAAAATTGACTTTTTGAATGAATAACACTTTTTTAACTGGAAAAGTTGAATTCACTTTTTCGATACTCGCATATTCAATGTAGTAGAATATTGAAGTTTGGTCTATACTCTGTCCAAAGAACCGTGGCACCTGAACGGCTAAGGTCCCTTAGCCGTTCAGGTGCCACGGTTCTTTGGACAGAATATAAAGTTTGTACCATTCATTATTATGTATTGGAGAGAAGGAAAAAAAGGAACTGAATAGAAGTAGAAACATGGCTGACCTTCCGTATATCCTTTGTTTTGTGTCTGTGATCACGACAACCCTAAAACAATTTGTCCTGTGAAGCTGATACTTTAAGTAGAAGCTTTAGATTCCTATTAAAAAAGACCCCTTCCGATTTTGATACCTGGTATCTACAGGGGCCAAAACACACTGACTTTCAATTTCAGTACCTCAATAAAACTGATTATCATTTTTTTTTTTTCATTTAAGATAAGAGAAAATAAGCAGGGCTTTTGGAGGTTATTTTTTTGTTAATAATTAATTTTTTTTTTAATCTCATCAACTTTTTTGCAATATTATACTAAGAGGATAATAAGGTTTTACGTTTTCATCTTCATTACACACAAATAAAAGCCGGCGCACCTGTCTATCCAAAGAACTAATTTAATACAAAATTTTTCACAACTATAGTTTCGAATATACACTGGCAGTTGACTGACTATTACACAGCCGACGCTAGATGCCGTTACGTCATCAGTAACGCATGGGGACTCTGGGAAATTTTCCAAGAGCATGATGGGAAGATTAAAGTCTTTATAATTTGAGTTTTTATTGTAAAAGTTCACTTGAAAATGTATACTCGTAATGTGTGTTTGAAACTACAGTTGTGAAAAAACTTTGTATTAAATTAGTTCTTTGGATAGGAATGTGCGCCAGCTTTTATTTTTGCGTGTAATTACTATTAAGGATATTGGATAGTTGTAGGTCTTGTTGATTGCAACCATTAAACTTCGGAAACATTTTTTTAAAATTTTATTTGTTCCTGAGATTAGAGGAACAATGTAGGCTAGATTATTAGAACAGAAGATGAGAAAGGACGCTTGTATTTGTGAGTCAAGTTCGTGTATTATTTCAGTATATCTACTTTCATTTTTATGAAACAGCAGCCTCGTGCTTTAGCTGTTACAAGTTAGCCTACTGTAGTCGAGTGTCTTTACTGAGACATAACGGCAACATTAGTGGAACATTATGGTGTTTGAGAAGGTGGATCCACTATTCAAACAGAACTATAAAGGCTTTTAATGGCAGGCTGCTCATTCAGGGATTCCAGCGCTTGACGTTCACTAAGCAAATGCTTGTAATCATGGAAAAACTTCAAACTTTAAGAAGCCTGAAGACACAAGAGAAGAACTCGTTAGGATTGCAAATGGGCCGCGTCTCGGAGACGACAGAAACATTGCATCCACATACAGTAGGCTACCACGGCGCTAGTACAGCAGCTGGAACTCCCGCAGGGCGAGTCGCTCCAACCGAGCGCTGTATCAACCAGAGCCCCGAGGTCGAAGAACGGACTCGTCGTAGAAATCATTAGGTTCCACAGTCCTCGTAACAAAATAGATGGTCTTACGACAGAAGACAAAAGACAAAAAATATCAGAATATCGATTTACCCCCCTCCCCACCACACACGAATAACTGATTGCTTTTCAATAAAAGAATAGTATTTTTCTAATATGATTCAAGTGAATAATGACACTAGAAAGCGTAAGTCAAATAAAATTATGGCCTAAAAACAAATTTGGACATTATATAGTATTGGACCAAACCCAATTCTTTCATCATCAAGCTTTCGTATAAGTAAATATTATATCTTAAGCTGTTGTCAAGGTTGACTCAATTGGAATTAATTTTTATTTGATTAATTATTAATAACAACGCTGCTATATATTCCGTACGTTTACATTACAGGAACTTTTAATTGGATTATCTTCCAAATCAATATGGGGGAAAAAAAGATACAAAGAAACTTAATGTTATTTTTATTGTTACTTTCACTTGTAATTGCTAAAAAGTAATTTCAACACGTAGTTTTTATGTAAATTACATATTTTTACCTATAAAACTGAAATATATCGATTACTATATGAAATATATGTGTATAAAATTGTATGGAATAAAAACGTATATAATATTTCATCTTTATATCCGCAGCAAAAATTGTGGTATTGATCGCGGAAAGGACAGTAGGACATCCAGAAATTAAGGGTAAAATGGGAATTCATTGTATACAAATATTTCTAAAATATATTAAAGGCAATTACTAGCTCCAAATAGAATACTTTAAGATATATCAGATGAAGTTCTCTGTAGCAGTTTTAGTTTCCAAATATTGGAAAAACTATTCAATAAAGTACAAAACAGCACTAAAGTCAAATGGAGAATTTTTTTCTTTTATGGCGAAGCTGAACATTTTCCGGCGAGTTTTATTGCTTTACACATACAATAAACAAACTTTATGGAAACATCATTAAATGACGACAATCTATCAATAGTCACCGGAAGCTGCACAAATTGATTTTTTTTTTTTTTCCCCCTCCTGACTTTACTTGGGGGCGGACTTGAAAACAAGGCTATTCAACATGGCGGACAACAAAAAGAAACAGACAAAAACAAATCTACAGAAATGAAAGAAGAAAAAAAAACCGTTGAAACCTCATCCGGACATTTCGATCGTTTATCGACGATGAACCACTTCTATGATACAATAAATGCCTCATTGCAAATCTACATGATAAATCTATCTAACTTTGGAAAATGCTTAAATATAAATTTTTTGTTCAAAACGAAAAAAAAAGAAAGTCATTTATGGCGAAGGAATCATGAACGGCCATCTTTTAGAACAGTACTCCAAAAACTAAAATAGTTACTAGTCGTAAGTGTTTCTTTTATTTCCTTTCAGCACTGATTTATATTTATTTTCAATACTTGTTCCTTGTACATAAGAAAGCAATGACTTAAAACTCTAATATTGATCCGTTGTTTAAAAAAAAAATCTTTAAGAAAATAACTGAAATAAATGAAGCTCCTCATTATGAAAATAAGACACATTGAAATCTGATGACTTTTTGGTTCAAAGGGCTGAATAATTTTCATTTCTGTTAATTAAAGGCCCTGCTCCAAACACGTTCAATGTATGTATAGTCCGACCATGATAACTTGACAATTGGAAAAATTCCAGAGCCTCATGACGTCAGCACTAATCTCTCTCAGAGATTCAGAAGAAGCAGCTATAAAATAAAGTCATGGGGCGGCCAGTCAGTATCAGTCTGTTTGCTATTGTGATCGATTCGTTCGACAGTTTTTAAAGTTGTAAATGCTTAGAAAGAGTCTTTTCATGTAACCAGATAACACTGTTAATGTATCTGTAACTTTAATATCTAAATTAAATTTGATTCGTTTTAGTTGAAAAATCCTAGTTTTTTTTTCTTTTTCCGTGTAATCCGAGGTACCATCAGCCCCAATTACCTCGGATTACCGGGGTTCTACTGTACAAAAAATATCTGTACGGGTCTGTGCTATGAAAAGAATTCACAAAAATCAAGACATATTCCGAAAACAAAGCTAATAAACGAGTAAGAACAGATTCTAACTTCCAAAAACATTGCTTTAACTTCTTCCTTTTCTAATATCCTAACATTTAAACATCTCATACTACTATTACTATATCAGTGACTAATACATATCAGTACTATTATAGCAGTGCTATTTCCATGGCGAGTTATCTGGTTCAACGCCTTAACGGTTTCCTCCAACTGTCCCTTCCCCAATCTCTGACAAATACACGAAGGAAACCTAACCACAAATATTATCTCCAATCCAAGTCAAGATATCACCGATCAGTGTCTGTGGTATCAACTCGAAAATAACCCATGGTTCGTTACATAACCTCCAATAAGATATCAGATAAATCCCCATTTCAAATTCAAAGCTAATAACAGAACCGTTACTCCTTATCACTTACGATAAGCTTGTCAAACTAGAGCAAACGATTGGAGTCTTTGAAAACTCGCCGATATAATTATCTCCATTAGTTCCTTCTCTGAGAAACATTATCTCCAATTGAATTACCACCACCTACTATTTCGATATAACCATCAGTAACTTGTCTTCAAAAACAAACATTAAATAATTAAATTAGATTATCAGTTCCATATTTTTACTGAAAAAAAATTCTATTTTAAGTGCATTTTTTATTAAAAACTCTGCATTAATTTCTTAATAGTAAAGCAAAGAAAAAAAAAGGGTTTGATGACAGTTTGAAATGTTAACAGTTCCCTTAAACAATAAAAACAAATTTACTTGCAGAAGAATTTCTTTTCTTTTGAACAACTGTAAAAAGAATGGTAACAAGATTCGAAAATGGAAGAACTATAAAAGGACAGTTGTTTAGTGGCAAAAAAATAAAAAGAAATTAAGAACGTTAAACAGCCATTAGCTGAAAGTGACAACATACTTTTGATGATAACAAAAGACAACATACTTTTGATGATTTTTTGGTCCTAACAAGAACCAAAATCAGTAGACATTGTCCTTACTAGAATTTAAAGCCACCTTTTACATTTGCAGGTTCAAAGGATAAACAGTTTTTGAGTTATTTTGATCACAGATAGTCCAAGAACGGATTAAAAACTTGGATTCTGAAACTTTTTCTGATCTATTTTTCTTCTTTTGATGTTTGTTAAGGTATATAGCAACGTTAACTGTACAGTAGTTACCAATCGTGTAAATAGATGTAAAATAACCATTTAATTTAGTTTTTGGTCAATGTTCAATGTAGTTCAGTGCTAAAAAAAAAACATTGATCTGAATTTCTTAAACTTTACCTCTGGAATCGTTTTTTATGGCAAATACATATAGACACTATAGATTTATGTATTTGTATTATTAATGGAAAATGCATTTATATATATTTGGAATAGGGAAAAAGACACTGCCTTAAAAATGTCTGTAGAATAATAAGAGTGAATCTTTAATGTTTTCCGTGGTTGAATAGAACTTGAATTTCCCATTATTCGTTTAAGAAAACCATTTCAGAAAATGGAGTTTCAGTTATGCAGGAAGAAAGCGATTTCCAACTGGGATTATGGTTACATTCAAACGAACTGACTTCCAAGAGAATTTTATAACTTCCCTCACAGAATATAGCCAAGAGATGGGCACTTCTTAATGGATATTTTCTTGGACTTAAAAGAAATAGATCCACTAAAAGGATTCTTTCTCATTCCTTCTCTTTAGCACTTTTTATAGATTAGGTTTTTTTTTTGTAGTTAGGGCTTTGAAATGACGAATCAGTCCGATTTCTTTTACGTAAATTATGACTACAACATTTTTATTACTAAAGCCTAGCTCCTTTAAATCGTAATACTTTTTTGGGGGGCAAGATACTAGCCAAAGAATACAACAGACCTAACTAACTTCAACAATTCAGAGCCACTATATTTCAATTTACAATAGAAATACCACAGTCCTTTCATTTCAACATGAATTCGAATCTTCTCGTACAAATAATAAATTAACTGTTACTATGTAAGCTATAAATTAACTATTACTATTACGACTTAAACTTGATGATGAATTATAGAAGTCCTTCTTTAGCTTACTATAAACTTCTGAATTTTTTGTTGAAATAAACATTGTAAAATGGCTGAGGGAATTTATGAAAGATACTTGAATTCTTTCCCACAACTTTACTGTTGTTTTATTATCATTTTTATTTGTTTATCATAAGAATTTTTTCATTCAAATAATAAAGCTTCTTTCCAAATCAAAAAACCCACTTTCATGAATTTATTCGGGAGGACTTATTTATAGAGCCATTATTCCACAATAAAAACTATTTACTTAAGAGATTCCTTGAATTCAGAAAGTAATAACGTTTCTGCCTTATGTGCTGAGCTTTTTCCGATGCAAGTCAAGCACAGTTGATTTCTGAATTGTATTCAAATAAGTTGATCACAATATAATGTAGTTCACCGGGAATTTCTAATGAATCTGTCTCTTCAGCAAATTGGATTCAAAGTCAATGTTCGAATCGTAAGAAACTGGAAAACAGACAATTTCCAATGTCTGGTGTTTTTTTATTTTTTATTTTTTTGTTTTTTTTGTTTTACAATATCGTATCAATTGATTCAGAATACCTATTCAGACTAAATGGAAACTTTCTGAATCCAAAGCCTTTGTTTTAGATAAATACAAATGCAAGGCTTAGGAGTCCTATCATTTTGATTGTAAATTCGTGAATTTCTATGTTTAAGTCTTCTGATAAGGATCAGGAGACTAATATTCCCGTTTTGTCTGGGGACAAGTATCATTAAAACATCACAATAGCATCAATGACAACAATCGCAACAACTGCATCTTTCGCACAATCACATTTAACATAATAAGGAAATTAAGGCAATATCAATTATATTTTCATAGACGTATCAGAAGACGTTGCAAAGCATTGTGATTGGTTTACTAATCACTAACCCTACCTTGTTTAATATCGAAATACACTGGTTAAATGAATGTGTTACAAAAATTATTCTTACATTTTTTAGTAGACACACAAATCCTGATGTTCTCTTTCTGTATTTCATGTGACCCCGTTGGAATTTCTCATCTAAGATTTTTTTAATTGTTATTTAGTATTCTTATGTTTTCTGGTAACTCTGAATGTCCACATTTCCAAAATTCAAGCAGTTTTCCATTTCTGTCAAAACACCACTAAGAAGGTAAATTTGGATGCTGGACACACAAACTGATAACAACAGAATATTCGTCTTTGTTTTATTTTTATACGAAAATCAATGATATTTCTGTAATACATTTTATTCCTATATTAAGAAAGGAATTTGTATCCAAAATTACATATTCTTTATATTTTCTTAAGATCTTCTTAAGGACGGCAGCTGAGAAGCTTTATTGAAACGCATCTAATACATTTTCTGCATTTCTTGTCTGTTTATCGACGTGGTTTTCTAAGTGTCCTCCATATTGTTTTGAATGGCTCTTCTTGACCTTTGAGTAAGGAACACTTAATTTTGAAATGAAAACTCCGCAAACAAATCCCGCCTCCTTGCTAATAAACCGAAGCGAGCACCTGCAACAGACAACATATCAATGAGGAAGAGCGACCCAGGGCGTCCTCCAAGGAAGAATATAGTCACCATTCAAGATGCACTGAATCAGATGCCAGGGTACGCTTCATCGACTGCAGTGACCTCTTGCGTTAAATATTTCTCCCACGAGGAAGAGTTGAAGTCGAAGCCGTTTGACCGGAGGCCGGAAGTGGGCCCAAATACCTCCCAGGTGAATGCATCCTATGATATCGCACAAGGCGAAAATAACGAATTCCGTTTGGATCTTCACCTCGCTTCTTCCGAAGTTTTCCACCTACTATTAGGCCTTGAGGGCATTACTCGTTTCCTTGTCTTCCTCGCAGAAAACTTCAAGCAGAAAATTCCAGATATTCCTAACAACAAACTACATTACAGGGCTCTTTAAAAATGACGCCGCGTCTATTTTAGAATTCAGAATCAATCTTAGAAACAATATTACAAACAAAAACTGACTGGAATAACATAGTTAGTTGGAAATATTCAGTTTTATTCTAAGCACCAATATTATTATTATTATTATTACAGGGTGAAGGGAATTACAACTAACTTTTTTCTATTGTAGAATATTTTTTCATAGTAAATTTTTATTCTCCTAAATAAAAGGCTTCTATTAATTTAAATTCATTTTCAGCAAATAGATAAATGCATGAAAATGTAAATTGCCGTTTAATATCTATTTCCTTAACATCTATTGTGTAGATAAATTGAAGAACGTAAATCAATTTCATATCTTTATTTAGAAATATTTAGATTACACATCTCTCAAGATTCTTTTTAAGATAATACTTTTTCTTGATTATTTTCATAATTGTTAATAACTGCCTCCACAGATTATATTCCCGTCTTTAGGTAGATTTTGTTCCTAAATTAAAAACGAGAGAATTAAAAAACTGAAGAACTCCTCATCGAGGAATTAAGAAAAATCTTGAAAATTTATATATTTAATATATATGAAAAAAAATCGTCAAGCCATTTGTGAAGTGAGCGTGCTTGTGGGAGCTCTTCCGTCACCTGTCCACCCAATTTCCATGCAAAGCTGACAAAATTACAATTAGCCGGCAATTGCTTCCCTCCTCTTAAGATGATAATGTGGTGATGCGTCTATTTAATAGGAGGTTTAATAATTAATATGCTAATTCCATCCCTTCGCAAGTCCATTCTCTCGTTAAGCAAAAATTAGAAGGGAAATGATGACGTCTCGTGTGCGAAGGAAACAGCTGCAGCTGTGACCATTCTAGGAACAAATATGGCGCCCATTAGGGTTAGTAGTCAAAGACGTTGTATGTGACCCAAACGTAGTTCAGATTTCAATGATTCATAACCTCTAATTATTATTTTAATACGGAGAAATAGAGTTTACTTCTCATTAACACTAAATTAAAGAAAAGTAAAATATTGTCAGGAGTTTTATGCTAAATACTTACACCATTGATTAATTTCAATTTCTAAGTGTCTTAAGTTATATTCTAAAATATTTCAAGTTAATGAAATGAGATATTTATAGATTCAAATCTGAAGTTATAATTGGCTTTTCTGCAAATATATTTTCTAATTTTTTTTAATTTGTTCTTAATTTGTATTTGGTTTTCCGTTCTATCTAATGAAACGAGTTGTTTTATTAATAACATGTAAGCATAACGGGTCGGTTTCAATTAATCACAGAGCCTTCTGAAAAATACTCGTCCTTTGATAGAAGGCTGGGTGAATCTTCAAACTCTCCGTATAGTGAAATCCTTCAGGAAGAAAATAAGTTATCAAAATCTTTTGCAATTGAACCACGAACTACACAGATTAAATAAACAAAAATTAATAAGATAAAACTCAAACATTACAGATAATTCAGATGTCTATTTATAAAGTAAACACATTCTCTAACAAATTTGAGACACCAAATAGTAAACTATTACCCCTATTATTATTACATAAAATTAAAGACAAAAATTAAAATTTAAATTAGAAATCATTACTTTTTTCTTTTTTTTTTTTTTTTTTTTGGGGGGGAACTGTAATTACCGTTATTCTTTTACTACAGTTTTATTTAATGCTTTTTTTTTTTTTTCCTTCCATCTTGGATTCTATCCAATAAACATTAATGAAAGAAAGAACATTTCAATACAAGAGCTTTACTTAATTCAACTTTTTTTTTTTCTTCAAATGGATTTCCAATGAAAGGAAATAAAATGTCAAATGTTAAAAAAAGATTTTTATTGGATTGTTTTTTTCTTTTGGTCGGTTGGTGCTAAGAGTTTGGAACTTTGAATTCACTCAGAACAAAACCAGAAGAAACGTCTTAACTTGATTTCCTATATTTGAACATGACTAGTATCTAAGGAACTTCACGTAAAGGTTCAATCCATTCCATACACCCTCACTTGGCCACGACTTACTCCAAACTATTACGGAGCAAGCATTAATTTTTTTAAAGATATTAATTAGTGGAACAGGAGAATTAAACTCTTATAAAAAGAATAAATTCAAATATAAACATAATAAAAAAAAAAAAGTCACATCAAGAATTTCTTTTTTTTGATTCTAAATACATTGTTACATTGGTTAAATATGTTTCCAATTACCGTAATGTTATAGAGACATTCTTACATCTATGTTATTTGATTAAACAATAATCAAAACCTTTTCTACGCAACGAAGGTGGTTCTCTCTCTTAAAGCTCTCAAGAAGTTTTTAGACTTTTTTATAAACATCTCATTTTTTTTTTATTTTTTTTTTTTTATTAAATGAGTTCGTAAAATATTTTTTTAGAGCGTGGAATCAGAGCAGAAGATTGTTAAAGGATTCCATTTTTTCTAATTTCTTTTTAATTTCCTAAATTCCACATTATGTGGAAGCGTTCCCTCTATTCTCTGGAAGCTTACAGGAAATATTAGTTATTAATATTATAACGATATTACAATGGAAGCATTTTGAGATACTAGAATGCATTTGAAAACTGTAAAAATAATTTAATTCATGAAAGAATAAAAATGAAGATGCGTACGTTTATGAGAACAAAGTTTCAAAAGCTGCAACTGTTTCTTAAAGGAGGATTACAGAGTAATTCAATAACTAGTTCTCTGTATATGATTAGGATTTCTTTAATTTTAAGTAAATTCATTTGTTCTGCTTAAATTTTTAAACGTTTCTCTAAAGAATTGGAATCTTTTGAAAAAGAAAACTCTTGCATTTTTTAAAACATAAAAGCAGCTCGTGGTTTTTTTAACAATATCTGGCTTAAAGTTTAGTAAAACAATTTTTATGCTCCTAGAAGTTTATTACTTAAGATTATGCCTTTAAATAAAACAGTCTTAATTATTTATCTTTGGAATTTGATATTTTTTTTCTTTAATCTCTTAATGGTTTCAAAGTAATTTCAATAAAAACAAACGAATTCGAATTGAAAGTTATTATATATTTTAGCTTTGATGAGTCAGAAAGTTTTTTTCACAATAGAAGAAGAAGAAATAATAGTTGTGTTCCTGTGATCGATTCCAGAGCAAGACATGAAAAAGGAGCAGAAAAAACAGAAGCACATCATCATTCACCTAATAAAAACAGTGCACTGCTGTATTTTCAGAACAGCGAATTACACGAGACACAATGAATCAATTGATTGGCATATTTCACGAAGTTAAATTTAAATCAATTTTTCTGATTTACGATTGATTTGAAAATTTAGAGAAAAATCTTACAATCAATTAGCAGATCCAGTCCAATCAGCGAATTGGACTGTAAAATATCTATTGTCGTGGAGACATTTTGGAATTAACATACAATGACTGACCATTAATTAAGAATACAAATCTTAACTACAAATAGAAGCATCAAAATTTGCTAATAATAACAGGCTGAGTTATTTCCAAATACTCACTGAAACGAAACATTCTACTAATGTTCCAGATTTAGTTTTTTTTTTGTTGTTCTAAAGACAGTTTTTCAAGTTACCTCAGGATGACATGCATTTCTCATCCGAACTGTTGACACACACGAAACTCTTATCCATAGCCACCATAGTTAGTTTCACAGACGAAGGAAATCGTTATTGTAGCCAATGATAATGTAACGCCTTCATGAAATAATTTGCATGATAATACAGACGCAGTTCTGAAACTTTAGTGTCTAAGAATACAAAGTTAAAGCCAAGTTAGCAAAGAAAAAGCATCCATTAATTCGAATATTACGAGAAAAAACAGAAAACTTCTGCTAAAAGTTCTGAACAGATCTAGATGTCTCCTAATATTAGTCTAGGAATTGTAAACTTTAATTCCCTCAATAATGAATATGTGAAAAGTTCATTGCCTCCGAATTACAGAGCAACAGAATTCTTATTCGTAACCTTAAAAGTTCTCTCAATTTTATCGAAATAACCCTTTACCTTCCAATTTATGTTCCAAATACAATAAGCCATAAGTTATTTGCTAATTACTGTGGCTATGTCTAATGAATCTTCGCTTTGCAGTCATGTGGTCGTCATTAAATACAGACTCAAATTAGCTTATAATTTCTACACAGTTATTCGTCGTTTCAAAATCGTTAATCACAAAATTAAACGCGATGAAATTATAATTAGGAAAATATGAGTTATTCTTCATTCAATAAATGCATAATTCTTACACGTTCTATTCAATATTCAATTAACACGCTCCATTCAATAATCTAATCGCCGTGTCACGTTTAATATTCCATGAATTTATTACATTTCGATAATATCAACACTTTCGTCCAATTGCGTAGACCATAGTCTACAAGGTAATTAGGGTATTCCACCTCATTTGCATAATCGCATATCAACGAATTAAGGAAAAGAAAATGTCTTCCTAAGAAGATAATCCAAAGAGGATTTTGTGCTTCACGAGAAGCAAATTACAAAATAAAATTAATTCCTTTAAAATTCAAGTTTGCTAAAAAAGAAAAACAAGAATTGGAGCAAATTCATGGAAAACCCATTTGAAATTCAGGTGGGATAAATTCAAAATGCAAGTTACTCCAGTTATTTTACAAATTAGTCACGAAATGGAATGTTATTAAAGGGGACTGCCTTAGATTTATTACAAGCCATTATTGATTCATTGTAAGTTCTTCTTGGAAAAGCGTAATTAATTGTACATCGTCTTTAACCGACGCCACCAAATTCGACCTTGTGTGAAGCAAGCCATTCACTTTGCTTTTATCGGAATCACGCCAGAATTCCAAATAAAAAAACACCTCCTTTGTGGTTCATAATTCATCAGTCGAGTTAATTATAATTAATTAACAATTTAAAAATTTTATAAAAATAATACAAGAAACCAAAATTTTTAGAATTTTTGATTGATAGAGTATTGCAAAATTTATAAAAGTTTAACGAAATTGCATAGTTGAATCAACAAAATTAATTAGTTCACGATTATAAATTAAAAATGTGAAATAAAGCTGATTTTTGATCACTTTGACGGTTATTTAATGTCTGATTACGTTATTAATTAATTAGTGAAAGTCCACAAACGATATGCGGTTGTAATTTCTAAACTAGTATTTTCATTTTAAGCCAATTGGCGATTTTCTTATTTACTTTTTTTTTTTTTTTAAATTTCCCACTTGAGCACATGGACAGTCAATCATTCATAATTCTATGTTGATTCAAATTTGATCTAAATACTTTAATGATTAAATTGTCGTAAGTAGTGTGTGAATAAGCGTTTGCTTGGGCTGTGAAATCTACGTGGATAGTTGTGTACATGTTGCCATATTTGAACAGTTTCACACAGAAGAAAGTTCAGCACAGGGATGTCTTCACTGCTATTATTTATACACAGAGCTGTTTATGTGAGAAAGACTGCTGGGAAAATAAGTAGAGAGTAGATATATTGTCCTCTACGTTGATGACACAGACCAAGGTCTAAAGGCATTTATAACAAGAATGAAAAAAGGAGCAGAAGACAAACAAAACTGTGGAGGAAATTTGGAGACTTTAATATTGTGGAGGAAATTATTGCTGTTTTTGATCAATATATGTTTGGAATCAAAATAAGTCTAAGTATATGAATACGACTAAGATAGGCTTACCGGAGTTAACTTGAAAGATATATCATGAATGCATAGACACTGAACACAGATGACTGATGGTGCTGGATTCTGTTCCAAATATCTGGAATGCCGTCTATATGCCGTGAATATTTTCGACTAATGTTAAGAGTGGTAAATCTATTTTATATATCTATTTTATTAAATAGAAAAGGAAATACTACAAAACTAGATAGGTCTCAGCTAGATCTTGCTGATGGAGGACTTGACGCCTTCGAAACTGTCCATGGATCCTTTGTAAATACGTATTGTATTTTTTAAAATGTTTTTAAATACAATATTGTTTTTAAAAACTTTGGTGTGTTTTACAGTATTTCCTTTTCTATTTAATAATTCTATCACACACATTAAATAAATTATATCTATTTTATATATTGCCTCTATTCCAAAGGCAGAAGAGAATGTAAGTGAATGAAGTAAATGTGAAATTTAGGCCTAACATGAGATGGTTTCATATTTATAGCTTAGATGTGTTGTGAAAGCTCATGACTGTGGTCAAGCATATCTCGGTTTATTGCGCTTCGCAAATATTGCCCTTTTTATAAACTGAAGGTTGGTGGCAACCCTGCGTCGAGTAAACTTATTGGCGCCAATTTTCCAACAGCATTTGCTGATTTCGTCCGTCTATCACATTCTGGTTACTCCCGCAATATTTCAGACTTTTTCATTATTATTATATCTGTTATGGTAATCTGTGATCAGGGATCTTTCGTAGAAGGCTCAAATGTTAAGCATTTTTATTAGCAATTTTTTAAAAGTATTTCTTTTTTAATTAACGTACACTGTTTTTTTAAACAATGCAATTGGTTTGTTTTTTTTTTAAACAATGCAATTGCACATTTAGTAGACTATAGGATAATGCAAACATAACTTTTATACGCACTGGGAAACCAAGAACTTCGTCTGACTCGCTTTATTGCGATATTAGCTTTATTACTGTGGTTTGAAACTGAACCAGCAATATCTCTGAGATATGCTTGTAATTAAGGATAGCAACATTTTGAGAAATTAACGCATATTTTTAATCTAATATATACAAATTTTTCACTTATGATTGTCTATCCTATTATGAAGATGAAGGAATTGTTAAATTTTCAACAATAAATATCTCACGCCTTTATCTCCTCTAACACTTCAAAATAAAGATGAACTCTTACTAAATATTTTATTAGAATCCATATATCAAATTTAAAAAACAAATGACTTAGATATATAAAAGTTTACTAAAATAAATTTAACAAAGCCGATACATATAGTCACTTTACAACTTTTTTCATTCCTATGTAGATAATTATGTTTACAATCATCCCTAAGATTCTATTACATTTCTCTCTCCATTTCATTTATGCATCCCAATTAAGATATAGGAACACCTGTGGCCAGACCCTCCAACTTGTTTCCTTGTTAACTGACTCTTTATTACTTTAAGAGAAATTAGAACAATAAAGACTGGATAACATGAATATTTAATTTACACTTCAGAACATAGCACGATATCGAGAAAGACGAGTTCTTTGCCCTTTTCTTTCCTCGCTAATTGACAAGTAACAAATCAATTCATTCCAGACAAAGTGAAACCGTCGGTGCTAAATAAAATACGAGCAAAAAAGATTAAACCCATCTTGTTCATCAAGTGTAAAATTTATGCCTCATTATGAGAAAGTATCTTTAAGATTTAAGCTTAAAGGCAAAGCAAATTATAATGGATTAAATAAATTATTTACTTATTTATTTAACTCAATCTAATGCTAAGAAATAATTACAAATATTTGAAGAATTTATGATTCAAAGGAATACAGAAGAAAAAGGAAATTGTATCAAAGAAATATCAAGAAATTCTTCGATTAAACAACACATTTGTTGGTAAATTTGAATACATGATCGTTTGCAAGAGCGCCATCTTGAAGGGAAGAAGAATCACAGAAACAAATAAGGAAAAAAATGTGTGCATTTTAAATAGAATCTACTAAATATTGGTAATTAAATAGATCGTTTAATTGTTTCATATCTATTTACATTGCTAATACCACATCTAAAAAAATCCTTATAATTCTTTCAAGGAGTTGCATTTCATATGGATTTTTTCAGAGGGAGAAAAAAAACATCATTTCAAAACAATTAAAGATTCTCAAAACATAGAATTCTTCCGTTAACTTATTAATTGATGGAAACATTAGTTCTTGACTAAAAGCATTGTGAGCCATAAGAAAATTCCACAATTTAAGATTTCGGTCAGAATTGCAATGTATAGTGAAAGCCATTAAACAGTGGCTATCCTGTGATGTATAAAATGTCTAAAAATAATGTCTGTGATAAGATAGAAAATCAAGATTTTAATTACGTCGAAAGTTCTCGTTATGTTATCGTCGCTTTATTAGCGTGGGACACTTCTTACGACATACAAGTAGTTAATATAACTGCTCACAGGGTTTTATAGCGAATTGCAATTTGTAGATGAAATGAAGAACAAAAGAAAAGAAAGATAAATTTAAGAAAGAGCTTTACAAATCAATTATATAACTTTTTTTAAAAGAATAAAATAAATAAAATGAAATAAAACAATGAATACTTCAAGAGAAATGACATCCATGTTAATTGGTTTGTATAATTCATTTTAATATTTAATTTCTCTTTACAGTCCGTCCCTCTGTGCGTGTCTGTATCTTAGACATTCATTATTTTCATGCACGTTAAACCTAAACAAATCCCATAATGCCTTCCGTGCTCAATTCAGTGGGCTGGTGAGATGACGTCATTCAATTCTTTTCGTATTTAGACACAAATTAGACATTTTTGAAAGTATTTTTCTAGGAAGGATGTAATAGAACACATTATTTTTACTTGGAAGTAACAACTGTTACTTTTGAGTCTTCATTGTAACTATCTTTCTTTTTATAATGTTTTATAAAATTTTCAAATAGTGATTCTAAAACATGGACATGATCTTGATCAAATGAAAGAAACACTGACGTAAACTTATTTAAATTTCACTGGTGACTACTTTATAATTATGAACAATTTCATAAATTCAAGTAAAAAGAGAAGAGTAATACTCCAGCTTTTATCAAATATATTTATAAGTTGCATGTAAAATTCCTTTTGCAACCATTTACTTGAAATTCTATCTAATTTTTTACGCCGATGGGCGACGTCAAACATGATAAATAACCGTACTGCCAATCATATGAGATTAAGAGAATTTCTGGAAAAAAAATAATAATAATAAATAAATTATCACTTAATATTTATGTACTCTAATTTAAGGTAGAGCAATAAAAAACAATAATGGAAAATACTAGATCAATTCAAGTTTTCTAATATGTAAAATATCAATCTAAGCCTAGTCGCAATTTTTAAAAAAATTATCACAATTTTTCAATGCAGACTTTGTGCAAAACAAATACTTATACAATGATACATATTTATATGTTTGTTGGATAATGAAGAGGATCACAAAAAAGTAAATTACTATAAAATGTGAGAGTACTTTATTTCTTCTGACGTTTACTATATCTTTTAGTTTAAGTCCATGTAAACAAAGATTAATTTAGAAGGCCTATGTAATCCTATTTGAGATGTTGTTAATGTGATTACTTCCAAGGAAGAATGTAAATCGAGTTTCCTTGGTAATTAATAACAATGTTTCATATTTCATGAACACGAGACTTTCTGGAGCTTAAACAAATTTGTCTAAGAACAGCCAGTGTCTTTTTCTCTGCGGGAAACAAACTTGAGAATGGCTCAGGGCTGTTTCTTGGCTATTTACTTTCACAGCCTAAAAAGAAAACGGTGAAAACAAGAGCAACAAGGGTTAAAACTGACTGGAATTACAAATCAAGCAGCGGCGAATCAATGACTATTGATTCACAGACAGTAAAAATACATAAATAAGGCCTCTTTTAGTTATCGGTTAAGTCAATGAATTCCGAGAAATTTTGTTTCGTTACACAGAACTTTGTAAGCCTTTAAACTGTAATTAATAAAAACAATTTCTTATGTTGTTTTTGTTTTTTAGAAATAACTAACTTCAACTAAAAAGAAGTTGATTCTTTATACAGAAGAAAAATCTAATTGATTATAGGCTAAATAAGGGTTAGGAGCATTGCTTTTGTTTAACTAAATTGAATAAGCACTCGCGACTTCAATTCAATAAATAAGAAAAAAAAACATCAGCATCCAACCAAAAAAAAAACAACCAATCGAATCAATGCTCAAACTCGAATCCAATGAAAATTTTTCCACTCGTTCACATAAAATTCATGCAAAACAATCTATAAAATGCATTAAAACTCAAAAAGGTTTTACACATTTACATGCCCAAGAAAAATCCATTAGATTATTTTTAAATAAAATATTTTAATTAAACTAATTGGAAACGTGTTTCTACGAACTGAAAAATCGAAATGAAGGTCAGGGGAAAAAATGACTCGACATTAAAATCCAATTGAAAGTCCCCTAGGCCGTTATCACGCAAATCAATAAATTGTGTAATTTATTTTATTAACTGGCCAAAGGAGAAAAATTGAATTTTTAATAACAATTTTCTACTATCGCTAGGTAATTTGGTGCGAAAATTCATTAAAAATGAAAATTACTTTAAAATAAATCTAAAACTGCAGATAAAAAGAGAACGGCTGCTTTTAATTATTTAAAAGTTAAATAATTAAACACTGCATTTTAATGTATCCAAAGTAATGGAATAAAAGAACAAACAATTAATGCTCAGTTTTAATTATTAAAAAGCCTAAACCAGCTGAGTTTTAATGGAATAGCTTTTTAATGAGGAAGAATTTTAAAAGGTGGTCACAAATGCTAGCCACAACCCCTGCAAGGACCATAGCCAGCGTGAAGAGAGGTTCCAAAAGGTGGGTCAACCTTCATTCCATTCTGCCCTTCATTATGTCAGTCCAATTAGCTGTTGTGACTGACAAGACAAAGTTTCCCGCTTCGACAGACTTTAAAAAGAGAAATGGTGGAACTCAGTAGCTTTGTTTTTATCGCTAAAATAACATAGTTGTGTCTTTTGTCCCGACACTGGCTTTACGGAACGACGATTACAAAATGAAACCACTGGCGTATTATTAAAAAAAGGAAAGATTCTGAATTAAATATTTAAAGAAATCTATCGAAAGAGACAAACCACTCAATAAACTCACCATGGCAACTCAACTGCAAATGAAAACAAACTCAGTGAACCGTGAACACAATGGGGAAGTATTGATGCTAAAATAACGCAATTGCCCACAATACCAACATCTTTCTACACTAAATTTATCAAATATTCTATTTTCGTTCCAATAGTTTATCACTCATTTCTGTCAAAACAAACAACTTCATCATAGAATGCAAAGGAAATTAAAGTACTTTATAATCTGAAAATTGAATATTCAACAGAACATTTCATATATTTCACTCTTGTACTAAATATATCTATATCGAACAAAAAAGGGGGGGGGGAAGCCGTTTCGGATAACAATTTTTTCGGTTAAGCCATGAACATATAACACAGCTACATTATTTAATTACAGTTCGTATTTCTGAAAGGTTTTGAAGGTCTAACGAATTCAAAAATCTCTTGGTATACTACAATTATGTTCTTTATTGAAGTTAAATTTACATTTTTAAGATTACAGTAGGTTACATCAATATACAGTATTCTGTATTTAGTAATTCATCTGCTACAAACTATTCATTTAAAAAACTCAGTAATTTTTGTTTTTGTTTTTTTCTTGTGTCCCTCCCTGTATTTCCATGCAGTACAATATTATTGTTTGGATTTGCGATTATCGGAGGCGTTTTGGATAACCCGGGTTTCGGTTGACCGAGTTCGGTTAACCGGGGTTTTACTGTATGTATGTATATATATATATATATATATATATATAAATTTAGATTTTATAAAAACAAAATGTCTAAGTTATAACGAAGCCGTAATATACTCAAAAGATCTGTAAAGAAAAAATAATTAGCTTAAAGAATATCTTATGTTAAGAATGAAAATAAAGAACAAGGAGACAAGAAGAAATTAATAATATTGAGATTATGAAATACAGGGTGGCAGACATAAACCGGCTACAAAATAACAATACAATTAAAAAAAGAAATGACTATTGGGGTTATTTTCGCCACCCTGTATAAGGAGACTTAACGAATTAAAAAAAAAAAAAATCAACCAGTTGTTTCGATCAAAATCGCACAGATGAATGCATCTAAAAGTTTATAAACTATTAAATATCGTTATAAACCATCTGTACTTTAAAATAAGTTATTATACTATTTGATAATCTTTCGTATAATATTAAACCAAAACTTCAAAAGAAACTTTTTTAACGGAATTCAAATTTTTGATTGAAAGCTTATTGTAGATAATTTATTTCTACCTGAATCGACAAATTCAATTAACTTCGAACCGTCAGTACAATTATCCCTTTCATTTCACAGTTGAATTCTAAAAGAGGGGATTTACATTAATCAATAAGACTGAATTAAACTACTAAAGCTAAAGCATTTTTTTCTCTGTGTTAATGTTAAATTTATTTTATTTATTTATATCCAATTATAATGATTAGACTATGCTACGATAAAGTATGTTCCTGAATAGGCTTTTTAGTCTGAATAGTTTAGTAAAATTATTATCAGGAAATAATTATTAATTAAATTAATAAAATGAAGAAGCATTGGACCTTAAATCGAAATTACGTCATTTGAGGTTAAATACAGGGAAACTTAATTAAAAAAAATAAAGGCATAAAAAAATGATAAAATTTGTGTTTAATAGCAATTTAGAAATGTTAATGGTGTATAACTTCAATATTACTAAATAATATTTATAAATAAATAACATGAGTGGAATCAGTTATTTTATTAAGATTAGCGATAAATACGACTGGGTAGATAATCTATAATGAATTGGATGGTTGGGGATTAGAGAATTCAATTTATAACTGGCACTTCAAGCTTTGTCCCATTCTTGCTATTCTGTGCACCTATAAAATAACCACAATATGGCTGTCCGCGTTCTCTCTTAGAAGAAGGTATTGTTATTGGTTCACCACTGCGTCGCTGTGCAGGTCGGTACAAATCACCCACTTAGTTCCTGATACCACGGTAATAAGAAATTAGGGTGACTTCGCGAGAAGCAAAGCACGGTCTCTGATAAAATTACGCCCGGCAGCTCAGGTCATTGAAGCCCGACGCCTGGACCATTCAGCCGTTTCATGATGAGGAATCGCCGGCTGGCTATAGTGGTACAGCTCACAATGATCAAGACAGCGAACAAAGAACAGAACAGTAATGGGAAGCACGGAAGGCTTTGTCTTTGGGATAAGAGCAAGAAAGGAACTTCCTCTATTCCACCAGTTTAGCAGATAAATTAAAACGTACCATTGTGACCGTCGTGTCTTCTTTTGTGTAAAAGAACAGTAATTAATGTTCTTAGGAAAGTTCCCGCCTTTTTTTGTTTTTAATCTAATAGTATGCAACAGTCTCAAAATAAAAATCAGTCCAAAAACTTTCTATTACTATTTTTTTAGCTAAAGTTAAAAGAAGTTTATTGCTCTTAAAGCGTCCATTTTATGTCGAAAACTTCACAATGTAAGTTAATAAAACAGTTATTGACAAAATGGCTAGGAAAGCAGTCGCAAAATAAAACTTACAAACTATATAAACTTACTTCATGGTTTACTTCTTGAAGTTTGAAATGTGCTGTTAATAAAACCTTGCATCTCCTTATCGCTTCACTTGCTAAGGTCGATTAGAACTTCAATAGGAATAATTTTCTAATAAACGAGATGAATTGGTAGAAACGACTAGCACGTTCTACTTTACAGCTAGAAAGCAGATCTGCCCCCACATTACAACCTTAGTAATCCGTACTGTTGTGTCAAGAATCTTTAGATTACAGTACGTGTTGATGAAGAAGTTAGCTATTCAATTGTTCTTTGCAGATAACTTCCAAAATACAATGCATCTTATTCAAAGTCAACCATATTTGCACCATATATTAAGTTAAAAAGTTTAAAAACATATAAGCTATACACTTACTTAACAAGCCGGAAATGTTGTTATTTAATAGCACTTTATTTAATAACTGAAACTGTGGATGAACAAAACCAAAAGTTGACTTCAAGTTCTCAAACTCATCCTTACACTTCCGGTTAACACTATTTTCTTTCAATGACGGATTTCAATGTTTGTTAATTCCATATTTTTTATATTCTTTTATGACTATTCACTGTTTTTTAAACTGATATTTACTATTATCTTGGTTGTTTCGTGGTAAATCCTCCCGCCTATAAATAATGCAGACTTAAAAATTTCTAAAGATAGCTCAGTGAATCTTTGTGTCCGGTTTTATGTTTGTTTTTCATTGTAAAATGGAGACTTTCCTTATATTAAATCCCTTTAGAATCCTGGAATCATTCACTTAAATCCATCATCTTTCCTGTTGATATCCATTACTGTCTCATCACTATCTTATATCCATTATTGAGTGTTTTCATTGTCTTTCTAATTTATAATCTTATCAACACTAACTGAAATGTATGGATGATAGACATAGGAAAGTGAAAGACTTTAAAATATCCAAACAATACAAATACAAAGTAATTCAAAAATGGTTCAAGGATCTTTAACGTAATTTCTTCTTCTACAATCGATTAAAAAGCCAAATTTTAAAAATTAGAGGATGATTATTTGTCATGATAATAAGGTGGGGAAAATTTTGGCACTAACAAAAGCTTATTTTTTGGCAGTTGGCTAATGTCCTTGAAAGAATCCATATATTCAAGTGCATTGTAGTTTTTTTTTTTTTCCTCGTTCGAACAGAATACGAGCTGCGATGAACCATTTACTGTTAAATTCCATTTTGTATAATAGTATATCCTCATTCCTAGCCGAATCTTATTTCCATACTTTTTTCTTTTATAGTTTTATCCAATACAGAAAAAAAAAAAAAAACATTTCATTCTAAGATTACTGAACAAATATAAACGCTGTATATTTTTATATCATATTGGTAAGGAAAATACATATTTTTTTTAAAAAAAAAACCTCAATTTGTTGTTGTTGTTTTTTTGTTTTTTTTTTCCGGAATTAAAATTGAGAAAATTACAAGAAAATTGACTTCATAAGACCAGGAAAAATCAGTCGATGGTTCTAGCCAGATAAGAAGTTTCGTTCGGTTTCAAATCATAAATTTCATAAGCAGTAAAAGAAACTTAAGCATTTTATTCTTAAACTTTACAGAAACCATAAGATATTCATTTCGAAACATTGGCAATCTTACAGTTTGCTTTAAAATAAGATGCAGTTGGCGTAGAAACTCACACGTACATCGCAAAGAACAATTTATCAATAAAATGTCCTCCACTTATAAAAAGAAAAGAAACAAGAGAATATAGAAAATAAAGAAGTAAATGAAAAAGAAAGAAAACTTCCAAGATCTTACAAGGAAAAGAATGTAAAAGCTTTACAGGATAGCCATTTTTTTTCTTTTTATACAGAGAGTTAGCGAATTATTGGAATTGAATGCTTTTAATGTTAAAATTTTTTGGATCCATAGAAATTTTTTGGTCAGTTATCAAAGTCGATAGGATCTTTAAGAAGAAAATAAAAACTAACTTTCTACTGAAGTTGGTAGGATGAATAGTGTTTGAGTATTTCAAATTTTAACGTACTCAGTCTTAAAATCACCCCATTACATCTTTTTTTGTTTTTGTTTTGGTAAATGTTACAAACATTAGGTCAAATGTATCATAACTTGATATCGTATGTAGCCAACTATTACAATACATAACTTTTAAACATCTAAATGTAAAAGTTAAAACACTTAAAAAACAAAAATAATAATAAAATATGTAATAAAAAATATAGAAATTAACGAAAATGAAATTTTTTACCACTTGTTTTGTATTTGCTCCGTTTTCGTTATTTGTCTGATACACAATGCATATTATCATTAATGGTAATTACCCTCTTCTATGGAAAGACTGACAAATTGGTCTTTTTCATTCTACCACTTGAGACCCTAAATGAGTCTAAATATTAATGTCGTCCATCACTCCACTAAGAGCTACTATTTTTCACTCCCGTAATTCTAAGGTAGAACATTAACCCAACCCTCGTTCTTTCGGGGTTTTTTTTTTTTTTTTCACTTTCCTTTCTTTAATTTAAACTGAGTTGCTCATTTTTTTTCCCTCTCTCTTTCTCTTCCTGCAACAACCGCTAATGATTTTCTGTGACAAATTCCTCAGTCTCCGAATCAATAAAGCGTACCACGGATTACGATCACTTGAAGAACTACTACTGAATTCGAATAAGTTTTTTTTATTAAAAAATGATGACGTCCACTTAAGTAAACATTGTAGCGATTAATGTTTCGTCTTTTTAGATTAAATAGAAACGCTGTCCTTTAAATATTAACTTTGCTTTCAGATCAAACAAAGTAAATTCTGTTTGTTTTTGTAATAAAAAAAAAGACGTTGAAGACACAAAAGGAAATATCTTTTTAGTATCTAAATCCATTACAGCAAATCCCCCAGCTACGCACCTTATCCAATGTCTTAGATAAAACGACGGGAAGATTGTTTTCAATGACTTATCTAGAAATTTCTATTCATGAAACGCCACTGTTCTTTGTCTGAAGCCAATAGTTATACAAACCTTCCGGAGAGGGTCAATATGCAAGAACAAATGAACACCGCCAGAGAAAATTAAAATAAGATTACTTACTGTTGGTGTTAATCATCAGCCAGTAGTAATCATGGTGTAGTAGTCTCTAATCGAAGAACTCAGGATATTATAAAAATTCAAGAAATGTTTTTGATAGACAAGCCCATGTCTATCATACTAATTAAGCAAACAACTTAAAAAGAAACAAGCAAATATAAATTACGAATTTAATAAGAAAGACTTTCTTATTTCAATCAGAAAGATCGATTTATTTAGAAAATCACGATCTTGGCAGAAAACTTTTCTATTAATAATTTAGAGGCAAGAGGATTTCGAAGAGAAGTTGAGAAGCCGCTTTTTAAAAGAATTCAAACGTTTTTAATTCATGTTTAGCCTATTATTTATGATTATCTGAAAATTATTTATAAAATTTTTAATGCGATTATTTTTCTTTTTCCTCTCTCTTTTTTTAATGTTTAATTCGCGCCTTTTTCAGGAAAATAATTTGGATCATTCAGGAAATACTAAAAACCAGGACCACATTTCCTTAATTATCTTTTCTTTATTTTTTATACAAACGCCAACCCTAGTAATTTGTCATTTTTATGAACATTTCTCCCTTTTTGCATTTTCTTTCAGTGTTAAGTTCTGAAAGCAATTCCACTCCAGTGACTCGATTAAAGATAATCACTTCGAATTCTAAAATAGAAATCATAAAAACTGCTGACGAACCAAGTTATTATTCCCCCTCTTAAAGCATGGAAGTTCTTCAAATCTTTTAAGAAGCAATTAAATTAAATGGAACTTCAACAAATCAAAGTATTTTTAGACGACTTCTTTAATTTTTTTCCTCCCCCCCCATCCCCCCCTCTTATATACACAAACATCAGTTTGAAGTCGAGTGGTCAAGTCTATCTGTTTGATTAACTACAAGCATTGGCAGTAAAAGAATGCGGCAGTGATTTCTTCGGTGGTACTCCAACACATCTTCCAAATATGATATACAAGATTCACGATATAATAAACTCACTTGAGCTAACAAATAACTGAAACCACATTGGACACAGCATCTATATAAAATCCTTAATTATAAAAGGGAAAATCTGTAACTTTTGTTTGTCTATCATTCAATCACGCCTCAAAGATGCAACGGCTCTGAATGAAATTTTACATGCAGGTAGTCTACGACACGGAGAAGGATGTAGGCTACTTTTCATCCCGGACGATCAAGTAGATCGCGTGGGATAGGCAATACAAATCTGAATGAAACAATTCCCAAGCCTGTCGATGAACGCAGTTGAACTAGCCCTACCTGACAACGTCAGGGTGAGGCTAGGAAATTCAAGAAGGGGGACGAGATTTACATCCCGTCGAGAATAATCCTGAGATAGTAAGTCCCAGGAAGAAACGGATGAAACACAGAAGAAAAAAGAAACAGCCATGCCAACGCCGGGATTCGAACCCAGGTTCCGACATATCGGCCACACGACAGACCGCCGTCTAGACCGCTCGGCCATGCCGGGACGGCTATACTGTTTTTATTATACTGTTATTTCTTTCTAAATGTGACCAAGGATACACTCAGCCTTCTGTTAAATGAACCCCCCCCCCCCCCGGGTATTAAAGGCTAACTGATCTTTCGATTTCAATTCTTCCCATTGGTTCTAACTAGACGACTTCTATTAAAAAATATATCGGGTTTTTTTTTAATTTTTATTTTAAGCAATTGTCTCATAACAAACATTTTTTTAAAAAAAATCCGTAATTTTATGTTAGCATCAATTAATTTATTACTGTTACAGATTAAGATTTTAATCTTTTCACGTTACAGATTAACATTTTAATCTCATCAGTGTACACGAGTTAAACCAATAATTTGGATTAGAATAATCGTAAATCTTTCCCAAAATACTTTTCAAATAGTAAAAGACAATAAATGGGCTTTATAGCCTAATAAATCAGGATTTCAGTTTCTATGTGAAGTATATTTCTAATTAAACATTAAAACTCCAGTGAAACTACTCTTGTGATCCAACAAAACCCTTGCATTAAGATTAGGATTCAGTTGTGGACTCGCGACAAAAATCAATTTTTCTCATTAGGAATTGTTCAAATTTCTAGTGCAATGCTTGAAGCAGATGTTCTTATCAGTGGTTGCAAAGAAAATTCTTCTTAGTCGGATGTGGTTCACAAGAATGGATTTTCAATATCCACTCATCGACGTCAATGTTTCACAAGAAAACAACATTGTTTAGGAAAGGCCAGGACAGTTGCCGTAACCGAAACGCTCATTTAATCGCGATTTTCTACTTCCCTAACGACCACGTTAATTTACAAACCCCAATTTTAATATTTCAGCCGCGTTCGCAGCGCCACTGCCTCGTAGACACAGCGTCAGCAGTAAATTATACGTGAATCTCGCCACTTGACTGTTTCCCATCGCCTCACCCGACACGACACCACGTCTGGTCCAAGGATTGCGGCAGCGGCTGAGATGCAGCCAGGGAAGGCAAGTTTATTAGCTTAATAAATGATAATTAAGTGGTGCAAGCAAACAAAATTGCAAGAGTGGCCCAACAGCAGACAAGTGTTTGTGGAAGGTGATGTTGGTCATGTTGCACCAGAAGATGATGCCAAGAATAAGAGTTTCCAAAAAACTTCAGCTAAAAAAAAGTACGACTTCTTCCAATAAGCCAAGCAGCTGCTTATTAAATCTTGAAGTTAGCTAGACAAAGTAACCAAGAAAGAAACTTCTACAATCTCCAATTTTATAAAATATATAATAATATCAATAAATGAATTAGTAATTTTTTTATTAATTTTATAATCGTTTGGAAAGTTTCTCTTTAATAACAATTGTCTTTAATCTTCAGAAATCTCCCGACCATCGTAATCCAATCCTGTACTTTGGATACATGCTCCAACAACATGAATTAATAATTTCACACTACGATACTTTCATTTAAATAAGAATTTTTTAACCTTAAGAAATAATAGACATTATTTTTTTTTAATACTCCACTACAAGTTTTGATAGCAAATTCAGAAGATGAACTTCAAATTGGAGCAAATCATTTAAATACTATCTCAAAAAATTATAAAATGAAAATTTCGGAATTAAAAGCAAAATCCATGGCAATGTGTGGAAAACAAATACAAAGAGTGAAAATTGTAATTAATGGAAAAATAATAGAACAAGTATCAGAGTTTAAATATTTAGGAAACATAATTTCATGTTGTAACGATGAGGCAAACCTGATATCAAACATACAGACACATACAACAGAATGAATGGAATAATTAGAAGAAGATTTGGAAAACAAATGACGAAAGAAACACTACTAAGATTACATAACATTACAGCCAAAGCAGCAATTAAATATGGGAGTGAAACCTGGATATTGAAACAAACAAAGATTGGAAACTGCACAAATGAAATTTTTGAGACCTTTATTAGGATTTACACGCCTCGACAAAAAGAAAAATAATGATATTCGAGACCAACTTAAAACTCCAAGTTTAATTCAAGAAATTCAAAATTACCAAAAAAATTGGCTTAACCATGTTGAAAGGATGTCCAACTATAAGATTCCAAATTTAATTTTGAAATATAAACCCAAAGGAAAAAGAGACAGAGGACGACCAAAAATAAGATGGAAAGACCAAAATCATCTTCAGAGCTAGGAACAGACAATCATTGTCAATACCTAAGATGGACAAGACAAGACACTACAACTTATTTTGAAATAAACTTTGAAAAGGTTTTGATAATCAAGTAATTGCGATACAATTTAGTACAATGTAAACTTACCTGTAAACAATGTGAACTTACTATCAAATGTAAACTTACATGTGATAGTCAGCTTTCTAACAGAACAATATCTCCTTAAGGAACTCAACTGAATTATTGATATAGTAAATATAAAGTACAATGTAAATGTATAGAAAACATCGTTATTTATATTTATATTCTTAATAACAATGTTAAAATCGCTCATGATTATTCTTTTTTAAAAAGTTGAAATTAACTCATTTAAAATTTACAAAATTAAATTAAAGATGAAAAAAAGGGAAGAATAGAGAAAAATTTAAGCATTAAATCTTTAACATTTAGCAAAGCAGAAAAGTTTGTATTTATTATTGCAATTTCATGTATGGAAGAACAGGAAAGAATCCTAATGGTCATAGGGAATCCGATCTCTAAGCCATTATTTTCGTAAGTACGAAGAGTTTTCTCTTAGAGAAGAACTCACCTGAGTTTACAGTTAGCAGATCCAAGTAGTTTGAGCTCATTAAGCTTCGAAACACTCGAGGATGTAAAAATGGGAAGAGAGTGATAAACGAAACGCCTTCAGTTTCGGCAAACTATTAAACTGTAGAAAGATGGTGGAGAATCTTAATGAAGAAGTTACATCGGAATAAAAACTGATAATACTATTCCTCTAATGAAACATTATTTATTGAAATACTGATACAAAAAAAAACCAACTCAATTCAGAATTGGAAGTAATCTTTTCCATTTAATTACCAAACTCCTACCTACTCAGTGGCGGATTAAGCTTGCATGAGGCCCCTGGCTTATTGTCGGGATCTTGCATCAAACTGAGTTCGTTTACTAGTTAAAAGGCATCATATTATGGTCAGCTGGTCATATTGTGGTCACACTAAACGAAGTTTTAAAATTGGAGAACCTCCTAAATAAATAAATAATTGCGTTTTTAAGCGGCATATTTGACACACACATCAAAAGCACTAATGGCATTCCATTTCTAATGTGTCGTAAAGAATGCATACCCACGCGAATTCCTCGTTACCTTTTTAATTGTAGTTGTTTTTTGTTAATTACGTAATTTGGGGTCCCTTCTCTTCAGCCCAGTCAGCCTCCTCTTTAATCCGCCACTGTCAGAACTTGAGAATGGTGGTCTTATTAAAGAATATTAACAGTTATTGGAGATTAAAGATGTTAATTGTCATCATAAGACTTATCTTATGTGATATGAAAATTATTATTTCTAGATATTACAGTAGTCGGCAACATGAAGTTATGGCAATATTGGTTTTTTATTTTTTTTTTAATTTGGTTTTTATAAAAACAGCAACTGGGCAGGATGCGCATCCAGAAACTCTGTTTCTCTTAAAAGGAATAAGTATCTTCTTTAGAGCTAATGATATATATCTACCTAAGAATTGAACTAAGTTAGAACTCAAGGGTTTTCCCAATGAATTTTGACTGAAATAACAGATAAAGTGATGTTCAGGAAATAAATATTCTTTAGTGAAGTTATACCATCGTCAACATGAAAACCTGTTCGATAATTATGATGGTTAGAAAGTTCCTAAGGACCTGTAATCACAGTAATTTAAAGGAACTAGTCATAGAACAGTTAAATAGTAATTTGTTAAAAAAATAAAAATCGTAATTATATATTTCAGAACATTACACAACAATCTCCTTAGAAAAAAACGTAATTTTCAATGTCAATAATTCTAACTAACCAACGTCACAGAATCCATGCTTGTCAATAGGATATTTCTATTTGAAGCTTGGCGAAGAAAATCTGTTCCGAAGCTTAATCACCGAGTAAAGCTAAATAGTAATAATAACATTCTATATAAGATAAACATTACAATGTACAGCAATCTCTTCAAATCATAAAGTAATTTCTTAAAAAAAAAACCAATGTAAACCGCCTTTAGGTTTTTTTATTGATTTTATTTATTTCGTTTTATTTTTCTGTTTATCTTTCAAACTGACACAGCAGCAAATCATGAATAAGAAACAAAAATAAAATTCTGTTAAGTACTATAATATTGATTAAGGCCGTTCTTTTCAATGTCAAGTAATCAGGTTAGGAAAGACAACGGTTACAAATATTATTCTACGACGCCAGAAGACAAAGCTTTGGTTCGTGATCCTCCTTCCAAGGTCAGGGTCTGTTTCCCTACCAAACAAACAAGGATCACAGCCTTTGCCTTTCCTCTTTTTTCCGAGAAGGATTATCTAAAATGTATGTCAGAGAAGGTAAAGCAAGGCTTAGCTCATTGCGACTGAAGGCAGATGGAATTACTCTTTTCGTTACAATGGTAGATATCAAATATTAATAGGGAAATTGCAAGCCAGATATTTAGCTGACATTTCTTGATGTGTCGTTATATTATTAAACACCTGCGACGAAACGAGCGAACATGTTAGGTAAGGAGCCTTCATTCACGGCTTAGCCACACTGTCTCTCAAATCTAAGTAATGCACACTGAAGAATTTAAATTATTTTTCAAATACCAATACAAATAAAGATTTAGGTTTTTTTTTTCTTAATTTCACTAAAACTTAGCGTTACTATAAAATAGCGAGCAAAATTTTAATGTAATATTAGAATGAGCTAAAAAAATCTAAATGCCAAGATAAAAGTTAGAGGGAAAGAAAGAAAAAATACAACATTAATAGTTAAATGTTTTAATAAAATCTCTTTGTATAGCTTTGTATTAAATAACTAAAAGTTTTTTTTTGAAAATTAGATACTTATTAATAATAAATAAAGCCATAGAATTCATAAAAAATCCATGAAGTAATTTTCAATATTATTAGCCTACTTCTCAAAACATGAGTGTGATTCATTTAAGCCATGTGTTGACAATCACGCTTATAATATTATATATTATACAGTCTTACATATGCTCATAATATTATATGCAGATTTAATATTACATAAGCTATATAATATTACATAAGCACATTCCCTGGACGTTTATGTTCGTGAAAAAATTGGAAGGATTGTGTATCATCTGTATGAGTAAAAGCAATGTTTAAGAAACTTTACAAACTGGCATCTTGTCCAACTTTCGTGCTTTTGATGCTACAATGCTTGGGGTAAGACGCCACTGCAAGGGTAAGATTGCATAGATTCATAATATCTTCCACCACCCTTACCTGAAATATCCCATTTCTTAATAACAGAGCTCAAAACAACAGTGATCTTGTCTTACTTTCGTTGTTTTTAACCAAATAATAACGATATCGCAATCAGAAAGATACCAGCGCAGCTGTGAAAATACTACAGCGAATATGGCGTCTTACTTCCAAATGGCATCGCCCTCAAGTCTATAGAATTGTTTCTATCTCAATCTTCAGAAGAAGTAGGGGAGGAAAAAATGGAAATCCTGGAGTAAAATAAGATTTTGTTTGTGTACAGTATTCCTTATACAATTTTTTAAAGTTTCTCATTTTTTAAAGAATATCAGTAAATTTTGTAAAGTGGTCATTCTTACATTACAATTACTAATAATATAATCTTTATTATACAATTGCTTTCTAATTTCATCTGAAATACCTTTTGTTATCAGTTGATCTCTTTCCTATCAGAATTCAACTGAAATCAATGAAACCAAAGCCGGAAAAGAGAATCAGGGAATGGAACGGAATAAGAATCAGTGCAAGTGAAAACAGGTTTGGTAAGAGAAGAAGTTTTTCTTATTTAACTAAGCATTCTAATTATCGTTAAACCGTGAAATTCTCCAAGAATTTATTGATTTTCTTTTAATAAGATTTTTAGAAAAACAGTTGGCAATTCGTGATTTTTTTTTTTTTAAACATAAATACAACAAATTGAGAAGCGATTTTTTTTTCCCACTCCTCCATTTACTCCTACACTTAATAATTGAATGATTAGAAAACATCAAAGCTAATGAAAAGAATACATTTTACTCTCAAAGTTAAAAAGCTTTTTATAAATATTTATTTAAGAAAACATTTTTGATAATAAAGTTAAAAGCCATATATTTTTATATCTATATTATAGTTGTAAGTTTACATGCGTTGATCATATTCAGCATACAAAAATAAAGCCGACGCACTGCTTATTTGCTAAATAACTTATTTATTAAGGAACGACTATAGTTTCTAATGCACGAGTTGAGCATTCATTTTCAAGGGAACGGTTAACATAAAATATAGGCTGCAAATTACATACAAAGATAATCTTCCCAGCATGCTGCATGGAAAGTTCCTACAAGTCCAAGTTCCGTGAAATCTTTCTTTATTTTTATATCCATGTAGCCAAACCTTAATATTCTAATACCTCTTAAAAAGATCGTTCGTAAAGATAACTCCAAAACTTTTATCTTAAGAAGCTGAAAATTTTTCAGATAGGTTTAGTTTATCAAATGGACGGTCCTGTTGAATTTGGTAAATATTCGACCAATACATAAGAAGCGATGTGAACAATCAAAAGTTGATACACCAACTTATCTTCAACCCTGTACTAATTTTCATGCCTTTTATTGAAGAACGATTGAATAGATTCAATAACAAAAAAAAAAAAATTTTAAAAATAACAATCGTATTTTTTTTTCTTTCAAACAACTTAATTGATTTCAACTGAAATTTAATAGGAGAGGCGTTTCCTTCCCTGACAGCATTAATTCAATTCAAATTAATGAGGATTTCTTGGATTGTTTGTAGGAACTCTTCAATGAGGTGATTATTCTCTCAGACGCCCAAACTTATTTGACTTTTGAGATCTTTCTAGAAATCAATACCAAGAACAAGTCAATTTATGAAGCTTTAATCTTGTCGAAGAATAAATTGAGGTTATTAAAGTCTTCGAGTAATTCTCTTTGCCATTTCACAATGCTATAAATCCGTTAAGTATCTGGCGTGGAGAACCTTCGAGATTTCTCTTGTGGTCAAACTGACCACTACTCGCTCTTCAAAGACTCACGGCAGTAATTCAACCGTTTTTTCCCCTCTAATTCAAGCCGCCCATCAGTTTCGCTCATATTCCCAAATCGATTAAGAGGAAATCCACAGTGAATCGATCTGCATAGGCCCTACTTAGTATTTAGTAGAAATAAAGCACTTGGGTAACGGAACTTTATGCATTGTAAATTACATTGATTTTTAAATTTAACGTGCGTACAACAATAACATGAGAAAGAAATTTTAAAAATGCACAAGACAGTTCACTGATCTGTTTTTTGAAATTGTGATACCGGGAATCTAAGATTGACAGAAATGGTCCATCTTGGATTCCCGGTATCACAATTTCAAAAAACAGATCAGTCAACTCTCAGTCTTGTGCGTTTTTAAAAAATTTTTTCTCATGCCAATGGAATTTAGTTCGGAATTTATACAGAAGAGGTTGAGGAAACAAATTTTGTAAGCAAAGAAATTCATGTCTTTTTTCTTTTTTTAATTATTGTTTTTTGATTTTTTATTGATCGCTTTCGTTTATTTAGATGTTTTACCTTATTTTATTTTAAAAATAAGAACAGCTTCACTGTTTTTCAACTTTTTCCTTATTTATGTTTAACTTGTTTTTGTTTTTTTTTTCTTCTTGTTATTGTGATTTGTAAATCGGGTTTTTCCGCGTCAATTTTTGACAGAACACTCGCTTCGTTGTATTTGAAGTTCACAGAAGTTTTTCATTGAACTTTTTTTTTTTTTCTCTTACGTATAAAACGGAAAGCGAAAAAGACAGGCCCCATCAAAATTCTTCAAAGAGAAAAGCAGCAGACTCGAAGGAGTGAAGCCAGTAACTTTCATGGCATTGGGCAATCAGACCGACCGAGGGAGAACTTTTTTTTCGCAGGCCTCGCATCAATGAGTGCGAAGAAAACAGCGCTTTAGTCTGTGGCTACGGATCCAACAGAATACCAATGGAAACAACGGAATCACACTCACCTCCAGACTGGCAATGCAACCACCCCCCTTGCAAGTTAACAAGTTCATGAATTTGAGATTCGGGTGAAGGGGGAGAAATATAAAAGAGTGTCACCGCTAAGACAACTCCGGAAAGGTTAGCAACCCATCCTTCCTCCACCCTCACTCAAAACTTTGCTTTTCTTCCATTTCTTCCACATGAGAATTATTTGCTTCCAAAATTGTTAGTGCTTTCAAGACGAAGCAAAGACTTCTAGAAAATTCCTTCCACGTATTTCAGATCCAACAGATTGGGGAAAACCTTCGAAGAACGAAATTAAAAGCTCGAGCGTTCTAACAACTTCAATCTTGATAAAACGAAGATTTATATTGTTGGCAACAAACAGAAACACACTTGAAGAAATTCACTGAAAGAAACAGTTGCTGGAAGTGAACAAGAAAATGCAGTTGGTAGAAAAGTTTCTGAAATAACGATACCCGAAATAAATAAATAAATAAATAAATACCAATAAATAAATAAACATATCGATTAATGGATTAAAGTGATAAAGCCAAAGTCTGTCTTTTATTTATTCCGAATATTTTCGAGTCATTATATCTACAAAGGCTCTCAAAAAGCTTTTCAATGTTTCTATTTCCATTATCAAAAGTAAACAGAAAGTCTGTTTTAAGGCATATTTACTGTCCAGTTGTGATTTTTTTCTCGATTTATGAATTATTACGGTTTACTAGAAAAAAAATATACCCAAATAATAATGAATTTGAGTAGAAGTAATTACCATTACTTTGATGCAATATCCACCTAATAAACATCTATAGTTTGAAAGTTAATAGTATCTTAAAGACAACTCAACATTGTCTACTTTATGAGAAAATAGACAGAACTGACAATAAGATACAGTTTTATAAATATATAATTATGCTGGAGATATTAGCTGTCACAGATGAAAAAAACCCAGAAATAATTAAAATTTCTACCCAAAAGTAAAGGTACCACCCGAAAAAGTACATAACGATTCAATATGAATGATCTAATGTAATTATTAAAGTGATTTTTCTTTTCAATTCCTTTTATATTTTATAATTTCAATTGATTTCGTGCTTATTGTTACATTGTTTGTATCATTTCTAATAATAAGCACAAAATAGTTATTTTAAAACAAAGTTTTGTAATGATTTGAAAATTAAGCAAGAATTTAGCGAGTTTTGATTATTTAATATTTTGTATTCAAACGATTAGAAAAGCTGTCGAGGAAAAAGAAAGTTTTTCTTTTCCTCGATTATCAACCCCGGAGAAGGTTCTCGTTAAGAGAATAGAAATATCGTGTGAATTAAACATGTTTATCAGATTATATGAATTTTCTTGGAGCAATAATAGAGCCATGCACCTGCGTAAAATGACATGTTTATACAAAAAAATTTTACACAACGTTTCGCCGTCGAGAGACAGCCTTATCAAGTGAGACTGTCATAAGGCTGTCTCTCGACGGTGAAACTTTGTGTAAACTTTTTGTATAAACATGTCATTTATTTTACGCAGGTGTATGGCTCTATTATTGCTTCCAATGTTATGCAGTACACGTAAACCTTATGTTCTCTGAATTTTCTTATTGATTTTTCTTTTATTTGCATCGAGTAAAATTATTTCAATATTTGCAGTTAAGAGTCAACAATAATTCTATTTTCCATTCTGCCGGTTTCATCCAAAATTTCTTTTAACAAAGATTATTTATTAAACGTAATTACATAAAATCAAAAATTCCATTTCTGGTTGGGGCATTTACTATGTGCTTTTTAAATAAGGTAACGCAGATAAATGTATTCGTTCTACCAACATATTACATTAACAATGACAAATTCTTTATTTATTTCGGATGGACAAAAACATCACAAAACAGACTTAATAATACTAAAAGAAATATTTATCAAATTATTCTTAATGTCATAGAAAAGTATTATATAGTTACGTATTTCACTCTTTTAGTTAGTGATTGTTGACAAGTTTGATATGAAACTAATATTAATTCAATTTTGTAAATACTTGAAAGAGAATTACTGATATTTAAAATAAAAGATCCTCCCACATACAGTAGTGAAATGAAGACGATCAAGGCTTAAATGAAGACAGAAAAAAAAAAACCCAGTTAAAGTTTTAAGACGAGATGAGATTAAATTCTTTGATTTAGTCAGAATAAGATGGAGAAAAGAAAAAAGGAATCCAGGCTCAAGTTTTCCAGAAGAACCTGGAAATGGAGGAGCAAGGAAAAAAATCCTGAAGATTCAATCGAAGTAAAGTTGAAGAGGTCCGTAATCATCTTTTGTAAAGAGGTTTATTTATGCATTCTGTAAGACGAGATAGTAGTGTAAGTGCATCTCCAAGCGCTTGTTTTCTTTACGACAAGGTTACGCAGAGTGCATTACCATGTAAGAAAAAAGAAAGAACGAACCAACCTCTTCTTTCGCATTAAAATCTTCTTTTCTTTTTACTTTTTTTTTTCCAATCAAACGAACCGAAAACTCAGTTCTAGAAGAAAAAAAAAAAAACGAATTTTTTTCTTTTTTCTTTTTAAATAGAAAAAGGATTTTTAAAAAACTGAGAGATTGCAAAGAGCCGATATAAACCGATCTGACAGAAGTCTGTGAATTTCTCAGTCGTAAAAAGCACTTGATGGAACAGTTATTACAGAAAGAAAATTAGGTCAGAAAAAAAGGCTGAGAAAAGGAATGTCACTTTAGCAAATGGTAATTCACAGGAAAAAAAAATGTTTCTCTCAATGAAGGATTAAGTAATTAAGGAGTATAAAGTACAAGTTTAAATTTTACTGAACAAGTGAAAATCAGATTTTGATTTCTAAATTCTGTAATCCTCTTAAACGGACTTGTATTAAATCGTTCCTTCGAAGAAAGTGACACTCTTTAAAATTAATCATTGAAATCAACAAGTTAATCCCCACAAAATCAAGCAATAATCAAATATCAAAGTGTCGATTCACGAATTGTGAAAATTAGAAATGTACGACATCTTTCAACATTTGCATTTAAAATGGTTTCAAAAAGTACTTTGAATTAAAGTATAATTTGCAATAATGTCTTTTAAGATTATGTCTTTCCATTCATTAAACTTTGATCAGCGTTTTCTGTTTAATTTTATAAATTCGATTGTTTTAAAAAGTAATTTAGAATTTCTTGTAATATTTGTGTACTTTTACAAGAATTTCACTTAAAAAAAATGAACGAAGTCTTTTTGAGAAGCACTTAATTTATTGACCAAAATTACACGAAGGAACATTTGCAACCTTAAAATATTAACAAGCTTAGGGCCTCACAAATATTGACACAAGAAATTTGGAGGCATTTCATACACATACAAAAATTTTTCCCAGTTATTAATATATTCTTAAGTGAGCCGTTTTTCCTGTTTAGAATGATGAAACAACAATAAGAATTTTAAATTATGAAACTGAAAATATCACTTTACCTTGGAAAGGAAATATATGTTCTGAAAGGTTAAAGGGTTTCAAAACAGTAGGAAAGGACTCAGTAACGAACAACAGTCTTTGCACTTTAACATTTTAATGAGACGTGATCTGAAGGGGAAAAAAAGTTAACATTTCCAATGCACAGATCTTTGTGAAATACAACAAGCACAAAACTTAATATTAATGCTAATAAAAGTCGTTGTCCACTTGTAGGTGGGAGATTTTCTAACATTGTCTCTCACTGTTTTTGTTCCAATCGTAAATGAATGGCAACGTTTTACTTTTAATTCTGTTAAGGGTTTTCTACAAGACGTCGACCTTATTTGATTAAAAAGGGAACCAAAGAGTGTTAAACAAAGTTATAAATCGGTTCTTGTAAAACCCAAGTAACAGTAAACCTAAATTTCAATCTTCAAAATTTCTGAAAAATAAATAAGGTAGGGAAAGCGATTAGTAAACCAATCACAATGCTTCGCAACGTCTTCTGACACGTTTAAGAAAATATAATAATAAATTATTTTTCTTGTGATTGGTATAAGAAAATTTCAAAGTTCAACCATTACAGCCTTCACGATCTGCCTCCATTCGTCTCTACTCTCAGCCTTCTCCCACCATCCGGTAACTTATCTTCTTCAGGTTATCCAAAACATCTTGAATCCAACTTTCCTTGGGCCTGCCACGTTTCTTACACCCAGAATATTGCCTTTATAAATGTTTTTAGGCATTCTTTCCACTCCCATTCTCTGCATATGCCCCAACCAAGAAATTCTACGAGAATTTGTATATTTAATTATATCTTCTCCTTCGAGTATATTGTTTATTTCTTCATTGTATCTTATCCTCATCTTTGCTCCGTATATTCGTCTTGTAATTTTCCTCTCGAATCTACGTAAAGTCTCAGCGTTACTATTGCAAAGTTTAACCATAACATCTGAAAATTAAAATTTTGTTATTCCATATCCACGCTTTAATTGCTATGAACATAATTACTAACTAAAAGTCCAAATCAACAATAATAGGTTCATGAATAATTACTGAATAAAAAAAATATGATTGTTGCGATTATTGTGATTTGCAATTGTTGCGATTGTTGCTAATGATATATTCCCGTTTTGTCTGGGGATAAGTAAGTCTTCTGCTTTGATCAGAAGACTAAAACCAATCTGGGTTATGTTAAAAAGAGATAGAAACTAAAAAGTTGAATGATGTTGGAAGAAGAGATTTTCAAAAACTTTTCGAACTTTTTTTTTTGGCAAAGGGAGAGAGGATTGACAGCTTCTATCAATTGCAACTGCGTTAGACCTTACACAGAATATACCAAAGATCTCATAAGGGGTAAAAGAAGCCAGGAAATGCAGCGTTGCCGTCGGCACCACAAAGGCAACACAGGGAATAGCGTTATCATTAATTTTTCCCATAAGCTATTTGAAATGCGATTACCAGAACTCCTTCTAAGAGGATGGGGAGGAAGAGGAAATTCCTTGGCGGTCTGTGGTCGACGTTGTTCTTTCATTTCCTGATGAATTAAAAGGCGAAAGTGAAAAATATCGATCCATTACTTTAACTGCCATTGTATGATGCTATCACTACAAAGAGTAAACTCTAGCGCTTCTCCTACATTAGAAGGAACACTTAAACTTTGCTTCTAAAGAAATGTCTTCAAGCTTTTCAGATCCTTTCTTTTTGCTTAATTGAATTTAGGTTATGAAATTAAATTAAATTTGATTTCCCAAAAGTAATAAAAAAAAAGAATAAACTGAATTCTTCACACAAAAAGCAGTTTTATGCAATGGAGGCAAAATGCTGTAATTCACAAAAGGAAGCATTCATTTATTTGCATTGATATTAATTTTTAATTGCTTTTTGAGAACGACCCCAGCAAATCGTTATCAATTCTAAAATGGCCTCTTTCTTACCCAGAATACAGTTTGTGACAGATTTTGCTCTTTTCTAAAATTTAAGGATTTTTTTTTTTTTAATTTATTTGATAATATTTTCTTTTCTTTTAAGTTATTTTTATCAAAGTGAAATTTATAACAAAATATGTTTTTAATAATTTATTTTAAAAATGAATTCCACTTCTTTTTTAATAAGGATATCTGATTTAATTTTATTTACAAATATTTATGTGTTTTTTTTTTGTTATTAAATTTTTACATCTTTAAAATCCGAACATTATCTATTTCTAATAGATAGAATACTGTTTTAAAATTAAATTTAAGTCAATTTAATATTTAGATACAATTATTGTTACCAATTTAGAAAGATATCAAATGAAAGCAAACTTTTGAACTTTTCTAGCTACATTTTCTAAACTATTTTCTGTGTGAAGTCCCTTAGCAGAGAAAGTCCTTCGAAATTTGTTTCCTATTAAAAAGAATTGTTCCCTTCATGAGAAGACAATCAGTAACAAAACAATATAATAAAAGAAGTCTTTTGTAGTTTCTGCATTCAGTTTAAGCTTCCATTGCATTCTAAAAATCTAAAACTTTATTAGACTTAAAGGTATTCTTCAGTAGAATCCGAAGGGAATACAGCCTCAATTACCAATTACCCTCCCCCACTCCCCATTTCCCTGTCAAAGCGGCCGCCAGCACCTTAACTTAGTATTGATCGACCACAGGAACCTCCATTATACAACTTAAACCAACTCAAACTCAACGAGAATATTGAAAATACTAATAATAGAATTTCAAAAATGTTTGGTCTCCGACTGCATTCCGATACATTTACAGGAGATTCGTCTTTTATGATCTAACAGATATTTTACGAAATTTTGCACTTTTCTGGTAAATTCAAAATCTTAAAGGAAAGAGAAATATAATAAAGCAATATCGAAAAAAATTAAAAAAAAAAAAAAAATATGATAAAATTTTAAAATGCAAATATTTTAATTTAAGAAATAATTTTGATAAGATTTAAAAATAAATTCTATAACTGAGTTTTTTGACTCAGAACGATTTTATGAAGGGTTACTTTGTTTTTAACAAATTAGATAAAACTTCAGCTAAAGGTGTTTGGTTTTTTTCTTTTCCCCCTCCGTTGATTCACGTCATAACTTGTACTATTTCATCAGTTTGCTTAAGCAGTTTTCGTATATGAAAATGGAAAAAAATAAGGAACACAAATTCCGTTTGCTTTCACGCCTTATAGCCATCATCGACGGCAATCTCGGACAGCTGTTTCGTCCTTATTAGGACTCATCAGCCAGATTTAGCCTCGATGATCAAGCTCAGAACGCGTGAAAGCCTATGGATCCTTCTCCCGCTCTCGGAAGTGGGACCCCACAAAAGCAAACGACGATAGAAAAATCGCTATGATTTTATCGTTATAGCGATTTTTCTATCGTCGTTTGCTTGGGTGAAGGCGTGAAAGCAAACGAATTTGTGTGTTTCCATATTTTTTTCATTTTTCATGTTACAATTGATGTACGTTAAACCTTCCTACATACAGTATCAAGTGTTCGTATATATGAATTAAGTTGTGATATAGGATCTTTTAGCTTCATTTTGTGAGACTAATTTACTAGTATCAGATTAATTAAGTGTTAGTTTACATATTTAATGATTACCATGGAAAGGATATGATATCGGAAGATCTAATATTTAGCAAATATAATATTGTTACCATTATTTTTAATCTAATAATAAAATTTCTTTTCTTTTTTTATTTAAGATTATTGATAATATATAGTTAAGGTTTGATTTCCCAACAGTTCAAAGTGGTCTCCCCCCTCAAGAGATCAAATTAACTTTTTTATATTGTTTTCGAACCATAAACATAGGTTGGCTTTAATTTCAGGTTGTTTGAAATAAAACTAATCATAAAACTTTTATTACAGAAATATTTTCTTCGAAAGGCGAAACATCAGCAACATTGAAAACATGATTTATTAGAAACCTAACTCACGAACCGAAGTTAGTAGAAAAATATCATATTTTATTATTAAAACAGTATTCCTATTCTTCGAACAGATACATTTTATAGAATTTATAAAAACAATTAAACTGATATAGTTATTTTTCATAAGAAAATTGCTTCAAATGAATTCAATTAAATAACTTACATAAGTTTTTGTAATTGATAAAGAAATTGAAATATTTCAATTATTGAAATCTGCAGTAAATATATACATATTTCAGGATACAACAGTCGAAATATATTTCACATTTATTTTTTCCTCTTTTGCTTGAGAGAAGTTTTATTAAGAAATCAATTTCTAATTTTAATATAAACTTAATCGAATTTTGTAATTTATCAAGGTTTCAAAAACTTTATTATACTAACTATTTTTTAAAATTAATATCCATTAATAAGCTTTGTTTTTATAGATGACAGTTTTCAATTTTCTATCTAGAGATATCTGCATGTATTTTATTTCACCTCTATTTCACAAATATTTATTAGCAGGAAAGAAAATTAAATATAAGAGATCAGAATAAGTGTATAAATGAATACACTTACAAAACCAAAACACTGTGACCAACATTCAATTCCTCATATCTATCTCTTTAATAAAATAAAGTCAATGCTATTGTAAGAAATTTAAAAAATAAAAATAAATAAAAACAAATTCTAAATTAGAATGCAGATGTTTAAGAAACCTTAATCCTTCTGTTTTCTTTCTATTTATCTTCTGTCTGTTCGAATATTTTATTTTTGTTGCTGTAAGGGAACAGGTAGTTTTTTGATTATTTTTTTTTTCCTTGCACTTGATATAAAACAAAAGTAAAAGTTTTACTGTGGGATTACTTACTTCTTAATGATTTCTTTAAATAGACTTAAAGATCTTTGCTCCTCCTCAAGCTTAAGAAAATGAAAAGGATCTGCAAGGCATCGCTTCAAATGCGTTTCAGAGCAATCAGTTGAAGTCCTAAGTATGTCTTCACACTCAATTAAATTCCCAGTCATAGAAAGCACAGTGAACAACATAAGTAATTTGGAGAGAGGGTAGGATCTACTAACCCTCCCAAGTGTAAATCACGGGGATAAGGGGAGTACAAGGGTACAAGACAGCGACCTCCCTTTCATTCATCTCTGGAGGGGCTTTGTGCCAAAATTCTGGCATCTGCTTCTCGTCACATGGCCGTCGGCCAATCAAAATAAAATATTACAGCCGATTCACCACTGCCAATTCTATGGAATAGAAGAAAATTCGAGAACTACTTTGGAATTCAGTCCCTTTTCTATTAAGATTTAATCTGTTCCAAGTTATTGAAAGGTTACTCTGTATAGAGAGAGGTAACACTACTTTAAAAAAAAGAATTCCGATAACATGTTTAATATGGAATTTTTAACAGAAGCAGTAATACTATCTTATTTGCAAATCATAAAAATTAAAAATAACATTTTCCTTTTTGAAAAAGTAAAAGCTTTACAATTTCCATGGAAGCCGTGAGGCCGATATGTCAGAACCTGGGTTCGAATCCCGGCCTCGGCATGGATGTTTCTTTCACCTTCTGTGTTTCGTCAGTTTCTGCGGGTATAACGTGAACTGTCTCCTATGGCGTACCCTGGGCAATGTTTCGTCGGCTAAATGCTCACATTTCTCGTCCTTGTTGAGGCCAATAGAATAAATATTAAGAAATCGAACGTTGGCAAACAAACAAACAATTTCCATTGAAAATACGCACCAATGAAAAAGTTGGGATATTATCTTATTAATAAAAGATTGGGAACACAAAACTCAAAATTATTTCACTCACAAGGATAATAACTCAAACAATTAGTTTCTAAATATATTTTTTGATTTTATACACTGAAACCCATTAAATATTGATATGAAAGACAATATTTAAAATTCCTGCTTCTTGTAACAAATGATTAGTTCTTAATGCAATAAAGAAAAGTATCTACAACGAGAAGTTACAGATGAGAGTTCAATACTTTCAAAACAAGCATTTTTAACTTTTAATACAAAGGTTTATTAATAAGAATACTAAAGGAATGATAAATATAAAATGAACAACTTAACTTTGAAAAGTTAAATTTCAAGAAATAAAAAAACTGTCTAATTATCAAGGTGGATGGTCTCTGCTTTTATACATGAAACTTGAATGTTTTCTTCCTTTTTTTCTGAATCAGATCCGAAGTAAGTAAAGCAAAGCGATGATCGCCCACGCCAATCATATAACCCCGTATATGAAGTAAAATTTGAAAGCAGATTCATGGGTTCCAAAAAACCTTTCTCCAAAACAAAAACAAAAAACAAAAAAAAGGGCAATGAAAACTTTGCAAGTAATGGCACCCGTAGCTGGAGAATTTTTAAACTAAATACCTGTAATTCCTTAATCAAAAGCGAAGAATGAACTGATTATTCGTCTTATCCCTTTTACATTTTCAATGTTTGTTATGAATTAAGAATGCATCTAAGTTAATTACGATGTGTTGAATGATTTGTGTGCACCCTTTTTTTTAATTATTCTCTTAGTAAAATTCTATTAGGATTATGAATAAGTATTGGCTGCTTTAGTTATGAATAAATATTGACTATACAAGTATCTTGCATAAGTTAATTTTGAGTGGAACAGTTTCTTTTCTTAATAAGTAATTGTGCACATTCTTCTGGTGTAGGCTAAAAGAATCTGCATGTAATCAAATCAGCGATGATCTTTACATCTGTTGATTAAATTGAATTAAAACTACAGTGATTAAAAAATTATGAACTGATTTGCGTTTTCAGAGTGTTTTTACCTTTACAAAAGATGAATAAGGAGGAAAGATTCTAATTTGTCTTCATCCCTTGAATAAGACGCAGAATTAAACCTAATTTAGAGGCTACAGCAAATGAAGTATCTGTTAATATTAGATTTCATAAAGTTTCAGGATTTTTTACATCAACTAATTTGCTTTCATCAACTTTCACACCAATAAATCTTGTCTTGAGTGAGATATTTTTTTCTTCTTAATCTCCATAGCACTTCTGGAGTTAGAGGAGTTCCGATTGGACAATCAGAAAGTAGTTAAGAATGTTAACTCATCGAATAGGAATTGTAGATTACCCTTAAATAAGTCATTTCCATGTAAAAACATGCAAAGCAAGAACAAAGTGGTACTCGGGGAGAAAGCAGCAAGGGAAGGGAAAGGAAAAAAAAAAGACCCTATGTTCCCCGGAGTAAAACCAATGGGATTTCATTAAATGCACAAATTGCGGCGAATGAGCAACGAAGAAGGAATCTCTCTTCTGCCAACGCAAAAGTAAGCCTTGAAAATAGGTGCAACGCATATTGATTGCTGATTCAAAGCTCAGGGCACCGAAATAAACAAAAGAAGGTTTGAATTAAGACTGACATACATGTAATTAAAGGAGGAAATGGTTTTTCGCTAAATATCTTCGCAGAACAAGATCGGAATGCGCCGGAAAAAATTCCGGCAATTCTCAGCATGTCTGTGTTTTACTTTAGTGTTGATGGAGTTCACCTGATTCGAAGCAGCTCGTGACAGCGAAAGGGACGAATTCATTACAGCTAATTTATACAGATCAGATTTATAGAAGACGACTGCATTTCGAAACAGCGCTTTACCAAAAGGAAACTAATTGTTCAGTTTTGTTTTTATAAGTATTTTTACTATACCAATTAAGTAGATAATTTCTAAATAAATAAAGAAATTGAAAAACAAAAATACATTAAGGTTATTTAAGATCATCTATTCTTTCAATTTGAATTCAAGCACAACATACATTCTAGACCACATTTACCAAAAAATGTTAAATATAAATGTTAAATAAACTTCTAGAATATAAATAATCATTTAAATCCATAGATTCCATTATTTTATTACAATATAATATACAGAAATTAACTATAATTTGTTTTAGAATTATACAACAAACTCTTATTTTAGAAGGAACGAAAGATTTTGATAATTAAAAATCAAGGACTTTTATTTTCATGATAAACTTTAAAAATTCATTAAAGTATTTTCTTTCTGTCGAAATTTCCTACATTTATGACTCAAGTTTCAACTCATTCCTTCGAAAATTCAATTTGCAGAATAAAAAAAAAAAAAAAGAAAAGGTAAAATTTTACGCTATTAGCTTTTTTTTCAAATGGGTACCCAATATTGGGTTTTTCCTGGAAACTATTAAAACCCGTGTGAAATAGCAAAAAAAGAAAAATCGATGATCGTAAAAAAATGCAATAAACACAAAGAGAATTATACAGAAGGAAAAGACCAGGGTTTCAAATCTTCGAAGGTGGCAGCGAATAAGCAGTTATTACTTGTGCTTTATCATAAAAATATAGAAATCCACATTTGCACCAAAGAACAGGTAGGCGAATTTTTCGATGTAAAATAGGATATTTTGGTTGCAATTGTCAGTGGGAAAGGAATTCTTTATCTCCTTCGATCGGCAACAAAAAAAGGCCAAAGGAAAAGTCAACATAACCTTTTAATATTGCATGTGACAAAAGAGCAACACGAATTGAAATTAACCATTTGCAATTGAATTTGGAGATTAAAGATTCACGAAATGAGGACAGAGATCAAAGGTTGCGTTTAGCCAAAATTAAATTAATACCTACACGGAATAAGGAAAATATTAACTGCTGCTTTAAGTATTCAACAACAATAATAATAATTGACTAATACGTTGAAATTATTAGCATAAAACCTTCAAATAAGTTAAAATGGTTTTACTTCAGTCCAACTTTTGAAAAGTATTTCCTAACTGAAGGAAAAAATATTTTTTTCTTTTTTCCCTAAATGAAATAGAAAATGACTTCTTTATCTTTTTTTTTTTAGCTGAAGTTTCTATTTAATTTAAAACAAACTTCATTTTATCGGGTAATTACTATTAAATTAGCATAATTATGATTAGTAACGGTAAATCAGATAAACCATTAAATAAATATATCCTCACTAACACAGTATTCTAACTTAGATGAGTTCCAGGGCGGGAATCTATTATAAACATTTAACACCTTTTCTTGGAGAGAAAAACCTAAAAGGATTATGTATAAAAAGTATCAATGACTTAATCAGAATGTGCGTATTCCTACGATATTTAGTCTTTATCTGGGAAACATTATATAAATATAAAATATAAAAGAAAGAAAGAATATCTGGAAACAAAAATTCCGTTTTCCTGAAGTTCTTTCTCTGTAACTATAGTATTCAGATTATTTTAGAATAAATGGAATATCAATGGAAACTTTATACTTATAAAGTAATGTAGTATAGTATACATAAAGTATATATATTAACTTTGAACAATCTAAAATTTGATCATTCTGAAAAAAAATCAATTTATTGTGAGAAAAATCAGTTTTCTAAATTTAAAGTAAATGTTTTATAACCAAAAGATTGGTTTTTTTTAAACTTACTGAAAAAAGTGTTTCCATGCTTTGAATAAATATTTTAATCCAGAATAAATCAGGTGGAAATCTGATAACACAAATACCGGTAGTAGGAAACTTATAAATAATAAGTCACAAATAAAAAAAGAGGAAGATAAAAATCAGTTTCAATTTCTTATGTTCAAAATGCAAGAGAAAGAAGAAAGGAAAATCAAAGAGCCTCTTCCAAATGGAAAAATCAATACAGTCACTTTCTACAACTTTTGTGCCCAGGCTATGTATTCATAGGTAAGAAAAACTTTAAAAGCAGAAAGTCAACTCCCCAACGTCATGTAATAAATCAGAAAGAGAATGTAATATTTCTTCGGTGGACAGGTATCAGCAGAGAAATACACTCAATGGCAAGATCTTGAGTTTTGTACAGAGCGAAAACATAGCAATTATTTGTTTTCAAATCCAAGTCCCGAAAGCACTGCAGGCAATTAATTAACTTTCTAAAAAGAAGAAACCATGCGCCATGTCCCCAGAGATTGCACATTTCCTAGAGAAAATCTAATTTACAATAGGTCCAGTGTTGAAGACGCAAAAGTGGAAAGCTGTAATGACATTTAAGTTAAAGAAAATTGAAAGACAAAACTCCTTTCCCCTTCCCAAACAAAAAAACAAGGAGGAAATTAACGAAGAGCGTGGACCTTTGTACGTAGCTAGAATACAGAGCAGAACTTGTGAATAAAGTTTCAATTTGTGAATTGCATGTTTGTGAAATGTTTCAAAACTGTTTACAAGTGAAAATGTGAAGGAAATTTATCTCATGTTTTGTCTCAATTATAGTTTCTCCTGTCAACATCTTCGGAATTGTGTCAAATAAAGTCAAGACTGGACAGAACTTAGCACAGATAGAATTTCAATGTTATGTAAATGTTCGAAATTACTTCTAAGAACTGTTAGAATATCTAATAAACACCAAAACAACGATACTGTATTCTCATCTTAATTGTAAAAATACTTAATTATCAAATTTTCAATTCTACCTCATTTTATTATCCTTTATTTTATTAATAATTTTAATTATGAACAAAAAAAACTAGAGCCGATGTATACTTAGGAGGAAGTTTAATTACTTTAGTGCATTATTAAATAGTGCTACGCCCACATTGCCAAAAGTAATGCAAAACGCCCACTAAAAATTAACGCCGTTAAATTTCATTTTTCTGTACATTTTCAAACAGGAAAAAAAAATTAGTCTTCTGCTGACATTTAGTTATATCTTCCATTAGAACAAAATACATATTTTCAAAGATATTTATCCGTGTCTACTGTAACAATATCTTTACTTTTTATATTTGAATTCTTATGAACCGGAAAGATTACCTCATATCTACATAGTAGCATTCCAAAAATAGTATTTTAACAATTCTAAAACAGACGTGTGTTTAGACTTTTCTACTTGGTAGTATTTGATGTTTCATAACGGAAAATAATGATTTATTTCTTTTGTCTGATCTTCTCAGCTATTGATTCAATTTGCAACAAAATCGTTAGGAGTTCACAAATAACATCCATCCCCAATTATAAACAGTATTTACTATCCTCAAAGCGATTTCCTGGTCCTTATGTAATATTCAAGTTTTAACTTCATAACATAGTGTTTTAAGGTTAGACAGATAACTACTTCTCTATCCATAGTAGCTTCAATTCTCCAATTCTTTTTCTGTTTCTCTGGTAAATATTAAATGCGTTGTGAAACTGAACCAAATGTTCGTTTCTCAGGCACTGCACATCATACATATACTACAGGATACATTGGCGATTTTAATGATTTCTTGATACTGGGGCAAAATAATAAAAAAACAAGCAAGAGAAACTGTAAAATCGTATTTCATAAAGTTATTAGGACTTTATAACAATTCAGTCCCTAACAATAACATTAATTCCTATATCAACAACATTAAATTTCAGGAATATGCGATATCACAGAGGAGATTGATTCATGAACATATCAGGAAAGGGAAGGAAGTTGAAAAATAATTGACAGAATTTCCAAATTCATTGTGTAGTGGTGCTTGATTTACAAACTTATAGAAAAAAAAGAAAAAAGAATCATGACAGTTAGTTGACCACGTAGACTCCCATAATGTGACTTGACTTGAAGTCAGATGACATCAGATGAAATGCTTTAAATGTGAACCTATGTAGTTTTAAATCATGTTGATGAGGGGCGGCCGCACAGGAGCCCGAAAGCTCCATACTAAGTATTTTAACCTTTTTTAAACTAGAATTTTATCTCGACATTGTGTGTTGGCATTTTATTAATTTAAAAAAAAAGTTCATTTACTCGATAATTATCTGAAAATTAAGCATGAGAAAAACAAATGATGATCACTTTTCGTTACACATTTTTACTTATGATTTCCTAATAGTCTTTCGTTTGTTTTGGATTAAAACTAAACGAGCAATTTTAATTCTGTTTGACAGTTTACAAACGTCTTTTATTCACTGCAGCATTTCTTTCCTCAAAGACACAGAACTGTAAGATACTCCAACGGGGAAGAAAAGATCTCCTCAATCCAATTAAGTTTCAAAGATCAACTGAACGGAAGTTCTAATATTTCAGAGAGATTTCGGCGGGGGTCGTCTTTGTAAGGGTTTCATTGTGAATTTCAAGGGGGAATGGAAAACAATCACATTATTTCCCAAATAAGTGTTTTCTGACGACAAAAGCATGCTATTAGCATCCACAAATCTCTCGAAACTTCCAATGCAAGAGTGTCTGTCGAGTGACATTAAGAACAGAGGGATTGATCTCGTCGTTACACCACTTTAACCACCAGTTTCCGTTGCTATGGAAACCAGCGCTTGATGACCGCCGTAAAATGGCGCCGGATAACGTTTCCTTGACATGATTCCTACAGATCCCAACGGGTTGTCAGAATGGAATAGGAAATGTAGGTTGTAGCCACCTTCAACATTAATTATTTCAAAAGTTTCAAACAAATTGACATGAGAAAACTTGGCTATTTAATTATAAATAATAAATTCTTTCAAATAAAGAAAGTTTAATGTGCTGGGATATTAAGTAAATAAGGAAAAGAAAACAGCGCAATATAGGACAAAATATGAACAAAATAGGAAATTATTCACATAAAATATTCTTTGCCTGGATTTCCGTATCTTTTTTTCCTAATCTTCGTTTTCATTTAGTTAATCCTCAGGTTAATCTAATTCAAATAACCAAGCATTTATAAGCACAATAAAGGTTATCATTTTTTTTAGTTTTTAGAATATATCAATACAGTAGAACCTCATTATAACGAACCCTATTATAACGGACGTCGCTTATAACGGACAGTTTAAAAAAAAATTGTCAGCCTACAATTAAGGTGAGCGAAGTGAAAGACCATTTAAATTTTTGTTATTCAATATGTTTAACAATCGGCAAATGAAAAAGTGTTTGCATATTATGAACACTTCCGTCAGTTATTAACTGAAGAAATAAGCAGCAAACAAACCCAGCAGAAAATAAATTATTTTTTCAAACCAATGAATGTAAGCAATTCAGAACCTTCTTGTTCTAAAGATAAATGCAGTGTATATGTACCACATCTTTTTCAATTCAACCTACTATGCTGAAGGCTGTTTTTTATTAGATATATAGTAAACACTTTTTATAGCTAACTGTTGTACTTTCATTGATGTACACCCTGCTGCGTTACACCCCTATAAGAATTATTTGTTATGTTGAACGGAAGACTGTATTCGAGAAGGAAGAAAGAACGACCCAAAACAAGATGGTTGGACAATGTGACCACAAACCTAGAGGATGGAAAAGTAAAGCTATGGACAGATTGAAGTGGAGAGGTATTGTCCGAGAGGCCAAAACCCACCCAGGGTTTCATTAAAACGGACAACCTTCAGCCCCTATTAGTCCGTTATAATGAGGTTCTACTGTATTTACATACATATTATAACGTATTTTCGTTATTTTCGAGCAAAATATTGGGAAAAACCTTTGTCCAGAAAGAAACGCTAACAAATTGCTGTTTTTTTATCAAGATCAGAAGACTTACATTCCCGTTTTGTCTGTGGAAAAGTATCATTAAAATCACATTAGCAACAATCACAACAATCGCAACAATTGCGTCTTTCGCAACAATCATATTTATAATAATAAGGAAATTAAGGCAATATCAATTATATTTTCATAGACGTATCAGAAGACGTTGCGAAGCATTGTGATTGGTTTACTAATCGCTATCTCTACGTTGTTTTAGTTGAGAAATATGAACCTTTCTCTTTTTTTTTTTTATCTTCTTGATTCGGGATGATCTTTTTTTTTTTTTTGTTCAATTTTTGAGAATTTAAATCTTTCTTGTTACTTATTTAATTGAAAACTTTGATAATTTTCGAGAACTAGCAAATCAATTAACGTAAACTATTGATACCCAAATAACGGAATCGTCCCTTAATAGAAAATTAGAGGATTTAAAAACTGGAACTTTTTTTTTTTTTTAATGAATTGTCAAGTGAATAGAGTTTCGTCATTAGTTTTTTTTCCTTCTTTCTTCATCAGTCCAATTAAATTCAGCTTAATTTGGTTCGATGAAGACAAAGCTTCCACCGTCTGCTCAATGGAAAATAAACGACTTTAGTTTAATTTGAAAACTAAAAAAAAAAAAGCAAAGTTTCGTAAGCGTCGGGTTGGTAGCCAGCCAGAGCTGCAAACGATTCAATATTGTAGCCAATTGAGCGAACAATTGTTCACCGCCAGTTCCTTTTGCGAGCGCATAGGCAAGCGACCAGGGGGTCACCGGGAGACTCCCTTCCTTCACCAACAAAAGCTACGGCGACGATGACGACGTCCTATCCTTAACCTTGAAAGCGAGTCGTTCACCCGGTGCATCTCCCACGATTACCACTTGGCCGTCCTAAAAGAAATCTTCCCTTTAGGCCTCAATCGCACTGGCGTCAGAAATGTGTCCCCTTTTAGTGCACCTATTGTTCGACTGTTCCCCTCTGTTCCCCTACGGCAGCGTAATAATCACCTATTAGTGTCGCGTGCAGGGTACTTTCCGCACTGGCGGAAAGTGTCCTTCTGCGAAATAGCAACAGTGCTCTTGTAAACATCTCACGGTCAAACAAATTTTAAATAACTATATTTAAAATTTCTAAATTTTTAAATTCACAATTTCTATAAAATTTCTGTAAAATTTTTAATTTGTAAATTTAAACCTTTATTAAATAGATATTTAATAGATAATTTTAATTTTTTCTGCTGCTATCGTATTTTGTTCCCTAGTTCACAGCCGACAACTTGTTTTCCGAAAATCCTTTTTGTTTTTTTAATCCGTGCTGAATCGCCCACCCCCCGTCAAGACCACCTGAAAGATACAAAGTTGACAGATCAAAGACAAGATTCTTTTTTCGGAAATGTATTTCCCATTGATATCTCTAGTAAGTTATAAAAATGTTTTTAAAAAGGAAAAAGAAAAAGAAAATACGTTATTTCTCTTAATTTAATTTTCTGTTTTGCATTTTATCTATGCAAAAACCAATTTCTGTAAAAATTAGTTATATTTTTATAATAACCCCACTAAATGGAATGCTGCCATTGAATTTTAATATATTATATCAGGTGTACAATTCTTTTTTATTATCACAGCCCAGTTATGGCACACTGACAGTTAAAAAAGAAAACGCCCTTTTCCACTATCTATATAAAAAAATGTTTCAATACAATATTTATTATTAATTTGTGCGTGTTTACTGTTTTTTCTCTAATAAATGTCCTGCAATAAAAAAAAGTAAGTCAGGGTTAAAAATAAATATATTTAACTATCAAAGTAAGTTATATGAACTATCTCAATTTGCTGTTTATCGATTTACCTGTGCTCTTTATTTGATTGATTTTAGTTCTAAATTAAATTTTAACGAAAATTCGCAAATTACTTACATCTGCAATAAATTCAATATAAATTATATAAAATATTAAATATACAATAATACAGAAGTAACAACAATTAACAATACAAATTTATTTATATTGATTAACTATAAATACTGTATTTACAATGCGTCCTATGATTCACGATGAAAAAAAAAAAAAGGAACAAATGATATATTAACTTTATACAGTATTAATGTGAAAAGGAATTTACGTTACGTAAAAAAAAATAAAAATAATAAATAACTATCGACTTCAAATCGTAATCTTATCCTTATCTCTCTCCCTGTGGACATGAGCTTTCTTACAACAAAGGATTACAAAATTTTGTTTGATGATAACTAATATCTTTTGCTAATTTTAATTATCACTTCTTATGGAAAAATTAGGGTTATAGGATTTTTTTCTTCTTTCTTTATTCAAATCATTAATCCTCAATTCCTGAATATTTGAAAGTTGTTTCTGAAGAGTTAAAATAAAAACACAAAACTGCTGAAATCCTATTAATACAATAACACTCCTTTCATTCCACAATATTGCGTCCTTTTTAGCGAAGGACTTCTTCAGGTGGTACCAGAGGACAAGAAACTATTCTCCTTCCTCTACACTTAACGATTACAACGATTACAAAAATAACTCCGTAACGATTACAAAATAAGAAATTCTTTCTCTGCATTACATTTGCATTCTTTATATAAGCATCTTTCATATATCTTGTAAAATAATTACTCTTTAAAATCCTATTAATATTATAACACTGGAATTAAAGGAGTGTTATCATATTAATAGGATTTAAAGGTGTAATTAAGTTACAAGATTCATGAAAGATACTTATGTTGTTGAAATTACGTTGATTGAAATTTAGAATTTGGGATGAAAGCTTGATTAAAAAGGCATCAAGAATTCTTATGTTTGTTTTTTATTTTGCTACTGGTGATTGTGATCCTTTTTCTCGTTATGATTTACTGGTAAAGGCTTAAGGTTTCGAGAATTTTAAAAAGGAAGTGCACGTTGAAAAGTTTGAGAACTTCTGATTTAAATAAAGCTCAGTTAGTTTTTTTTTTTTTTTTTTTTGTCAACAGTAGCGTGAAACGTTCCGTTAAATCAAATAAACACAGAAAAAGCAATAATAAATTTAACCTGAAAAAATGAATTCAAAAGACATATTTGATTTGCAAATGGCTTCTGGACAGCTAAGCGGGAATTCATTTTCTTTTTCTAACATTATTTTTGTGACAAAAAAAAACGAAGGAGAGAACGAAAAGGTTAGAAATGGAACTGTGAATTTAAAGATGAAAATTCTGCTCAACTTTTCTTAAAGTTTCAATTGATAACAAGATTACACGTCTCTGAAACAAACGAACTGAAAATGGTAATTTATCATGTTCCGTTTGAAGAGGATACAACAAAAAAATACCAACTCTTTGTTGTTCTCATGATGTAGCAGGATGCATTTAAATGTAGTTCTCATAATTAAGAGACGCACTACTGTCCCCTATCCCTCATCGCCCTACCCTCCCCCTTGTTTCCTTTGGAAAACTATGTGCGTGACATCAAGGTAACAATTCCCAACGAATCAAAACAATACAAGCACATGAATGAACCTCTTCTCAAGCCAAACTTTCGGAATTGTTAAACTTTAGGTGAAAAGAATCAATTTTCAGTAACTTACCGCACAAGAAACACTATTTATGAAAACTCACTCGAAATTAGCAAAAATATCGACACATTTATTAACATTTTTCTATTTGATCTATCTCTATTTTATTATATATATATAATATATGATATATGATCTATATTTTTAATCTCGTAATAAAATTCAATAAAAAGGAAAATTTTATGTTTTTTACAAAATAATAAAACATGAATTTAATATTAAAAATAAGCTTTTATAGCAGGGGAGGCTGAAACACCATCTTCGTATTATATAACTATCAACTTAATAAAAAAAAAAAAAAGTAAAATGCAAATCATTAGATTAACAGAGAAAAACAAAAAGGAAAATTTGTTCTAGAAATTTTTTCTAAAATTCTAGAACATTCAAAGTTCCTGACTTCATTTCAAACAAATTAATTTCGTAAATGCTACTGATTGTTGGCAAAAGGCAAATTTCAATATTAAACAAAAATTTAAAAGAATTTTAAATAAATAAATAAATTACAAATTGGCAAATATAACAGAAAAAAGTATTAATTAAGCGTTCGTATAGTTGATTCCTTTTATAAAATTAGTTACATTTATTTTAACGAAGCTTCCGACATAAAATCTAAATATATAAAAAGTAGAGATAAGATAGATTTGGTATATTTATGTATTTTGTCGAGAAACAGTCTCTTAAAAATATGAAGCTTTAATTAATAGGTTTTCTAGTTTTTAAATAAAAGAGCGACGTTATAATTATATCTTTTTTTTAATAATTGGATGTTCTGGAAAGATACATTGGATGCTGATTATTTTCTAGTGTCGACCTAAGTTCAATGAACACAAAGCTCTCTTTTCAAACACCCTTCGGAAAGTCAGAGTTCAAACTTCCAAACCAAATTGGGTAATTAATGCTCATTAGAGGACTTTCTACAGACATTAATTGGGGACATGTTTTCATAGAAGTTGCTTTTAAGATACCAATTATTTTCGCACTAATTTAGAGGTAAAATTACATCAGAATAATTTGAAACCGTCGTTTCCAAAGATAACTAAGGAAAATACAAAGAAACAATAAGACTATTCTTTATTGCATAACCCCCCCCCCCCCCCACTTTTTTTTTTTTTTTTTTTTTTTCCATCTTCTGTTTTCTTCATTTACGAACATCATATACTTCAAAGACTTATCATTTGTCCATTTCTTTCCCAATTAAAAATAAATGAGTTTTTGTTTTTTAATTTTTACAATGAAAGATGAATCAAAAAGTTCTTGGAAAATGAAAGTAAACAAAATCGACCTGTATCATGTGAACAGTTATTCGAAATCGCACTTCATTGACATCTAAAAGAATAAATCATTAGTTAAAATGAAAGAATATTAACTCTTAACTAACGATGCAGGCAGCAGTGGAAGATTATTTAAATGCCTTAATACAGATTTACATTTAAGAAAAATCACGAGATAATTAATGCTTTTAGACAGTGTCAAAAGCAAAGCGGCCCCATAATATGCACAAGTTTATAAACAAAAGTAGAGTGAACCTAACCAGCATTTACAACGAACCTAATGGACGCTTAGGCAAAGCGGAAGTTTGGGGTCAAAACGGTTGCCGAGATATGATAAAAGAACAAAATATTGAAGCACCGACTTCCGGTCGAGGAGTGGTCCTAGAGGTCTGATTTTTTTTTGGACATGGTCACCTACTTTTTGATGCTGAACACAATGGTGAAGGTTTCATTTTAATATCTCTAATCGTTTGGCCACTAGTGTGACATCCAGCAAGCATAAAAGCAAGAGCGGTCCCCTTTGTTTTACAGGCAAGCTGTAATCTACGGGCCGCTAAAAATCACAAGATTAATTATTTTTTATAGGACTACTGTTTAACAAATCTTGATCTTCGTTAAGTCTGAGCTTAAGAAAGACTGATGAGGACAATTCCCTAAAAGCTATCATTATATACTTTTATAATTATCATTAAAGTTAAATAATATTTCCCTTTTTTCTGAGGTTTGTAAGGACATATGGTAGGGATAACACTATTCCCAAAATGTGTAGTTAAAATTTGGTTAGACATTTTTGGATACGAATTATACACACACTTAGCCTTAAGAAAAGAAATTACAAAAGAAGAAACAAGGAGTTTGGTATCTTTAGTACTAGTTTCAATATTTATTAAACAGAAGTGATTCCTGTTCTCTCCAAAGTTGAATCGTCCATAAGCCATCATCTACGAACGGATGTTACTTGTCTTCATTGAATTGTAACGTAATGGGATCACTTACTTAACATGACACATGCAACTGAGTTGATTGACCACTGGTTAGATCAGGTTCCGACACCATCACACTCAATAATTTCATCCACCCAGTAAGGAAGTACTTCCCAACCACTATTACCTACTTTATTGGCAGCAATTGCAGCGACATCTGTAGGTAATTCGCCTAACTTCGATCTAAAAATGATGCACAATAGGCAAGGAGGGTGGGAGGAGGGAAAAAAAAGCAATTTTTCTTGTCGCAAATGGGAACTAAAATCTCTAATATGGGTCCTGGATCACGAGTTTTTTTTTTTTTTCCCCCGTAATAATGGCGACAATTTCAATGGAATTCTGTAATTTACGATGTGAGAACTTTTTTTTTCACGACAGTGATGTTTCCCCGTCGGCCTCATTAATATAAATGGAAATAGAACGGTAAGTAAGAACTAATCCTTAAGTTTTAATATTACAGCACAAAATATTAACGTCAATCCCCCTTCTTACAAAAAGTCAACTTACTGATAGATTTACAATACAGTAGTAGATGGATTTCAATTAATAAAATAAAGAGGTCATCTTCATCCATCTAAAGCCAAAGGCACTTTGGGAGACCTGTTTCGTACTCATCAGCACTCATCTGTGCTTCCTTAAACAGCCAATTTTATTCCGGAACTACTTTAGAAATTTATTTTAAGGAAATGCAAGGCTAGAACAGCTTTCAATAATCGACATTTCTTACAATTTTCGAAACTTAAAATAAATGTTTCAAAAGTAATTCAATATTTTTATTCAATTCTTATTAAAAATCGAGAATTTTATTAAAAACCTTATAAAAAATCGGTAAAAGTCTAGATAACGGCCCACCGCTCTTGGTGTTATTTTTTTCGTCATCAAACATGGCGGTTTCGGAACTATTTTCCGAAACCGGAAGTTGACGTAAGATGTGTTTACTTACGGGTACCGCGATGGCGGTCTTTAACCGGGTTTTTTTTTTCAATACATACATCCTGCAGCTAAGCGAACCTCATTTAACCTAACCTAATCCTAATGTGCCTTAGGGAAATTAATTGTAGCTAACCTAATGCTAATTGTTTTTGGTTGAAAATGTGCCTTAGGGAAGTAATGTGCCTTAGGAAAGTTAATTGTAACTAACCTAATGCTAAAATCACAGAAACCAGTCTGCAACCCCTGTAATGTTGCCGGACCTGTCAACTGAGCAGGAGCTCCTGTAACCGATGCCATTACACAAATAAAAGAGACATGGTCACATGATGTAAACAACTGAGATCACTACGGCAACTACAACGTCATGTATTCCTGCGCACCGGAGCACGCCAAAAGTGTAAACAAACTCATAACTTATGTATCACTCCGATGGTGGGCCGGATAGTAGACTTTAGCCAAAAAATCTTAATGTACTCATAAGTTATCACTTGATTTCTAATCCAACAAGAATTCATAAAAGAAAAACAAGATTGTATCCGACATATTTTGCTTATCTACTTTTGATTCTTCAATGGACTTTAGTAAAATTGACCAGAAAAGCCCACTAGCATTTTTTTTTCTCTTCAAGAACAAAAGAAATGGGAATTCTCAACAGGAAAAGTAATTTCCCGTTGGTTCGACTGATGAAAATTTCCATCCGATTGATCTTCACGCAAAGGTAATTGATTGATATTTTGGAAAACTTACAAGTAAATTCCAGATGAAAACGAGTTTGTAGGAATTTATTCATTTTTGATAAAAGCTGTTTTTTGACAACGTTTCAAAGTAAAACTTCTGTTCGGAAATTGATAAAAGAACTTAATAAAGAACTTAAAAGACTGAATAAGCACAGAATCTGTATGTAAGTCATTAAACAAGAAATGTCAACCATTCAAAGTGAATTGGTTTACTATTAATAATAATAATAATCATATGATAATAATAATCAATTTGCCATTAATAGAGCATCGGTTCTGGATACATTCATTAAAAACAGTAAATTCAATGGGTTTTTCAAAATCAACATGAAATTATCTTATTTCGATTTTTTAATGTTTACTTGAAATATAAATTATATTCGGAAAAATAAGGGCCGAACACAGATTTGCCAACGAACATCGTTGGCTCAAAACTAGAGTTTCACTCAACCCCTTCATCTATTTCATTTATCACTATATAATTGAAGTCTTTTGTTCTGTATCTTCACATTGAGAAAGTTAAACACAAGAGGTTTAACGAAACATGTCTGTAATCTTTAAATTTTGCATTAAATTTGGTTACGGAAATCTGTGTTTGGCCCTGATTTTTCCGAAAATCCTTGGCGCACGTAAAATCCCGGATGAAATTTAAATTATATTCTTAAGATCTTTCCTTAGGCATTCAGATTTTCCTTTTCAATTCCCTGTTCATGTTACAGTTACTGAATTGGAAAATAACGATTTTATAATTTACAATTCAGCAACGTAAAATAACAACCGTACAGGCAAAAGAAAAGAAAAAAAGGACAAAAAAGAACCTCATCATTGAAGCTGGACTCATAGTTAAAATATTTTTTATGTTCATTACGCATTACGAGAAAGGAGCGTCCATTCCTCAGTGATTCATTATTAAAATACAATAAAGAATGTATCTTTTTCTCGTTACTATTTCGTCAACTATGATAAAAAACAACTCCCAATGTTGAGCAATTCCATTTGATAGTGACTTTCCCGTATTCGTCACCAAACAATTACGGAAAGGTATTACTAACATCTACAAAGAATAAAACCAATCTCATCTGAAAGAATCATTAAGTAATCAAAGGCCGAAAACTAACGTTTAAGTAAAATTTTAGATAAAAAAAAACAAAAAAACAATTTAAATGAAAGTGCTGTTTTTAGGCTAAGATTTAAAAAAAGAAGAAAACTTCATTAAATTCAATCGAAATTTTCCCTCTCTTTGCAATAAGAAACGAATTTTTAACATTCAAGTCCATTTAAATATTTAATTCCAGTATTTAAATAAACAAATAGGAAGTCATTGCTTCGAATTCTGTTTAAGAAGCCAATTGCAAGGAAAAGTGACTATGTTGTGATTTTCTAAAACAATTCAAGGTAACAAAATACCTTAGAATTCAAATCCTGGACTGAAGAGATGAAATTATATAAACAAAGTCATAAATGTCTGCATTTTAACGTTATTCGTGGAAATCATTAGCTCTCGGAATATCTTTTATTGTTCTGCATCTTTTTCAGTTTGTTTAGTAAACGAAAAATAAGAATCATTATTCTTTATTTATAAGACGTAAATAACCATTTCATTTAGGATTTTAGTGATAGATATATCACGAAAAGGCTAAATCCTTTTGCAATGCGTTAATGAAGGTATTCCTGAATGTCATTTCTTGTAATATTACTTTAATAAATATTTACTGTTAAATCAGGTGAACAGGTTAAAACAAGAATGACACGTAATTTTAACGAACTATGTAATTATGTTATCTGCTTGGACGAGAAACCTTTTCACTGTAGCCCTTGGCCCCATTCCGGCCAATCACGAACATTAATACAAAACATTTCACAACAGGAAGGTGGATCTCATCAAAGCCTTCCTCGTTTCTAACCTCTCTCTGTGTGTTGAAAAACCAGTCTTGTTTTGAATGACCTACCAGGTAAAATGGGCCGCCACTAACAGACAAATGTCAGCCGAACCTCATTCCATTTTGTATCTTAACCTTATTCTTAAGAAATGCATGTATTAAAATACAGGGTCTCTACATAAATACAGCCTCCTTTACACTAAGTCATTGTAAATTCAAGGTAAGGGAGGGAAAATTTACATTTTTAGTAACGTTTTTCTCTTAAATTAAATGTTGGCTGTACATTAAGAATAGTATTTAAAATACATATTAAGACGGTACTTTGAAAACAAGAAACAAAATAATAACTAAAAACTTACTGTAACATTTTTCAAAAAAAGATATTTATTGCTTTACTTTTTTAATTATTAAATATTCGACAAATTTCACAGTATTTGCATCTGAAGAATGACGAACAAGCTTAGAGTAGATCCTATGTATTTGGAAAACGAAAGAAACATTATTTTACCGTTTTAAAGGTAATAGAGGCTTAAATATTCCATAGCAAAACGGGATTTGCAAATGGACAGAACAAGCCGTGGCCCTGACCTACATCCGATTGATTTTGTATTTCGTTAACAGATTCAGATCATCAATGAATCGCTTTAAAAGGTTCTTATTATCCGAATCTAAAGAAGTAATTTCATTAGAAAAGAGAACTGGGTCTGACTTGCCTCTGTCAACAGCTAAATTTTGCGGCTATATTTTACCGCAGATACAATTTTATCAGGAAAATTTAAATTGAGTTAAGTGGAAATGAAGTAAAAATAGATTCCATCATATAGAAATATCCATATTTTCTATCTCAAAAGATGAAAAAGTCACCAAAACAGTCGATGAGAGTGTATTTTACACTAAGCAAATAAAATTAATTTTATAGAATTAATGACAAAGACCAGAAAAAACTCAAAACCTGACTTGGCATTGTGATACCAAAAAATAAATAAATAAATAAATAAAAATAACTTTATTAGGAGAGATACAAGACGATATCCGCACCCCTTTTAATAATAATAATAACGAGGAAATTAATTTCTTAGTTTCAAACATGGCGTACACAAAGAAATGAACAAAGTTTAAATTAGGTATAATGATTTATATATCACTTAAATTTTTAATACTTGGCTTTTCACTCCTGTCTGTATAAATAATTACAACTATTCACAATTACGATTTGATGATACGGATTGTAAACCGCAGATCCTCCAATGAAAGGACAACTCGAAAGGAGACGATTTTAATATTTAATGATATTCAAATACTGGGCAACGACAACCACTGTATTAAGAGTTCATCATGTGTTTATGAAAGTATATATTTTTTTCTACTTCTTCCTTATGTTTTTTCTTGATTTTTCACCTTAAATTATCTGATCAAGAGAAGACAGAAGTTTTTTGGGAAAAAAAAAAAATGCAATAAAAATATCAATAAAGACCAGGTAAAAGCAAAATTAAGAAAATATTTAAGAGTTTCGCTTTAAGTGGTTGATTTACAAGGACCCCATTAGGAGAGAATTAAGAATTCAGACTAATAAGCGTTTCAAAAAAGACAGTTTGGCTGTATTATGTCAGATGTTTAGTTTCCATGAAAGCTTTACTTGAATTCAAGCGATTTATTCTCATTAAGTAGTGCGTTACATAATTAGTAATCACCTTCTTCAGTTTTGTTTTTCATTATAAAGTTTTAAAAAGTGCAAATTCTGCTTTCAAGTCCTGATAGTGAATTTAGTAAGTTTTTTTTTTTTTTTTGTTTTGTTTTTAATCCCAACCGGAATTTAATAAGCCTGGCCTTGTTTCGTCGTTTCGCGTTCCTAGCCCAGATTCCTTTTGTAGCCTGTGTTTCGCGAGAAAATGACAGGTGCAGGATCCGTATCCTCAGAACTCGAAAGGAGTAACAGAGACGTACCTTGAATAATTACCATGCGCCGATGAATCGACTGATAAAACGCCTTACAAACACTCA
>JAFIDM010005346.1:28751894-28788191 GCA_023159025.1 Thereuonema tuberculata | reverse complement strand
GATATGAATTTCTACTTAAGGAAGTCCTCTTTGAAATCTACTTCTTCCCATTACACACCCACACATGCACTGGAAATTCTCAATAATAACGAAGCGAGAAATCAAAGAAATTATAATTACTAACATTACTATTTCAATAACAATAAATAATTATTAATAACGGAAATGCTTTACTCTATTCCTAATAACGATCTAACAGTCATCAGAAAACAATTTACTTCTAAGAAAAATATTGCAAAATCAAATATACACAAACTGCTGCTGTCGCCTTTGGAGACCTTGGAAACCGATAAAAATCAATATTGATTTCATTGTGTTTTCAATGTATTAGGACTCATTAGGTAGCTTTTGCAGCAGGAAAACGTATAATTTCACTCCTCTACTATTGGTATTTTGTATTCTAACTATTTAAATTGCCTATTTTATGGAACGATAAGATTGTATTTTGAGACAGAAATATTGTTTGTTTTTTTCCATCCGCAAGGGAATATTTAAAAATAACTTTATAATAAATAAAAAAAATTATCAAAACCAATCAACGAATCTAATTTTCTAAAGTTTCATGTCTGGGAACTGATGACCATGTTTGCAATTATTTATTTCCGTAATAATGACTGACGGAAATCAAACAGGACTCTGCTAAGTTCCATGTCGTTCGAAAAGAGGCAGTAATTTTCCTAAGACCGCACTTTGAAAACCGACCATAACAAGACAACCGCCTCATGTACCAAATATTTCAGCATCTACTCTACACGGCCAACACTCCTCTAAAGAGTGCTACAATAGTGGGTGGGTGGGAGAGAAGACAGTAGAGCCACTGTTTAGTCGAGGGTCATTCGTTATGGTCCCATGCCAACCTGCTTCTTCTGAAACCCCATGTGTTTTCTGGGCGCCCGTTGGCGTCTTGCCAGAGAATAATAAGCCACCGTTCTTATGCAAACAGCTCATTACATGGAACCGAATGGCTTCAATAGATCAGCTCTTCCATTACCTTTGTTCCTTCCCTCCTCCCCCACTAGTAACCATTGATAACGACCTTCATTTCAGACTGAGAACGAGGCTCTGTCTTCCTCGCTGCTACTGCAGCCTGACAGGTCGTTGCCTTTATCTGCAGATTTACACCCGCCACGACATATATGGCCAAAAGCAATGTAGATCATCAGCGCCAAAATAACATTTTATAACAGACACAGGCATCCCTGCTGTGCTCGGCTGTCAATAATAGAAACAAACGCAAGCAAATAAACTTAGCAATCGAAAATTTACGTTTAGATGGTACATAAAGAAACTACAGCAACGTTCATTCAAACAATTATTGCTAAAAATAAACTTAATTACAATTATCACCAAATTTCCTTAACATAATTAATACCTTTCTATTGAAATGAATTTTCGTGCTAAGTTAATTAATAATTCCTCTAGGCAAATTAACCACAAATGCTCTTCAGATTACTTATCTTATAATCAGAAAATCACTTGTTATTTAGGTTAATATCGTATCTTACATAAAACCCATTATGTAAAAAGATAATTTATTCAATTAAGGTTTATCTAATTCCAAACACAACATTAAGATACAAAAATAATAACTGTAGTTTAAAAACTAATCTAACAACGATTTTAACTGAATACAGTGAAGCTTGGCTATAACACGGTAGTATACTGTATGAAGATTTCGGCTAATATAACCCATCAAAGTGTTGAAAAGGTAATGATTTATAATTACCGTATAAAATTCTCTCACATCGCTCTGAATGATGTAGATAATCGCGAAATGACCAATTTAAATAGATTTGGAATCGTGTGGGCGATAATAGAGTTCGACTATACGACATTTGACATCGCGAAGTAAAAAAAAGCTCGGACAGATCGCGATACAACCGAGCTTCACTGTATATTATATTTTACGCTGTTAATTGACTGAGAATGAGAAATATTATTCAAGTTTATATTTCTTATGTATGCGTAATACGCTAAAACGGCTGGGCCAATTTTTTTTTTAATATTTCTACTGGTAAAAAAGAACGATTCTTTTTTTATTGGTCAACTGACTTAAAATATGATTCTGATTGTGTCTTAAGCTTCCCTCTAAAAAATAAAAAAACCTAACACACAAAGAGTAATTAGTAAATGCCAATGAAGCATCTAGTCCTTGTAACTATTTAAAGACATAAATGAGAAACTGAAAATTCTAAATATGGATACTAGTATAATTACAAATACAGTAAAACCCCGTTATTACGCTCCCGCTTATAGCACTATCCCGTTCTTTACGCTCCTTTCATACGGTCCCTGGAATTTTCTATGTAACTCTGTATACTTTTACCCTCTTATAACGCTTCAAATCCCGCTTGTAGCGCTTTTTTTATATCAGAAATTTTGTATCGAAAAGAAACGTAACACTGTAAAGATTCTTTTCTTTCCCTGGTTGGAGGGAATCTTTGAACTCTTTGAAGTGCGGGTCTGTGATGCAGTCAGTTAATGCAGAATGTCGAAGCGGAAATCCCTTTCTATAAGTGAAAAATTGCAAATTCTCCGTAAGTACGACGAGAATTCTATACTAAGTCAGAAGGATTTCACAGAATCTCTAGGAATTCCCTCATCCAGTCTGAGAACAATAATAAAAAATAAGAATGGAATTATCAATGCAGCGAAGGGTGGTTGCAAACGTAAAAAAGTAAAGTGTGGAAAATATGAAGATGCCGAGGAAATTCTAATTGAATGGATTCATCAGTCCCATGATGCATCAGTGCCATTAAGTGACCAAATCATTCTAGAAAAGGCGCGTGAAATAGCGGGCAGTGCACTAAATCTGCTTCGAAAATATATTAGTGTTGCTCCTAATGGTGTATCAATTGATGTTAATAGTTACTTGAACCGCATTGAAAATGTCATAATTCAAACCAGTAGCACACACACACACGGCAAACCACAATCAAAGATTTTTTTTAATAGGAAATAAGCTCATATTTGCACTATATCTATTGCAGAATCAAGTATCTTTCCTGTAAAATGGTGTCTAAATCTTTCCCCAGCTTATAAATCATTTCCCGTCTATAGCGCTATCCCGCTTAATACGCTTGTTGGTCATGGTCCCTTGTCAAGCGTAATAACGGGGTTTTACTGTATTGATAACGTATTCTAACTGAATGAACAACGAAATTAATAAATTAATATTAAGACAATTAAATATTGTATGTGCGTATTTACTGCATGTGATAGTTTTAATCCAAAGGTAAGTATAAAAGCTAATTTTTTCTTTGTATTAGTTAGAAGTAACCAACATTGTCTTTAGTATTTTAGGTGTAGGGTTATATTCCATTGTAAAAGAAAAATGCCTATTTCATTATTATAGAAACATACGGCGGAAAGTATCAACCAACGAGTAGACTAGTTTTTGAGAAGATTGGTTTTCAAACAACGTGAATTGTTCGTGAGATATTAAGATCACGATTGAGTTATTGAAATAGACTTTTATTAATACGACACATCAATTCATAATTTACCTGGCTTTCCGAACGTAATACATTTCCTGTATTTGATCAGTCATGATTTTCGAATATAAGTGGAATAATAATTATTCGCTTTAAAAATTATTAATCCTTATTAACTTCCTGGAAGTTCATTGTAATTTCAAACAATTTCTTTAACGTAAAAATGCAATAAATTATAAGTCCTAAATGAGATCCATTGTAACGAAGTCTAAATATCAGCACCAACAACTAGCATTTGCATTATGTAAGCATCCACTAATTGAAAAGTGAACTGAATCAATATTGATACACACAACACTTTAGTGACGGTCTACGATATACATCAAAGGTCAATAACGAAATCACTGGGTTTAAAGGACACCTTTATGACCGCACATGCGCATTTATCATTTTCGATCTGGAAGGGCGCGGGATCATGAGTTAAACCCTACTTCAGTTTCATTTGCATCAACCTTAAAGGTAAAACAGAAGTTCGGGCCTTTATTTCTTTTATATTAGAATACTGAAATACACAAGAAAAGATATAAGTAGAAAATTAAAATTGAATTACGATAAAAAAGTTAAGATAAAAAAAAAAAAACTCTTTCAGTATAAATCAGTGAATAACGGATGGCGATAACTTAACTTTGCTATTAAAACATCGTTATTAAAATAAAAATTAATACCGATATTTGTTGTGACGTCATTTTCTATGACAAAATAGACTTAAAAGAATTAAATATATGTGATGAATTATGCTTTTTTTTTTTTTTTTTTTTGTTAACGAACAGGTGACAGAACTGAATTATGCACTTTTTTGTTTCCTTTCCCTTGTAATGTAATTCCAAGTATTGTGCAGAAATGGAATCTGTAACAAAGTGAATGCTTAGTGAAGCCGTGTCTGATCCCGAGTCCACGCTATGTTTTGTTGGCCCTGGAGGGGTGCGGTATGACTCATCACAGGGAAAGAAAAAAAAGCCTTCACCGGATGCATCGACCTGAAGGGAAAGGTAAGTGGCGTGGAATAAAATAGCTATTACACCAAGTGAGTCCCAAGACCCCGTCCCACGTTCAATGCCCATCAATATGGTAATTCACTCACTAGCCACCCACTTTCAAGTAAATATGTCAACTAAATTTATTACCAAGGATACGACGATATCTTCAAAAGCTGGCCTGGTCATCAATAAAAATAAAATTACTTCACAAAAAATATCCACGAAACACCTGTAAGTTTTATTATTTATTTCATTGTAACCATGGATACGATTTTTCTTGATTGTAATTGGTTATTAGGAAATCCATTCAGAAGAAATTTGTTGGAATGTAAGAAATGGGCGCAGTTTTATCGGATTAGTCTAGTGTGGAAGTCATTCAATAGCCGGAAGCAAGGTCTTTAAAAAAGGATTAGCCTGTAAAGAATTTAGGAGATGGTGTGGTAATATGGCGATGAAGGATTATCGTCTGAAGACACTGGGGGAGGCTTAATGGAAAACTCCCTTTTTATTTTCGCAACTATTTAAATGGACATAGAGTGACCAATCTTCTACGCAGTTACAAGCTTAAATGGCAATCAAAATAGCCCTAGGCACAAGAGAAAGTGCACCTGCCGTCTCTAGATTTGGGTCGTCAGCGAAAAAAAACCTCCACCATTTTCTAACCGATTTCCTCCCAATTTGATAGTGAAATTTAGGATTAGCTCTGAAATCATACTGCTGAGCGAAAAAATAAAATAAAATCTACAAAGGCTTCGTAAGGACAATGTTCGAATTAACTGCAATGTGATTTATGTAACATTATTTTACTGAATTTTAATTAGCTTAATTAAATTAATAACGTATGGAGATTAAGATATTAAATGAACTACTTAAAATATAAGTATTAACAATTTAACTATTACTTTGATTTTAACTATTATTGTATTAAATCAGGACATTAATAATTTTTATTCATTACTTCAGGTGATCTAATCAACAAAATCTGTTGAACCTATCAAATTCTCGATGATTACAGTAGTTGCTCAGGATTACGAAAATTTATCTTGATTATTTTACCAACCACAAATTTATAAATAGAATATAAAAAATAAAGTTGTCCTTAAGTCTTTATTCAATTAGATAAGTGGGTTTAAGTTAGTGAAATATTCTAAGGGTGTAATGCAATTCATTAGATTTCAACAAATTCAATCAGATTCGCGAAGAAAGAAAAGGGATGTACGACAATTTAACGAGCACAGAAAAGAAAAAAGATTATCACTGGTTCAATCGGGCCTTTGGAAAGACGAATGGAATAAGCCTTAGTAGAGATGGACGATCATCATCAATTTAGAACACAAAACCTAATGTTCCTTAACGGCCTTGACTGATTGTACAGCATTGGCTACATGGCATAGTACACTATCGGACCATTGGTTCCGCTTGGACGTCGACGTTCTTTTTTTTTCTCTCCTTCCCTTTACATCAAAATGTAATGCAGGTGTTTTCTCGCTGTGATGCGCTTTTGTTTTTCCTTAGCTTCCTTTTTCGAACGGGTTGCGGATGAAGAACTTCTCACCCTTCAACAGATTCCCATCAGAAAGTAACAGGAAAAAAAAAAAAAAAAAAACGAAGGAAGGCTAAAAGCGCGAGCGTCGTCTGCGAACGTAATCCAGTCAGACCAGTATCAAATAAAGAGGGAATTGGAAACGAGACACACAGCGATAAGCCAATGAAAGATCTACTTGTACGAGGGTTACGAGAGGAAAATGGAGTTTATTCAAAGATTAAACTATTTCTGGCCACGAGGCGCCATCAGTAAATCTTAAACCTATGTTCAACATAAACGCTTTTTAATACGAACCTTATTTTAATACTTAAACACAAGGGAAAAAATGAAAAAATTAAACTTTTATTTTTATAAATTAAATCCCTAATAAATCATGTATATAATATTTATGTATTTTTAGCATTATAGAAAAAGTTTAATTCTGAAACCAACTGTGTTTAATTGTCTTGTACGTATTTTCGTTATGTCCACGAACATCGAAATATTAAAATAATTATAAATATTTTTGTTTATAGATCTTGTTATAAAAGATTCCTACTCTACATTTATATACCAAAATCCAGGGTGCGTTTTTTTTTTTTTTTTAAATCTTGCAGTATACAGAAACTTCGTAGATTAAATTCTTTATTTTCTGGGGGATAGAATAGATTAAAATTATTAGAGATTCCTTCAATCGACGAATAAAAACAGCACAAAATAGGCCACCAATTATTCTTTTCTAACATAAGACGACGAAATCGGGCTTCGTCGCTATATTTTGGTGTTGGCAAAAATCCTCACACTTATAAAGACATAGGCGTTGTACCACTACAACACATGAAAACGCAGCTGACTTGAATAACCAATTTAGTTGAGAACCCGTCACATCAATCCCAGGCAGATCCGAGTCCTACTTGAAAAGAAGGCGGGTCTTTCGCTAAGGAGTGGTGGGGGGAAAAAAAAAAAAAGTTAGTCCCCGTCATTTGCACAATCGGAAAAGTCGGCGGTTGAAGGCACCGTAGTTTGAAATGGGTTGGAAGAACGTGTTCGGATTATTGATGAAGAACAACGATCGATAAGGGCCAATGAGGTCCCGATTTTGAATAAGGGTCCGTATAATCCATACAGGTCGGACGTAAGAGTAGATATCCCCGTGTAAACAAACACACCATAGCAACCGTGAACTGTTCGCCTACGAATTGGCGCCGATAAGACTTTTAACGGTCAGTCGCTCCTTTTCTAGTTACGAACTCACTCCCCCACTCCAAGATATTCCAGTTTGTTCCTGAAGCGCGAAAACATCGAATTTCCTACGCCCGGTCTCCCCCGCATAATTCTATCGTCGTCAGAGCAGAGAACCGGTTGGTTGTAGTCGCACAAAAACTGTACAGGTAGGCAGAGAACAGTTCGTTCCCCTTTGTTCGGGCTCAGGTATGGCGACTGCGCAAACAGGTGGCCTCCTCCTCCTCCTATATTGGCCCTCCGCCATCAGACGCACACTTCTTAAACTTCGCACCGAGAAATTCGATCAACAAACTAACTCCAGCTGCGAAGAAACAAGTCGTTTTGAACTAAAGGAATAATAGCAAAAGTTTTAAATCGCTTTCCAAGAAAGTTGAGAAGAAATTTCGAGTTGGCGTTCAGACGGTTGTTGAGGTGCCGAAGGGAGTTGGCTGGACGCGACCGTTGAAGTCGCAAAACAAAAAGGAGGGAAGAAAATAAGGAAAAATAGGTCTTACCTTTGAGCGCGAAAACTGCCACAACGAAGAGAATGGTGCGATACATTGTGATTATCCACAGCGGGTTAAAGAAATCGGGCGACGACGAACGGAGACGCACAGGGAACCACGGATCTCACAGACCACGCACTGTAGTGGGAGCAGCAACTCGAACACTGCCTGTTTGACGTTGTTCAATTGAGTTCGATGGTAGCGCGCCAAGCGGACAAAGTATATACTACGCACTCCACGCTAAACACCTGTTGACTTCACTTCGGTGAACGATACGAAAAGTAAGATAACTATAAAGCAATGGTCAGACAACTTCCCTTATGACTAATATGGGTTGACATCCGCAATTGGGAAACCATTAGCGGAAGTGAACTTTTCCAATATGAGGATCTTATTTCAGTGACTATAAGTCTTTGATGATGTCATATCCTAACACGATTTCAAGGTCATGTTAGTGTTAAAGTACAAAGCACTATTTCCAATCAACTACAACGGTGTATTTTTATTGTGAATTTTATTATTTAAATACGAACAATATTCTTTTTTATAAATAATTAGATATATTAAACTGAATAATGTAGCATTGCGACCAAAATTTTAAAATTCCTCCTAAGTAAATAAAAACAAAAGGCTTTTACAGAAGTATTTGTACTCAAAAATAAAAACGTAATTCAACGCAATAAAATACGGTACATTCTTACGATCTTATTTTATTATTACTAAAAAGCTAAATAAACCTGTGGACGATACCATTTTACTAAAAAACAAACAGACAGATGGAGACTTCTCAAAAAATTATAAAAATAGTTTTTAAAAAAGTGAAGCCAATTAAATTAAACAGCTTGTGTATTCAAATAAATACCCAAAATAGAAAAAAAAAAGTCTTACCTAAAAATCCCCAAATTATACCCCCCCCCCCCAAAAAAAAAATTTCCTGAATATTCATAACCTTTCGAAGTGTTAAAATAACTTGAAAATAATTTGGATTCAAAATTGCCATCTTAATTGAAAAAAAAACTATTAAATTTTATTTAATATACGACATCCAACACAATAACCGCAATTTTGCTACTTTATATCTGCTGAGAATTGAACTCCTTGTTTAGTAGTAGAATTGACCTTCACAAATTATTATTAACAATGTATCTTTTAAATAACAATACATTTAGCATTATCTTAAGACAAAATTACTTTCTCCAAATTCTACAAAAAAAAAAAAAAGCTTTAAAATTAAAAAAAAAAAATACTGATAATATAAATAATGATCAAATTTATTTTTATTTTATTTTATTTCCACAAACCAATTGAGAAAAGAAAAAAATAGAAAACTAATTTCTCCTGAATTTAATTTTATGTAATTGATTTTCCTTGAATTAATTATTTTAATCAATGAATAAATAAAGTAAAAATCAATAATAACACGGTGGGTTTTTTCTAGTAAAAAAAAAAAAAAAAAAAAATTATCGAATTTTTGGTATTTTTAGTTTAATAAATAAAAATATAAACCACATAATTACAATGTAGGAAACAAGTTCTTCACTAAACACTGCTATATTCCGCAGAAAGCTGCTGTTCCGCTTCTCCAGGCTTAATTACAAAGCAAGATACAAAGGAACATAGAATAATATAAACAAACAAAGATAGGCAATGTTTACAATCATTTGAAAGCTTCTTGATTTAATTTTTAAAAAATATATTAGTTTCACATTCAGCGGTTTTTTTTGTTAGAAATTTCTGATGTTTCAAGATCAGGTCATGTGTCTCTTTTCCAAATGTTGCCTTTACATGTTTATCTAAGAAGTGGACTTATGTTTCATCAAAGCATGGATACGGTAGGATATTTTTTTCAAACATAAAGGCAACAAAAATCGCTAAATGTGAAACTAATATATTTTTTAAATTAAATCAGGAACCTTTCAAATGCTTGCAAACATTGCGTAGATTTTTTTTTTTTAAGTTTAACGTGCAGTGATATAGATAATAAAGTGAAGAAATACAAGGTTGTACCTGAGTAAACAAAAGGTTCTCGCACCCTGAGCTATCATGTCGGGAATCTGGGACAGCTGTTTCGCCTTATTAGGCTTCTTCAGTCAGATATACCCTTGATGGTAGCTCTACGTTTCTTTCTATCTTGCTTTGTAATTAAGTCTGAAGAAGCAGAAAAAGCAGCTTTCTATGAAATATAGCGATGTTTAGTGAAGAACTCGTGTTTCCTGTGTTTTCTATATTATATTTTTTGTTTAAACAAAAAAACAAATAGCAATAAAAAATTTTCTGTAGAAACAAATTTTTATAATAAATGTCTGCTTGTAACTGTTTGAAAAATATCATTAGCTCAAGCAAAAGACGCTTAACTACAAATATAACTTTTATTTCTTTTTCAGTTACTGTTTTATCTCTGTTAAATAAACATCCACGAGAAATGAATGCTGATCAAAGTTCTTATCAGAAGAGCAAATATTCTTTTGTGGTTACAAGTGAATATTTTAGTTTGGTGTAGTGTTATTTAGTTATTTCCTTTTTCTTAATAAATAAAGAATGAATTAAATAACATTCCAGTAATAGAGAATTTTGTAGAAGTTCATAAAAAATAAAAATAAAATAAACCGTTATTTGCAGAAGATAAAGAAATTGAAGGTTGTAAAAACAAATGAAGTTTTAAACATTAAAGAATGTAATAAAAATGTTACTAGTAATGTATAGTTTGTGTACCAATTTTCAAATATAATCTTGCTATTAAAAAAAAAAAAAAAAAAATTGAGAACGTAATGACAAGAAAATGTTGTAAAGCATTTTTCCATGGAAAAAAAAATATATATTTCTTTCTTTCTTTCTTTGTTCCCCCACTCCCTCTAATATTACGATGTTACAATTGAATGCGAAGTACTTGACAGTTTTAAGCCCGATATGAAAGCGAAATTATAGGGTTTAGCAAGAATCGAATGCTTCTATTTAGATTTATAAGACAATGAATTTTTGAGATTCGTTGATCACAGCTGAACAGACATAAAATTCTATAATTTTTTTAAAAAAAATTTTTTGTGGTTATTTTAAATATTATGTTCAACCAAACCTATAATACTTAGAATAAGACTTATATCTTCCTTTTAAATCTTCATAGTATCTATGTTTGAGGCAAGTTCTAATAATAAGGAAATGTTCAAAGTATTAGCCCTTTAAAAATCAAACAGTTTTAAAAATATTGACAGTTTTTATAGTGTTACTAATTTAATTAAAATACGAAAATAAAGAAATCAAGAAAATATAATCGTATATATTTTACAAGTTCATATGTAAATTTTCAGAATTTTAAGAATTGAAAGGTATACAGAAGTTTGAAATCTTCCACGAGACCTTGAAATTGATTGAGTCAGGATCTTTGAGTGTCGCAATTTACAAGTGAGAAAAAAATTCTAATGGATTCCCAGCTTTTGGAGGGATTTAGATTTAATATTTTTAAGACTAATCTGTCTTGAGCGAGTTAAATACACAAATAATATTCTATATATTTTAATAAATGCATTTATTTAGTACGGTAGTTTCTTGGGTGGGCTTAACTTAGAGATACATGGTATGATGTCAGACTGTGACTGTCTCTTTGACGTCCTACCAACGAAGGTGCGGGATATTTCAGCCTAGGCTCCGTTAGATTAGAGTTACTCCCGCAAAGTCATGGTAGAGATTTTATTTAAAACAGTTCCCAAGCATTTCCTTTTGATGTCATTCACGTGTTATCAACATATTCCGAGGTTTTGCCAAAATTTCCAAATGACCAAAGGAATACCATTAGCCAAATGAAGGAAAAAGTTTTTTCTTATGATAAATGTTAAAAGCAATGACAGAAAATGGCGAAATAGCAGATACTGATAGCCGAGATTAATATCTGTCGAGATGTTCTGATTGGCTAGTCCGTTTCTGATCTTGTCAGGAAAGTAGAATCATAAGTTCTTTAGGAAGTCCATTAACAGTCTTCTGTACGTTTTACCTATTATGAGAGAATCAGTATTTGGTTTTAAAAAATATATTTCTATTTCAGTTAGTCACGTGATTCGACGAAGTAAATACTGAGAAAAACAAATAGAAATTGAAAAGTATTAATATTTAATAAACTATTTTTGAATTAGAAACCTATGATCAAAACTCAGGATAAATACTTTGGAGATAAGAGTCCATTATTATTATCTTGTCGCATGAGATGTTAATGGAGTTGTAGGCGTTTTTATGTCAGTAATGAATAAAAGTGGGGTTTCCAAGAAATGAAGATGATCAATGGATGTCCAATATTTACAGGTAATTAGTTTACATCAGAACCGAGGAAGAGACAAACTTTTATTATATAAAGAGAGCTCCGCCCCTGGCTACTTTGTGCACATCTACTCCTACGAATGAATACTAATAAATACTTAATGATTATTATATTTTATAATCCAAGTTTCCAGTTATTTCAAAATTTAATTTTTAAAGCATTCCTTCAACCAACATTTAGTAACATTTGAAAATCAGTTAATTAATTGTACTATTTTTAGCCAAAAATTAAAAAAGAGAAACCTAAGATAATAAATATTACATAAGAAAAGTCCTACAATCATTTAATGAATTCTTAATAAGATTCGATCTTTGTTAAGTTAGACTTAAGCATCCGGTATTAGCTTTCTTTTTCAATTTATTTTAATTAATGTATTTATTTCTGTATTTGAAATATACAGTCAACTCTCGATAACTCCGACCTCGATATTCCAGACTTCGGATAATTCGGACAAAATTTTCCGGAAATAAAATATTTTCTATCGGACTGCACGTGAGGTAATTGTTCGGAAGCAACATCACAACTATTCACACAAGAAGATTGACGATTTCTTCAAACCAACATCTGCTGAGCACAATATCATCACAATGGCATAGGAATCACCATCATGTTCATATAATAGGCCTACCGAAAGAGTGTGTAAATCAGACTGACTTAAAACATTGAGTACAGTAAGTTAGTGTCAATTTTATTGTTCCGTACATACAGTACAGTATGTAGGCAATTTGCAAGTATTGTAATTTACACCTTTCCCATTCCGGTACCTAAATGTGTTATTTGTATCTGTGTCTTATCTGATATGTATTGTTTATCTCGTCACATTAAAGTATAATATTACTTTTTACAGTAAAATAAACCAAAGAACGCACATAACTAAACAAAACAAAACACAAATTCACTGAGCTATTTTTGATATTAGTGCTGGAAATGGAGGACAGCGCTGTTTCGAGGCTTTTTGGCCTCTCATCAGCTCCACCTATCCAGCATACCCAAGCTCAGTGAAAAGGACGAATAGACAAAACGGACAAACATACAAATCAATGACCCCTGAACTACAAAAACATCAAAATAAAATCAAGAATAAAAAGGGGTGAATAATATTACTTTAGATAAAGTATCAGTTTTCATATTTTATTTCCCCTCGATAAGATAGACTTTTTGTAACTCGAACAGACCGCGGCTTCCTTCAGTACGAGTTATCGAGAGTTGACTGTATATAAATATTGAAGGTAAACCTATTAAAACCTAGTATTAGGAACAGGCTTCGACGTTTAATCCTGGCCTTGTATCAAAAGGTAGGTATCGTATTTCTATTGGGGCATATCTAAGAGTTTCGCTAAAACATGTAAAGATATAGAAAAATTCTTAAATCTTATAAGATTTTAATTATTTCTAGAATAGTTAGTGACTGTTATTCTAGTGACAACAGAAGATAGTACAATGATGCATTGTCGCATTGATGGCCGTGATGATAAATCAGCAAATAAACAAAATAAAATACTAATTTTTCATTCCCTTATCTTTCTAAACTGATAAAAAATGGTTAATATTCGGATAATTTTTATATTGGTGAAGAGAATTCACTTAAAATTAGATATTTTAACTAACAAAAAAAAAATAAGTTGTAGTTGATGACTGAGGCTTCACCCAACTTTTGGAATCAATTTTATTCCAAAAGCAATCATTAAGTCTTTAACAAAATACCAAAATGTAATCATATCCATTTCTATAAATCATCTCTTTACCAGATAAGAAATTTGATACTCTCATAAAACCGCATTTTGTAATCTCTCCTTCGTATAACATCTTTTGTAAATCCTAAAAGAAGTTACCTGTACATAAAAAATATACAAAATATAATGAAATTAAAAATAGGATTATTTGGGATATTAAATTACTTCATGATAAAAATTAAAATCAGACAAGTTGTAATTCCTAATTTTTCTGTTTTAACATTCTTCAATTCATGTATTAGAAAAACAACAATGATATTGAATAATTTTTAAATTTTAACTTATTAAAATTGAAATGACAAAGTATAAGACATTTTATAAAGTTTATTATATTGAACAATAATAAAAATACACTATCAAGTACAGTGAAAGAATTCAACTTAAGAAAAAAAATTCGTTATTTCACCAATTAAAAAATCCTATTAGAAGATCATAAATAATGGAAGAAAGGATAATAAACAAAAAATATAGTTATGAAGTAAAATTAATCAAAGACATTAATTCCTATTCTTGTTAGAAACTCAAAACGTTGGATAAATAATGTACAAATTAAGTATTTCCAATGTATAAATACTTATATAAATAATGCATAATTATAAATAATGTGTAAATTAAGGTTTCATTGAAGTGGATCAACCGGATGTCCCGATACATCCCGTATCTCCTCGACGCGCTCGCGGGTTGTGAGAAAGCGGTGGCAGGTGGTGAGAAAGTGAATCCAGTTTTACCGGGTTGCAATGTACCCGTAATAATGTACAAACAAACAGGTTTTTGAGAGTTTAAAAGTTAAGGAAAAACTTGTATTCACATAATCACAGTCATTAAAATTTAGTTATTTAAAAGTTTTATTTATTTATTTATTTATTTATTTTAAACATTTTTGTTTTTTTGTTTTTTTTATAAACTAGCAACCCGGTAAAAGTGGATTCTGAGATCATTCTCTCACTATCTTTCTCACAACGATTACAATCTCAGCGCCATTTGGCCCATGTCGATGAAACGCCAAATTGATGCCTTCTTCAATATTATATCTACCATTTGCCATCTTATTTGTATTTCTGTGTTTTATGGTTTCGGAGGAGAAATGGGCAGAAAAAGAAATAGTGTTTACTGTTATATAGATAAATATTACAATATTCTTAAAAATATTTCAAGAATTGAAATAAATCAATAAAATAATTAACAAATAAATAATTTTTATTTATTCTAACGAGTATTATATTAGCTCAAGTAGCAACACTATTAGATTTAGCTGAACTCAACACCGAAGCTCATCACAACTATTTGGTAAAACTGGCCGTAAAAGTCCTGCATTGTACTCTTGTAAAGTGCTATAGTGCTAAATTTAAATTATAAGCTTTTAATCTTCGCGCCATCAAAAATGCCTTAAGAACAACATGAATATTAGATAATCGATTGCTTATATCATCCTTCTGAAAGCAATTTATTTCTAACGGTTACAGAATATTTATAAAGTATTAAAAAAAAATCCACAACAAGAGATTTAGATTTATTTGTTTTGCCTGGGCAACATTAGAAAATTTTCTGGTACGCGTTTTTAAGCCTAATTGATAATAAAGATTGAATAGTTTAATCAAAATAAGTGGTTACTATTGTTTGCACATGATTATACAATAATCTGTCTGAAGCAGAGATTGCTGCCAGACCCCTGATATCCTGTGGTCTCTCAAAGGCTGAAGCAGATGGTGAGCGATAGACGCCTTTGGAATACCGGTGGGACAGGATCAGTTGGTTGGGACAGGACATGCTTTTCAGGATTCAGGAAAATGTCGCAGTTTATCATTTGCTCGATAACTGAAATGTGATGTGAAAACTAAAACTAAAAGAACCTTATCAATTGCCGATGGGCAAATCTGTAGTATTTTACTTAATTTATCGTGAAATAATAGTCGAATTTATGGCCAGAATAGATTAATCGCCTGCGAAAACAAACCATGTCATTAGATTCGCAGCGATAGTTGTCTGATGTAAACATTGTTTACGACGGTTTGACTCTCTCTTAGGTATGGATGGAATATACATTCGATAGAGCAACACTGGATTCAGTTGTTGTAGTCAAAAGCCTTGCACAGCTAAATTTACAGTCATGAAATACGGATTATCATGGATTGAAGAATTTGATGGATTAAGTACTAATAGTATCATCTTTAATAAAAAAAAAAAAAAAAAATTAAATATTTTCCTCCTTTCTAATGAAGAGAACAGGGAAATAGTTGCTTGACTTTTAAGTAGAAAAACAGAAGACGCGGATCGTATCCGGAGAAAATAATTCAGAGATTATAAACTACGCAAAGTCTCTTTAAGATAAAATGGAATTCTCTGGAATAAATTAGCATTTGCTAAATTCCACTAAAAAAAGACTTAATTCAAAAGAACAGGAAAATAAATTCGAAGAGATCGCCGATGCAACAACGGATTCAATTGATGATGTTACAAAGACTGAATGAAGGTAAATGACTGAAAGAAAGATGAGCAATAGATATGGCATTAAAGGCTTGTAATTTTAAATGAATCCAACATTATTAAGATTAAATCTGAGAATTAAATTAAACAAGAGGTCAGTTCAACGACAGTTATTGTAGTTCAAAGTTAAAGTATCCCTCTATGCGGCCTCCCTTGGGATTGAGGGAAGAAAGACTCCCGGCATTTCTTAACCAATGGGACTACGTTGAGGTCAGGTAGTTGCCTATAAAAGAAACTCGTATCCATTCCACGGAGCGCTGGGTGGACCCTAGGACATGTCAATAAGAGAAATCAGCATGATAAAGCCGCCGATCTCCACCTGTAATTGAATCCGGTTCCTGCAGTCATGAGGCTTCCCATTGGATCACTAGCCCCACAACTGTACTAGTTGTTGGGCATGCAATTTTTGAATATTCAAATAGTCGTTTTAAAAGAGCCTGGGATTGAATATCACTATAGAATTTGTGTTTATTTAACGTTATTATGGAGATTTTAGGAAACTATTTTCTGGCTTTCGTAAACTTTTATAATAGAAAATTACAGAGGTATCGCCTTCGCTAATAATTTTCAACTAGGTAATAATTATATCACCTACGCCTATTTCTAAAGTTTCAGCTTCCTAAGATATAAGGTTGTAAGTTACGATAGCAAACATGGAGGATTAGAACAAAATTCGAAATTTGTCCAATTTTTCTTACCTTTAATCCTTTTCTTCGGTGTATGTTAAATGCTTTACAAAAATTAGGGATCAAACCAACAATTTACTGTGGTAGCTATATAGAATTTAAAAACATAATGAATATATAAAAAAAAAATCTATACATAAAATAAATAAAAATGGAGCAGAGATTATTAAATTGGACAGTATTTAAAGTGTCTAATTTAATAATTTCTGCTCCCTAAATAAGTAATGGAAGATCTAAAAGAGAGATTAAGCCTAAATCATTAAATAGGCAATTTAGAAATATTTAGTTAAGTGCTATTTTTGTAATAATGTTTGTGAAAAGAATTCTACAAAGCAACTATGTTGTAAGAAACTTTATTAAATAGGAATTTTGATGAAATGGATTTTTTTTGATTTTCTAATCTATATTACTAAAATCTTTTATTTCTCTGTCTGTCTGTCTTTCTGTCTGTTCGGCGCAATTTTCTGTGAGAATGGAAAATAGAAACATTTTTTTCAATGAAACATCCGCGACAGGAATCGAACCTGCAACCTTCTGATCCGAAGTCAGATGCCTTATCCATTAGGCCATAGGGACTACAACTCTCTTCATATTGTGTTTTGACTTATATCTCCTTTCCTTTCACACATCAATAAGGATGGTATTAAATCTATTTTTTGAATCTCAAGATTGTTTATTTATTTCCCATCTGTCAGTTTATTTGTAGTAAGAATAAAAAAGAGACTCAAAAAAGAAAGAAGCAGTATTTCTATTAGATAGAATACTGAACACTATTGTAACTCAGAAACCACTGAAAAGTATCATTTGGAATAAAAAAAAAAAGTCAAGAAATAAGAAGCAGTATTTCATTAGGTAGAATACTGAAAAATCACTATTTGTAACTAAAAAACACTGAAAGGTATCAATTGGAATAAAAAAAGAGAGTCAAGAAAGAAAGAAGCACTATTTCTATTAGGTAAAATACTGAAAAATCACTATTTGTAACTCAAAAACCATCACTATTTCTAACTCGAAAACCACTGAAAAGTATCAATAGGAATAAAAAAAAAAAAGATAGTCAAGAAAGAAAGATGCACTATTTCTATTAGGTAGAATACTGCTCAGAAGTTAGACGTCTTAGCCATTAGACCACTATGCCTACAGTCTAATCTCTATAAAAAATAAAAATATATCATAGATATATGATTTACACGGTGGTTCTAAAAGCAGTCGTAGATTGAGAGAATATAGACACCAAAATTTAAATTAAAGAAAAGCTTTTAAAAAATTTTAGTTTTAGTTTCCTTGATGTAATTTGTGTGTGTGTTTTTTTTTTTTAATAAATAAAAAATTGTTTTCCGTTACGTAAGGGAGGCTTCCGGAGCGAAGCGACGGGTAGCCGACTAGTTTTTATAGAATATTAAAGGCTAGTTTCGTCTTTATTGATTTTAGTAAAATATTATTTTGTTAATATCGTTTGCTATGTTAAAAGTTAAATTCCTGTAGGCAATTTCGGTAGTTTGCAATAATACAGAATACTTCAGTACAATATTTCCGTTATAATTTATAAACTGAAACTTTTTAATCGATGATTAGTCTAAGGGTAAGTTTTTTATAGTTTTGTAAACTTAATCAGCATTTTTAGCGACTCATTTGGGAGCTATTGTGATAAAGACAAAAATCGGTAGCTATTGCATTTGTCCTGTCCGTCCGTTTCTGTCCACCCCTAACAACTCCCGAACGGAAGGTCGGTCCGACAAACTGATTTCACCATTGTCTTCAGAGGCCCAAACAACGTACGAATAGGGTATTTTCAGGTGGGGGGGGGGGGGCAATGTCCCCATCCTCCCCATGTTCGAGAAGGTGGCATTGTTTTCATTGGATTTCCGCTATTAGCTTAAATGTTAAAAATGCAACCATCTCATTTCAGATATCAGCTGATGTGTCAAGTCTCGGACTCACACGGATTCGAACTGACAACCCTCAGCATATATCTATTTTTTTTCCCTCTCTCTCTCTCTCTCTCTCTCAATCTTTTTTTCTAAATGTCCAAGTGGATTTTTTTTTCTTTCTTATTTTCCTATCTTTTTTTTTTTATTTTTCCTTACGATAATGTATTTTCTTTTTTTATTATTATGGGTTGCCCTTAAATTTATGCTTTAGAATAAAATTATATTCACTTGTTTTTAGATGAGTATTTCCACAGAAATAATTGAAATAGATGTAATACATAATAAATCGAAGTAATAAAGATTTTAATATTTTTAAGAAATAACTAAAATGCCCAAAAATACTAATTTTTAGTTTTTTTATTCTAAAGTTAATTTATTATAAATTATTAACAGCTTTGAAATAGTTACACGTTTTCTTAATTCTATTTTCTTAGAATTTCAAATACTTTTGAGACTGCCATACGAAGTATATACTAAACTTAAAAATCTGCAGAGTGACTTCAAATTCAAACAGACAGACATACAGATTATATTAAACGTTTGCTTCATTAACAAAGAAGTTAGCAACAGGTTTTGTATATTTACAGCCTTTAGAATTGTTATATCTAAAAAATAAATACGATTCGAAATACGAGAATCAAAAGTAAGTATTGGAATGTTCCCTATAACTTTTCTAAGGCAGCTGAAACAATCTAACCTCATGTTCTTTTATCAAAGAAGATAAGTTCCATGGAAACCGTCGGTAAATCAAACAAAACACCTTGTTTAAATAAGGAAAAAAAAATAATATAACCTACTATCTTTGAAGTTACGGCTGATCAAAGTTCAAAAAAGAAAGAAACGAAAATACTAAATAATATTATGAAAGTATTTCAAGAAAAGAACTAGAAATATTAAAAATATTAATAAAAGAATGCTTAAATGTAGAAACTTAACATAGGTTATTTCTTAACAATGTTTTTTTTTTTTGTTTTTTTTTCGCAGTTAAATAATACCATTCAAAGTAATAATGAATTTGTTTTATTAATATGTTGAACAATCGTCTACTCTCAAAATAGAGAAGTAACTCATGTTTTTGTTTTTTTTTGTAATGCTCCCCTGGCTAATTAGGCAACCCAGAGTTGGAGCAGAGTCGAGTTCTGGCTCCAGGGGGAATAATCACAAATGCACCCCCTGACCGGCGTTAACAAAATGCATTTATATTTTATTTCCCGAAGGAGTTGCAGAACTTTACGCCTTTGTCTACCACCGCAAACAAACACACACTATTCAAAAGCTTAGAACGCAGCTGACGTACATTTCTAACGTCCTAAATGTTTCGTCCACTTGAATCAATCGGTGTCTGTCAAATTATTTGTAGGCTACTTACTTTTAATTAGATAATGCAATTTTTAATTTGTTTTCCACCAATCACATGATAGAAAACTTTAAAACAGTAAAAGCTAAAAGATGAAAGAATATGTGACGTCATTTCATTAAGTCAGATTTTATCGAATACAGGAAGTTCGGAACGTACAATGTTTTGCTAAAAGCTACTAATAGTGAAATAGATAAACCTTTTTTACAAATGTAAAACAATATCTAATTTTAAACAATGGGTGAGATCAAATTGTTTACCAAGTGACATCCTGGAATAGCTGTATCAAGCTCTTTGGAGATCATCAGGCAGGAGTGCATTAAAGAAATTCATTGAGGTCAGCGGACTGCTGGAACATAATACAAAACTCACTAATGAAATATTAGTGAGAAAATTCGTTTATTTTTGCTTTGAGGCACCACTGCGATTCCGTCAATATCTAATTTTAGTTGAAGTTAACATTTGTAACTTCAACTAACTAAATTAAGTTGATATACAATTTAAAAAATCCATCTTAATTAAATGATATCGTAGGTTAAACTTAATTACGCAATTAACGATTTTAATCAGTTTCTTCTGATGGCAATTCTTAATTAGTCAAGTTATTTAATTACCTTAATTAATCAAGTTTATTTATTAAATTAAGAAAGTATAATTTGTGTCAATTAATGCTGTTTACTGAGATATGAACAGTATTCAATGAAATTATCGGAAATGAAAAGTTAACGAATTAAACCCAATGAAAAAACAAAACATTCAAAGATTATAGATATTTCATACATCGGAAGCGCAGTGGTGCCTCAAATGATAAAATATTGATTATTGTTACAGATATTTATTTAAGCTACTTAGTAAAAAAAAAAAATCTATATTATGTTGAAATAATAAATGAGGAGACTACAGAACTGCAACGAGAACAAAACATGTTTTGCAGAAATAAAACTTCATCGAAAAGGAACAGAAAAAAAAAACTCAAAATATTTTTTCTTCCCTTTCGTAGTCATTTCCTTTAAAGTACTAAATTTAGGAAGAAAAGAAAACTTGCGGTTTGTTTGTTTTTTTAGTTTAACATTTGTAATTTCAATTTGTTAGTTGTTTTTTTTTTTTCTTTTTTGTGCGGTAGACAGTTACATATTTTTTTGAGGTTATTAAAACAAAACCTCATAATTTTCCACCCACTTCTGTTTTGGGTGTGTGAGGGACCCTGCTCTAGTTAATTTATTTATTATCTTGACATGACCCTTAAGCATTCATTATCTCGGGGGAGTATTTCATTATTTATTTGTAGAATGTATCAACCAAGAATAAAAACAAAAAAGCTAATTATTCTTCGTCCTTCTTCCCTTACGATAAAAAAAGAAAGAAAGAAGAAAAATCTTAAAATATTCTTAAAATCTGAAACTTCTGAACTTCAAGGAGAATAATAATCTGATAGGAAATTTCCCAAACTAGTACATGATTTTTTTTTCTCCTTTCTTCCATCAAAAATGTTGTTTAACTTCATCAGTGGCTCATTATATTCCCATCATGAGCTGAAAGCGAGTCGGGTGTTCTCCAATATCACTGCTGCCCTACCAGAATAAATGCAGTCTAAGCCTAAGGCTGAAAGACCAGATGGTGTTCCGATGGAGTTAGGTTCACTACCAATCCAGACCTTACTTAATCTCACTAAATTTCCTGACCTACGTTGAAAGCATAACAGGCTGTTACTCAACAGATTCAAACATCACCGTCTCTAGCGTGGATGCCAGAAAATTTATATCAGTACAAAACTAAATATAATACAATTTTAAAACAATATAAAAATACAACATAAGTACTTTTCACGAAAATTTGATTGAACAAATTTTTTTCTACCATTTCATTATCGTTTAATGTATTTGGAAGTTCTATATTTTAGAAAAAGGAGGAGGAACGAAAAAAGAATAGAATAAGAAAGTTTTTGCTGAATTTTTAGATTGAGGAAAAACAAGGTATTAAGTACTGAAATCATTTTTAAAGTTTTTTTTTTTTAAATTTTAGTTCAGTAAAACAGGAAGTAGGTCTATTGTATTAATCATGATAGTCCAGTGATATAGGGTTGGAGGGCAGGGTTCAAATCCAGGTCGGGGGATTTCTCCTTGAGTGATTCTTCTCCATATAGTCCTCTATAAAATGAGGACCCGGTTTCTTTCTTGGGATTAAAAATGAGATGACGTTCGATGGACCACCAACCCCAACTTCATTTCGTTAGTCGAGAATCGGTTGGACCTACACCCACGACCATCTAGAAGGTCTTGCTATACCTACAGCGCATGTAAATTTGAATCCTCTAACTAATTGTAATAATGTAATAATGTTTATTTCTTTCAACTGAAATTTTTTTAAACACGTTAAATTTATAAAAGTTAATATTAACTAAAAATTTTGTTACTGTAAATTTTGTTTCTTTGCTGTTGTTAAAATAATTTTTCGAGTTTATATTCTATGTTCATTCATTCAGTTATTATCCATGTTTATCTAATTGAGAGCAATTTTAATAGAAGCGTTGTTGTAATATCAATGTTCTTCAGTTGCTTCAGTAATAAAAAATCAGTTTTCTTTTTATTAAATAATACTCAGTAAATACAAGATTCCAAGAAACCTAATGGCATAATATTCTATTCATAAGCATTATTTAACTTAAGAATGAAATTTAAAAACAAAAATAGGTTGAAAATTCTAAAACTATATATAGAACTATATAAAGAATTATAGATCAGAATTGCAGCTATAATAGTGAAAACAAAAATCCAACTTTGACTTTATCATGAATAAGGACCTGGATCTGACGAATCCCGAATCGAAAATATAAATTCAGAATTCTTCATTTTAGAATTCCGCCATTTTCTTTTTTATGCTTTTTAGTACAGAAACGGGAAATACAAAAAAGTGAAATGACATATGAAAAAAAAAAAAAAATTCTACGTTATTTCTCGTGATGTAAAGTAATTTTTGAAGTTCTTCTCCTCCATCTTCATGAGCCTAGAACTTAAATAAGAAAAATACAAATGAAGTCGAACAAAATAAATAAAGCAAGAAAAAAAATTCATGGAATTACTAATTATATAGTAATTCCACCTGTTTATTATTAAAATTTGTCATTTGAATTGAGATAAAAAAAAAATGAATATTTTAGATATCTTAAAATTTTTGGCTATAAAATGGGTTTCAGAAAAAGCCCCAAAATAAATTATATTCTCCTTTCATGTTACTTAAAATGAATAGAAATTGAGAAGACAAAAGAAAATTCATGTTTTCATCCTCATCTGCAAAATAAAATAATTAATGAATTTCGGCACCATTTGAGATTTAAACAATGAAATTACATTTGTCAAGTGAATAACATACAAAGAAAATATATACACATAATTTAGAGACCAATAACGCGCACTTTATGCTTCATAAAAATAAAAAAAAAAGCATTGACATGTCTCAGGTACCCATTAAATCAGTACCCATCTTCAGAATCTGATATTCTGAAGATAGGTGTCGATTTAACGAATACCTGAAATATTTCAATACTTTCTTTGTTTGTATTCTTAACCGCATGTTAAATTGTTTTTATAAAGAAAATATATATTCATTGTCTCACAAATTATAAAATTTCTGGTTTATTTAAGTTCTCAAAACCAAAATTCACATATTGAATAATAATTATTGAACGCAAATAGTAAATGTATGTAATGAAATATTCTATTTTTAAAAATACTGATGTTATAAATATCGCTTGGAGGCGTATATTGAAGAATCGATCAGCAATAATGGATTATTCTTTTATCTCAGGAGCAAAAGTCACATCGATAATCACTACTCAACAGCAATTCTTTTCAATCAACTTTGACAAAACGGACAATTCACTTTTTTTTCATCCATCCTTGTTTTTCTTTCCGCTTGTTTCTACCGAGATACGAATAAGATAAAAAAAGTACCATATTTGAAACATCTATTTTTGTTTTCGCCTCCTCATTTAAAAACCTTTATCCTTTGGGAAATACCGTATTCATTCGTTTAATACCTCCTCCCTTTTTTTTTTTCTCTAAAAGTTTTGGAAAAATATTGTAAAGGAGGGATATTCGGTGAATGTTAAAGATAAACGAAAAACCTGATTTAGTTTGTAAATAACAAATAATTATTTTCTATGTATATTTACGTAATATTGACCTCCTTAAATGAATTTTTAATTCATTGATTGGAATTTTAATTTTGGTTCTTTTGTGAATTTCGTTCCAATGTCTCATTTCGTTTCCATGGCAAGGGCGAATTAATTGCACTTGGTGCCCTAAGCACAACCAAGCAATGGTGTCCTCCCCCTCCCTGCCTTTCAACTCTCATCTCCATTCACATCCTTTGGTCTTGGTCCAGGCCTTTGGCTAGGGGCCTTTTTGTTGATTTGATTTTGTCAAATGTCTTGATTCAGGAGACTTGTTGGAGTTAAGACAAAATACAGATCATTAATTTTACAACTTTTTTAAGACTAAGAGCTTCACTTAGGTAATTCCTCAGACTGAATTCTGGTGAGAGACGACTTTTCAAATTTAAGTCTGAATTAGCCTGTAATTTATTATTATATATTTGCTTGTTTCTTTTCTCTTAGTGCCCTGAGCACTTGCTTAATGATTAATCCACTCTTCTTCTACGGACACGAGCTTGTAATTACTATTCCCCCCCCCCCCATTTCCAATTGATGTCACAACAAAACACTGATATCACTACAAAAGCCATTATAAAGAAATCTATCCATTGCTCAGAGAATGAAGTAGTACTGTTCTTTCTACTGCTAAGTCATTAATAGTATTAATACTGCTTAAATGGATGTATTCACACTACAAGTTAAAGCATAGGTTCCGAACTCAAAAATTACTCAGCGGCCCCCCCCCCCCCAGTCCTACAACACAGTAAAAATGATGTTATTGTAAATAAGAAGCTTGAAATTATAAAATTATTTATTAAAATTAACCATGGTAACATTTCGCATTACACACAAAAAATTAAGATAACGACGAATAATATTAAAATAAAAATTACGACTAACAAATAAATATTAATGGTTAACAGTTTTTTTTTTACGGTTTCATTCCTCAGTTTTCGTTAATGTAATAAAAATATGACAAATATATTGACTGTACACTTCAAACAGTACTGTACCGATACAAGCCTGATACGATCTTATTATTAGTAAGCAATAGAAGACGATAGATATGTAAGAAAATGTGTAAAAAAATACTCGTATGTAAATTGCTGTTTTATAGAAACAATAATACAATTTGCTTTGGATATGATCCGTAGAGATCGAAGCCATCGAATACGATTAAATTTGTAAATATGTACTGCACTTGCGCTATTGTTAACAGTTTCTGAATTATGTGACAAGCAATCTAAATTAGATTTCATATATGTCGCCTATTTATAGTATTGTATTGTAAACAAATCATTACACATACACACTCCTGCCGATAAATGCTAGGCTTACTAAATGTGCTACACGCTCGCCTCCAACTCTTGCTTGAAGTGGCGGCGCTAGGCGTCGGCGACGTCGACGGCCTCGCGCCTGAGGGAGCCTCGCAAAATAGTTTAACAATTTTATTAAAAGTTTAGTTATTCGTATATATTTCCGTACGCGTGAGTAGTATTTATCCAGGTTCGGAGAGTGGTCTGGCAACACTATGAAAGTTAGGCGATACCGCCCGCGAGACTCGGGGAATCTCCGAGTTCTTTTTGTTTATTCATCGTACACAGAATTCGCACTCTCCAGCTTTCTTTCACAGACAACAACGTGATATTCATTATCTTACCGTTTTTATTATTAAGTGAGTGAAAAACTAGTTTTTTTTTTTTAATTTTAAAGAAGTTTTGTAACTTATTTCGTATCTGTAAGGTAAGTAAGTATCCAAATACTTTTCTTAACATATATTTCATATTTATGTGTAAAACGTCAAAAAAAAAAAACTTGCCACCAAAAGATCAACAGCGGGGTATGAGATTTGCTAGTTAAGCTTATGTGCGGCCGGCACCGAACACTTAACTTCAGCAGCTTTATTACGTATTTTCCTGAACTGGATTTGACTTTTCAAGGCAATGGTTTCTCTTATTGTAAATAATGTTTTACCTGCCACAGTTGGAATTTGCTTTTGATAGAAGCAGCTAACTTTTCTACAAAAGCCAAAACATTTTTCGGCTTTATCAATAACATCTATGTGCTATTTTCAAAGTCAAGCAAACGTTGGGATCTTGTAAAAACTAAATTAAAAGTGACTTTAAAATCTCTGTCTGAAACACGATGGGAGAGTAGAATCGGAGCAGTCAAAGCGATATTTTTACAATTTGATGATGTTATCGAATGCGTTAATGACTCGAAAAATAAAACTGATGATTCCGAAACTGTAAGTGACTGAAGCAGTCTTCAACGAAATGTTTACTTTTGAGTTTATTGTTGCAATACACGTGTGGTACGAAATTTTACTACGTGTGAGCAATATAAGTTATGGCAATGACCCTGGTTTTCCTCTTCCATCTTAAAGTTTAAATGTTATTATCTATTTTGTTTATAGTACTGAAGAAAATTCTAAATTGTCTGGATGTACCTTTCCACATTATCAATATGTCGTCAGCATATCTTATGTAATCAAAATCATTCTTATTCCATGTGATTATGGTGGAAGAGGAAAACCAGGGTCATATTGTTTTTCTAGACTTAAATTTATATAACAGAAATTATTTTATTGATTACGAACACTACCATAAACCTTACCAGAGTAATGAAATGCTAAATTACAATTCAATACATAATTGGTCCACTAAGAAAGCAGTTATCATGAATGGATTAAAAAGAATAACACAAAATACTTTAGATGAGGAGAAATGGACGGATAAGGTCAAAGAATTCAAGAAGAAACTGTATTTTAATGAATATCCTAGAAAATTAGTAAATAAATTGTGTAGATATTTTTTTCAAAAGAAGGTAGAACATAATACAAAAGAAACCAAAGAAATTAAAAATATAATAAAGAGTTCCTTACAATATCAAAATTTCAAAAAGAATAACCGAAATTTTTAAAGCTAATGAAATATCAATCATAAGAACAGCTAACAAAAATTTAGGGTCATTGGTACATAAAAGAAAGGAAGACAAAGAAATTATGGAATCTGCAGCAGTTATATACAAATTAAAATGTAGGTCCTGCAGTGGAATTTATTTTGGAAACACAGGGAGAAAATTACGAGAGCGTGTAAAAGAACATGTAAGCGTAACTAGAAACAACCATCCGGAAATCTCAGATTGTGCCCACCATTCAATATCATTGGGACATGATCCGGACCCAATCGTACAAATAGTATACAGAAATATACATAATACTGAAACAAGATTCATGTTAGAGGCTTGTGTAATCAACAGCTTTAAATGTTTCAACAAGCAGGAAGGTATAGATATTAGTCAAATAATCCTTGAAAAATTCAAAAATAATTGTAAAGACATTGCACGAATCCAATAATGTTTTTATTTTTTATTTTTATTATTTAACTATATAAATGATCTTTGATTGTTTTCAATCATAATAACCATGTAAATGATATTTAACGTGAATGATTCTATATTGTTTCAATGTAAATGATATTTAACGTAAATGATTCTATATTGGTTCTATATAAGATGATATTTAACGTGAATGATTCTATATTGTTTCTAATTATAATTACAATGTATGATTATAATTACCATATATGATTTGATATTGTTAATATTCAATTCATAAATACTTTGTTGTTTGTAAAGAACGTTCTTTAAGCATGAAGAAGCAGATAAAGTGTCATCTGCAAAATATAGCTTTGTTTAAGAGAAGAAAAGAAAGATGTTGTTGCTTTTATTTCTAATAATAACTATCACATTCGTATTAATCTGTGATTGTTTATGTAATTTTTCTCAACATTTTGATTAGCAATAAAACGCATATACTCATACATCAGTCTCAATCTATTTATCGTTTTCTTTCTTACTGGGAAATGAAAGAGGCCTCGCAAAGCTGATGTCGCCGACGTCTACATTTGGTCTAGCACCGCTACTGCTTGCTTGTTAAGACCAGTCGGCAGACTGATCGATTATAACTCGCATTTTGCATGTTAATTTGGAAAATAAAGTAATCGCTACGATCAAATTCCTCGTAAATAAAGTAATATATAACTTAAATATCTCAAACTTCTTTAATTCCATAGAATTTCAACAACTACACAATATTTCGAAGGCCTAATCAGCTTTCTTTCTTTTTTCTTTCAATATTCAAGATTCTAAGACAGTGATTTCGATATGATATTAAATTTCTAAGACAAAGATAAAATTTGAAATTGGATTTTCTTCAAAAATATTATTTTATTTTATTCAGCAACTAGCTGAACCCGGCAATGCCACATACGCTGCAATGCCACTCAAAGAAAGGCTCAGTGAGAAGGTGCCCTAATTATAATATCCGGTGTCGATCGGGGATGGACACTTGGGCCGTTGTGTCGCCATCCCCCCCACCCAAGGGTGGTCTCCCTGCCCCCCCCCCCCCATAGGAGAGCGAATTTTTCACTTTACACAATATTTGTGAAGTTCTCATTGTCACCAACAGGTGGATATTTGGCTATTTCAGGGATTTTATCCCTTTTTAACCACTTGAGGGTGGGGGGGGTCCAGGTTCTGAGGTAGCCTATCTTTTCCGCAAGATCCTGAAGAGTAATTCTGCAAAGTTTGGTCCAGAAAGGTCAAAGGGCCTAGGAGTGTATAAAGGACAAAGAAAGAAACATTCATTTTTTTTTTTTTTGTATAGATTAGACATTAACTTTAATAATAATAAAATAGGTCAGTGATTTGGACATTATTAGGGATAATGCTTCGGTCATTTTGAAGCGTTTCACGTATTATTTGTTATATTTGGAATTTCTTGATTGTCATTTTTTTTTTTTAAGTTTGGTTGGTTGGTTGGTTGGTGTTTTATGGCGCAAAAGCAGCTGCGGCTAAGCTGCGCCTTTTTTTTTTTTTTTTTAGTTTGGGAAGGAGAGAGATGATTCTCTTTTTCCGTTAAGATATAGGGCTTGAAAAAGAAGGCCGGTTAGGCCTTCAAAATATTGTTTAGTTGTTGAAGTTCTGTGGAATTACAGACGTTTGAGATAATCGCTACGACTTTAACTCAAAGTATAGGAAACAGTACGACCGGTTTTCCAAAATTTTCATATCTTTCTTTATCACCCATCATCCCTTCTTTTTATTCAATGCCCTCGAGATTACAACCACCCGCGCCCTCCCCCTAGGGGACAGCATCGCCCACTTCGGGAAACAGTGGGTTAAAGCATTAGTAAAACAAAAACAAGTTTCAAAGAAATCTTTAATTCAATTGTTACAATGTTATGACTGTACAATAATCTTCTGCTTCAATAATAATTATTCTGGCGAAGGAAACCCGGCAATGCTGGATTTTAAAAAGGATTTTAAGAGGATTAAGAATTTAATTTATGAATTATCAGAGTGAAGTCATCAAGTTTAAACTTGGATTTGAAGCTGATATTCTTTGGGATAGAAGTTCTTTAAATGATGCTAAGCCGTTTAATACGTGGTATTAATGTCAGACTCGTACATCTGCGCAAAACTAGATTCATGATTTTTAATGGTGTCACAAAGGCTTCCCGTTTTCATTACTCAGAGACAGGTTTATTTTTATAATTGCGTTGGAGTTTATGGATAAAAGTTCATCCAATTAACTGCACAAAGAGTAATCCAATCAATCTAAAACTTTTAATTGTTTAAACTAAACTATTTCTTAATTTACTTTCTAAAGGAATTTAAAAGGAGCTTTGCTGTAAAGTCTAAAATGCTGTTTAAGGCGTGATATTACTAGTAATTTTTACGAAATTGTCAATAGTCACATCTCAACTTCCCACAATGGAAATCTATGTAACTTCCGTTCTTTGTATTATTCAGACTTTTCTGTTTACAATATTGATTAAATATATCGAAATTGAAATTGTTTATATGATTGATTTTTATAACTGAACTAATTTGGTGGAAATTCCTAATTATAAGAAAATGAAAATAATTAAATAACAAATAAAACAAATCTTAACCCACGAAAATTACGTTTAAGTTAAGAATTTTTACTAGTTTTAATCCTCCGTAATAAATAATATTTCCAGACTCCTAAAATTTTAATTGATTTTGAAAATTATTTTATTTCATTGCAATAAACATTTATTATTTTAAACAATTATTTTTAGAACAATTTTAAGTATGTGACTGTTCAAATTATGCATCTTTGAACAATAGACAACTTATTTTCTTGGTAGTTTAAAAAATTACTCAAGATTAAAAAAATTAGATTTCCTAAACGTTTTCGTAATTCGCTGTTGCGAAATCTTTGTTTAGAAAATTTGGAACGTAAAACTCTTCAAGTACCTATCATTGATCTAGACCACGTGGAATCTTCAATTTACGATCAAGATATTTAAGTTCATATTCTGATGTTGATCTTTTATTGTTCAATGAAAATAATGAGGAGGATTCAATTCCTTAACAATCATTTCTACTAAATATTTCAGAGTATTCCGGAATTTGAGTAATTCAACGCAAAAATTGAACTCCAACACAAAACCTATCTCCTCTTCTTCCAACAATAAAATAATTGTCTGAGAACATTTCCAAAAGATTTTTTAAAAGCTTTTTCATCTATTTAAATCTTTGAATGGCATTAAGAATGAAAAGAGCATTACAATAGATCTCATTACAAGAAGTAAAACTCAGAACTTAATTCTATTTCTGTCAAATCCAGTCTTCTCCAAATCCATTTGGACGGATGATTTTTCTGTTGAAACATATGGAGATTATTTCATGGGAATTAAAAGATTGCAACAACAAGATCTCAAAGAGAAAAAAAAAATCCCTAGAATTTAATTATTTCAATGACTACAGGCAATTTAAAGAAAATCACCTATTTCTCTTATTAAATTTTTTTTGGTGGGAGAAAGGGAGGGCAGGAAAAATGATTAACGATTTCGCGATAGAATCTACAAAGTGTACAACCCGAGGCATTTTATGGATAAATACCATTTATTAGAACCAATTGATATATATTTTTTTATATTTATAAACAAACTTATTTATGATTTTAACTTCGCTATTATCACTATCCTTTTTTTTATGATCTTTATCTTTATAGATTTTCTTTAAAATTTATTAGAGTTTGATTAAAATGCGGGCGTGATCCAAATGAAGTCATACTAAATCTGTTACCTATTAAATTAGTTACAACCATTCCTTAGAACCAAACCAAAGTTAGAACCAAATAAGAGTCAAAAACTGTTTTCGAATGGGTGACTTCATGTGAATAAGGTGGATGGAGCAAATTTCCACCCAAGTTTTTGCAGAATTTAAAAATGGCAATACGATTACGTAAAACTTCAAAAGAAATTATTAGATAAATTTTAGAACTGACTACTTAAGTTCCAAAATAAGTATTTTTATAATATAAAATAAGCATTTTTATCAAAATATAACACAATATTGAAGCATTTCAAGAATATCAATGAATACATATTAACACATATCTTAACTACTACTTCACATCGGCAATATTTCGTTTTATTTTTCAAAAACTTTATCTAGCCATAATCAAGCCATTTCTAAACTCCAAAAACGAATAATAATACAAATCAAGAATTTAAAATAAGACTTATTTTAAATTCTTGATTTGTATTATTATTCGTTTTTGGAGTTTAGAAATGGCTTGATTATGGCTAGATAAAGTTTTCGAAAAATAAAACGAAATATTGCCGATATGAAGTAGTTGTTAAGATATGTGTTAATATGTATTTAACGGCATTTTAAGAAGATTTACTAAAGTATCAATGAATATTTCTTTTCACTAATTCTACAAGATTTTCAGCTAGTTTCCTTTCAAAACTTCGAAAGTAATATAGATTTCGTTTTACTGTTACGAATTTCAACAATAACAATAGTCAAACAGTAATTCTCATCAGAATCATAAAAAGAAATTATTACGTTTCGATCAACGTTCCACCCTAAAAAACTCTTGGGTGAGGGATGTGAAGATTCCGACGTTCAGTAGCCAATGAAAATCAGTCAAATAATTTTGTTAGATTGTTAGATGAAACTTAGGATTCGTCCAAAGTAACAATTGAGAAAAATAATATCTGATTTAGTCAAGATGGATGATCAAGATATATCCATACAGACCTACTGAAAAGATATTCTTTCAAATGAAGTGATTTAGAATAAAACAGTCTAAAAATACCAATGTATAGGTTTTGAACAATAATAACTTGATAGAATAGGGGAAAAAATACTGCAGCTACACAGTAGAAAAAATAATTTTGGAACATTATAATAAGAGCCATTAATTTTGAAAGTGGGGCAAGTCCGTATTAGGTTATTGTTGGATAATTAATGGTTAGGGCTTGAACCGATTTAAAAACAATTAATATCAGTGACCAAAATAAATTACTAATAAAAAAGTTACACTGTTATTTATAGATATGATTGTGAATTGATTAAAAACAGAAATTTTAAGTTAATTTCTAATGAAAATTAGGTGTAACTTTTTTTTTTTGCTCCACTTTCAAAATCAACGGCTCATAAAATGAATAAATAACTGGCTTTAAGAAGTTTAATATTACTTAAAATATTACTGCACAAAAAAAAAAAAAAAAGAGACTGCCATTTTTGATTTATTAACTTCAATAACCACTGGCTTTAATTTAACTATACAGAAAAAGAAAGATTAACATTTGTGGTGAATCAATAATAATTAAGTGCGTGTGCTTGTTATGTAACGTGCATTACTGCTTTTAAAAAATGCCAGAGACTAGCATATGTGATCGATTGTTTTTCTGTTTGTGCGCAGGGCCGTTTCTACCATTAGGCAAGACTAGGCGGCCGCCTAGGGCGGCCGAAGGACGGATTCCATTTTTTTTTTTGATAGTTAAAATAGAATCGTCGTCTTTTTTTTTTTTTTGGTTGTTGAATTGAATATTCTGTTTTTTGTTAGGTTGTTAAAATAGGATTGTCGTTTTTTTTTTGGTTGTTAAATTGAAGATTCTGGTTTTTTTTTGGTTTTTTTTTCGGTGGGTTTTTTCATTTGAAAGGGAGGGGGCGGCATTTTTCAGTTCTCGCCTAGGGTGGCAGAACACCTAGAAACGGCTCTGTTTGTGCGTCGGGTAACAATGTACGACTTGACAACGCCGTTTCCAATAAGAAACGGTAGAAGCTTTACCAAAGGTTTATCCTAAAGTAAAAGCTTAGAAAAAAAGGACTAAGCTTTGATTGCAGTAGTAAGGATACTCAATAGTTCCTTAAATGTATCGCCTTAGTTTGGTGGAATCTAGATACAAGAGCTGTACCATTTACAAGGTTCCAGACTGAAACAAATGAATGCAAAATTAGAATCGAGATAAAACTCCATCACAATGAAGAAGACCCTCGAAGGTGACCAAAAACGTTGTCTTGAACCAGTGGTGCCCAACCTTTCGTAATCTGGGGGCCAAAATTGACTTTGGGTGAATCTCGCGGGCCACAACCAAAAAAAAAAAAAAAAAAATCTCCTATTCAACAACCAAAAAGACCGAATTAACAATTCAACAACCAAAAAAAAAAAAAAAGGAATCTCCAGGTTCAACTAAAAAAAACCGAATAAAACAGCGGGCCACATGTAACACCTTCGCGGGCCGTAGGTTGGGCACCACTGTCTTAAACTAATTCACATTGAAGAGATTGGACGGTATTTTAGAAATAATCGATATTCTTAAACAAACCATTCCTAGAGACCATCAACAACAAGCAGAAATACCTTGGTACAACAGTTAGGATTAACCGAATAGAAACACATCTTGTTTCAATAATTACAAGTAAAGAACTTTTCCGAATTTCAGCTTTACTTTCTTTATGGATTAAACGTATTCATTTGTTACTACTAAAGGTCTCAAGTCAATGTCAACAGAATATAAACTTGTATCTTTAATTCTAGGCATAGTTTTCGTTTCCTCGACACTGCTGACCTCTGAATACATCAGTTAAATTCACTCACACAACCTCTTTAATTTTTTCAGTATTCTGGAATTTAAAAAAAAAAAAAAAAACTAACAAACAAACAAAAATAAAACTGTAGGGATTCTAAAGATCGTAAGTTTCAGCGATCGAAGACATCCGTAATTCAAAGACTTCATTATCAGAAACATCAAAGAGATGAAATGTAAATTTTTTTCTCTAATACTAACTTTATCTAACTTTTACTGACATAATTTTAAGATTTTCATGATAAGAAATTTTTATACAGTAAATGAAATTTGAAACATTTGAAGATAAAATTATTTCTTTTGATAAAATTCTTAGATTTTTGAGATAATTTTATCTTATTATAAAGATAATTTTATCTTTATAATAGTTGTCAGAGTTACTGTTTGCTGCGTCTGACAATTATTTTAAAGCTTTAGAATGAAAATGTTAATTTTGGTCATCTTCAGGCTGTAATCTTCCTATAGAGATCTACCAAGGAAAGCGTTTCGAGTACTACAGACAATCTCTTGTCCATAACGACAAGTTTCAAAAAAATGACTGACTCGCTTGTTGAAAAATTATTAGCGAGAAAATATATATAGATGGTGGCGACCACACAAATTTAATCTACAGATTGTGTGTTTTTTTTGGTTTGGATAACAATTTACTGTACTCCTTGACTTTTTTATATTTTCTAAGTTTTTCTTAAGCACCAGCTCTGATTAACCACAATTTTATTCAATCCTGCAATCGGATGTCAAAGTAATACTGAATTTTATTCATTCGTAAAAGATTAATAAAAGTTTTTAAAAGTTACTAAACAATATTTAAATATACATGTAACCTGAAAGTATGATTACATTGATAGATTGCTCTTTCCTTATTGTTTAAGTTTAGAATCTGATTTTCTTGTGAAAAGTCAGTTTTCTTAATTGAATCAGTGTCAGGAATTTTATTAATTGAAGCACTATTTTATGGAACAGATCCAAAATGAGTTCAAATGAGAATTTTAATTAAGAAAAAGGAAAAAAGAAACTGCATCTATTTAATAAAGAAAATTACTATTTCGGAAAATTATCTTAGAATTTTCAAATTAATGTTTAAATTTAATCTGAAATCATTAATACGAAAACGTTATTAAAAATAGAAACAACAGAGATTTGGAACTTTACAAATTCTCACAATTGACTGTTCAGCATACAGTCATATAATAATCAACCTAACATTGCTACAAACTGTTATCATTCACACCTGTTATCATCAGGTGCTTAAAGCAGGGAGTTTAGCGAATAAAACATTTAGATAATTGAAGTTAAATTAAAAATAATTTATATTAACAATTAATGATGATTCAAAAGAGAGGACATGTGCTTAGAAGTTGTTAAAGTAAATAGAATGTATTAAGATGAAACGTGTATTAACCAAACTTGCCTTTAAATTTTATGTAAAACATTTTATAAACATTGTTCTCAAATTGGAGGCAAAAAAATTAGTTTCTTTTTTTTTTATGCTATAATAAAGCTAAAAAGAGGAGAGGGTCTAAAGCTGATGGAGGGATTTACATGTTAAACTTCTAACTTGTGCAATTTGTGGATGTTTTCAGCTTATCACAGAATCACTAAGTCAATTCTTCATGTTTTAAATAATACATTTCAATATACATTTAGATTGAAATACTAAAATTGTTTTCAAAACTAATTCAGGCTAAACTCAAAGCATACTCTTCTAGTTTCGCAAAGCAAAGATTTCAATCAATCTTTTGCAATTTAGTAAAAGTAAAGAATGTAAGAATAAAATTAACTTACATTGCTAAACTATATAAAGCCGGACATTGATTTTTTTAAAATTTGATCTGAAGCCTAAAACAACGATTGGCTTAAATATCGAACCAGCTTTGTTTTCATTTAGTACTTGATCCGTGATCTTTTATTATTAATCAAACAAACCATACTTCTTCCTTAAATCTTCTCTTTTATAATAAATATTATTAAACATCATAACACCAGAAAATAAATGTCAAA
>JAFIDM010005346.1:28738889-28751494 GCA_023159025.1 Thereuonema tuberculata | reverse complement strand
TTTGACATTTATTTTCTGGTGTTATGATGTTTAATAATATTTATTATTATTAATCAATTTATTTCAGCAAAAATTAATCAATAATTGTTATTCATTTCAACTCTGATTTATTTGTAAGACAATATTCATAATGACAAATTTACATTTTGTTTCAAATAAATTTGAAAGAAACTGAGTAGTTTAACTGAAGTTATAAGAATTTAAAAGAAATAAGTTCTTCCAAATTAACGCCCAATAAAATTAAGTCGGAATTTCTTATTCTATTAGAAGTTTTTCCATTGTTTTCTTATGAATAATTCTTTCTCTCCCCCCCCCCCCCCCCCAGTTAGTTTTTACGTTTTGGTAATCTTAATTGAAATGCCATAATTTTAGGATTTATATAATTCACTATCAGACTTAAAAATAAAACTACTATTAATATTCATGTTTCCTGTTTATTAACAATAAAAAGTTACTTAATGACTCGAAACCCCGTCTTGGTTAATAAATCTTTTGTTAGTTATTTATCAGTAATAAACAGCCATCGTAATTTAGGAAGGAAAACAGAAGAAACAAATTAATTTTCAACCACCATTAATTAACAAGCAAAGATAATTCCAACGGATTTTCAGTTTTAATATTAACTAATTAACTTAAAATGCTATTTCAGTAATTCGAAAATTTCTCTATTTGAAGCAACTTCCTATTTACATACTTTTTTTATGCAAATAAGGTTGATTGTGTTTATTTAAAAGCAAAATAAAGTTCAAAACATTGTATTTTACGTATATAATTTATTTATTTATTTCAGTTGTTTTCATCTTGATTTAATAGTAATTCCTCGACCTTAAATACATTATGAAACTGAATTAGCGGGAAATATATAATATTTTTATTTATTAGCGGTGGATATGAATAGAATGGGTTAAAGCTGAACTTCATCTTTATTTATTATTTATTTTATTTATTTATTTTTTGTAATTCTACAGAAAATTATAACATCTGAGAAATTAAATCCTATTTATCAATTTCACTTTTTTCATTATTCATTAGAAGGCCGTGTTTCTCTTATAAATGATCATGAGTTCATTCTAAAAACGCTCTCGATTCTATTAAAGAACTGTCTATAAATATTTGTAACGTTACGTTATTGTTACAAATAATCTTAAAACGTTTTTGAAAAATAAGACAACAGACTAAACTAATATTAAGAAGCTACTTCAATGCTTAGAAGCTGTCTTCTATGATTTTTGGGCATTGGAATTAAGTCATGAATACAATTGCATATTAGTAATTTAGTGCAAATAGGAGGAAAAAAAAAGAATTGTCAAGACAATTTTAGAATACGGCCTCGTAATAGAGCATCAACCAATAATAACAATGGTTCTAAATTTGAACCTTGTGGAACACCTGCATTAATATTTTTCAGAATACTAATAAGTTTGATTTATGAATACATAAATTTTCTAATTTTGAAGTATTGTTTAATAATCTCTAATGAAATTCTTCTGATTCCAATATTTTATAATTTTTTAAATAGTAATTGATAGTAAAGCATTTGACTTAATAGACTTAAATCAATAAATGAGTGATTTAAATTATTACAGACGAATGGAGACATGTATTTCGACTGAAAATTGCATTTGAAAACTTTCTGATCTTCTTTTATATCGATAAGTCAGACAAAAATTTATATTAAGCTATGGCAATTACAATGCAGGAGGAAAAAAAAAAAAAAAAAAAACCTTCCCAGTTGCAATAAACGAAATGATCTATTGATACACACAAATTATGACATAACACACATTGATGTTGAAGTAAGGATTACGACGGTAACTGAGAATTTTGCGGTATAGAAAGATTATGCACCTTGTCGACAATTCATTATTAAGTGTTCGGGCGAAGCCAAATAGTAAAAATGGTGGCGCACCACATAGTAATTCATACACTCAACTTGGATTCGACTACCAGAGATGGCTTAGATGTTTCTATCTTTTATATTCGTTACTTCGATGGATATAATGGAAACGATCATTTCTGGCTTATTAGGCAACGAAATATTCGGCAAATTAATTTACAATTGTAGCTTCTTATTAATGCGAATGGAGCACCGTCAATAAAGCGTGGGATTTGGAACTAAATAAACAATATGCTGCTAGAGGCGGTCTGGTTACGGATCCACTATTACATCTGTCAGTAATTTAACTCACCTGTGGCGGTGATTAGGGTGGGGGTGGGGGCTAATGTAATTTTGCAAATTGATTTCAACATATATGGAGAATCGACTTATATTTAACATTCAATATATGTAGAAAAATATTTTATAATATAAATCTATCTTTATATTATATTAAACCTTCCTCGACTAGATTTTTTTTTGTATGCTGTTAATCTGCTAATGTTTCTGTTTTCGATAATGGTTCTGGCAGATAAAACAATATTAGATTGAAAAGACGTGAATTTTTTTTTCCGCCCACGCATTACCAAAACTAATCTAAAGTTCCCTTTTAGAGAAATGAGCCGTATTTCTTATTCACATATTCAAAAGAAAGTTCGAGGTTAATAATAAAAAGCAAATCACGAAAATATTTACTAGGACAAAAATATTCAAAACCGCTATTTTTTTAAATCTTGAATTAAATAGATAGAGCTTTTAAAAACACAAAACACGTTAATTAACTTTTGTTTTTGTTTTTTCAATACAAAGTAAAAATCATTTTATGGTCTTCTATTTCGAAAGAATTAATCCTTTCTATTTCAGAAAGGATTTATTTACAATTTACTTGTACTACAGTATACGCCGTGGGTAAGGTAGCCGAGTGGGTAAAGGCGCTTGGCTGCGGGTTGGAGGTAACGGGTTCGATTTCCGGCCTCGGCGGAGGGCGGGAATTTTTCCACGCTCCATTCTCCTCCAAACGGGTCCTAGGGCCTACCCAGCCCTCTGTAGAATGGGTACCAGGTTTCTTTCCCGGGAGTTAAAGGCGGGCGGGCGTCGGGCTGAGCTCCCGACCTCAACCTAGTCCCGTTGATCATGAAACGCCGGGAGCCTTACACCCGCGAGCCCTTGGGTCTGCATAGACCTGTTGTGGGGACCCTTAGAGCTCCTCCGCACTATTTACTGATTTTTAGTTGGAAAGCAATAAATTAATAAATTAATAAACGGGGAAAAAGTGGTGATAGTGGTGGGGGCTTTCCTGACTTGAGCAGGGTATAATGTGGCAATTACTTCATATTGTGTTTCGGTTTGCCTCGGGTGTTTTCGGCAGACTACAATAAGAAGTAATTGCCACATTATATCCTGCTCGAGTCAGGAAAGCCCCCTCCCACTTTTTCCCCTCTTTATTATTTTATTGCTTTCCAATTAAAAATCAGCAGTGCGGAGGAGCCCTTAACAGTATATAACATAAAACATCAGCCAATGCATTTAAACTTGCGATCATTTGGCAGAAGAATCGTTGGCCAGGGTACGTCATAGGAGGCACCTCACGTTGTACCCGGACGAAAACACAGGATAACAAAGTTACATCCATACTGACACCGATTCCGACACATCTACCTCTTGGCAGGCTGCCGTCTAGACCACTAGGCTATCCTGTATTAATTTAACCACACAATAACCATTGTTCAGAATATTAAAAAAAAAAGAACAAGAAAAATTTCATTGAACGAAATAATTATGAACTAGAGGTTAACTTGAATTACAAAAGTAAGTTACACATGCAGTTTCAATGTTATTAATAAGTTTTTTAGTTTATAAGCCAAGTATCTCCATTCCAAAGCCTTATTTTCATGTACTAAAGGGAGATCAATTTCCTTGTTAAATCTATGGGATTTTGTTATGGGATATGAAACCCAGGAAAAAATATACATCAAGAAATCTAAATTGGCTATCTCTCGACGAGCTAGAAGATCTTAGCGAGCGAAGATTAGACGATCGAAAAAGAAAAGAGCGCGCGATCATAAAATCCAAGGGGTTTGTTTTCCTCCTGGCTATCGTCTAGTGGGTGGATGGGTCTTGAGGGTCTCTTTCAATGAAAAACGTGATCACTGGAGAAGGTGGTAGAATGGACCACTTCATCTCGAGGGGCGTTTTACATGAGGTTGGACAATGGTCCTGCAAAGGTGAACTAGAAACGATATTCATACCGGAGGCGGTTCACCAAAATGTAGGAGGTGGCTCTAAAACCAGGCAAATAAGATTCGGAGTTCAAATAGAAGCACTCAAGGTATTCTTCATTTCCTATTTCATTACTGCGCAAGCAAACAGGATTTTCAAAGATTGGGTTTCGAAATGTATTGATTTCCGAGTAATTTTTAAGTCAAAATTTACAATTAATAGATCCAGTTTCCTCATATCGCTCGCAATTATTGCTGTTTTATTTTTTTTCATAATATCTGAAACCGAATTCACTAAACAAAGAACTACGTCAAACATGGATTCATTCAAAAATAAAACATTTTAAAGTTAGCTAATAATTGTAATGATAAAATTCAAGTAATTCGAATGACCCCCATTCGCTAGAAGCTAATAAGGCGATGGCTTTCTATAGCTGAATCTTAGTTGAGTTTTTTTGTAATGTTTTGCTTACTTGAGTTACTTGGTTAATTAATTACTCTAATTATCACCAACAAGTTATTACATATAAATATAGTTAAACGTCGAGATATATGTAAAGATGTCCTAGAAATCCAATCTCAAAGTAAAAAATCATATTTTGTAATTTTATTAGATTTTTATTCTTTTTATGATATAAAACTACACAAGCTTTATAAAAGTTACATGTAGATTAACATAGAAGTATGATATTAAGTTCTCTGCTCAGAAGAAAGATTCTGTCCTATGGCAGTTACAAAAATTCATCGTCATTATTTTAATAGATCATAGAATTAAGTCTTAGAATATGTTCTATGAGTCGAACATATGAGACTGGAGATCGGAAGTGTTTCAGATACCCCAAGAACAGTCGCTCTAGAATTTCAACTGAGAGTGAAAATAATAATAATGTACAGTGTAATAATAACTCCCGATTATCCGCGGATTTGGTTGGCGCGACAACCACGGATAAGCAAATTCCGCGGATAATCCGAAATAGGACGAGAAAGGATGAAAATCAACACAAAAATGCTTTTAACATGTTTTATTTACATTAAAAATTATTGTAAATACTTTGTAGTGCGCATGCGCTAGTTTAGAGAATCTTTTGAGAAAGTATCCGTTAGCGTTTCATTTTAACAGCATTATAGATGAAACCCACAATGAATGTCGATCAGATTTTGTCTTGAGACAAATTATTTTGACAACTTCTGTAAATATATTATTGATCTGCATTTCCCTTTTCGTTGCTTTTAAACAAGCCTTTGTCAGTGCCAATAGAATAGAGCTACTTAAAATATTTTACAGACAAGGAATTCCATCAAAAAGTATTAAATTCGAATGAATTATTAATTATATGTATATTCGAGTAAAGCAGGGCCTTGATATCGTCGATATTGGAGCGAAGTCCTCTGTAGTTCAAGTAGATGAAAGCCACACTTGAAATTAATATTGAAAAAAATTGGATATCACCACCAGTGTGAAGGTGATGGTATTGGCCCATGTCCTAGAAGAACTCTTTGATCAGGAAGAAATGGCTCCGATGGTCACGAGAAGGTGGAATGTGAGCGAATAAAAGGCTTCTGCTGAGGCACAGATGGTCTCTTCATGAGAAGTTTAGTCCACCTGGGGAGCAGCTGAACCCAAAGACAATGACAAAAGACAAAACTGTCGATTGTGAAGTAGATTGGAATAGAACTTACGACGGAACTTGTGTAGTTGGAATTACTGAGAGCTGAGAAGACCCTTGAGGATAAATGATGTTAGTCTGACAAGAAACCAAAGACGTCTGTTTCGATATTAGAAAAAAAGATTTTTTTGAGTGCCTCGGCTTGACTACCTTCCTGGCTTCTGGATAGGAAAAAGAATGTTTTACAAGAATGATCTGGCTATTCTTTTTTTCTTTCCACTGAGGACAATATCTACCAGGCTTCTTGCAAGGTTCAGACTTGCACAACCTCGTGCACAAGCTCGCCACACTTGGGACAAGCCGCAGAGCCATGGCCATAAATTGTCAATTAAAACATCACAATGGGTTATTACGTAAGATCGCAATATTCTCCTTTAATGTTTGTTGATGAATCGAAGATGATTATACTAGAAGGAATCTTTTGATTATCTCGACGTATGTTAACCCCACTGAAGAAAAGCCACATCCTGTGAAGAAAAGCCCTCAAGTAGTTCAGTGTCACTAACACCATCTGAATCGAATTCAAACTGTTGTGCTTACTTTGCTGCCAGAGTCTTCAAATTCAACAACTGTTCAACGGTTCTAAAAGAAGGCATCTGTATCAATCAATAGCCAAACTGCAGTTTCTTTGCATTTTGATGATAAGAGTTATTTTCAGAATTGTTTTTGAAATAAGGAGATAGTTTTAATAAAGACTTTTCTGGAGTAGTGAATTTAAAGATAATGAAGATCGGGTTACTGGTACAAGTTTTAGTCGATCTGGTAGGATGTGGGAAGTCGACGGTGTGGGAATCGCTTCCCAATGTTTAAAGAAGTTTAAGAAAAAAGAGAAAGATTCTGAGTTTATGCTCTTCATCAAATCACGGAGCCAAATGAAGGGATTTTGTAGCTAATGAAAAACATTTCAGGGGACACTAGGGATACACAAGAAACTACACACGAACAGAGATGCGATACCATCAAAGACCACAGGGTTGATTCTAGCCAAAATCTACTACCGAGGTAGTAGGATGTGACCAGCAGATTGATCTCCCGGGGGGGGGGGGGGGATCCACCCCGGCATCTCAAGTTTATCTGAAGGGCCGAAGTAACAATGCTTCATTTTTCTGAGTCTCCATGCAAGGCAAACGCGTGGGCGTTTAGGAACCATGGAGAATATTCATGGAGAAAGGAACTCCCCACTAGTAATTTCCTCACCAAGTACAGGAACCTGTACCGAGGGGTTGGTCTTGTGGAAAGGATGACCGACAATCAGATGCCCAAGAAAGAAGGTTTTATAACAAGAGACGGAAAAGAAAATCTAAATTGAGATGAAAAGAGGGTGGCGGCTGATCAAAGGATGATGGGTGTCACTGGCTGAAACAAGAGAACGAATGAAAGGAATGGCTGAGACGGTTGTGAAGGAGGCCAAGGCTACTAAGATGATGAATATTATTACAATAAGTCAAATATAGATTATACATTGTATATAATAAGTAACTAACATCCGAGTTTCCTTTTGCAATTTATAAAAAAGTGAAATTCGAAAAGTGAATATTAAATAAAATTGCATGTTCTTTTATAAACAATTTTAACGCGAAAAACTTTTTTTTGCTATTATTTGCTGCATTATTTTTAATTAACAAAATTTATTATTTTTAAACTTTTTTCACTTTAAATTTTTATTAATACAGTTTAAATGAAAGTAAAGCAGAGCTACAATTCTGAATGTTTACTGACGTAAGAATTAACAGTTAGTTACAGGCTTTAATGCTCATTGTATTTTTTTTAACAAATTATTTAATTTCAATAGCTATGTAACTACTTTCTCTTCATCTGCACAATCGCGACATAAAAGAAATGACAAGATAATAAATAATTTGCTTCTTCTGATTATCAAGTAAGCTTACATTACTAAGTAATGTCATTACTAAGTAATGACAATATTCCAGTCGAATCTCTTGCCGACAAAATCCTCGGGCAGAAATTACTATAAAGCCGTTAAATTAATGTGAATTTAAATAATACATAACATCTCACAATAGTAATCATATTCAATACTTACTTTCAATACAATATAAATTATCCTCCTAAATTGTTTAAAGTAAAAAGTCATAATTTTTATAAATTTCGTGAAATGAAAACATAGTTTTTAATTTTACTAACATTGAAATCATCCCGATTTTAGACGTTATATAGTTACAATGAATTCAAATCGTACGGTTTTTATAATTGATATAAAGGCAGGTTTTCATCCTTTTTGTGTTTTAGAGCAAATTTTAGTAAATAAAAACCTAAACTTAGAGCATTTTTAACGTTACAAGATATCTCACCTCTGACAACCACTCAAGAACATTCCTACTTAATAGAACTAATGGGAAACAGTTCCTTTCGTTGAATAAAGAAAAGGGTGCAGTTCTAACGAGCAGCAGGAAACCACCCTAACAAATAGAAGGGAAACTGTTCTGATCGCAAAGTTACAAAATCTAACTGCAATTTTCACTTGAATAACGAGAAAACCACTTCTCCAATTACGCTCAAGGAAATCCCAATAAAATCATTTCATATTCTGTTGAAGTTTTGAATAAATTTCAAGATTTTCCTGATTCCTTTTAAATTATACGTTAATTCTTTTGAAGCTGTAAAACTAATATTGTTTTATATATATGTGGAGAAATAAAAACGATGATTTTTTTTACTAAGAAGATTATTAATTAAATATTAGAAAACTGAAATATTACTAAATTCGATTTTATTTCAGTTTTTGAAAAACAAGACTATTATAGATGAAATCCTGATGGTTTGTTTGTTTTTATTTTTGTAATTCAGGTGAAACCAAACCTTGATCAGGTATCAGTAAGTTTAACAGTTATCATTCAATGATAAGTGATTTTTTTTTTTTTTTAACTCCTACAACATAAATTGCGAAGTCTCTGAGGCTGCCATTTCTGAAACTGTTCAAAATTGCTCAATCTAAGACTATTTCTATTTACTTAGAAAATATCTAAAAATGAATCACTTAATGCCTAATATTTCTATTTGATATCGTTGTGGATGATCTTAATTTTATTGATTTTTGTTTTTGATGTTAGCGATTTAAAAGATTTAGCGATTGATGTTAGCGATTAATTATCAATGTAAATAAGCGTCAGGAAGTGATAAAAGATTGCACGTTAAACACCAATGATTGTGAAACATACACACAAGATTAGTGATAACTTACAGTTTTCAGTGTCCGCCCACTATTTTCAATAATTTTCTAATTGCCATTTTTTTCTCTATTCTGCGTCCTATGAGAAATGAATCCTAAGCAATGCTTTGAGCACAGATTTTTCTGAAAAGAAAACATACTTAAAATTCTTCACTAGGCAAAAAGAAAGTTCTGGTTTCCTCTTTTTTTATACAAAAAGAAATATAATTCGTTGCTCTCTACAGTGTTTGAAATAACTCTGAAAAGACAAGAATTCTTACTTCACATAGTAACACTCTGTGCTCCAGTATCGCACAACTAGATCCATCTAATGTTTTTACTGTTATTTTCTTTGAATTAAGACTAATCTAATTCCTTTTAGGGAATCTAAATTTCTCTGCTCCATTTTTAGCTGCTTTTCAGTTCAAATGAAGTTTAGTTTCGAGTCGGTCTTAAACGATTAAGCCTATGTGATGATATAATGGTATTTCACTAAGATGGATTAATTTTTTTCTATAACATCATCTCATTTAAAATCTTAAGAAATTAAAAAAGAAAAAATGAAATTGAATTGTGTTGAAGTTGTGAATTTATTTGTTGATTTGAGTACAAATTATTGATTTAAGGCTTTAACACACACTTGCTTAAAAGAAATCCAAATAACTTTAAAAAAATGCGTAAATTAAGTGCGTAAATCAAATATTTATGTTCAAACTAGCAGAGTACCCGTTCTTCGTATGGGTTACAAAAAAAAAAAAAAAAAGTTCTAATGTGGATGAAGAAGAAATTGAACTTGTGAAATCACTTGAAAACTTTCCCAATTGATACAAAAATCACGTGAGAGATACAAAATAATGTTATATTTCAATATCGTAACTCGAGATCTTTAACTTCCCACTCCTTTCTCCCCTTCTCCATACCCTTATCACTTCAAACCTTTCCCAGTTCGTAAAAAAAAATCATGTGATCATTACAAACCTATATCGCGAAAATATGTAGCTATCCCGAAACCACCGTAAGCTTCCTTAAACAATGTTTACCCATCCCCTCACCGCCCTCCCGTAGTTCTAGTTTTTTGCCTCCCGGTAAATATGTGGCGTTATTATACACAACAATACTTTAGTTCCAATTGTCGCCACCAGGTTAATGTGTGGTGCTACTATTCACAAAAACATTTAGGTTTAATTGTTTTGTAGTTCCAATTGTCACCTAGAGGTGCATACACAGCACTTTCATTCATGAACATCCCCCCCCCCCCAAAAAAAAAAAAAAAACGACAAAAAAAAAACAAAAACAAAACAAACTAAAGGTTATTTTTATAATTTTTACATTGTCTACAGTACGGAATCTAGACCCATGCCAAATTTGAAGTTTGTAGCATTTTGGAAAGTATGCTACAGACTTTTCACACACACACACACAAATTTCACTTTTGTATTAGCGGTAATACAAATATTGATCTACGTTTGGTTGAGTTTCGTTCAGAAATTGGCAGATCCTAGAACAGACAGAAAGTTTAGAGAAAATATTAAAACTTAATTTTTCTTCCATTCTTTGATTCGACAAAATCCAAATTTGAAAATTATTTCAAGATGCCTTAAAAGTATTATCTACTTTCTTTAGCTTCCGTGGAATGATTTCGAGACAGGTGGCTTCTAGACAGCTTTTAAGATCGTGGGATTGTCACAACAGCATGTTCTCTTCTTGCAAGTCGGGCGAGCATTTTATCAGACCTCCAGGTCCGATCTTTCGACCACATTCAATTGATTCTTCAGCATCTTTTTTTATGTCCGAGCAAGTACAGGACAGTTCCAACGATCTGACCCCGTTTCCGGAAGAACAAATCCGACTCTGATCTAACGATCGATGACCTAAGACTTTAAAAACTGTTACGAACTAATGCGATTCAATGTTTTTTGGATGAAATTCACTTCTGAAGAAGCAGTAGCGATAATTTGGTTACTCTTTTCGCTCTATTTTCATTCATAAGACAAATATTATTAATGTTACATGTTGAAGATGAAGAGTCATAAAGACAAATAAGATACTTGGATCTCCGAGTAGGTCCTGATCGTTTAGATTGTTCATCTCTTCTACATTTTTCGTTCTGGGAGGAAATTTATTTCAAATAAACAGAATATAAACGAACTATGTATTTTTACAATGCTCAGTCAAAAGTGTCCGGTTATTTAAGCGTAAAACATACGAGGATCAAAAATCTAGTATTAACATTCTGATCATTTCATATATCTCTTTATTACATTGGTTCGATCCCCGTCTCGGCGGAGGTCGAAGATTTTTTCCACGCTCCATTCTCCTCCAAACGGATCCTAGGGTCTACCAAGCCCTCAGTAGAGTGGTACCAGGTTTCTTTCCCCAGGGGTACAGACAGGCGAGAATTTGGGCCGACCACCCGACCTCATCTCAGTCCCAGGTCACTAAAACGTTGAATCCTTACCTCCAGCGTCCCAGTGGGTCTCACAAGAATAACTAACTTATTATATTAGCGATTTTTTTTTTTTGTTCCATAGCGGAAATTACCTCAAATTTAGTTGAAATCGATTTAGGTTATTAAAATAGAACTTCAGAATAAAAGCTGTAAATGATTTTATTGTTGAAAACCACTCAGTTGTTACCATGACAACAATAACGGTTTTTTACCTTTGGTTTTATGGATTGACCCACTATGAAGTTTAATAGTGCAACATATCCGTCACTGTTTGCAGTCGTAAAGTTTTAACTTTAATAAAAATATGACAACTTTCCGGAATTTTGTGATGTATTTTACCGGAGGATGACTAAAATTAAAAAAACAAAAAAACAAAACAAAACCGGACACAACATGGCCGAAACTTTGTAAACATCGGCACTAAAAAAAAGTTGTTTTCAAAAAATTGTCATATCATATTTAAAAATACACAATTGTGTCATTACAGATAGTGGAACGTAGTTTATTAAAATTGCTTATAACTTAAAAAGTAAATTAAAAATCCCTGTTGGTAAGTCGATTTGTTTTTATTGATTGAATTTGGAATGACTGTAGGAATAAAGTTTATGAGGCGAGACATTGATCAGAAGGCGAATGAATGAACGATGCTAATATATTGGTTTTATGGGCGATAAATTGTCTTAAAAAAAAATAAACTCCTAATAGTAGTAATAGAAGTGACATTTATAGGTTCAGTGAATGTTCTTTAAGTAGTGCTGTAAGTTTTCTTTCATTTTTTTTTTCCTTTCAAGGTGTAAAAGTCTGAAAACAGACGATAATAATACATTATCAATTATTTGATTGTTGTTCAATATGGCTTGATTTCATTTTACATGATTTCACTTCAAGTAAGTCAACGTCAAAATTTTCAGAATTCTTTTTTTCTAATTTGAAAAATTATTTCGTTATATATTTACATTAGAGAATAACTAATAAAGACATTGTTTTGCTTCTCTTTCATTTACGCTTGAAAAAAGTAAATAAAGAAAGTAAACTTGTAATTTCAAGTATTTAATATAGCTTTTCTTAATTTCTCTCATCACTTACAATCCGGTATCTTTTATCCATTAATTGTGTTCCTATGCGCGTAGTGTAATACAAGATATTATAGTTACAAATATCTCTTAAGACTTAAAATAATTCCAGATAGATACATCAAAATACGTTACAAATACGTTACAGGGTG
>JAFIDM010005346.1:28714464-28738489 GCA_023159025.1 Thereuonema tuberculata | reverse complement strand
TTTTGAGACACCCTATATAAATCCAAATTTCAACAATTTTTCCTTTCGAAGTCTTCAAATAACTAAGTCACTTGTCTACGGTCTCTAGAAACTGGCTCCGATTCACAGAAGTTCCGAGGTTCATCTAAATCAATGTATATAGTACAAAAAAAAAAACAACCTGTATGTTACGTATCTGCAGGGTTTTTCTGGACTGCCAACTTGTTTTGTTATTATTTCACATGAAAGTCGCCTTAAACAACAGCCAGACCATAAGAATCTACGATTAAGTTAAATTCATCTTAAATGTTTCTAGGAAAACTTACTCGACATGAAAGGTTATAAAAAGCATAAATAAAACGTAAATAAATCAATCGTTTCGTATCTAAAAGTCAACAAGGCCTAATTTTTTTTTTAGTAGGCGAGGCTATTTTAGTTCATGATAAGATAACATCAGTCTAAATTGCCGAGAAAAGTTATAAAGAGAAGAGTTGCCGAGAAAAGTAAAACAAATAGAAGCTACGAGTACAATAATTTTGTTAAATATAAGTTATTCTCAAGGAAAACTTTTTCAATACTTTAATTTTATTATAACAATTTAGATTATTTTATAAATTGTGTGACTCAATAATAATTAAATAGCAACATTTAACAAACATTCAAATCCTTAAACTTTAAAAGGAAAAAAAAAAACCCAAAAGAAAACAAAACAATATATATATATATATATACACACCTATACTAGACCATCCCCCGTGTATAGATAGATCAAAACTTTAATGACATTTGTTTATTCTTTGGCTAAAAAAAAGTAACTAGGATAAAATTGAATTGACAGGAGGATGTTGGTATTTTGAAAATATGTTAATTAAAGTTAGTTTTCTGTTAGGATATTTAAGTCTGACAGTTCGATATTTATTGTTAACGGTTCTCATTTTTCGTGTACTTCGCTATCCCGATTATGTTTCAGGAGAGACATGAAAGCCAGGAGAGATGGGATAAGAGAGGACGGTTTCAGACTGGCACATTATTCATTATGAGACTCCAGTTGTAAACATTTTAAATTTTGCTAACTCGAGAGAAAACGGAATGTTTTGATGTTATTTGATGAATTATTAGATCGATTCCAATGAAACCGATTATGGTTTTATGAATAGTTGAGCAATACGTGATATTTCATTCCGTTTTTCATTAACTCATTATTTGATAGCGCGCGCCATGCTGAGAGAATGCAACATTTGTCATTGTTGTAACATTTCTGAAAATTATGAAGTACAACAATGCTCATTTTGAATCTGTCGACTTCCTCGCAACAATAAAAACCCGTTTTCCAGTGTTGCACTAATATTGTGAATATTAAAAATCCCAACAATTGCGCCTTTTGCATTTGTCGACTTCCTCGCAACAATGAAACAGGTACAACCGTTTTCCATTGTTGCACTGCGCCGGACCAACGCCACCTAGAATCAAGGCCCTGTTGCTGCTTCAGTGACGTCACGTAAGGGGACCGACTCTCACAAGCAGTAAGAGCTTCCCTGCGTTCAATTCTCTCACTGGGCTAGCTGTGATTTCTAAGAACATTTAATGCAGTTAAAACTTATGAACTGTGCTCATTACAATATTTTACAATTTTTAAGTAAGTTTTATCCACGTTAAAAAAAAAAATTCTTGCAGAGAATTTGTTTTCATAACATAGTTGTCTTTAAAATTTTAATGTTACTATTTACTTACATACAGTATAAGAAAAAGTTAAATATTCTGATTTAAATCCAGAAGAAATTTGCAATAAAATTTCAACCATTTACGCAATAATTTCTAGTAAAATTTGAAATATACACCCGGATATAGAAAATAGGGAATTTTTAAGACAACTTTAATATTTACATGACAATAACTAACAACAATTAATGTCAGGTTATTCACTACTAATAAAAATGCTAAATAATAACGTTTCGTTTATTAAATGACTTTTAAAAAAACAATGTATAATTTCTAATTAACCATTATTTTGCTTATTTTTTTTTTTTTTTTTTAAATTAGACTGATTGCAGATATATAAACATTTTATTCCGGCTACTGAAAGTATTTTAATGAAATTAATCTAATGAATAGAACGAACATTCACTATTTCAGTGATAAGAATCTTAATGAAAGATACATTTTTATTAACAATTTCATTCCGATATATTTTAGTTCTACATATAAAATCAAGATCAGCTTTTTCTATCTGTTCAGCTACGATTGTTAATTTAACAAAAATTTCTTTGATATCCCATTTGTTAAATTACTGTTGGCTTTTTCTGAAGTTCTTATCATTGAAGTTTTTGCTCATCAAACGTTCAGGTTGAAGAAAAGTTTTTGTTACTTGTAATTGTGAAAAGCCAAAAAAAAAACAATAAATTTCAAATTTCCTAAAAATTAATCTTGTGAATTCATCAATTTTTTTTTTTATTTTGATCTTAATTAAAAATTTTGCAATTTACATAACATATCTTTAGATAAAATTATTATTATATATCATACACACAAACCCACTAACCAAAAAACACTCAAAATGTGATTAGAAATAAAAATTTCTACCCTTCCTCCTCAAAAAAAAATTACATAATCATTATAGGGTTGTATCTGGATTAAATTCCAAACCAAAACACTATTCTCTTTATTTCTTTCTCTATTAGCATTACCTATAATCTTTACATTTCTATTTTGTGAAACTGTTGAAATACACAAAAAATCAACACCAAAATAAAATCGGTTTTCATAGAAATTTATTAAACTATTTACACATTACAACAGTAAAAATCCTATAAAGAAATAAAAAAATATTTACAATGTTGATCTGAGATTAAAAAAAATCAGCAGTTCAAACAGAATTTACCATATTACAGCCCTTTATAAAAACTATGCTAACAATATCTACATTGAATATATAATACAAAATTTATTACTGATAGCAAAATACCTAATGAAATTACACAGATAACATTTTAGCCTTATTAAAAGTAAAGCTTTCATCAATAATTATGGTGAATACAGTTTTGTGGAGCAAAATTAAGGAAAAAACAAAAATAAAAAAAACGAACCAAATCCATGTTATATATTAATATACAAATATTTACAGAGAAATTAATGTAATTGGATAAAATAGTGCAATACTAATCTATCTAATATAATTTAATAAACGTTCTAATTTAGCATTTTCATCAAAATTCTGAAAACTATATTGTTTCATTAATTGATACCAGTGAGGATTTTCTTTACATTATTATTGATTAAATCTTAACATTTAAAAATATATTCATCATAATAGATAAACTGAATTGGAAAGCATTACTTGCTCTTTTTTCATTTCTTAAATGTTTCTAATTTTCTTTTTTTCTTTGAGCTGGAAGGTTTGCTTACATCGTTCTTTTGTGAACAATAATTTTTTAGCAAAGTATTAGTTGCAGTTTGCAAAACATATTTTAAAACTCTTTCAATCGAATGTCCCTCAGTACATTGATCAAAGGATAAACATTCTTGTTCAATCAATGAATGGAAAGTTAGATTAACAACTAGACTTCGTTGGCCTTGTACTTGTAAAAATTGATCTTCATGATCTTTGGATAACAATTTTGAAACAATTATGTAATTGAAGGACACAGCATGAACAACATCTGGATGAGGACAAAGTAATCCTCCTCTATCCAAATTTCTTATGTACCTGTAAGATATGTCTAAATCTAATTTCTTATCTAAAGTTAAATTATTTAAACAAGATTGACATTGAATTTTTCTTAAAAATTTATATATACAACAGCCTGCAAGGTAAGTAATAATAGGCAATACTTTTAAAGAATTTAGATCATTTTCTGTAACAGTAATTTTTCTAAAAGGGGAATCATTTTCATTGAAAGACGAATCATCAGAAACTATCTCTTCACTGAATTTATTAACAAGTATATTTCCAAATTTTGAAGAATTTAGGGTTAAGGGAAGAGAATCCTGCATTCTTAGCTTCGATTCACATTCAAAAATCTGTGTTATTGATATGTCATAATTAGAGCCAGATAGTTGGCGATATTTCCCAAATCTGTCCTCCAGCATATCCGTTTGCACCTTTCCTGGAAGGAAGTATTTAACTTTAAGTTCCTCAATACAGTAGGTGCACATTTCAAGAAGAGCACAAGTTGTATGGGCCAGGGCTAAATGGGTGTCTCTAGAGAAAGTACCAGCAGTGGAATTCCTTTGCTTCCACTGATCTAACCAGCTCCAAAATTTCTCTAAAAATATTTGGCGCTCATCATTTTCTGCTTTAGTCATTGGTTCCTGATATACATTGTTTAATCTTTTACCTTTATTTGGAGATTTGACATTTACAATTTCAAACCAAGTACATATAATTTCAATAAACAAAGCAGTAGAACTGTGATCTATCAAAGTATGCTTACCTCCCATTTCTCTGAGAGCCTGGACAATAAATCTATTGAAAATTTTAAGAGCTAAATTCACATTCTGTCTTTCTAAGTTTGAAGGATTAAGTGCCTTCAAAGTCAGACCATATCCATATTTCAACAAACCTTCACCACTCTCTAGCTGATGCATTTTTCTCAAGGTGCTGAAATTTGCTGTCAGTAAGTTTTGTTCTGAACTGGCAGATGTGTCAAAGTCAGGATAAAATAGGCACAATTGATTTTGATTAATCCAATTGTTTCTTACACATTTTATAATGTGAACAGAATCAATACAAAAAAAAAAGTGGCCTGGAAGTATCGAAAGGATGCTTGTAAACTATACGTAGTTCTGGTGGTGTGGAAAAATAGGAAATTGCTTTCCGATTAATTGCATTATTGTCACTGACAACAGTAATAACCATAAACCCAATTTCTTCAAGGCCAATAATTATCATTTTCAGAAAATTAAATAACTCTGGGCCAGTGAATTTTCTTACAGGCAGAATGTGTACAACATCTTTATATTTAGATAAAAGACTTTGAATCATAAATACGTAAGCTGTTGTAGCAGCATTTACAGAATCATGACTTGCACCAAAAATGCTACCTCCTTTATAGTCAAAATAAGGTTTTAAATGAATTTCATCCATCATAAGAACAATTTTATGGTCATTCTCACTTAACAATGAAAATTTACATTTTATATATGATAAAAACCCATCCTCTTTTTGTTCAGCCATTGGTTTCAGTTGAAAATTAGAAATTACTCTTCTGAGTGTGCTGGGATGTGGTAAAATAAAATTTTGTGAAGAAAGCATAAATCAATAGGCATGAGGTGATATAGAATAAAGTAAAGAAGAAAAAACAAGCATATCAGCTGTATATCTTCGACATTCCTTCTTACAGTCTAGAAGCATTATCTGGTCACGAATAAATTTAATAACATTACTCAATGAATCATCATTATCATAACTTTCAAATATTTTCAGAATTTGAGACATAACATGTAAATTTGGTTGACCTTTCTTCTGTTGATACCAAAAAGATTTTACATTTTCAAGAACAAATGATAGCTGATTTAAATCATTAACTAATTCTGGGAAAATGTAATTTCTATTTAAGCTAGCAATTTTTACATTATTAATAAAAACAGACAACTGCATGTCTTCTGAAACCAAAACAGATACTACAATGACAGGAACAGGTTCCATTTCAATGATGGAAAAAAGTAATACATTAGGTTTTTTAATTACTGACCAACAATCTGGGAGTGCCATGCTTTCAATCTTTGAATATAGTTCCACTATGGAAGTAAACTTCATTCTGGAATCATAGGCTTCTTTCTCCTTCATGCTTTCCAAAAGAGCTTTTCGAAGAGCTTCATTTTCACGATGAAGCTTTTTCTCATCAGCACTTTGTCTGCATGATTGTGATGCAGATAAGTATGAAGGGCATCCAGGAAATATCAGTGGCACAGCATTTTTAATTAGACGAGGATATGCCAGAGGTGCAGAAATATTCATTCCAGTCTTTTCATCGTACATTTCTGTTATCCTCTGTACATCACATGGTCGGAAATGCAGCTCGCAGACCTAGGGAAAAAAAAAAAAAAAAAAAAGAGTACCGGTATGTTCAATTTGCTACATATGTGTAAACTGTGTATGCAAAGCAGATGTATGATATCACTGAAAACCTTGTATCTAATTTCTTTAGTTATTTTTAAGTCATTACTTATAATACCCTCCCAAAATAAAAATCTAAATTTACAGTGGCTATAACTTGTATATATAGCACATTATTTCTTCTTGTATGACTTTGTTTTTAGAATATCAAAAAAATATTTATCTTCTATTGACAAAATAAAATACACATAAATCAAACCAAACATAATTATGTCTAAATTTTCTCATTTTTATTTTTCTTAATAAAATTTCTGACTATTTACATTACATACGATGTAATCGGTAAGCAGCATATTTTACAAATAATCTCAAACTCTTCTTTAAGGAAAACAAAAACACCATAATTTTTCCTTTTGCTTATTAAAACATTGATTCCATTTTATTGTGTCTTACGTATTTCGAATATTATATAATAAACACTTAACGAAATTTGATTTTTACATATTAAAAACAAGAATTTCAGTATATATATATATATATATTAATTAATGCATAATTAATCAATTAAATAATTTAAAAATATTTTTTTTCCTGAATTACATCAGATATTAATTGTTTTTTTTTTAATTTCGTAGTTATAATTATCCCATTTTAGTTGCTTAAAAAGTTTATATTTAATTAAATTTACGGATCTAAGGCCAAAGTTATTCTTTAGTCCAGCTATATTAGAAATATTTAACCAATTACTTCTAGTGTTTATTCTATTATCGTAATTACGTTTGTCATTTCTAATTCGAAAAAAATTGTTTAAATTACCCTGTAAATAAATTTCTCTTTAATATATTAATATTTTATATTTAATCGAATTTTTTGTTTTTCTCTTTGTGCCATAGTATTATAATTGATGATAATATTACTTAGGATTTTAATTAATAAATTATTTACATTCTTAATTTGGTACTTAGTTAAAAATATCCAACAATTTAAAGCATAATTTAAAACCGAATCGACAAGAAATTTGAATATCCTTTATTTTTGTTGGAAAGGAAATAAATTTCTGATATGTACAAATAAGTATGTATAAGAGTGAAGTTTATTAATAATTGAATTAAAATGAGAATCCATGTAAATTTATTGTTTATTTGAAGTCCAAGGTATTTTTGCTGAGATACATATTCACTTTTATCGCAATTACATATGTTATTTGTAGAAATTAAATTCAAACAATTATTGTGTAAAGTAAGAAAAAAAAAATAATTTACCACAATTTTGTTTTTATTTTAATAAGCATTACTTTTGTTTTTTGTGTGGTTTATTATCATTTTATTATTATTAGCCCAATTAATAAAATTATTTATATCTTTAAGAATTTGAGTGAATTTATTAATTCCCTTCTTTTAATATTTTAATAATTTTTCTAATCTTCAAACAATTAGCAATTTCATTCTTAAAATTCACTTACAATAAATTCTACATAAATATTTCATTCTGAAATTATATGTTTGGCATTTATGAAATTATCTTCGTATTTTTATTAACACTGTTTATCGTTAACTAAGGATAAAAAAAAAATACAATACCTATCAAAAATCCCTTTAAAATAAAATATTTAAAAGTTGCTAATTTTATAATAAATTTATTTACGCATCTCAAGTTTGAATTTAAATACATTTCATGGCTACCTTTCGAAAGCACGTGTTACCAAATGCAACATGTGCTTATTTAGGCCTAACGTCAAATTAAAAGTTGTTCTTAATGAAATGACTTAAATTAATAAAACAGTATTAATAAACGATATCTAGTAAATGTAGAATAAATTCATTACAGCATAGCTCTTCAAAGAAAGTGATTAAAAATTTTAGAAATACTCGTAAAATTTACTTACTCGTGTTGCTTTCGTTGGTTGAAAATTTTGTCTTGGAATCGAATTAATCCATTTTCTTCGTAAATCCACTTCCTCTGGAAATTTAAACACAGATACCTTTGGTCCAGTATCGTAATTGCCACGGCAATTCGGTACACAGCATCTAGAAGGCATTTTTTCTGAGTTTAAAACAAAAAAAATTAACTCACAACGTGTTTGAGAAGTGACTGCCACGGCGAAAAACAACGGTCTGCTGCCTTTGACGTCACAGAAATTTGAGGGTAGAGTGACTTGGCCTTGATTCTAGGTGGCGTTGGCCGGACAGCCAGAAAGAAATAAAAGAATTTAGTAATATATAGATTTATCAATTATATCTACTTACGATGCTTCCATTCGATTAATTTTAATCATATCAAAGCAGAATTAGTGGATTAACATTTTATTCGTTATCATTATTTAAGTTCTAATTTTTTCTTTGGGAATTTTTATCACCTTTCTCAGAATCATAAAAATAATTATAGGAGTTAGGTTATGGGCCCGGTAAACAAACTTGACTGGGCCTGGAGTAACATGGTTCGATACCGAACCCCGGCGGAGGAATTTTTCCACGATGAATTCTCCTCCGACGGGTCCTTGGATCCACCCAGCCCTAGTCTGGAGTGTGGGTGTAGGTTTCTTCCCCGGGGTTAAAGACGGGCGGGCATAGGGCTGACCATTCGACCTCAAGTTAGTCCCAATGGTAACGAAACGCTGTAGCGGAATATTTTAACTTCAACTCAAAGTTAGTCTTGTCCTTCTATTTGTGGATAACAAGATTCAAGAAAATGCATCAGAAGAAAAACAGTGATGCGATGAGCCTTGCTTACTAGGAACTGGCTAAAAACAAAATAAAAATAGATAAATCAATTAAGAGGAAAACTAATTTACTGATCCTCAAAGGTTTCATTAAGAACTGTAATTGAATTTTGATAAATTTTCGTTAATATTAATTTCAATTAATTCTGTCAATTCTGATATCAATTTTCAAAATCAATTCCAATCAAATTTCAATTTTCATCAGCATTTCATTAACAAATAATATCATTATTATTTTAAATATATTTTTAAAAAAATTAAAACTTTATTAACGAAGCGTAATTTATTCGATGGCTGAAATCCTCGGAGGGAAATCAAATGTGTCAAATGAAATAACGTTGTATAGTGAATAGGACATCGAAGGAGAATATTTCCATACGCTTGATCAATAAAATAAAATGCAATACAAATATAAAATATATATATTGTATAAATTACTTTTTATATTCGAAAATTCTTATGTTTAAAAGTAGACTTCAAGTAGATAAAAAAGTTTATACATCAGAAAAGAAACAGTAGTGAAGTTGTGTAACTAATAAATAATTGTTTACATATCATATTTAATTCTATTGAGTAATTTGATGTTTCAAAACTGTTGTATCAATTTATGTTTTTTTTGTTTTAAATTTGTATTGAAATAATAATTAACTGACTTGAAAACTTCTTTCTAAATAAGCTTATATGGACAATGGAGGAGTGGTTTTTACAAATCATTGATTAATGGTTTCGTTCTACTACTATTAGCTACAGGGTCGAGTTCAAAGATTCAAACGCGAAGAAGAGTAAATGATCTATTAAATATCTGTAAGTTTATCAGCACTTATCAGAAATACAGTAAAACCCAGATATAATGCTCCCGCTTATAGCACTATCCCGTTCTTTACGCTCCTTTTGTACGGTCCCTGGAATTTTCTATATATCTCTGTATACTTTTACCCTCTTATAACGCTTCAAATCCCGCTTATAGCGCTTTTATATATCGGAAATCTTGTATCGAAAAGAAATGTAACACTGTATTCTTTTTGTTCCCCTGGTAGGAGGGAATCCTTGAACTCTGAAGTGCGGGTCTGTGATACAGTTGTGCAAAATGTCGAAGCGGAAATCCCTTTCTATAAGTGAAAAATTGCAAAATGTCGAAGCGGAAATCCCTTTCTATAAGTGAAAAATTTCAAAATCTCCGTAAGTACGACGAGAATTCTACAGAAGTCAGAAGGATTTCGCAGAATCTCTAGGAATTCCCTCGTCCAGCCTGCGAAAAACAGGGATGCAATTACCGATGCAGCGAAGAGTTGTTGCAAACGTAAAAAAGTAAAGTGTGCACCAAATGTGCTCCGAAAATATATTAGTGTTGCTCCTAGTGGTGTATCAATTGACGTTAATAATTACCTGAATCGCATTGAAAATGTCATAATTCATAACAGTAGCACACACACACGGCAAACCACAATCAAAGATTTTTTAAAATAGGAAATAAGCTCATATTTGCAGTATATCTATTGCAGAATCATGTATGTTTCCTGTAAAATGGTGTCCAAATCTTTCCTGATCTCATAAATCATTTCCCGCCTATAGCGCTATCCCGCTTATTACGCTTGTAGGTCATGGTCCCTTGACGAGCGTAATAACGGGGTTTTACTGTATTTCATTTGAAATAATAGAGACTTGGAGTTACAGCATTCATCGAGGCAAGGTGAATTCGGTGATCGCACTCTCAAGAAATAATTATGAAAAGAGCTTGGTAAGCCTCAGGACAGCTTAGCAGAAAGCCTCTCTCTACAAACTCCAAGATTACCGATCGTCTGTAAATACTCCTATTGGACTTAAATCCTGTCTCCTTTACTGTCACTGAACTTATTTTTGAGAAACATCAGTTTAAAATATCGGGTGATCGAAATTAAAGATGATATATTTAGATCTCTCTAAGAAAAACTATTGGGTGAACAACCAAATTGCGTACATGTACTGTCCTGAGTATGCGGTTTTGATTTCTGAAGAAAAAAAAAAAAATAGTTCAAATTTCGGCCGCTAAGGGTGAAGTGTGGCGCTGCTGTCCTCAAAATTTGCACACAATTTACATAACTTATATAATAAATATAGGCAAAAAAAAAAAAAAAAAAGTTAACATGCAAAAAGTTTTTTTACAATCACATGGAGCCACATCTCTAATGCTGCATTTGATTGCAATAATCACAGGTACGGCTCCATATGTCCTCCATCACCTTGCTCTGCAAATTGTATTCGCTGCACACTCGACAGCAGATCGCAACTGATATTCGTCGAGTTCTGTCACAAGTTGTAAAGCTGTTTTTTAATACACCTAAGTTCTGAACATTGCCTTGATAAATGAGGCTCTTTAAGTAGCCCCACAGCCAAAAACAGCAGGGGTACCAATCTGGTGATCAGGACGGCCATGCCGTGGGAAATGATCTGCTACTTACTCTTTCGTCCGAAAATTTTCGTCGTAGTAAGGCTTTCGCAGGTAAAGTTATGTGAGGGGATGTACTATCTTTCAAGAAAATTGTGGTGTCAACACAATTCCTCTGTTCAAGTTATGGAATTACAAAGCTCCGGAGCATATCGGGAGCCATTCACAGAACATGTCACATGATGGTGTATTTTCTTCATAGAAGGACCAAATATGAAGAATGCCGTGAAGCCGTTAGCTTGCTGTTTCGTTGAGAGCACAGTTTAACAAGTAATGTGCGATTCGGTAAGGCAAGGATAAATATAAGGGGGGGAGGGCAAGGGGGCCCGGGCCCCTCCCGAAATAATAAATATAAAGAAAAAAATAAGTACCGTAATCTAAATTATTTTAATGAATCATGCATTTATGCAATAATAAAGGGCAAATTACCCTCTGAATATGAGCAGCAAAACTGATAAAAAGTATCATGGGGTGTCTACTTAAAATTACTTAACCTTACCTTACATTAATCTTACTCAGGACAATGTGTGTACGAAATTTCATTGCGATTCACCCCATAGTTTTTCCTTTAGAGAAGTCTAAACAACACCTCTTTAATTTTTTCACCCGGTATATCTTATTCTTAACATTGTACGTGGATGTGTAGTAACATTTTCCACAGGAATTCTAAGATTCTACATCCAAAAACTGTTTACTCTGAAAGATTATAGAGAAATGCCGCAATACAAACATTTCAACATAAACACAATCAAAAATATACAGAACTGAAAAGTTGTTATCATTTAGAGCAAATATTAATGAAGAACAAACTTTTCAGCCAAGGTTTTTCAATCAAGTTCTGCGAAAAGTTTAAAACAAATTTACTTTTGTTATCTTCTTAATATATAAAAATGAATGTTTCTTTGTTTGTCCCGTATGCGTTCCTATACCATTCATCAGATTGCGATGAAACTTTGGTGAGTTGTTGTGAGCACGCCCGCGAAAGTTTCTGAATTAGTAGTACAGTATTTGGTACGCGAGTCGTTGCAACAAATGAGTGTATTTCCGGCTTCAACGTTTGCAATTTCCAGTGCGACTTGCATTTGCAATGACCATAAACAAAGCACAAGAACAATCGCTACAAGTGTGTGTGGACTAAATGGAAAAATCCATGTTTCACACATGGACAGCTGTATGTGGCCTGCTCACGCGTCGGAAAAACTTCTGATTTCTTCGTGTATGCACCAGACGGAAAAAATATTGTATATCCAAAAGCACTTCAATAAACAGAATTAAAACACAAACACTGACTTTCTTTGAGTGGCATTGCAATTCATGCCGGGTACAGCTAGTCAGCTGTAATAATTTATCAGAAAAAGAAAACTACTTTTGCAATGTTGACTTGAAACTTTTTTTTCTGCCAAAACATTTTTCAAGATTCATCAAAAATGCTCAGTATGTTCTAGAATGGCTTTGTTTTCTCTGGAATTGAATTTTTATTTTCTTCAGATAACTGTTATTTGACAATGCGTTCAATTATTTTGAAATCCAATTGATTCCACGAGGAAATTAGGTTAAAAATCCTGCTTCCAATTATTGTTCCTGCTCGATAAATTACACTGTTTTAACGTTAGTACAATTTTTATTTTTGAAATAGAAATTAAAACAAGGAAAAAAAAAATATAAACAGAAACATGCAGATGCATTTTATCCATCTTTCTATGATCATAAATGTTTAATTTAATGTAGATTAGGATCTTCTTTTGAGATTTTTATGGATTTTAATATAAATTTATATAGAACTCAAGATTAAAATTTGATATTAATAAATAATGAGATATCTTATTTAGAAAAGTAAACTACAACTTGATTGATTAATTAATTAATGATATTAAATATCTATTGATTTTCGTCAATTAACTTTTATTGAAGTGAATAAAGTTAATTTTAATTAAAAGAATTAGTCACAAAATTTCAGTGATATTAACTTTTTAGGGTTTTCAATAAATTTTAAATTGAATATCTATATTACTCCTTAGACTTCTTTTCTTTTGAGGGTCGTTATACTACAAATAACATCTTCACTCTTAAATATATAAAATCATCAACTTATATAATTGGCTAAGTTCGTCTGTCTGTCTGTCTGTAACTCGATGTAATTAAGCTATTAAGATATATCCAACGGTTCTCAATGGTACCATTGAATCAAGGGTACTCAAATTGGATGAACTATTAGTTCATTGTGTCATTCCATGTTGTTTCCATGAAATTTTATTCTTGGGAACACCTAGACAACTGAAATTCTAATAAAACATTAGTTCAAAATCAAATAATTTTGTTACCGCTGCACCCATTTGAATGAAATTTGGCATACTTACTCAGTTTTTTACGCTGATTTTGAAATTCAAAACCATTTTTGCCGTAGAAGCTTCGTTCACAAGTTAGCGCAGTATTTAGATTACAAAGGTGAGTTTTAAATGCCTTTCGGCGTTATAAGTCAAAAATATTAATTATTCCATTCTTACTTCTAGTAAAATTTATTTACAAGGACAAACTTTAGGTATGGTTGGTATTTAATTAAATAAAATCATCAAACAAATCAAATATCAATCATCATCAATTATATAATTGCCCAAGTTCGTCTGTCTATCATGTACATACCACCCCCATATCATTTTTATGTCACTTCTATTTATTTTTTTACATAGAATATTCCTCACTTTATTTTTATATACAAAATTAACATGAATGTTGAATGTAAGAAGTATAATTTTACATGCACTGCTCATTTCAAAAAATAGATTGACAAAGCCCTTGCATCTGCTTAAACATTTTTTTTTTTTTTTTTTTTTTTACACAAATATATTTACACAACCAGTTTCTGTCCCGAGAGGGACCTTTCTCAAGCTTTTTCTATGAATGTTGAATCTCTTGCAAATTTCTTTTAATTTAATGCTATTGTTATTTATGTAAGGAATAACTAATCTATTTCCTTTATTTAAAAATATTTCTTTAAAATATTAAAAGCATTGTATTTACGTATTATTTCATTTAAAAATCTTTCATTATAGTAGTTTTTCTTTAGAATCTTTACTAGTCCTCTCTGGAATAATCCTTCTGTGCTCGACATCCTATCTAATCTCCTAATGTAATTATCCATAATTCATTTTAATATTAAATGAATGTTCTGAATCGAAATTTAGAAGTGAATTGAACTTTGTCCAATTTTCCTATAAAGGTTTAATATTAATTGGTTCCTTTCATGGTTAGGTTGATGTCCAGAAAAGCCAATTTATTGTTAATTTCCTTCTCCATTTTAAATTTTTTTTCTTTGCTCATATCTTCAAAAAATTTGTCAAATAGTCTAACAGTACCGTACCATATAATAATATCGTCCGCATACCGTAAGTAATCACATTTACAATTGTTCTCCATCAATATTCTATCTTCAAAAAAATTCATTTAATGTATATAATGTATATGTTGCAAAGCGAATCTCATAGGGGGAAACCCATTGGGAAACCTTTTATCTGTTTGAAAATTTAGTCATTTTGTTTGAAATGTGTTTTTTTTAACCATTTCAATTAAGTTCATAATATCCATATTATGTTTCAATAACTGGTCTTTATGTTGGAAAGCTAACTGTTCCATAATAATTAATGTTTGAACTACCGGTATATTGGTGTTCATATTGTACACATTCAAAGAGAATTATAATTTTTTTTTTATCATTTTAAATTATGTGTACCAATTTCTTAACTAAATTTCTTAATTTTAAGTTGATTTGTGAACTGACTGGAATGGAATCTAAATTTTCATTTTTTTAAAATGAAACTAGTCGGCTACCCGTCGCTTCGCTCCGGAAGCCTCGCGTATGTAACGGAAAACAATTGGTTATTTATTAAAAAAAACACACACACAAATTATATCAAGTAAAATAAAACTTTTAAAGTTTTTTTATTTTTTTTTATTTTAATTTTTGATGTATATATTCTCTCAATCCACGACTGCTTTTCGAATCAGCGTGTGAATCATATATCTATGATATATTTTTATATTTTATAGAGATTAGAATGTAATCCTTGTGGTCTTATGCCTAAGACGTCTAACTTCGGAGCAGAAGGTTGCATGTTCGATTTCAGTAGATAACTTGTGAAAATTATTTCTATTTTTGTAAATTACAATAATTGCACCAGACAGACAGAGAAATAAAAGATTTTAGTAATATAGATACATTTTTCAGTGGCTTTTGAGTTACAAATAGTGAGTTTTCAGTATTCTACTTAATAGAAATAGTGCTTCTTTCTTTCTTGAGTCTCTTTTTTTTATTTCCATTTATACTTTAAAGTGGTTTTTGAGTTATAAATAGTGATTGTTTTTGAGTAACGAATAGCGATTTTTCAGTATTCTACCTAATAGAAATAGTGATTATTTTTTTTTCTGTTCTTTTTTATCCAATTCCAATTGATACTTTTCAGTGGTTTTTTGAGTTACAAATAGTGAAAATTATCTACTAATCTAGGCCGTCAGATTGTTCGATATAGATATTTGAAGAAGAGATGTTCAGATGAACGTTGGTTGATATAGATGATAAATGAAGATCATAGCTTGTATAGGAAATTCTTCGCGACAAATTGATTGTGACTTTTCTTTGGAGTGAAGATAACCAAATTCTCTTCCATACATTACATTAGTATTAAAATATTTAATAAAATACTAATAAGGGAGACAAATTTTCAGGAACTGTACATATTCCTTTTTTCAAGTCAATAATATAGGCATGTCATAAACAGAATTAAGAATAAGCTTGGCAGCAATGGTTTAAAAACATGAACTATTAATAAAATTCTACTAATAAATTCTATTTTCAAATTTGTTAATTTCAATGACCAAATTAAATCTTACAATACTTTCAAAATTAAAGAAATTAACAAATTTGAAAATAGAATTTATATCCCTTACCTTAATAACAACAGCTTTTGGTTACAATCTTTATGTAAAGCTTACAACATAAACATTGGCTTTAGATATAATAATAAAATTAAAAATTTGCTATGTAAAAAAGTTAATCAACATGATTATAAGAACGAAATGGATTTAATATATAAAATTACTTGCCAAACTTGTAAAAATTTTTACGTGGGAGAGACCAAAAGAACCCTAGCGGAGCGAGTGTCCGAGCACTGTAGGGCCTTGAAAAATAAAAACAAAGACATCTCAGACGTAGCACATCATTGTATAACGAAAAGCCACGTTATGGACACAAAGTCCAAATTTTATATAAAGAAACAAAATTAAGTTTAAGAAAAATATTTGAAATTTGTGTTATTAGAAACTCTAAAGAAAAAAATTTCAATAGATATAAAGGAGCTATAGTAGATTTTAATACCATTGTACTTATTAGAGATTACTTACAATTTGATAACCAGAAAACAGCCAATATTAAGGAATTAAATTATTAACTATATTTTGGAAAAATTATGGATAACAATTAATAAGTCAGATTGTAAACAACAATTAAATTTGTTGTATCACCATGCTTTTATTTATTTTTTTGTAACAACAAAATTAGTTAATAGTCACTTTGAGATGTTTAAGCATATTGTAATAACAATTAATTTTATTAATAGTTCATGTTTTTAAACCATTGCTGCCAAGCTTATTCTTAATTCTGTTTATGACATGCCTATATTATTGACTTGAAAAAAGGAATATGTACAGTTCCTGAAAATTTGTCTCCCTTATTAGTATTTTAATAAATATTTTAATACTAATGTAATGTATGGAAGAGTGTGTTTCTATCTAATATTTTTGATATGGAAAGGAAGAAGATTGTTGAAGAATTTGGTTTAACCAAATTCTGTTGAATTGTGACTCAAAGACAAAGTTGTACGTGAGTGAAGAGAGCGTTTTCCAAATATATGGCAACTTTATTTAGAGTTTGTCCTTGAGCTTTATTGATAAACATCGCATAAGAAGGTCTGATCGGAAATTGTTTTCTTGTGAAAGTGAATGGAAGGATGAAAACAAAATTTCTTTTGTGAGTTCCCGTTACAATTTCGGTTTCTATGAGATCATTATCGAATGAACTGCATTTAAGTTGAGTTCCATTGCAGTATGCAAACTTGGGATTGATGTTTCGCAACAATATTAATGGAGATCCAATCTTCAATGACAAACGATGTTCAGGAATACCGCTGAGATTCAATGCATTCAGATCATTCGATTGATGTTATCGACACACTCGTTCATCTTGGTTGATGAGCCGCATATTTATCGTTAGTTTTTTGATGACAGACATTGATGTGATTCTAGCTTTTTGAGTTACAAATAGTGATTTTTCAGCAATCTATCTAATAGAAATAGTGCTTCTTTCTTTATTGACTCTCTTTTTTTTCTAATTGATACGTTTGAGTGGTTTTTGAGTTACAAATAATGATTGTTTTAGAGCTACAAATAGTGATTTCTCAAAATTCTACCTAATGAAGTACTGCTTCTTTCTTTTTTGACTTTCATTTTTATAACAATTGTTACTTTTCAGTCAAAGTCTGTTCGGATTTGACAGATAAGTCAAAAAAACAATATGAAGAGAGTTGTAGTTCCCATGGTCTAATAGATAAGATGTCTGACTTCGGATCAGAAGGTTGCAGGTTCGATTCCTGTCGCGGATATTTCATTGTAAAAATTCTTTCTATTTTTCATTCTCACAGAAAACTGCGCCGGACAGACAGACAGACAGACAGACACACAGAGAAATAAAAGATTTTAGTAATTTAGATTCATGAAGACTACTCCCCAAAAGAATAAAATAATATTATGAAAAATACAAGTATGGAAGAAAAAAATCCATTTCATTTAAAGTTTCATTTTCTAAATTGCAAATGATTGATTGAAATCTTTGCTTTGCTAAACTCGAATTAGGAGCATTTGAGTTTGGCCATCCGATATATATATATATATATATATATATATTCAATATATAAGGGTTAGGTACAATGTTAAAAAGCTTCTGCGAATACAACTTTCACTAAAAATTTTAAGATATTTTTATTATAGATAGCTGATAACCAAAAGATAGACGATAGGTTTAGAGATTAAGATTTTTTTTTGTTTCACAATTTATTCTGTAAATAATAGTAATACTTTTTTTTCTTATTCTATTTTGTACAGTCATCGTAAATTATCTTTTTTATCTGGGTGTAATGCAATGTGAGGAATGTTATAAAAAAAGTGGATTTTTTTTTTTTTTTTGGTCACAGCGAACGTAATTCAGTCTCTCTTTCATAAGCAGTCTCAAGCAAAATTGGAATTAATTGTAAGTGGAAATAGGCTGATATTCATATTTTAAAAACATAAATCATCAAATAAAAGATATTTTTGAGAACAACCTACATTTGAGCAAGATACTTACATAAAATTTAAAGGTGGTTATTTTTATGAAATAAAACCTCAGAATCAAAGGAAGAAGAGTAAATAAGGAAAAATAGTTAAAGATAAAAATAAGTTTCAATTAAAAAACAAATAACGGAGAACCTAGGAAATAGGAAGAAGCCTTTTGGAAGCTACCGGAAATTAAGAAAGGTCATACGAAACAAAGAATATAACTGGGAAATCGAGTTTTGCAAATTGAAATATTTTTTTTATAACAAGAATCAAAAGAAAAGATTTACAAGTTACAAATCTTAGACCAAGATTATAATATCCTGTCGCATTATATATATAAATATACACTGAAGCTCGGTTATAACGCGATCTTTCGGATCAAGATTTCGAAGATCGCGATGTAACCGCGATATAACCGAACTTTTATTACTTCGCACTTTTTTATCGCCCACACGATTCCAAATCGATTTAAAATGGTCATTTCGCGATTACCTACATCATTCAGAGCTATGTGAGAGAATTTTATATTTATAAATACATAAATCATTATCTTTTCAACACTTTGATGGGTTATATTAGCCAAAATCGATTTGGCGCCGCCATCTTGGCATCTTGTACAAACGACGAGTCACGTGGATCGAAACTAGGTATTCATACGTCTTAGATTACATCGGCCTCTTTACTGGTTGTCATTGGCAGAAAAATAGATCTCAATATTCATTTTGGTTAAACGAAAAAGTCCGCGATTCTGGTATTTTTTAAAAATACAGTCGGACCTCTATTTAACGAACCTCTATTTTGCGAACTTTTCTTTGGAACCAAGAACATTTTGCTAATTTCTTCGTAAAATAACCTCCCAATAGCGAAGTGCATATTCTATTTAACGAACTTTTTCGTTGTATCTATTTTTTTTTTTTCTGCTTGAAATGTTTTTGTTATCAACATTCCCTTAGAGGAAATGAAAGAAATTTGGATACATCTGAGGGAAAAAGAAGAAATTAACGATGATGTGCTGATTGATGATTATCTTTCATTTGATTTTGAAGTTGAGACCTCGGAAGCACTAACTGTATCGGATATTTTAGACAATGTGAAAAATAAAAACAATACAGCTATGAATTGCGATGAAGATGATGATGATGAAAATGGAAATGATCATGATGCAGAAATCAAAAAACCTTCGCATGATGAAATGCTAAAATCATTTGAAACAATCCGACGCAAATTACAACAATCATTTGAAACAATCATTTGTAATTCAGATTACAATTTGAAGAAAATACGCCTGAAGGGGTTTTTGGTTCTCGCAAAGATGCGAGAAGTACTATGAGGGAAAACACTTTTTCAAAAAAAAAAAAAAAAAAAAAAGCCCAGACACAAAAAAAGCACAAAATTAACAGACATTATTAGTAAAATTTAAGTATGCATATGATTATGTATGCTTTATGTCATTAAAATTATTACTTTTTTAATAATATTTATTGTTTATGTATTTTAAATCTGTTTTAAGTAGTTTAAAGTAATTTTAAAAGGTGAATCTGTATTTAACGAATTTTCCATATAACGAACTTTTTTTCGGGATTTAGCGACTTCGTTAAATAGAGGTCCGACTGTATAGTGTATTTGACGCATTTTCGTGACATTAGGGTGGGTATAGAGTCTCAATTACTGTAAATAATAAGAAAACAAGCATATTAATTTACACCTTTGATTTGATTTTAGGCGAAAAAACGGTAAATTTTGCAATTTTACAATTATACACCTTTTCCAAAATAGAAGGGGTCCAAGACCAAATCGCGGTATATCGGAATTCGCGATATAAACGACCACGTTATAACCGAGCTTCAGTGTATGTAAAACTTTTAACTATTATAATTTATGATTTTCCTTCAAAATGTTCGTCACGGAGATACGCTGAAAATATACAGTAAAAAAATCTATCCCATCAAGTAGACTTATTAAATTTCAAAAGCTTTCTTAAAGTTGTACTTTTAAGGTTTATTTTGTTGTGCTTGGATATTAATAATTTATCTAGAATTTCAGGAAATCCAAGCATTTAATATAATCAAATACTACGTTTCAAAGGGAAGGAAGCAAATTAAACTTATTAATTTATAAAATGGAAGTACAAATGTACGCATGTAAGACGCAATTAAAAATGCAAGCCTTATGTAACAGTAAAGTAATTTATTTCCTAAACTTCTACAATGTTTTGTGAACTGTTTCATTTTGTTAATTTTTAAATTAGAAAATCACTTTATTTCAGATACATTAAATTGAAATTATTTAAAAAATTGTCAACTTGTGTAGACTATGCATTTGGAAAAGTTTAACCCCAGATTAAAATTAAAGTCATACTATGTATATTTTTAAATACTGAAATTTTAGCACCTTTTGAGATGCCTTCACCAAAGTAATCTTGAAGACACTATCCCAACAAAAAAAAGTGAAACGTTAGTATTTAAAAATGTATATATACTAGCATGAGTAGACTCGTGCACTTTATGCACCTTTTTGAATACTGAAATAAATAACTTAAGTGTACAATGACGCATTTTAAAGTAACTAATGCCACGGCGCTGTAGAATTATTAGAAATTACACTTTTTTGTTTCGGTTTGAGAACGGTTTTTTTATGGTCTTTCTTATGGTTTTTTCCAAGTTTTTAAAAACAAATAAATCTTATAAAATTTACAGTTTTAAATGTTGAAAATATGATGGGGAACACTTTTACATGCATTTCTATACAGGCATGCAAAATTTCATAGTTCTAGCTACTGTAGATTTCGAATAAAACTGTTCACAAAATGTGATTAGTTGGAAATGGGGAGATTCGCTTCGCTCATGTAATTTATGACTTTAACTATAACCTCTATGTTAAATTCCATTTTTCAAAATTAAGTAATTTCACTCGTAAGTTTATCAATATCTTTCAGCAAATGTTGCTAAATATTAAAATTTGTTGAAACGGTGCGCCTTTAAACCAACATAACAAGGTCAAAAGGAAAGTGCAGTTCATCAAATCAATCATGTGTATACGTTACTCTAACCCCCCCCCCCCCTTTATCCCACCATTAACTTTTGAACTGCTGGATAATCTTCTGGAAATTGGTATGCAATCTTAGCAATCTAGTGTCCGTGATTTGATAAGATTAAAATTAGTCACAATTATAGAACTCAAGTAAATGAAGCGATTTTAATTTATTTGTTTTCCTCCAGAAAATGGAAAATTTGTACTGTTTATACATATAATAATTGAAATATAAATATAGTTTAGCTTTTTCCACTATAAGCTACCGTGCTCGTAATCAATGGGACGAGTCGGTCCGCCTTACAACAGTAGAAAGAAACCGGTTCCGATTTTACAGAGAACTGAGTGAACCTTTGGTGCTTCTCCTCCTCACATATCCTAAGAAAAAATCCGACTTCCGCTGGGAATTGAACCCGGATTGAATCCTTTGCCGCTGGACCACACTTCGGTTAGACTTTTCACTTTTTGACGACTTTAAAAGACAAAGAAAAACAAGGTAGTAACAACGATTAGTAAACCAATCACAATGCTTCGCAACGGCTTTGATACGTATAAGACAACATAATTGATATTGCTTTAATTTCCTTAACATTATAAATGTGATTGTTGCGAATGCAAAAGGCGCAATTGTTGCGATTGTTGTGTTTGTTGTGATTGTTTTAGAGCTGTACTATAAATGTGATTGTTGCCCATGCAAAAGACGCAATTGTTGAGATTGTTGTGATTCTTGCTAATGATTATTTAATGATATTTTAATGATACTTTCCACAGACGGACGGACAAAGCGAGGTTATAAGGCTTCTGATACATGTATGAGAAGCCTAAAAAATAACAAATAACATTTTAAGGAAGTCAATTTTCTAATTTTTAAAATACATCAAATAATTGATTGTATCTTTAAGGGATAATGTCTCAAAAAATACAAAAAAAACAAAAACAAAATCACACAAACAACTATCTATTATACATTTCTAGTGTTTTTCCTTTATTAATGAGACTTTACAAATATCACGTATCTGTTTGGATTAACAATAAAACCGAGTTCAATTTTGATCCACTAAGAAACGATATCGATTTCTGATTACATAGATTTCACAGTAACTTTTTTTTAAAAATGTTATCGTAGTCATAAGAGCATGAATTGTCTGACAGAATTCTGTAACTTGTCAGATTGAATTGAAGGAAGGATCAACATGGAAACCTTGATACATTGCCAAATGTCTTAGCACGATGGAATGGGAATAAAATGGCACCAAATTTTTTTTTTAACTTTTTTTTGGCTGTGAATTCAGTTTTTTTTCTCACCAAATTGAAAGTAATAAAAACACCTACAACTTTGGCATCAGGTAACTGCTACTGCTTAGTTTTTGATTGACAAATTTATTCTTAACTTATACCGAGTATTAAAAGTTTGTTACATCATTACATTATATAATATGCGTCATAGAGGAATAAAATATGTTAAAGAACGAACGTAAAGTCGAGTTTTCTTAAACCGATGTCTACTCTATTTTTCTGTTTTTAAATTCGTCGTAACATAAGGGAAAAGCCTCAGAGTTTAAAAATATCTTTCCAATGTAAATAATGTTAATGTTAAATTTTGCGTTTGCTGCAAAATGGATTAAAATTTGCACGAAGCCTCTTTCATTGAAATCAATCTTCAATTAGAATAAATACCAAACAAATAAATTTGGAGAAGTATCAACGGAGTTAGTTGTTAAGGTTCTAATTTTATTTTATTTTATTTTAATAAGGATTTCTGTCATATATTCACAAATTTCTTCGTATGGGATTAATACAAAAAAAAAATCAAATTAAAAACTCAGAACTTTTGTTTGCAAAAATATATTTTAAGTTAAAAAAATATTCATTTATTGGTTCTCAAACCAAGTTCTGAAAAGATGGATTTCAAGCAGTGGATTTCAACCGAAAGAACTGGAAAAAAAAAACACAAAAAAATTGGACCTTCATCCTTCAGTGGATTGAAAATTATATAAGTTATACAAATCTTCATAGATCAGGAATTTAGGTTCCTTTACGGCAAGTTACTGTAATGCCCTTGATTTTACCAGAACAAAAAATGCAAGTTTTAAATCTAACAAGGGAATGGTTAGACTTGTCAGTCCGAAACATCCCTTAAAATTTTTATCATTTATTCAGGACCTTAAGTAGTTGACGGATACCAAATTTTAGCTGCTTTTTTCCACTGAAAGGGGGTTAAAAAAAATGCTAAAGTTACAATGCTTAAAGTTGTGACGTCATCACTTTTTGCAAGCCGTCACTATCTCTCACTGTTGATCGGCGCTCTCAAGGTCATTTCAAATGGGTGGCATTAAAATACTTAATTTTAAATTATATTATTAAACATTCCTGTTTATAAAAGAAAAGCAATAACTGAAAAGGGTGGACACATTTGTATTTTAAAAGAATATAATTTTACATAGAAAAAAAAAAA
>JAFIDM010005346.1:28671737-28714364 GCA_023159025.1 Thereuonema tuberculata | reverse complement strand
AAAAAAAAAAAAGAATAAAAAACAAAAAATTAAAAAATATATACAGTATATATAAGTTTACAATTGAAAAATTGAAGAAAAACCTAAATAATGATCAATGTAATATTATTGGAATGTTAGAAATTACAAATAAAAATAAAGACAATAAATCGAATAATAATTTAAAGAATTTAGCAAAAAATAAAGGAATAGAAAACGTTTTCATTAAAAATGGAAATTTAGGAAACATTTCAAAATCGTATTGGTGCGGAACTAACATGTTTCTAAACATTGACGTCACACCAAATGTTTAAATTACTACTAACAATTACATTATAAAAGCAGCAAGTAAAAAGTGCTTTATCATTTGAATTTTAAAAGAAAGTAATTTTAAATTTGTAAAAAAAAATAAGTTTAATTAAAATACGTTTTTGAAACTTTATATCTAGTTGTCAATTTATGTCCCATTAACAGTTAATCATGGATAGAATATGAAAGGTTAAAGAAGAATCTTTATTATATATAAAATAATTTGTAAATTCAAGAATATATATCTTTAAGATAATGCAAAGTAATTATTGCAAATTTTTGATTCTATTGTTGACAAATTATCTAGATCTATATAGTTTTTACTCGATTATTTTTTATTATTGCTATAATTTCGTATATAGTTCTGGTTATAAAGCCATCGATTTTATACTTGTACTAAAATCGAAAATATATTATAATTTTTTTATAATGTAGTTATTATTATTAGTAGTAATTTAAACATTTGGTGTGACGTCAATGTTTAGAAACATGTTAGTTCCACAGCAATACGATTTTGAAATGTTTCCTAAAATTTCCATTTTTAATGAAAACGTTTTCTATTCCTTTATTTTTTGCTAAATGCTTTAAATTATTATTCGATTTATTGTCATTATTTTTATTTGTAATTTATAACATTCCAATATATTACATTTATCATTATTTAGGTTTTTCTTCAATTTTTCAATTGTAAACTTATTTATATATATTTTTTTAATTCTTTGTTTTTTATTCTTTATTTTTTTTCTACGTAAAATTATATTCTTTTAAAATACAAATGTGTCCACCCTTTTCAGTTATTGCTTTTCTTTTATAAACAGGAATTTTTAATAGTATCATTTAAAATTAAGTATTTTAATGCCACCCATTTGAAATGACCTTGAGAGCGCCGATCAACAGTGAGAGATAGTGACGGCTTGCAAAAAGTGATGACATCACAACTTTAAGCATTGTAACTTTAGCATTTTTTTTAACCCTCTTTCAGTGGAAAAAAGCAGCTAAAATTTGGTATACGTCAACTACTTAAGGTCCTGAATAAATGATAAAAATTTTAAGGGATATTTCGGACTGACAAGCCTAACCATTCCCTTGTAAGTACGAAATTCCATGTGTCAGTCATTAAGATAACACAAAAACTAATTGTCCTAGGAAGCTTAATTTTCGTACGAAGTTTTTAAAGAAGGAATCTAATGATTTTGGTTTAGATCAGATCCTTCGGAAACGAAGTATGGCCACTATTTTGTAGAATCTCTTAAAGATTTAGAGCTCGCTGAGAAATTGCACAAGAGAATCTTCAAATTTATTTTAATTCTTATTAACTTTATCGTCAACAAAAGATCGCAATTACTTCTGATTAATTAACATTTTAATTGTTTTAATGTTTGATCAACTGTTTTGAACATAACTATCTGGATATTCGAATGCTGTTAATTATTCCAACCAACTCTTCTTTATTCTTTGTCTTAAATCTTCATTCTAAAAGAAATCCTCTTAATAAACTCACTTCATTCACATATTCCTTTACAATTTCTTATTTTTAGAAAAATGGAACGTTCTATATTAGTTATTCCCTTGAAATCAGTATTTTCTTTTCTAAACCAACACATCGACGAATTCCATGCATCAAAGGATAACAATTAACATTTGAATTGAACTAAATTGTTCCATTTCAAATTGGGAAATGATTCATAAAAATTCAGCCACTTCTCTTTCCAATTTTTTTTTTCGAAAAGACTGCTGTGATTTCAACAAATTCTTTTGAACTTTCATTGGAATTTTTCATTTTATGAGGAGTTTAAATCTCTCCACAAAAAGAACAGAATTCCTTAATAGTTTTATGAGCTCCCAAGTACCAACAGTGCAAATGGAACTGTCCAGGAAGCTGATTGGTTGCTTCCTTGTAATAAGAGAAGGGAAAGGACTCGTTTAATTGCTACTCATTAATGACTCAATTAACTTGGCTATTAACTGTGGTAATCAATGAATGTTAAAGGACATTTAGTCTGATAACTTTTCGTGTTAACTGCATGATGCTCAATAGCAGTCGTTAATTCTCGCAGTTCATGATTACTGTGCTCTACAAATTTATCAAGCAGGCCATCAACTATGGCGTTTTTTGGAACTATTCGTGTTCAGGATATGACACTATTAACTGATTTTAACAACGAAGTCATAGAATAATAAATGACCAACATATAATGAAAATCGAGATTCTGACTCTCACCAATTCGTGTTCCAGATTACAAGAATTGCAATGACAATTTCCACTTATCATCTAAACTGGAATTGGCTCCATTCTAACCCTGGATTTGAAGCTGAAGGATTTCCTTTGTTATCTCAATCAGATTCAGTAAAGAAAAAAAAAAGACAAACATGAATAGAATATATTCCACTAGGATAGACTACGATGCCAGTGTTAAAAGATACACAAATACGAGTTGAAAGTAACAAAAGTTCTAAAACTAGTTAGTAATCAATCACCTGTTTTATTATTTTTTTTCTTTCTAAATTTCAATACAGGCATATCCATATTGGCTTCCAGACCATTGTCGTTGTGAAAATAGTACGATTGAGAAAGATTCTGTTTTTTCTCCTACTTAAAGATGCTTATACTACATTGCTATTATCATATGAGGAGCTTAGTTTCATGTCCAAAAATAAATTTTCGGAAAATATGGGTTTGTTAATGCATTCCTATTGAACATGGCGCCGCGCTGGTGTGGTCGAGCGGTCTCAGGCGTCGGTCTGTCATGAGATCAATGTGCCAGCGCCCGGGTTCAAATCCCGGTAGCGAGCATGGATGTTTCAAAAATTTCCTTTCCTGTGTTGTAGCCTCTTCTTCACTTTCTCTTCGGTCTGACGTCATTCCGTCCTGGGGAAGGCCACGGGAAACCACCCCAGTATCTTTCCCTTGTAATTCTAGGGAGTCTGCTAGGGGTTCGCCGTCTTGGGAACACTAGCGCTCCCTGGAGCACGGATGCTTCGGCAACGAAGCTCGCACTTCGGTGCGAACCGACCACACACACATTGAACATGGCGGGGTTTGAAACAGCACTCGTATCGAAATCGTATCGCAGTACATTATTTTTGAAGTTAAACTGTATGCAACGGCAGATTTTGATTTGAACTTAGCAAAAACTCCATTGGTTCGAAATTTGCAAATTTTTGGAGATGCCGGGTTTTGAAACTAAGCTCCTCATATGTGCAGTGAAAAATCAAAGATGTGAAACTTTACCCCAAAGGTTATAATCATTTTAATGTTTACTTAATGTAAAACAGATACAACATGTACCGGAAGCAAACTGACGTCATAGGAACATCGAAGCGGTAGCGTCATGTGGATCAAATACTATATCAGTTAATATCCGCTATCGTAAAATCGGGGAATGGAACCATTGAAAACTGTTGTACGAGGGAAGCGTCGGAAAGCCAATTATCGTAAAGAGGGTTTTGGCTGTAGAGTAACATTGTAAAGCGGTTGGTACTAATTAAAACCATGTTTTAAGGTTTATTCACAAATATTAGAGCTAATTGAAATATAACGGTTTTTTTTTTTTCAACAAAATTACTTGAAAATTAGCTTTGAACAACAGGATTCTGAATTTCTTTGAAACTATTCGTTGTGTTACTGCAGTGGTTGTTTGTTTATTTTTTCGGAATTAAAAGTTTATTTTAATATATGAGAAGTAAAACAGCATTAATAATATCAAAATTCCAGTTGAGAATCTTGTTACCATATAGAACTACTTCTCAATTCAAAGCCATTAACACAAGTCCTCATAAATTTGACATGTACTTTTTATTATTTTTTGGCATTGGGCCCTTGGGCACACCCCACATGTGCTTTCATCCATTTGAATCTATCACACTAACCCCACAATGTTCAGAAATTGTTAAGGTAATTGTCTTTCCGTTTTCAATTCAGACAAATCTCACAATCTACACTGCCATAGAGAGCGGAAGAGAAAAAGAAGAAGAAGCAGACACACACACAGTAAAGAAACTAAACGTCCAAGCCGAGACCGGAATCCGAACCCAGGTGCCGACATATCTGTCTCGTGGAAGACCCCTGGACAGTGGGATATTTCTTCCAGAAAATTTTTTTTTTTTTTTTTTTATGTCAAAAGGCTGTATGGGTGTTGTTTTGTCCTAATCTACTATGTTATCATTTATTTCGAAACATTTCAGGACTTTTCATGAATTAAAACAACCAAAATTACAAAAAATAACAATTACATATAGTCTTCAATACTATTTTCGGTATCTGTTTCTGATTGACAAGGATTCCTTGGCGTCCCAGCACGCAGAAGTAAACAAAAAAACATTTCCTTTAATAAAAAAAACAATAAATTGACTCATTTTCTTCTTCGATGCCTTCCACATGCCCGTAAGATGAGAAGTCGATTTACAAATCCAAATTGTAAGCTCCTCGAGAAAATTTTCTTGTATAGTTGAGCCTGTATGTCCTCAAATGCTTATCCGAAGAGCTTCGGCAGCTTCTTCGGAGAACTGCCCGATTAGAAGCAGAGCCCTTGAAATCACTTCTGCTCCATGTTGTGGTATTTTATGTATTTTAGGAGATATTTGATTCTATTTGTAAATTTCAACATGTAGTTCTTCAGTCTCTCTTGTGAAATTCTTCTATATTTATTTTATGTCCACTCGATATACTTCTAAGATAATTTTGAATCTAAATACGAGTATTATATTTAGATCTATTCCATTTATTAAAACAGACAATCCGTGATCATCCGAAAAAAAAAAAAAAAAAATCACTTAATGTAGGCTCGAGTGCATTTATTTTAGATTTTTACGGGCTGGATCTCTTCGTTTGTTATATCAACAGACTCGTGTACCAATCTAATTCTTATGGGTCTACAGTAGCGTGGCGATAAGGTTGCTGGGTTTTGCCAAAATACTTTTTTCTCTTTGCCACGTAATTAATTGCAATGGCACCATGGAGCTCTGGAAAATGTTGGCATCAAAGTCGGTCTCGTTTTCAAGTTTCTATTTACACTGCATTTATTGCAACCCATCGTATCCCCATTTACTGATTAATTCCATTGATTGTTTGTCATCTATTCTAATAAATGAATTTCATTGATTCGTTTAATGTAGGCCTATCCACAACTTCTTTTAAATGCAGAATTAATCTTGCAGCAGTAATCCTGTAAGATTCTTTGATAGATAGCAATCCTTGGCTTTTTGGATAGTGCTATAACATGGAAACAACTCCTTTTTTGTTAGATTTGGCTATTTCATGGTGTGTCCGTGTCAGATCCGTTTCTAGGTACATAGATAAGGCCTCTAAACATGACAATTGACGCGACTCTTCTTCATTATAAAAGCTGTTCTATATTTCTGCACTGGAGTTGGAGTCTTTGTGAGATCTTTTACAACTTTCGATGCATCTACATCACTAGAAGCTCGTAATTTCAAAAAAGTCGCATAAGTCAGCTTTTCAACCTCTTGTGACCGTAGTTCTTCGTCTTTCGTCGCTTGCTTCTTTTTGAATGATTTTTGAGGACGAATGATTTTTGAGGACGACCAGCACAATCGCTGTTATTTTTTTCAAAAATGGCTTTCTGCTTAGGTGCTGCTTACCATCTGACTTTCAATTGATGCTGTTAAGTTAAAGTTGCGATCAGGCCCAGAGGACCGCGCAATGCAGCTGGAGGATAGGCTCCAGTGTTCAGAACCTACGGGACAAAGTTGAGGATGGGGGGTCGGCCCGTCGCTCGCCCGCCTTTAACTCCCGGGAAAGAAACCCGGTACCCATTCTATAGAGGGCTGAGTAGACCCTAGGGCCCGTTTGGAGGAGAAAGAAGCGTGGAAAAATTCCCGTCCTCCGCCGAGGCCGGGAATCGAACCCGTCACCTCCAATCCGCAGCCAAGCGCCCTTACCCACTCGGCTACCGGGCCCTCAATTGATGCTGTATTACAGATAATTCACTTTCCAATCTTGTCGCTGCTGTTCGTCCTTACAATGCTTATCGTGTATAGTTGTTTCCATATGGTTAAAACTTTTTATCAAAAGTTGGCTCCTGGGATCCTTCCACTATATTATAAATGTCTTTTCGCATCATGAATTTGACACCAGAAGACCCTGAAACGCAAACAAACAATAATTTTTATTTAATATTTTTTCTAATACCTTACTGTAAAAATATTATAAAAAAATACATCCGCGTCATTCCAAGGCAAATTTTTTATTGATTTTCTTTATGATTAGTCTACTTTCATTTGATGTATTAATCTGTTGCGTAGAACAGTTTAGAAGTCAACTAAAACACTCAAAGTTTGTATTGAAAACACCCAGAAATCACATGTTTTCTATCTATTTTGTTTGTTATATATTTACTAAAATTCAAAGTTGATTTGATTAGGAAACGTTTAAAATGCAAGAACATACCTGATTCTGAAGAATCCATAAAATTTCACACACTGCTTCATAAAACGAAATTACAGCGGTTATCGATTAAACAAACTGAGCGCATTAACTGTTAGCGAACGGTAACTTCCGACTAGGCTAGTCTCGCGGCGCGAGAGTCGAGTAAAAAAAAAAAAAAAAAAAAAAAATCACTGCCTTGTTTTTCCCTGATTATTTAACTACACGAGCATTTTTGTTAAAATTTATGATTGCAAAAAAAATGATTTTTGACCAGTTTTTTAGTTCAAGTGAAATCCACTGTCTAATACACTAGACCACGCCGGAACAGCCACATTTTCTACTTCTTCAGTCAAATGAAAACAAGTTTCAGTATCTGTTTTGTTCTTGTGATATTTCTACAGACGAACATCGCTTTTTTGTTTATTTTAAGAAAAAATTGAGTTACGACTTGAATCTATTGAAAAATAACTTTAATTCAGATATTTATGACAATAATGATAGTTTATTCCGATAACTATGATTCATGACGAAAGAAGAAAGGTTAGGAAATGATATTTCTAAATAAATAATTATTAAACTAAAACATGCAAACTGATACATCAAAGTCTATTTAACTTAAAAAAATATTTGATGAATCATGCACGACTTTGGCAAAGGATTGCACATTATGGATTACTGTGGATAATTCAGAATTTTTTATGTACTTCGTGAATTCAAGAAGTCGGTTCGAATATTGAAGGAATACTTTTCTTAAAGGCTTTTAAACACTCCAAAGGCGTTTAATTTAAAATTATCTTTCCAAAATACCATCGCACTTGTGTAGAACAGATAACTTGGCACAAATTTCAAACATAAGGCAAACGCAATTTGACACACATTCTAAAATGTTTTTCTTTTTCAAAAATAGTTTTCACATATTTCCGTTATATAAAAGCTAATGAATAAACTATTCATTAAAATGAGGGAAAATCAGCATTTTTTTTCTTAATGGTAGATTTACCTTAATTTGCATAAAAGCTTTTCTTTACACTATAGATAACTATTTGTCTGTGTACCGATATTACCATATCACGACTTCTTTACAATAGTACAAGAAAAGAAAAATCAAATCCCTTTCAGCAGATATTAAAAGAAACACAAACTTCAACTCCTGAACTAAACATCTTTATCTCTTCAATATTTCAATTCTTGAATTGAATTGAAGAGATAAAGAAGTTTAGTTGAGGAGTTAAAGTTTGTTTTCTTTTAATATCATGAAAGATAAGATGGTGTTTGTTAAATTTATAAAAAAAAAAACCCGTTCAACAGATTTTGAAGTATGAATAAAGAAAGAAAACCAATGAAGAATGAATTCTTATAGTAAGCATATAAATCTTAAAAAGGTTCTCAAATCTATAATCGTTTATTCAAAGATTATTTTATTTTAATAAGAGCAAGTTAATACGAAAATAATAAAAAAAAAAATAATAATTATCGTGCCTTGTATTTAGAGTGGTACTATTATAATTTGTTATTGCGAACAATTTGTTATTTTAGTTTTCCACATTGTTCTATGATTTTTTTTAAATATATATAAAGGCATTTGAGCAATACTATTATCTATATTGATTATCAATTGATTAATTCTCCCATCTCTTAAACCGGACTTTGGTTTTTTGATTTTATTTTTTTTCTTTCTTTTTTATGTAGTTGCGTAATGGAAAAAAAAAAAAACTAAAATCACAAAGTCATATCTTTATACCAAGTTTAAAAAAAGGTCTTTGTTAAAAATCAATTGAGACTAAGTCCTATCAGTTAATGTTATTGCATCATTTCCTTCGGCAATACAATTTCCTGTTTGATTTCAAATATTGTTTGCGATTCCTGAAGTTTCTTTTTAAATTACATCAAAATGACTCGAAAAGAGAAAAAATTATTGTTACTTGCACCAATGTTTTGTCTTTTTTTAATTACTAGAATGTTCGTCAGTTATATCAACCATAAAATGTAAAGTAATTGTCCAAAATAAAAGCTCTGTTAAGTTTTATATTAATTTATTTCTTTTACTAAGTCTAGCTTCTAAAAAACATATTTATTATTTCTGTACTGGAAAATTATTCTGGCTTTAACTTCCTCCTCATCTTAGATTCTGGCTAAAATATTATCTCGGAATGTTAAAATCTCAGATCTGAATACTGCCCAAAAAAAGGGGGATGGACAAATAATGAAAAAGACACATAAAAAGAAAATTCATAGATTAAAGAAAAGGAGATTTTTTTTCTAGGTAATGAAATCCAAACTTATAAAATAATCTAAATTACCAATATGTGAATTATCAAAGAATACTGAATAAATTCAGCTTCTACTAAAGGTTTAACGATAATACATTTTCAATATTAGAATTTTCATGTTTAAAAAAAAAAAAAAAAAAAAAAAGAAGTTACTGGAGTTTTAATATTTAGCCACTTGTATGGAAACAAACCATGAAAATAGCTTTACATATTGAAACGGATCTCAATATGTCTTAAAATAAATTGTTTTTATGAAATTTAGAGGAGTTTTTATTTCTTTAGTAATCATTAAGTTTTTAATTAAATATGGAATTAGAATTAAATTACAACACTTCATAAAAAGCAGTGGAATAAAAGCTTGGGAATTTAATATCTTTGATTTTGTCGTTTCCAAAGTCAACTAGATATTTAAATTTATATTTAATTTAGACGACAGAAAAGGAATCTTTCCATTCCCAACCAGATCACATTTTGTGAACCGTTTTATTCAAAATCTACAGTAGCTAGAAACAAGAAGTTTTGCATGCACACGAAGCAAACCATGTAGAAGGAAACAAATCATATTTTCAACGCTTAAAACTATAAATTTTATAAGAATGATTTGTTTTTAAAAAAACTTGGAAAAAGCCATAAAAAAAGCGCTATTAGTTCTTAAACCGAAACAAAAATTTGTAATTTCTAATAACTCTACAGCATCGAAGCATTAGTCACTTTTAAATACCTTCAATCTTAACATGTATATGTACTTATATATACAGTTAAGTTAAGCAATCCCATAAACAGGCCATGCAGCCCCACGGGAGCGCGGGAGGTAAGGCTCCCAGCGTTTCGAGACCAACGGGATTAGATTGAGGTCGGGTGGTCAGCCCGACGCCCGCCCGCCTTAACTTCCCGGGAAAGAAACCCGGTACCCATTCTACAGAGGGCTGGGTAGACCCTAGGACCCGTTTGGAGGAGAAAGAAGCGTGGAAAAATTCCCGCCCTCCGCCGAGGCCGGGAACCGAGCCCGCCACCTCCAACCCGCAGCCAAGCGCCCTTACCCACTCGGTTACCGGGCCCACTTATATATACAGTAGACTCCCGATTATCCGCGGACCTCTCCGGTTTCCATTTTTTTTTACTGTACAATAAATTAAAGAATTAACAAAAAAATTTTCAAACTAGAAAAAGGTAAACAATAAAAGAGGCAGATTTAGCGACGTCCAAGTAAGGGTTTTCGTGTTTCGACACGAAAAAACAAAGACAATTAACCGATTTTTTTTTTGTTAAAAAGTAAGAAATTAAAGTAAATTAAAATAAAGTAATTGTTTATAATGAATGTACTGCCATTTTAACGTAAATTAAACATGTTAAAAGCATTTTTGTGTTGATTTTCGTCCTTTTTCGGCCTATTTCGGATTATCGCGGAATTCGTTTATCCTAAAGTCACTGTATGACGCAAAGACCATACAGTGACTAGAGACTACAGTGTGGCCAACGGTGGTCTTCTTTTCTATTGGCTAACGCTTCCGTCGCCATGTTTTTGCAAACTGGAGCACAAGTTTATATAGGCCACAGTAGGGATTTTTCACATTTTAACTACATTTTTTGATTCAAAGTTGTTCTACTGCCTTTGATTGAATTTAATGTTAATTTGAGAAACACAGAAACATTTTTCTTTTAATTTTGCACCCTAAAAACACTAAAATATATATGTAAAAAATAAAACAAACCTTACATTTTGTGACCAAAACCTCTTATTTATTTATTTTTTTTTTTTTTTGTGTCATCCATATTTTTTTTATTGACACTCGTACAAAATACTATCAGTTATTTGTTATATAAAACAATAAAATAAAGTAAATATCTCTTTGATATTGTTGAATTTTAATAGGGGAAATGGTGGAAATAAATAAAGGCTTTCTATTGCTTATTATCATTATTTATTATAACAGATTTTTATAATTATTATTATAATTACAATTATTTTTATAATTTATTTTTATAATTATAATTATGATTATTTTTATAATTTTTTTTATTATAATTGTATAATTTATTTTTATATTTATAATTATAATTATTTTTATAATTTATTTTTATAACAGATAAGTTATAAGACAATTTTTAATTGTATATAAATCTAACGTTTAAATTAAAAATGTACTTATCTGTTACAAGTATTATACTTATAAGTATTTATTTATAATTATTTATACTTATTTAATAATAAATATAACTTCATGATAATAAGCCTCCAAAAATTCTTTTAAATGTATTTGTTTATATATTAAATATATTTGTTTGTTTATTGTTGTGTATAGAGTTGTACATAAATCTATTGTTTGTTCATTGTTGTATATGTATTGTTAGATATTATAGTTTTATGTTAACTTACATTATAAGGAATGTAATTAGATTACTTTGTAGTAAATGATTAATTTTTTTTCTGAAATCCGTTTTATTTCCCTTTATTAATTTATTTATTTACAAAATATAAAAATAATTATAAAAATAATTATAAAAATCTGTTATAAAAAATAATGATAATAAGCAATAGAAAGCCTTTATTTATTTCCACCATTTCCCCTATTAAAATTCAACAATATCAAAGAGATATTTACTTTATTTTATTGTCTTATATAACAAATAACTGATAGTATTTTGTACGAGTGTCAATAAAAAAAATATAAATGACACAAAAAATAAATAAATAATAAATAAATAAAAGGTTTTGCTCACAAAATATAAGGTTTGTTTTATTTTTTCTTAAATTGATTTTTATTTTATGTCTCATATTTTTTATTTAATTTTTGCCAAAAATAAAAAACAAAAAAATTAGAGGCTTTGCTCACAAAATGTAAGGTTTGTTTTATTTTATATAAATACATTTTTTAGTGTTTTTAGGGTACAAAATTGAAAGAAAAATGTTCCTGTGTTTCTCAAATTAACATTAAATTCAATCAAAGGCAGTAAACAACTGTGAATCAAGAAATTTAGTTAAAATGTGAAAAATCCCTACTGTGGCCTGTATAAACCTGTGCTCCAGTTTGCAAAAACATGGCGGACGCTGGATGTTGGTCGCACTGTACTCTGTAGTCACTGTAGTTTATCCGCGATTGCCGCGTCACCCAACTCCGCGGATAATCGGGAGTCTATTGTGCATATACAGTAGAACCATGGGCGGGTTTAGGTCTTGATATCTGGGGGTGCGAGCTCACCGGAAGGTATGAGGTATTTGTATACCAAATTCAAACACCAAAACCCAATTTAAATGGTCCGTTTTTAGGCCTAAATTAATAATTAATAAAATTATTATAATAGAAAACATTTTTATTTATCTGTAAAAAAAATTATCATCCCAAAAAATCATCCCTAGCACCCCCGTAAATCCGCCCATGAGTAGAACCTCATTAAAACGGACTAATAGGGGCTGAAGGTAGTCCGTTTTAATGAAAGTCCGGTTTATAACAAATAATTCTTATAGGGTTGTAATGCAGAAGGGTGTACATCAATGAAAGTATAATAGTTAGCTATAAAAAGTGTTTATTATATATCAAATAAACATAGCCTTCAACATAATTGGTTGAATTGAAAAAGATGTGTACGTATACACTGCATTAATTTTAGAACAAGAAGGTCCTGGTTCATGTTGATTGCTTTGGTTGGTTTGAAAAAATAATTTATTTTCTGCTGGGTTTGTTTGCTGCTTATTTCTTCAGTTAATAACTGACGGAGGTGCCGTAAGTGTTCATAATATGCAAACACATTTTCATTTGCCGATTGTTCAACATATTGAATAATAAAATTCAAATGGTCTTTTATTTCGCTCACCTTAATTGTAGGCTGCCAATTTTTTTTAAAACTGTCCGTTATAAGCGACGTCCGTTATAATGAGGTTCTACTGTATATATATATATATATATATATATATATATATATATACTGTGCATAAAATAAATATATATTATGTATATATAATGCAAATTTTCGGAATCAATTTTCACAGGGCGCGAGTCTACTCAAAGCCTAGCTTTAAATAATTTGCATTTGCTTAAATTATCAAAGACTTCATAAAATTAGACAATATATTCAAAGAAGTTTTTATTTTATTTTTCCTTCAGCAAAAGAACGTTTTGTCATGGAATCAAAATGACAGGAAAAGAGATAGCGTCAAAAAAAACAACAGCTAATAGGTTTTTTTTTTTTTCTTTTTTAAAAACGAAACAGATGTGTTTTATACATTAACAACAAAATTATTTTAAGCTCTACCATAAAACACATGTGAAATTTTTATCAAATAAACTCATGGGTTGGAAATAGACCCTGCTTCGCTTTTTATCCATTCACTTGTCTTTCGATTTTATCTTTTTAATGAATAAATGCTAACAAGAAAATTATTTTTAGTATATTTTATAATTATAAAAATTAACTTTCCGTTAATGGAAAATTTTTAATTTCACAGGGAAAAATTTATATGTAATTTAAAATAAACAACAACAACAACAAAAAAAAAACCCCACCTCAAATTAAATAAACTTTTTAGAGGTCGAAGGACCATACATTTCCATACACAATTTCAAAATCAAAGTTATCATTATAACAGTCAAATTATAAATAAGTTTATATATAAACAAATTAGTCAAATTATAAATAAGTTTATATATAAACAAATTAGTCAAATTATAAATAAGTATTATAAGTGTGTGTGTGTGTGTGTGTGTATATATACACACACACATACACAATAAATTCACAAAGAAGATTATTAATAAGTTAAATAATCGTAAAAGAAAAATTCTGAGTAAAATTTAATGCTGTATTGAAATGTATTATGGTATCATCTTTGTTTTACATTTACAAACAGATTCACATTCGAAACTCCGGCAACCTCCGGACCTCAGGAGTGCCGGATTTTTGAAAATGCCGAAATTTTTATGGTTATATATGCTGCATATATTTAACAGAAAATGACTACACATATACTTCCTTAAATAAAGAAAATTAAACATTAAATGGAACGCAAATGAAATTTTAATGTTCACCAACTAAATAAAACAGTTCCACAGGAATTTAGTTCAACTGAATAAAATAGTTCTACAGAATTTGCTCTCCGAAATCCAGGCCGGAAATTAGATTGATAATCCGAAATCCATCTATGGCCGGATTTTTGAATATCAACCTGTATTTGATTCGACTGCGCATTTATTGAATATATTCTTTACAATTACGTAATCCATAATCATCGTGAAATCTGATAATTAAAAATTCTTCCTGTTAACAAGTAACTTTTTTTGTTAGTGAGCATTGTAAGTTTTAAAGCTTATAATGCTATAAATGCCTATACAGCACCACTTTTTTTTTTTAAGTCGGTCCTTTTTAAAACTTAATTTCATTTCTTTTAAGTTACATTTTAAACGCTGCTTATTTACAGAAGTAGATGTTTATTTATAGTTTCTTTCTATTTAATGTTTTGTAAAGGTTTTATTAATCCTAAGTATTTCACTAAAAAGTTGGAAACAAAATCCAGTGATAACAAATCAGTTTCTTTCTGATTAAATTCCAAATACGATATCGTTAAATAGAGGACAATGTACTTTTATTTTTGTTAGCAGTTAAATATTGTCCTTTGTTTGTCTCAATATGTAATTAACAATTCTTTTAAGAGAGAATGAATACAATGAGGCTGCAATTGATTACATTGTATAATATATAAATAAGTTCTCATTAGAATGGAATTATTTTTTAAAGAATTTAACTCTGTTATTTGGATAGGGTCTACACAGCCAAGAAAGATGAGAATTTTCATGTAGTTAATAATAATCTAAATCCCATAAAAAAAGTTATAGGTCACTTTTCCCATTATTTTCCAATTTTTTGAAAAATTTTCTATTTTCAAGCTTACTTTAAAAAAAAAAAAAAAAGTCGAGAAAAACAATGAACACGCACAAATTATGCAACAAGAAAAGGATTCGAACCCTGAGTTGTTACCGTGAAGAGACTGGGACGGATCGTTTCGTCCTTTTTAGGAATCATCAGCCAGCCAAACTCCATCGATAACAGGCTCAGAAGGTGCGAGAGGTCACCATCCCGGTTCTTGCTCCAAAGAGCGGGGCCTCCCCCGAAGAAATCCAAAACAAAAATTAACAAAATTAAAAAAAAAAAAAGTAAATTTCAATTCAGAAATCTAATTTCATTAAATAATAATAATAATAATAATAACGTTACTCCTGCGTATTCATCTCGAAATGTAAACATTTCACATAATATTTCCTCATCAGCGTATTAAATCAATAAATCTTAATTTTATATAATCTGTTGTGATATTCAAAGAAAAGAGGAATTACCCATCATGCACTTAATGAAAACAAATTCATGCTAAGAGCTTGTCAACGAAGTGGCGTCTGATACGACGGTTTCATCATTGTTATGAATCCTTAGTCAGACTAACCATTTTGATGACAAGCTTCAAAGGCATGAAGAATATGTGGAACCTATACTCGCTCCCGACTGTGGGTTACGACACATACAAACAGTGTTGTGATATTCGTTTAACATATTTTGTTTTAATGAACTTATTTACTAAAATCTATTGAATCAAAATTGAAGAAAACCTTGTTTCCATAAATTGTTCACTATAGAGAAATTCAGTAGCTTTTTACTAAATCTTATTTATTAGGATTAAAAAACAAAGAAAGAAAAAAGATTGTTATTTTTAGTGAAACTAGGCCATCCCCCTCTCTCCCCCTGGTAAGTATTCGATAATCCAAGAAGAATCGATTCCAAGCGGTTATGGCAAAAAGTGATATTTTAATCCTTTTTGAATTTTTTTGCTAGCGCGCGAACAAATACAATAAAAGTAGAATTGGATATTGGGGGACCAGCAGTAGTCCAATAGTTAGCGTTCCTGACTGCGAGGACGAAGGTCCTCGGTTCAAATCCCATGCAAGGCGAAAAATAATAAAAAAAGAAAATTTTATAATCTTCTCAGCAAGGGAAACTAATAAATTGCGCCGGACAGAAAATTAAAAGATTTTAATAATATAGATTCCACTATTATAGAGAAGTTGTATCAGATCAGTTGTGTTGTCATTCATTTCCATAATTCAAAGGTATTTTTTTTCTTGCTTCTTTGACCTCAGTGTTTTAATGTAATACTTTAAACTTATTCAATCCCCATTTCAAATACTGTATTTCAATGTTTTCGAAGAAAGATCGATTCTCAGTTGAATCAATGTCTGTCGTTAACATTTCAATTTGTTTTTTTAAAAAATGGAACGAAAGATATCACTCACAGGTTTTAGTGATTCGATACAGTTCATATTTCAAATCAAAACCAAATTGACAGACCAAGAAAAAGGATTTGCGGCAAAAGCGTCTACGTTTTTTTTTTTTATATCCAATTTTATGCGTTCACTTCCATCAAGCAACACCCCAGGAGAAGAAGAGGGGGTGGGTCTATGATCGATATAAATAAGAAATGTCCCCAAGACTTACTGAAAGAAATCAATCTCAAACTTGCATCTTTTTTTTTTTTTGGCTTGTGCGTGCAAGAAAATTGCCTTGTTTCTTCATCCGTCATCTATTTCCCCCCACCCCCTTTACTCCCCTAAAGCCATGAGTTTAATCAACATAAAAGTTCTGAGGTCGGGCTTACGATCAACAATTTCTCATAAAGCGAATGACGAGTGCTAAACATACTCTGATATTGGGCATTTTTGTTTTGGAAATGACATCTGCTCAACAAAGCGTCTGTGTTGGAAATGCACCAGTTGGTAGGAGTGGCGGGAAAGAGATGGCTGCTTCGATACACTATCGATGCGACTATCTGGAAGGTTCCAGAGCTTCGTTTTAGTCTTTCACTGCTGAAATTTGATGAGGAGCGATTGCAATGTTGATTTCCTTCGTCGTAATGTGTGGGCGAGTGGTTTGGAGACGAACGGGATTCCTTGCTTTAGAAACATTTGCGGAAGGACAAACAATTCCCAGGACAGCTTCTGGTCTTTGCAATATGTTCTGCCTTCGCTTTCATTCCTTGCCAAGGTTATCGTCAAATAATAACACTGAACTTCAATCTCATCTTAATCATGCGAAATGGAAACATCCAACCATTCCATTAAGACGGACTTAGTAGCAACTCATTTTTCACTTTTGGGTTTTCTTTGATAGAATTTTAAAAATTCCAATAGGGATTTTAAAATAATAACATCGAAATCCATTTCATTTCTTTAATACCAATGTAATTCTTCCGATCAAAAATAAACAATCAATATACCTTGTAGTACGTCACAACTCATTTATATGTTGTAATATAAATACAAAATATTGAAGCATTAGGAGAATATAGATTATGAAAATTAACAAAGATCGCGGACATCTCAGAAAACAATTCGCGAAAAAACATCGCTTCTGACAATAGAATGAACAAAATAAAAGTAAAAAGACAGATTTAACAAATTAGGTTAATTGATTAAAAATTAATTCATAGTACAAAATGAGAATGTGAACTGACGGGAAAATGCCGTAAATTTTCTATTCTATCCCCAGTTCAACCTGAATTTTATTATAAATTAGTTACCATTGTCTTTCCTTTTCCAAACTCTTAAATATTCAATGCAATTGTAATAATTTAAGAAATTTATTGCTCGACTTCAACGATATCAGTTTCATGAAATGCACAAACTTAAACTGACAACACCATTAACTTTAAAATCCTGTTAAAAATTTAATACCATAAATGATACAACCGTAGGCTTAGGGAGTGAATACTGGCTTAACAAATATATTTGCTGACTGTCTGTAGCAACAGACATTCGTTCACCGATTCATCGTCATTTACAGCCTCTATATATGTATATTATACAAATAATTAGAGATGCCACGAATATTCGGCTACTATTCGGTATTCCGCCAATTCAGCTCCTTTTTTTAATATTCGGTATTCGGCCGAATATTGCATACTATTCGGCCGAATACTAAATACCAAATCATGAAAAAAAAAAAAAAAAACCTACATATTCGGATACTATCACTATTTGTGATAAAATCCCTATTCCTGGCAAATGATGGCCGAATATTAGTAGCCTACTAGAGAAGTCACGAGTAGTGATTTGGCCGAATACCGAATATTCGGCCACGCTCTCGGCCGAAGCGCCGAATATTCGGCGGCCGAATGTTAAGTATTAAAGTAATAATTTATGATTAAAATAAATACATTTATCAGTAATATGTGCGTTTTTTTTGTTTTTTTTCATGATTTGTTATTCTGTCGAATAGTACGCAGTATTCGGCCGAATAACGAATATTAAAAAAAGGAGCCGAATAGGCCGAATACCGAATAGTAGCCGAATATTCGTGGCATCTCTACAAATAATGATCTCTTAGTTCTTTTACAATTAAAAAGGGATTGGGTCAGTCAATAAAGATCTTAGTTACTAGAGATCTCAAGAAAAGTCATGACATTAGCGTAAGAGAATTTCATACTGTTATACTGTTTAATTAAAAAATATTAATTATTCATTTTTTTTAATAATAGTCTAAGGAAAAAAAATACTTCTTGTAAAAGGAATTGAGACTATTAGTCACTGACTCAATGAAACGTTTATGAAACGTTATTTAGAATGTTGTTTTTTTTGTTTTTTTTTTAAATATCTTCAAAATTTTTTAAGAATTTAATCTTCAATCTATGAAAATATTAATCCAATTTTTAAACCAAATATGTTAAGTTACTTGTCAAATATTCAAGCTTAAATTATCAAGTTATAAATATTTAAACGACAAATAAATATTTCATGAATCATAACAACATTTCACCAATTTATATTAAATTACCATTAATTCTTAATGATAATTGAAATAAAATTAATTGGTAACGTAATAAGCTCAATTATTTTTGAATTTGAATACCAGTATTTTTTTTTTTTTGCCAAATAAAGATTATGAATTTAACAATAGCAGTGAAATTCAAGCCAAATTCAATATTCTTTCTAATTCTGGTTTTAAATTTTATGAACTTCCTAAACATTACGATGTAAGATGGCGAAATGTTTAAATTAAATATTGGAGAGCTTCATAATAAGAAATACAAAGAACTTAAATTTCAATAAAAGTAGTGACTTAGAAGTAGATAGTATATTTGTAAATTTAGCTATTGAAATAGTAAGAAAATGCTTCAAAGGAAACAAAAAATCTGTAATTAAGGAATTCAATGAAATGTAAATTATCAATTATTGTAATATTAATAACAAAAATCTGTAATAATTAAGAAATTCAATGGAATGTAAATTATCAATTATTGTAATATTAATGTGAGACTGTAGATGTTATTGCATTATTGTGATTGTTGATAACTATGTATACGCAATGTAAGTTCACCTGAAATCATATTGTTATCAAACAAACTTGAAAAAGAAAGCAAGGAATATGCTTTCGAAAATTCGTTGGCATTAAAAATATAATTTTTTAATGTTTCGAGAGTAGAAGTAGTTTTTATTTTAATTATGATAAGTAGAAGAAGAGATTTAAAGAAGACGTATGGATTAGTAACATATGTAATCTGTGCAAATTAACTTTGAATTAAATCTTAAACGCATTATTCCCAGATTACTACAAAAATAAATAAGTTTTTGGTTTTCCCTCGTCTTTATTTATCGAATCCGAACTATTCTTGGTTCCAAGAATTCCGGATTAGGGATAGTCAACGGTAGTGCTGCATTTAGAAAATCTAACAGCACTAATAAAATAACTGATTATAATTCCTGTTTATCTAGCCAATTTAAAACACCCACGATATTCATAATTTTCTTAAGACTATTTACTTGGTGGAAGAATTGATCGCATTCTTTATTCTACAAAATTCAAACAAAATAAGGGTCTGTAAACAGAGCAAAGAGAAACCAAACAGTTGTTGAGAACAATAACAACAGACAGTTTGAACAACAACAACCAACAACATGAATTGTTAATGTTTTCTTACAACATAATCAAAAACATCTCAGCAATCGTCAACAGAAGACTTAAATTTAGAAAGAATAATAAATGGTAAGGTTTAAGAATCAGTGCAAATACATAATCCTGTAAATAAAGATAGTTAGGAAAACAAAAATGCCCCAAAAAGCTTATACACGTTCAGCAAATATTTTAATAATTATGAAATCATTGTTGAAGCATTTTCTTCAGATCGGCTATAAACCAAATTTTCATGCTTTTGTTCTTTGTTTGCTTTCGATTATAAAATGTTAAATTTTTTTTTTATATAAAAAAACGCAAAATTTTAACGAATTTTAAATGCATCAATTATTTTAAATATATTAATTTTCAAATGTATTTTAAAAAAAAAAAATCAATAAATCCCGATTATTTGCTTAATTTGAAATAAGTAATTTAAGTAACTTTCACTTGTTTAACTCAAAAATTCAGACCCAACTTTTCAATAAATGTTAGATAATGATATTATCAATGTTATCTAAAACTAAATTCTTGCCATCATTATAATACAACAACACAACATCATTATATTATCATATGATAGTAGATAGAATTACAGAAAATGATTCATTTAAGATATTAATAACTTTATTTATAATAAGAAAAAAGACCCCTCTTCAATGACTTAAATTTCTCAAACTTTTCATAGTTTTATGATATTTATCTAAAAAATAGTTAGAAACAAAATCAAGTATATGTGGAATATAGGCATACCACGACTGTGCAGTAAAAGTTGTAAAAATTCAGGCAGAAAAATGCAAAAATTCAACTAGAACCACAAGCAATTATTAAATATATTACTGTAGTAATAACAATACGCTCCTACCTCTATTGTTACGAAATGTACTTTTTTTGTAATTATTTGTAATCTTTCAAAACAATTAGAGAAAAAAAGAAAATTTAGAAATATTTCTGGTTTCTATAATTTCAAATATTTTAGTAAAACTTTAAGTTTGAATGTAAAGAATACAACCAAATTAAGTACAATAATCATATGATATTATAGACATAAGTAAATATAATACATTACTCATTTGGAATATTAAAAAAGTGTATGTGAACGAAATACAACTGGAAGAATAAACATAAGATTAAGAATGTTGCTAAGTGGATAATTTGTTTTTAGTATGTCTTTTCTCTTTCAGAATTACTGAGATTACATCGTTTATCAATTAGAAATTAGAACCAAAAAATCAGTTAATTAACTATTAATCAATTATTGGATGAAGAAAGATGACAGCTAGTGACAAAAATGTGGTGCACTTCACATAGCTATGTATCAGTGATTGTATGAAACGCACCTGGGTTCCTTTCAGTTGAATGTAAGAGTTCTTTTATTCAGCACAAGTAGTTCTATCTTTAAGAAACATTTACAATTTAAATTGCTTCCACTGCACACATTCTTCAAATTTTCTCGTGGGTGTTTCATTTTGCGATCTAGATTCCAGGATTCTTTCAGTGCAGATGCCTCCAGAAAAAAAAAAAAAGAAACAAAGAAACAAAACTCACTGTCTTAAGACAAGAGGGGAAAAAAAAGGACTCGCCTGTTTTTCATTATGTTTTTCTAAAAGTGTAAATCCAAGAAACAGCGAGAGATTCGGACTTTGGAAATCCAATGCTATTTAAAGGCTAACTGTTCAGCATATGGAGAATTTAAGATGCTTAAATAAAACACCAACACGATTCAATTCATTCAATAACAAGTTAATCAGAAAGTAAAATTACAAACAATTAAACATTAATTGATTAATTGTTAATGGGGTTAAAAAAATAATTAAAAACGATCAGCAAACATCGTTATACAGTGAAACAATGGTTAAAGTTAAAAGTTAAAGGCGCGATCAGGCCCAGAGGACCGCGCGATGCCACAACCAGCCTGGGCAAGCCAGTGAGGCCGCTGGAGGATAGGCTCCAGTGATCGTAATCTATGGGACGAAGATGAGGTCGGGGGGTCGGCCCGACGCTCGCCCGCCTTAAACTCCCGGGAAAGAAACCCGGTACCCATTCTACAGAGGCCTGGGTAGGCCCTAGGTCCCTTTTGGAGGAGAAGGAGCGTGGACAGTGAAACAATGGTAATTATATAAATTCCTTTTAACTGACCTTATAATTTTTGTTTTAATAAAATAATCTGAGTGAAACCAAAGCAGAGAAATTATTTGTTTGTTAGTTTTCCGCTCTGCATTGGAATCTTGAGTCTCATTTTAACACAACCGAACTTGTCAGGGTCATTAATTAGGGTAGGGAATAGGTTTCAGGCCATATTTATATTTTTTTTAAATTCCGATTTGATAGTAATTATCGGGTCTAAGTTCGAAAGTAGTTTGAAGGACGAATTATGTAAACGAAGATACTGCGACTTAACAATTAAAAACAGAATCATTGTTGTGGAGATAAGAATTATCCAAATGGTGATACTGTGGATTTTCAACAATCGAAGCCGGAAATATATTCTAATCTTTCGTTGAGATGTAATTGTGGACTGGAAAAGCAGAGAAAAACACAAAAGCCAACACATAAGAAGGAACAGTGAATGAAAAAATAAATGTACAAAACTACTGATTGTAAACTAAAAACCTATTGTTTCATATATTGGAACCAGCTTTTAGATTAAGATAAATGGTGTCTGTATCCATCGCATAGCACTCATTATCTAGGACATACCATTTCAATTTAAATGAATGCATATTCCATTCAAATCAGCATCAGCAATAATAAAAAAGGTGAATGATCAATTTTCAGACTCCTTGGGTTTTCGTCTTCACAAATAGAAAAAAAAAATATATATATAAATTTGCGCGAAATGTAAAGAAATGTTATTTATGAAAAGGATTTACTGTTATATAAAAATAAGTATACAGGTAACCCCCGTTGATTGTGAAGGATACGTTCTCGAGAAGGTCGCAATGAGCGAAATTTCGCAATCAACAGGGGATTTTAAAAAAAAAAAATCATCCTAGAGTATGAAAAAATACTTTATTGATAAAATAAACATTATTAATATGAAAATAAATGTTTTATGTAGCAAAAACGTAATATAACATTGAAAAGAAACTGAAAAAAAAATATTATTTAATCACTTTGTTCCGCGTTGCAAAAAATACAAGGAACACTACCTTGCTGGGCCTGTCTATAGGGCCTACGTTTATTGCGTAAAATTTATCGATATTACGAAAAATCGTAATTATATTAATTAATGTAAGTAACAAATATATACACTTCATGGTAATGATGTTTTATTTAACAATTAATTGTTGACAGTTAAAAAAAAAATGATCGCACTATAACGAATTCGCACTTAGCCGGGGTCGCAATCAACGGGAGTTACCTGTATTGCTCATGACCGAGTTAAATATATGTATATACAGTAGAATCTCATTATAACGGACTAATAGGGGCTAAAGGTTGTCCGTTTTAATGAAAGTCCGGTTTAAACAAATAATTCATTTAGGGGTGTAATGCAGCAGGGTGTACATCAATGAAAGTACAGTAGTTAGCTTTACAAAGTGTTTATTATATATCAAATAAAAAAATAGCCTTCAACATAGTAGGTTGAATTGAAAAAGATGTGTACGTATACACTGCATTAATTTTTAGAACAAGAAGGTCATGGTTCATGTTGATTGCTTACATTCATTGGTTTCAAAAAATAATTTATTTTCTGCTGGGTTTGTTTGCTGCTTATTTCTTCAGTTAATAACTGACGGAAATGCCGTAAATTTTCATAATATGCAAAAATATTTTCATTTGCCGATTGTTCAGCATATTGAATGACAAAATTTAAATGGTCTTTCACTTCGCTCACCTTAATTGTAGGCTGACATTTTTTTTTAAAACAGTCCGTTATAAGCGATGTCCGTTATAATGGGGTCCGTTATAATGAGGTTCTACTGTACACACACACACTGTAGATAGTCTGCATTAAGCAATAAATAAACAGAAAACCCTTAAATTTCGAGGCCAACCACCAGTACGAGGCAATATGAGCAGTGATCGACTGTCTCTAATTCCCATTTGTCAGTGTGGTATCTAAAGGGAATCGTAAGACCTTGGAAACGAAAATTGGCAAACTCCTTCGGGGACGCTTCAATTCGTGGACAGAATTCTTCTGCATGATCGAAACAGATTCGAAAATTTTAGTAGTAAAGTTTATATATCTATAACAAAAATCTTAAAATGAAAATATTTTATGTTTATAGTAATGTTAAAGAATGTGCTTCGTAATTTACAATCACGAGTAATTTTATTTTCAGTTATTCTCCCATAATCCTATCTTCACTAAATAACTTCCTGTTTTGTTTTTACTTTTCCATAGTGATTAATAATATCAATTCAGTGTTTTTCTTTAACCATCATAAAGTATTACAAATGTATGTTAAGAAACAAGATCCATCATTTCATAAAGATATACTATCTTTGGGTCTAAGATATCATTCTCGTGATGATTAGATATTTGTCTTTACTTAAAATAAGGCAAATTCTTTCCTCTAAATAAGGTATGGATAGTGATTAGTAAACCAATCACAGTGCTTCGCTACGGCTTCTGAGTCATCTTTACTTTAGAATAGACTGCGCCGGGGTGGTCTAGAAAGTGCTCGCGCGAGTCTGTTTGCGACCCCATGCTATCTTACCCTGTCCTATTTATATGGAATAATCGTCATTCTTAACTCAAACCTTGTTAATACACTGAATTCCTAATAATGATTAAAAAAAACAACTTAAGTTGAGAAACTGAAAAGATTTAAAATGGAAAGAAAAAAAAATGAAAAAAAAAAAAAAAATGCCCATGAAGGGATCGAACCCACGACCCGCGTTATTAGCACGACGCTCTAACCAACTGAGCTAACAGGCTACCTACAACATTCAACATTCAGGCCACCTACAACTGAGCTAACAGAAGCCGTTGCGAAGCATTATGTGTCTACAGACAGACAAACCGGCGATATAAGGAGTCTTTCAGAAGCCTACAAGTTCTATTTTTCTTTTCTTGCAAAGATATACCGACTATCGTGTTCTGTTTCTTCACAAACAATATCCTATCTCTCAGTTTCTTCAGTGGCTTAATGTACGTACTTCTCATTAAATCCTTTATCTTACTTTCTTCTTTCCTATTACATCGTAGGCCGTCACTGTTATAATCTTTGTTTCAATTTTCTTCGAGAAATAGCTACGAGAAACAGTTTTGAAATTCTATTTGATAATTTGCTTAATTTTACTTCACACTTTTTCTACATGAATGATTATTATATCAGAGTTTCTACCAACACTATTTTAAACTTTGTAACCAAGCTCTGTCTCTTTCTATGCTCTTGTTTATGCAACATAATTCTGAAATCTATTCTGAAATTAGCAAACAACAGTGATTTTGGTTAAATATTCTTCCATCAGAAGGCATCTTCTATATTTCCAAGTGGATCGACTTATGAAAAACAAAGATGATTCAATTCTCGTATCAAAATATAATATCTGTTTTATTTAAATATAATTAAAGTAAAACATGAATCTTTTAAATATTTAGAATTGTGCCTTAATTATTTTTACCTGTTATGAAAAATCAATTTCTTTTCTTGGAGATAAAAACACAAAACCTAAATCAACAACTAACTTCTATACATAAATAGATTCAATGATTGGATTTCAGTACGGAAGATTAATAGGTCAATTAGGCCTAAAGCTGATTTTGAATTGACTTTTTTTTTTTAAAAGGAAATATGTTTACATTTAATTATGTTAAATTCATTAATCGAATCAAATTAATTCGCCTATGTGTATTCCAGTGAATTTATTTTTAAAAAATAAAGTAAATAAATCTTTTGTTGACAAATGCCTAGGGCTGATTCAGTGTTTATAAACAGTCTTTGTTAAATCGATTAGTTCTTTAACAATGCATTTTCTTTATTTTACTAATTAATAAATGGCATTTCTCAAAGTTAAAAACTTTCAATAAAATTAAAATTTCAAGCAAACATTGGCGGAATGATGAGAATTACGACTTTAAAATATAATGAAAAATCGATAACAATTACTTTTACATTTAGCTACTGACTCGGAAAATATAAATATATTATTTGAAGTATATTTGAAATATATTATTTATTATTATTTGAAGTTGTATTAAAACATTTTAATGTTTAAAAATTAAAGAAAAAAATAAGGGAATTTTGGCTAAGGGTTACCTTACGTCTTAAATTAGGAGAATAAATTATTGCAGATCTAAGATAACTGCAATTAACTTTCGAATGGTTATTTTCACTCATTTGAAACTTCAATTCAACTATGTTCTGATGAAAATAAGACTTAATATAAAGGTTTGTCCCGCAATGCTCTAAAAAACAGGACCGAGGATTTTTTTCTAGGGTTAAATTGGACGGGAGTCTGCTTTGCCACCCAACGTCATCTTTGTCTTATTGACCTATTGATACGATACGTCACAAATTAATCTGATACAAACCAAGGAATATACGTATCCTTTATGCTTTTGTAGTGTTTCTAGTTTTTCTACCCTATAAAATGAGAAATGAATTATCTCGCTCTTTGAGTCAAGGACGAGATATTAGAAAGTGTTTTAACTAGAAAATATACTCCTGTATTGCTAGAAAAAAAGTAAAAATGAATTAAAAATGTTCTTCGTAGATTAATATTTCACAAGTGATTTGTACAGTGTGTATTGTTTGTAATAATGCGTGATCACAGGTACGAAAAGTGCAATCACCAGCACTTGACTGGTAAGTGTTGTAATGATGGCTATGTTTGTTTTTTTCTTATGTTTCTTTCATCAGTGAGGTTTTCTTTAGTGCAAGACAAAAAAATAAGAAACAATCAAAGAGAAGATTGAATTATAATCTTCGAAATACAGTGAATGGATTGCTTGTGCATTGCAATATAACTAGTGGAAAGCTGAAAAAGAAAGGCAATCGATGGTGCAACGATCGAATAGGCTTAATTGTGAACACAATCCATTTTTATCATTATATAAATAAATAAGATATAGGCTAAAGTCCACAAACGCTACTCACCAATCGGAGGTTTCGTAAGGATGTATTGCCGACGGGCGTTTTACCGCTAGTTGAAGGTTCCTGCCGCGAGTCGCGATCGGCTTCATACTATTATCTCAAGATCTCAGTTAGCCAGATGAGGGTTAGTTTTTCTAAATTAAAGATCATTGGAAATCATTTTTAAATAAGTTTGCCTGCTATATACAGGAAGTTCAAATATCCATCATCAACATAAGGCTTCTTAAAAGTAGTCCGAAGACAGCCATGTTCTCACAACTCGGAAAAATAGGTCAAAATCAAGGGTACCGTAACATGCACTTTTCCGTTCGATAATCGTGTTATGGTTATTTCATCTTTATTACTCCTGCAGATAGATATTTAATTTACTAACAGTAAAACGCTTTATAACATGGATTTTAATTTTATTTTTTTATTGTGAAATGTAGATTAGTCACCTCATTCGCAAATTTGTGACGTGCTCTATAAACGAAAAGTAGAAATTTTGCTTTATTCCATTGTAAAGTTCAGTTCTCATCAAAACAGTAAAAAAACAAGACCCATTTCGAGATATAAAGGTTTTTTTAAACTTATTAGATTAATTAAACCCAATTACATCTTTAATTACATTTACATGCAAGATATTATTACCATTAAGCAAAATCCCCGATAAGATGGATATGAGAAGAATTGTTTAAATTCAGCATAAGATAAAACTTTATACAACATAAAATCAGTAAAGATAAGCAAAAGTAATTAAAAGTCCGTAATTTTAGCATCTTATAAAAGCCAGGAAAGGTGGAACCTTTATTTGTTTCTTTCAGTGCGCGATTTTTAATGAGACTAAATTGCGCCGGGAAAAAGGTTTGAAATTCAGAACAAGTCGTTGAAAGGAAGAGAAAAACATAAGGAAGGAAGGAAACGTCCAAAGCTACATCAGAGATTAAAGCCCAGATTCGAGATTATCAGCCGCATTGCAAGACACCCCCCCCCCCGCCTTCATTAATCGAATATACCCAAACGACCCCAAACGTTTGAAATGATCTTTACGTATTTAGATAACAAAGCTTTCTGACAAAAATCAGAAAAAAAAATTAAAAAAAAAATAAAATCGTTATTTCAAGATCATTTTTTACCTAATTTATAAAGGTTATTTTGAAATTTTTTTGTTATAATATAATTCCCTATCTTCTCGGGAGTTTGAGAAGATTGAGCTATTTATTATTTATTTTTTGTTTTTTTACAAATCCCTCAATTTTTCTTTTTTATTAAATATCCCTGTCATTCAATATTGCTTTTAAAATTAAAAAAAAGTTAATTACGGTAGATACCTCTTAACCGGAAATCGCTTAGCCGGATCTTCGCTTTAACCGGCCGAATTTTTTTTTTTATCTTTAAAATTTAAAAAAGTAGCTAAAAAAAAAACCAACCAAACAAAAAAACAACAACACGTGTTTCGTTATTTAGTATCGGTATCGCACGTATTTCAGATACAATTTCGGATATAATGTATCCAATACACAGGGTCCGACAGAAAAATGTATACACACTTTAAAGAACAAAAACTATTTATTATGTATTACATGTAAATACTGATCACAGGCGTAGTACTGTCTTCAGTTAAGCACATGCTTGCTTTAGATGTTCAAAATGTTCGCCGTTGGTGTCAGACACAACGACGAACGGTCGCCAGTCAATGTTTCAATGGAGATCGCGGCACATGCCGCTGTAATTTCCCGGCGAAGATCCTCCACCGTGCGCAGCTTCTATCGATAGACCTGATCTTTCACAGTTCCCCACAAGTAAAAGTCCATAGGGGTTAGATCTGGAGACCGTGGGGGAACTCAATGGGTCCTCTTCTTCCAATCCAAGTTCCTGTAGCTTATCATCCAGGAAAGCTCGTACAGCTAGGTGGTAGTCTGGTGGTGCCCCGTCCTGCTGGTAGAGGACCTCATCAGCTTCGTAAAGTGCCCGTACACCTGGAAAAATTGATGTGCGTAACATTTCCAGGTACACTTCTCCAGTGACATTACCATAAGAAAAAGGGTCCTACTAAGCCCCTAGGTGATAGTCCACTCCAAACATGAACCCCTGGTAGATTAACCGCCTTATCCACAAGAACGGTGCCCAGTAGACGCAGTTATGCCGATTCCCTGTTCCATTAACTGGAACTGACGCGATCTCCATTGAAACGTTGTCCGCCGTAGCTGGGGCGACCGTTCGTAGTTGCGTAATGTGTCTGGACGCCAACGGCGAACATTTTGAACATCTAAAGTAAGCATGTGCTTAACTGAAGACAGTACTACACTTCTGATCAGAATTTACATGTAATACAAACACATAATAAATAGTTTTTGTTCTTTAAAGTGTGAATACATTTTTCTGGCGGACCCTGTAGTTGCAAGGGGTGGAAAGAAAGGTGATTTTGGATGAGCGACGATATCATTTAAATCAGGGGTCGGCAACCCGCGGCCCATGAAGCGTTTTGGTGCGGCCCGCGGGGCGTGTTGGAATTTATTTTTTTTTTTTTTGGTTGTCAAAGTAAGATTTTCCTTTTTTTTTTTTGGTTGTCAAAGTAAGATTTTCCTTTTTTTTTTTGGTTGTCAAAGTAAGATTTTCCTTTTTTTTTTTGGTTGTCAAAGTAAGATTTTCCTTTTTTTTTGGTTGTCAAAGTAAGATTTTCCTTTTTTTCTTTTTTTTTTTTGGTTGTTAAAATTTTTGGCCCAAGTGCGGCCCGCAGTAATCCCCACATAACATATTTGGCCCTTTTACAACAAAAGGTTGCCGACCATTGATTTAAATCATTGTTTGAACTTCTAGGCTTCAACAAAAAAAAGGTTACTCATTTTTTTAATGGTATGCAACTTATAATACTTCAATACATTGAATAAAACGACTGAATATTTTAATTGTGTATTTTTATTTATAAGACAAATACATCGGAACTTTAATTTATTTCACTTCTCCGGTTTAACTGGATTTTCGCTTTAGCTGCTTATCCTCGGCCCCATTCAAGCCGGTTAACAGGGCGTCTACTGTATTAACTATTTGTTCTGGAACTCTTCTATTTTCTTGATTATCACTCACGCTAATTAATGAAGATTTATAAGTAGTTTTCAAAAAAGAAGGGTTTGCCGTATATGGTATGTAGCGAGCGATTTTGTCTGGAACAAACGTCATCAGTCCTGACGTCATCAACTTGAACTCCGAGCAGTCAGTCCAAGATGGCGTCGTTTTGTGATCGTGTAAGCGTGACCAAGAAAGGATAAACTTTGCATAGCCAAGCAAGGGGAGTAGTGTGAAACGTTTGTAATTCTTTCAATTTTAATTATTTTGTATTCGTAACTGTAGAAAATACAAAAACCAGAATATTTTCGTAATGTTTATAAGATTCAGTTACGGATTTTAGCAATAGATGGCTCTGTTACGTCCTGGAAACTACAATGACTAGAGACAACAGTGTGGCCAACGGTGGTCTTCTTTTCTATTGGCTAACACTTCCGCCGCCATGTTTTTGCCAACTGGAGCACAAGTTTATATAGGCCACAGCAGGGATTTTTCACATTTTAACTAAATTTTTTGATTCACATTTGTTCTACTGCCTTTGATTGAATTTAATGTTAATTTCAGAAACTCAGAAACATTTTTCTTTCAATTTTGCACCCTAAAAAAACACTAAAATATACATATAAAAAAAATAAAACAAACCTTACATTTTCTGAGCAAAGCCTCTAATTTTTTTGCAAAATTAAATAAAAAATTCAATAGAAAGCAAGTTTAACGTCCGTAATCATTTATAAATGGAGAGAAATCGCCAACCGGATAAAAAATATGAGACGTAAAATAAAAATCAATTTAAGAAAAAATAAAACAAACCCTATATTTTGTGAGCAAAGCCTAATTTTTTTTTTTTGCAAAAATTAAATAAAAAATGTGAGACATAAAATAAAAATCAATTTAAGAAAAAATAAAACAAACCTTATATTTTGTGAGCAAAGTCTCTTATTTATTTTTATTTTTTTTTTGTGTCATTCATATTTCTGTTATTGACACCAGTACAAAATACTATCAGTTATTTGTTATATAAAACAATAAAATGAAGTAAATATCTTTTGATATTGTTGAATTTTAATAGGGGAAATGGTGGAAATAAATAAAGGCTTTCTATTGCTTATTATCATTATTTATTATAACAGATTTTTATAATTATTTTTATAATTATAATTATTTTTATAATTTATTTTTATAATTATGATTATTTTTATAATTTATTTTTATAATTATAATTATTTTTATAATTTTTAATATAACAGATAAGTAAATTTTTAGTTGTATATAAATCTATCGTTTAAATTAAAAATGTACTTATCTGTTACAAGTATTATACTTAATAAGTATTTAATTATTTATACTTATTTAATAATAAATATAACTTCATGATAATAATCCTCCAAAAATTCTTTTAAATATATTTGTTTGTTTATTGTTGTGTATAGAGTTGTATATAAATCTATTGTTTGTTCATTGTTGTATTGTATTGTTAGATATTACAGTTTTATGTTAACTTAAATTATTAGGAATATAATTAGGTTACTTTGCAGTAAATGATTAATTTTTTTTTCTGAAATCCGTTTTATTTCCCTTTATTAATTTATTTATTTATTTATTTATAAAATATAAAAATAATTATAATTATAAAAATAATTATAAAAATCTGTTATAATAAATAATGATAATAAGCAATAGAAAGCCTTTATTTATTTCCACCATTTCCCCTATTAAAATTCAACAATATCAAAGAGATATTTACTTATTTTATTGTCTTATATAACAAATAACTGATAGTATTTTGTACGAGTATCAATAAAAAAAAATATAAATGACACAAAAAATAAATAAATAAATAAATAAATAAATAAGAGGTTTTGCTCACAAAATATAAGGTTTGTTTTATTTTTTCTTAAATTGATTGTTATTTTATGTCTCATATTTTTTATTTAATTTTTGCAAAAAAAAAAAAAAAAAAAAAAAAAAAAATTAGAGGCTTTGCTCACAAAATATAAGGTTTGTTTTATTTTTTATATACAGTGAAACCTCCACTAACGGACACTCCCGAAAAGCGGATACCCCCCAATAGCGGACAATTTTGCAATCCCAGTCCCTTAATATAGACGTTTCCATGTATTGACCTCCGATTAGCGGACACTCCCAATAACGGACAACATTCTACAGAAAATGAACGACCTTATGTTGTTTTTCAAAAGCAATAGAATCAAGCTACAGTAATACGTAGCGTCCAGAGGAAATTTTGAAATTACGGATCACGAACTCCAACAAAAACTCCAAACACATCAAAGTTCGGAAACGGAGACAAGTGCGATCGACTCTATTGTCTTCGATTGGTTTTGTGCTGCACGAGCAAAAAACATTCCCATTAGTGGGCCATTATTGCAAGAAAAGGCGTTGGAAGCAAAGGGGACTCTGAAGGCCTTGAAAAGTTAAACGATTTAAATATTCATATTGAGAAACATGTTTTAAATGAAATGTCAAACTCTGTTAACTGATTACTTTAGTTAATAAAATTAATTTTCTAATCCGTTTGTCTTACTTAAAATAATGACAAAATTAATAAAATAATGACAAAATTAATTACAGTAAGTAAGACTAATGGATTAGCATTCATTTAAAAAGGAAAATAGTAAACAGTTTGCAATTGTTCATATTTTCTCATATGGCAATGTTAATTGTAGAAATTTAAGATTGTACGTAATTTGTCATTAAATGACATGCTATAAGCTAAAAAAGGAAAAAAAGATAGTCCTCCCCAATAGCGGACACCTCCCAATAACGGACGAAACTTGACTGTCCGTGACTGTCCGCTATTCGGAGGTTTCACTGTATATATATATTTTAGTGTTTTCAGGGTGCAAAATTGAAAGAAAAATGTTTCTGTGTTTCTCAAATTAACATTAAATTCAATCAAAGGCAGTAGAAGAACTGTAAATCAAAAAATTTAGTTAAAATGTGAAAAATCCCTACTATGGCCTATGTAAACTTGTGCTCCAGTTGGCAAAAACATGGCGGACGCTGGTGGTTGGCCGCACTGTACTCTGTAGTCACTGTACTGGAAACATCAATCTACAAGGAAATTGCGTCATCAAAAGCTCTTCTTTCATTAACTGAACTGTAGTTTTATTTTAATTTCTCTTTAATTTTAAATTAATAAAGAGAAAATGGCTTTCAATAATCTGGTTTGAAAATAATGAAAAGGTTTCATTTTCAAATTAAAACACGATTGATAAATTGATACAAAGATGAAGGATTGGAATAATACTAAGAAAAATCTTAATTCAAAATCTAAATGCATTTCACCGCTTACAAAAAATGTGAATTGTTAGTAAAAATTCGATCTAGAACTCTATTTGTTCATTTTGTAAAACCCTTTATACCATTGAAATTAAAAATTTAAAAGAAACTTCAATAGTTGCAAGGTAATAAATTAATATATTTCCGCACTCAGATTCTTCAAAACAAGATTTATAAATAATAGTGCGTTTTTATTTTTTTCTATCCCCGCCCCAATTTCTTTGCCACCAAATTCATTTTAAAAACATATCCACATCTACTGGAGTTCTTATGCATACAGAAATAAAAATAGTTGCTAAAGTTTATACTCTACTCAAAAATTTATACTATTAAAACACGAGTATGTTCACTTTGTTAAGTATAATGATTTATTTACGTATTACATATCTGAAGGATAAGAAAATAGGAATTTTAAAAAGTCAAGTTATATATTCGTAAATAAAAAAAATAAAAAAATCAAGAATAAGAATTTCAAGTGGAATTGACTTGAGAATGAATGCTCCGTTTATGCATTTGAAACTATAGTCGTGTATTCTTTACTATAGTCGTGTATTCTTTTTGTATTAAAATAATTGTCATAAATTTACCCAGGTGCATCGGCTTAATTCTTGAAATTTTCGTTATGGACAGTGCACGTAAATTTACAACTGCTTTATATACTCGTAGTAAATAGAAAATTAAAAAGAAAAAATTATATTCAATGAAATTATATGGTGGGTGTGCCGAGAGGAAAAAAAAAGGAATGGAAAGAGCATTTGAATTGATTAAAAGAACTCTTTACCCCTTACGATGACTTTTATATAATTTACGATTCATTTTTATATGCTTGTGGAAGAGGAAAAAAGTGTTGTTCAGATCCCACGTCTTTGATTAAAATAGAAGCGAACAGAACTTATTTAATTCATCACTAAAATGGAAACTCAATTTCATCTCGAGTGTTTTTATTTGAGAGATATTTCTCCTTTGTTGCCGGAAATACTAGTTTTGAATTTCATACTAAATAATCTAAGTTCCACCAATCATTCTACATTCCACTTCGTCGACATTAACGATAGCATCTCTTTCAAACTGGAAATACAAGAACCTCCCTTTCATTTCATCTGTTCTTTATCAAAACGAATCGCTCCAATATTATTATCAAACTTTCAGAATTTTGTTTAAAATAACAAACTTGCTGTTATTACATAGCTGGTAAAGTTATTAAAAAAAAGTTCCGTTTAATTTTATAATTATCAAAGATGCATTTTAATAATAATAATAATTCATCAACAGCTAGCACACAAACACTCACTTATTAAGAACACGGTCCCATACTACAAGTACATACCACAAAGCGTATTCGAGTCACACTCACATAAGCTGTACTGGGATCGCCCCATTCACACGGACAAAACCATACATCACAACAGACCTGACATCACACTTGTTGATAAGGTCAACAAACAGACCTATCTCATTGACATTGCTTTGCCTATCAGCAAGAACATGAAGAAAACATCAGTAAATACACCGATCTAGCATACGAGCTCCAGAAGCAGTGGAGACAGGACCGAGTACTTGTTGTACCCATCGTCCTGCCCGCCACTGGTCTGGTGCCTCACACATTGTACCACAGCCTCGGCATACTAGGACTTCCCAAAAACACTTATGCACAACTCCAGAAGGCTGTGGTACTCAACACAACACGCATAGAAAGAAATTTATGGACAGAACCACACATCCCTAATCATTATTCTATTTTTATTTTTTTTTTACACTCGGCAATATGTGCTTTGGCTCTTGACCCGCCATATTGTCTTCGCTGGGGAAAACCATGGTTTGAAACTTTTACGAGTACATAATAATCAATAGTTATTACTTTAATACAGAATATTATTTTTGAGATCCATCTAAGCTAAATGAAATTAGGCAACAAGATATCATCGTATAATAATAGTCTACACGTATCTGTAGTTCAGGGAATAGAATTACAAAATGGCGGCTTATTGAAACCATTAGGGGAAGTCGGAGCAGGATATGAGCAGGTTGAAGTGTTGTTGAGCATATCGGCAAAAGAATAACTTTTTCCTTGTCCAACAAATGGTATTATTTCTTCGTAGCTTCAGCCACGATCCTACCAAACATGTCACTCTGGTGACATTCCTCGCCATTCTAACTTTAAAAAGGGGAATTCACTTTAAAAAGGGAAGTCTGTAGTCTGATAGTTGTTCAAGTGTATTTTGATGGGCTAAAATTACAAGTGAGGTTTGGGCTCTAACGAATGGACACAATTGTCATTTGAAAGCTTAAGTATTTGGTCTTCCATTTCCAAAATATTTTCATTTTAGTGAAGCATCACGGCCCCGACAGCAGCTCATTTAGAACATGGCGCCTGGGAAAATATAAGCAAGGTCATTCGAGGGAATAAAAGCAACTATATCGTGAAGTAAAAAAAAAATTATCAACTGTTAGTGATATTTTGATATTACTGACCTGCAGACTGCGCCATTGAAATTGGGGGATGGGGGGGGGGGGTTCAAAAATTAAAAAGTGTAAAAGTCTACGCCGAGAAATTATCAGCCCCCGAAGTCTGCAATAGCAATGGTCTAAAACAGCATTTTTTTTTTTTTTTTTGATAATTTAAATAACGCTTAAAATAGTTGAGCATAGTTCAAATAGTTCAAAAAAATTGAATGCAAAATGTACATAATCATTGGTAATTAGAAAAAAAAACCTTAAAAATATTAATATGCCATATTTCCATCTTTAAAGATGATATTAATCCAGACTCGGGATAATATGAGCTACTTACAGCTATTTTATTAATTGTACATAAGTAATGTATATTTTAGTACGAAATAACACAGAAGTTACGGGAGACATCGAAGGATGAAATGGCATTGAATATAGCAAGAAAGGATGACACCCCTTTTTTTATGGAAAACCTTAACGATGCTCAGCTTCACCCTATCGTAAAATTAAAATTACGTTTCAAAATTCTCAATAAATGAACAATTTCAATTATTTTTCGCAAATTAAAGCAATGATATAACCAAATCTTCAGTTTAGATTACGGCAATTTTTAACAATTTTTATGTTTGATGAAAGTGATCGCTTCACATAAAATTAATATTTATGCAAAAATAAAATGTAATGTTTATCATTTAAAAGCTAATAAGATGTAGTAATGATTTAAGGTCAGTAATAACTGCTTAACACGAAAAGAGAAAAGGGTATCTGAAAGATTACGGGATTTTAACATGAAAATGTTCTCTAATCCAATAGTTAGAATCTAATTATATGATTGTAATATTAAAATAATTAATTCCATTTAAAGAACACTGTATTTTACTGGCAAGGCTTTCAGACACGAGAGGCAGTCACTGAAACTGCGTCTAAGCCTCATTTTACAATATATTATTATATAACGTAATTTAATAGGAAGTCTTTAAAAAAAATAAGGGCAAGGTATCTTTTTTTTTTTTCCCTACATTTATTTTATAAATTGCCCAATTTATTTAAAATGTAGTTAAAACATGACTAGATTGAAAGTGAATTCTAAGCGAAGTTCAAGTTTTACAAAATTTCATGACCCTAATACTACATTAAAAAATAAGTAATCATAGGATGAAACGTTAGAATAAACATCAAAAGTTCAGAGTAACAAATGCTTCTGGTGGAAATAACCAAGTAAACTTCATCTACTTTCACTTGAACTTTCTTCTTTCTAATGTTAAATAATAAATGCTGAAGTTCATCAACAGGTTGTTCCTGTCGGCACCATATGTTTGCTAGAACATTCTGAAGATTTGCCAAAACTTGCCTTTTAAGTTTGTGAGTTCCGCAAACTAAAATATTAGATCAGGTAAGTTCTACTTCCATAGACAGACATGGATTGAAAGTTAAATTGACTTACTTTTAGCATGAATTACTTTCGATATTAAAATAGATATAAATAAATATTAAACGTCTTTCTTCATTTTTAGCATTTCATATTATGTTTATCAGTTCTGCTTTAAAATTTCAAGTAGAAACATGGGAATTCAAGCAAATGGAGAGGTTTTTTTTTTTTTTTTAATCGGTGTTTTTTGGTCTATAATTATATAAAAAATAATCTCTTAACTGAATTATTATCTAACTCTTTATAAATTTCATTTTTCTAAACATTATTAGCAACATAGAAAAGATATACAATTACTGACAGGCTTTAAATGTAAAGAGATTAAATTAATCAATATTTGGTCATAGAATAATTACGAATTTTGGCTCAATTTCTGCTTTTACTAATATATCACTCTCCGGAGAATTATACTGTTGTTTTTTATGATAAGTGTAATCAGAACTTCTTAAAATAATAATATAATAAAAATAACTAAACCACTTAACTCATAGTTCCATAGGAGTACAACCGATCCTTCACTGACTGCCATCTTGACTTCCTGCACAAATCATCATTGGCTTCCGCGGGTAATTTAATGATGAAACTCGTGCTCTTAGAGATCTCGTTCATTACTTCTGGAATAATGTGTTATCCTTGGGAAACTTCAAGCAGATAAAAACTTGCATTGGCAGTTACTTCTGTAGACGCGGCTTCTCATTTTCCCGCCACATGACGTCATATCCACATATGTCGCATTTGATTGGTTCATTTTTTAATTTCCCTTAAGAAAAGATAATAGGTCTTTTTCGACTAATTGTACACTAGCTAATGTTCACATGACTCTTAAAACTCGTATTAGCGTTGTTTTCGTGACTATCAACCACTTTATTATAGCTTAAAAGAACAACAAAAATGACCAATCGTAGACCCCACACTCACGCAATATCTAACGCACGAAGATCAAGTCGTGGAAGCTTGAGTGAAATCCAATCTTCTACAGATAAGTATTTCTATTTCTTTTGACTGAAAGTAAGTAAAGAAATGAAATTATTGCTTCAATAGTGTTTAATTTTATGGATATAAGTTTTTATTTAACTATTTAGTATTTTATTGAATGAATTTAAATTTTTACTAAAACAAACCAATCATTATATTAATACAACTTTCAATTCCTTCATTCGACAATTTCTTTCAAAAATACATAAATAGAAATAAAGGAAAATATCAATTCGAAATCTAGAAAAAAAAAAAAAAAAAGTTAGAAATATTTTTGAAGTACTATTATTCTTTTCAAATAAATAATAAATATTAATAAAACTTAAGTAAATACTTAAATTTCTAAGCATTAAGTATTTTAAATAAATAAAAATACTGTTTTCAATATCTTTGTTAAATTAAATATCGTCATCATTTAATACGAGAGCTTACGATTTGGGACGAAAGCGCTATGATGTTCTACGACATTACAGCTGGACTCTGAAGACGAACGTATGCAGGGGTTACAGGCAGCCTTTGGAGATGAAGCACCATCTCATCCTTACGAAGACTGTTATTGGCAGGTACCGTATTCTCCGGTTTAGCCAAATGATTTCCATATTTACTTGAAATGACACTTATTCTTTTAAATAGGGAACAATTAAGCAAATGAAAAACTATATCAATGCGTTTTTGGAAATGACAATAATTTTAGGGTAAATATTTCATGTCGAGTTATTTGGACTCACATATACCTAATTAACAAAGAAGTTCAAAATCAAATTAGTCAATTAATGCAAATACTCGAATATTGGACGCAGCGTAGAAAGCTTTCACAAGTTGGTAGCGAAGTGGGTAAGGTGCTTTACTGCGGGCTGGAGGAGTCGGGTTCAATTCCTGGAGGAGGTCGGGATTTTTCGTTGACACTGACTTCTACTTAACACTGATTCTAGGGTCCATCCAGCGCTCTGTAGAATGGGGAATGAGTTTATTTCCCGGCTAATAAAGGCAGGCTAACATCAAGCTGACCATTCGACCTCAATTTAATTCCGTTGCTCAGAAAACGCCGGGAACCTTATCTTTGGCGAATAAAGAGCCTACATAGGCCTACAGTGAGAAATTATTGTTTTTTACTTTACAGAATTCTACAACAATTGTAAATTGACAAAAACTTTGTTAAATGAATTAATTGGTTATTAATACAATGAAGTTTTTAAGATGCTGATTCTATGACACATTTAATATGAAAACTATTTAATATGTGCCGATATAGTTGGCTTTTTCGATTAATTTAAATGTTATTATTATAGTCTGTATTTATCTTACAAATCAATTGTTATTAATATTACTTTCTTGACGAGAATTTTTCAGGAGTTCAATCTATTTCAATAAATGCTTATCCATGAAGTAATTTCTTTAATCATTTTCTGTTATTGAAACACAAATGTAAACATCTTTTAATCTCAAATTGATAATATGAAGAAAGTAAATGCAAGCTGATTATTGATTAATTAAAAAATATACTTGCGTCTTTAGGCTAACTTGTTTTTTCTTTTGTTTTCAAGATAAATGTTGTGGATCCGAGTAGTACTTTCGGAAGAGATACCTTACATCTTTAATAATAAAGTAAATCTTCAGTTGTTAGGTCATTAAATTTATTCTTTCAAAAAACATTTTATCTTTCAAACGATCTATGTTGAATCAAATAAAAAAGTTGGTAATATTGGTACTTGTAGAAATAAAGTTTAAGTGCATATCATTTACTAAAAAAACAAAAACAATCAAAAATGCACAATTCTAAAGGATTAGTATCCTGAGCTATCACGGACGGGAAACTGGAATGGCTATTTTTGCCTTATTTACAGATAATCCAAATATTTTCATGCCGCTCCATATCCCAAATTTTGTTGAATGTTTCTTTATTCCACCGAGTAAAGGTGGTTATAAAATCTGTGAAAATGGTTCAGTGTGACACAAAATAACCGAGTTTTCATTACAAAAAAAAAAAAAAAAGAAAGAAATTGAAAGAGATACGTAATGTTATTTACATTTGAGGAGAATGAATCTCAGTTTATTTATTCTCATTTATTGATATTAACTAAAGCAATGATAGGCTCTGCTATGAAGAAAGACAAAAGACCCCTAAACCAAATCTTCGCCCTATTTGATATCAGTTAAAAAGAAAGAGATGCAATACAACCTAAAGCTAATGTATTGTCAGGAGGAATTTTAAGACTTATTAAATATTCTTCACCATTACCTCAGATTTTTACTGAAATCGAAATTAGCAGGATTTTGGAACCGAAGATTACCTTAAAGATCTTAGGCACTTCAAGTAAATGGGAAGTTTTCACTTGTTCCATCAATTCATTTTACTTTATTCAATTATTCATTTAAAATTTCACTAAATTTCTTCTAAAGGTTATCTCGTTTTAAATTTGCAGACGGCTTACAAAATGACGCAATGTATCCTTCCGCCAGAAGGAACACAAGATGTCAGTATCAATATTTCGCTTTTAAAACGGAATTCAAGATTGTTGTGTTAAAATCTAGATATTTAAAAAAAATTAGGACGAAATTTATATATTTTTTTCCCCTAAAATTGTTTTAAGAATAAAAATTCATAAAAATGAAGCTTTTATTTAAAATAACAAATTTTAAACAGAAACTTAAAAATAAAATTACGGTTTTGTCATTAAGGCAGATTATTCTTTTTTTTTTTTTTTTTTATTAGTTCCTAATATTTCTGTTGTGTCGTTCATTATTTGTACAGATACGTAACACACACACACACATATTATAAATATATATTGGCAGAGAAATATTTATATAAAAAACTTTTGAATATATTACTTTAGAGAAATCACATTACAATTATTTACAAAGACATATTATACACACACACACACACACAATATCTATTTATAAATTCATATATCATTCTTAGAATCCATCTAAATTTTTTTTAGTTCAGGAATTTGGAAATTTGGAGTATTTCTACAAACTTTAATCTAAAAGTTTCATTCTCCATTACTTTTATGATCTATGATAAATGATTTTAATATTTGTATTCTACATTATATCAAAAAAGGATTTTGTAGATGCCTATTGTATATTATCATATACAAAATTATTATTATATATATAAGGTCAACAGCAATCTATTAAATCCATTAGAAAAGAAAATATTTTTTTTTTCCCCTTGTATAATAGATATTAACCTTTTTAATTCCTTGTATAATAGATAATCTTTTTTTTTGTTAACTTTAGTCTCCATTTCTGAAATGAATAGTTGATATTCATTGACAATCATAAATTTGTTTTTTAAGTACACATGGGTGGGAATATGGAGTGAATGTAGATATTCAGTGAGTCATTATTTTATTGTTTTCATGAATGGGGTGAGTGGGGAAATGTGTTATTGGTATTTATTGAAAATGATAATTTTGTTTTTGTAAATTCACAGCATTTTGAAATTAACATCAGTAAATATGATAATTTTTTATTTTTGCAAGTTGTCATCAATGGGGATATGAAATAAACTTTGGATGTACTGTAGAGATGGAAGCTTTTTTTTTTTTTGTAGTAAGTTGATTCAGTGAAATAAAAATAAAATAAATAAAAATACATCTTGTTGATAATTATATACATAAGGTCTACCACAATATATTATATTCATTAGAAATGAAAATATCTTAATTTTTTCTTGAATAATAAATATTAACTTTTTCTTTTTTAAAGTTCACTCCTCGATTTTATAATTTTGAAATGAACTGCATATTTTTATTTTTTTTAAGTTCACATGAGTGGGGATATGAAATGAACTGTTGATATTCAGTAAAAAAGATTGTTTTTTTTATTTTTGTAAGTTCATATCAGTGAGGATATAAAATGAACATCAGTAAATATTCATTAGCATATACAATGGAACCTGGCTATTCGAACACAATTCGTTCCAGGAAGCTGTTCGCAATTCGAACAATGTTGAATCAATTTTTCCATAGGAAATTATGTAAATTGGATTAAACCTTTCCCGACCCCCAGATGATGCTTATTGAAACCTCTATAATAATACTTAATGCAAAATATCATGCATATTGAGTGGCCAGGTCTGATGAGACCGAATTCTACTTTCAACAAGAAAGAACACGAGTTTAGTTTTTTTTTTTTTTTCAGTTCAATTATCGTTCTCACCTGCTTTCTGTTTTAGGCTTGGTTGAATAACTAATCTTTTTTGGACACTTGATTAAACTTATTTTCGATAAAAATATTTAATATTTAAAAACATCCAACAATAGCAATGAAATAACAGAACGTTTTACATTCACTAAAAATGCTTGGCGAACGAGTCAATATGAAACTCGGACTCCGTCCGATTTCCGAGTCGAATTTTATTCGAAAAAGTTAAAAGAATGCGGAGTTGTAAGAGTATAGAGGAGAACAAATGGCGAGGTTCCACTGTATTTGGTCTTTTCTCTCATGGCAGATCCGTCAAAAATCCTGTATACGCAGAAAACTATAGTTAGC
>JAFIDM010005346.1:28635655-28661737 GCA_023159025.1 Thereuonema tuberculata | reverse complement strand
AACAAATATCAGTTGCCTCTATGTACGAGTATGGTTTAAAAAAAAACCAAAAAAAAAAACCTGAAAATGTCTAATTACTGATCACTGTTTGAACTCATCAACTGTAATAAAACTCACTTTCATGTAAAATTATTAATCACATTTTTTAATATGCAGATCATTTATTTTGTTTTTTTTATATTAAATATTTGTATATAATGGTTTTATTCACTATTTTTATTTTTCATGTTTTCAAATTTTAATGTTTTTATAAAAAATAATTTTTTTTTTTTTTTTTTTAAAAAAAAAAAATTTTTTTAAAAAAAAAAAAAAAAAAAAAAAAAAAAAGAAAAAATGAATAATGGGCAGTTTTCCAGTACATTACTTGTTATTATGAATAGATTGTTCCATTACGACTTGGTGTTTGGTTTAAATAAAACTTTTCGATATTGATTCAACTTTTGGATAATGATGGGAAATATATATTTTTAAATTGTTTCTAAATTTATGTTGTATATTAAAAATTTTATAATGCTTTTGTAAAATATAAATTTTTTCCCATTGATAACTTACGTAGCGTCATATGCAAATTCCTTTGGATACTACGGGGTTTCCACGGAGTCACACCACCCCTTAAGTTTATATAAAGGTTTCTCAAATGTTGTAACATTCACTTGATAATAGTTCATCGTGTTTGAACTGAAACCATGGTCGTGTTGTTTTTGTATTTGTATTTTTAAATTAAATTTTTTCAATGTTAACCAGTATGCAGGTGCGTAGGCTTCATTTTTTGAACTTTGAAATAAACTCAGCGCACGTAAAATGATCTTGAATTTATCTCATGTTCTGTTTACAGAATTTAGAATTCACCTTCTAGTTTCACTTACAACTTCGATGCTTTCAGTCCTATTTCCTATAGAAAATATAGTTTTCTTGATAGCTGTCTAGAAACACAGAGATATAGATGCATTTTTTCTCAGATTGGTGAAAGTTAGCGAAAAGCTGTCTAGAAACACAGAGATATAGATGCATTTTTTTTCTAAATAGCTAATTTTCTTTATTGTATCATTTCTTATAAATTCATGTTTTAAACTTTTATAGTATTTAATAAGAAAGTAACTGTATCTTCTTGAAATTTAGAGTATTTTTCTTCCTATCAAAACAGAAGTTTAATTCCTACTCTGTTGACTTTATAAGGGTTTAGAATCATACAGAGATCACCTGGTACCGTGCTTATTCACTCCCTTACATCTACAAAATAATAATGTTAAGTTAATGAGAAAAGATTAATCAATAAGCAAAAAACTAAAAAAAAGGATTAAAAAGTAATCCTCAAAAAATGATTTTAGGTAAAAAGAAAAAAAAATCTTCTTAAAATATAAATTTCTTCCAATACATTCATTGCCAAAAAAATTAGCCACCTAGAAGTAGCAGTTGAAATGGAATGACACTTGGTGTAGGCAATGAGAATGATATGCAAATAACTAATTGTAATATTAGAGCAAATAGGCCTTTTATTGGGGCAAAACACTGCAGGTCAAAAATCTCTATATTACTGCGTCATACCTACTTGGATATCTAGGGTTTGGTATGGAGCCGTAAAGACGTCTAATCGAAAGATCCTCCCCTAGCTGTTGCAACTGCAGCTCCAGATCGCTCATAACCATTTATGGCTGAAACTGCTGTCGCAACTGGTCCCACACATGTTCAGTGGGGACATGCCTGGAGATCTGGCGTACCAAGAAAGGGCGTCGCAGGAAAACCAATGCTGCTTGTGGGCGGGCATTATCTTGTTGGAAAATGAACCGTTATAGCCGCTCCAAGGGAAGCACATGAGACCGTAGAATCTCTAAATGTAAAGCTGTGACATCAATGTTTCCCAATAACTACCAGCGATACCGAGAATCGTAGGAGATGACTCCCCATTCTGTAATACCAGCAGTCCCTGGCGATGTGTCTCTCAACAATGAAGTCCGGATTTGTGCCCTGCCCAGTGTTTTTCCGTATTCGAGTACGATATTATCAGTGTTCAGATAAAGTCTGTGATGAATCCAGCTTTTGTTTGAATACTCATTCAGTCTACAGTCTTCCAGACCACCCACTCTGCACTGGCCCCTATACAACTGTAAATGAAGCCACCGATGGTGAGGTGGCTAATAGTAAACAGCGTAAGAGGCGCCTGGAATGCAAGTCTCATTCTGCAAGTCATCTCGCAATCGTGAGGGTAGATACGGAGGTTTCTAATAATGCCGCTACTGGATGGTTGGAGAGAGGCGATCTATTCTAGTAGTTGCGTTTGTCTCCCATTGCTTTCTCTGCGCATGTGTTCCTTCACATCACTGCTGCCTAAACTGTCGCATAGGACAGTCGGAACAGTCCAGGTGGCATCCAATTAAATGGGACGACCAATCTGCCTCTCACAGTCCAATGATATGATCACTCTAAACTCTGTCAGATATTCAAAACTCGTCGAATGTGTCTCGAGACATGTTGTGGACTCAGAAAACTGCACTCTACGTCAAACTGATTTAAAGCATATAGCGGTCATTGAACGGCCGTTCACTTGACCACAGCCGTATTGAAACAAACGCCATTGGAGGAAGTTCTCGGCGGGCAATCGCAGTTCAACTGCAATCGTTAACATTACCTGTGACGGTACGTTACACCGAGTTTTGTTGCTCCCGGATCATTCGTCGTATGTGCGGTAATTTTTTGGGCAATGAGTGTAAATTCTTTTTAGGAGAAGCTGATGTAATTCGTACAGATAACTAAAAAGACAAAACAAAAAATACACATATAAAGATAAATTAGGAAAAACAGTTTTTAAATCTTTAATTAATCTTCGTATCTTTAGATGTTCATAAATAATACCGGGTTGTTATAGTCAAACTGACTCTACTCTCAGCACCTGGAGCGGGTTCTAATCAATATATGACAGTGACAGTTAGTAGATACGCTAATTAGACTATGCGGACGCGATTTCCGCTGAAAATAAAATAGTTCAACATTCGTCACCAGATGGGAGTTTGGCGCTGTGTAGTACGTATAAAATACCAACAGTCATCGCTATTCCGCGAGGATTATCATGACTGTTGGAAAGAAAGACCGCGCTCTTTTAATAAGGTTGTTTTCTCAGAATTTGTGCCTCTCTGAGAGAATATCGTCGATCGAAAGCAAAGAGAACCCATGTCAAAAAATGGGTTAAAGAACATGATTACGAAAATTTGCAGAAACTTCCGACGGACGTTGTTGACGAAGTAGCTGTGGTTATGGCAGCACATACCCAAAATGCTTCATCCAGTGCTCGAACGGTAGCACATTAATTGTCAATCTCCTTGTCCACTGTTCGAAAAGTTCTGTGGTTCATTTTACACTGGTACCCCTACAAGATCCACATGGTGCAACAACTCAAACCTAAAGATCCGCAGCAAAGCATTGATATCACTTCGGTGTTTGGGCAAGGATAGCTGTGGATGATACGTGGCCTTGGAAATTTTTTTTTTACTGATGAGGCGCATTTTGCACTAGAAGGTGCAATGAATACGCAGAACTGTCGCATATAGGGTTCTTCGCATCCAAATGTTGTGCATAAACAGCCATTTCAATCCGCTTATGTGACTGTATGCTGTGGATTCACAAGTAATTTTTTCTTGGTCAGTTTACTTACCAAATAAGTACCAGTAAGGTGTACCATTACGACTGCATTTTACAGCGAACTCCTTACTTAGCATGTGATTCCTGTCTTGCAAGAACGAAATTGTTTAGACTAAACACTAGGGACCCAATTGATAGAGGGTAAATCTTGGGGTTCGTCTGGAGGAATATCAACCACCGCCTCTGGGAACTGAACTCGGCTATTCTTGTCCGCATTCCAGCGCATAAATTACTGAACTACCAAATCCACATCCCTTGCTGTATTGAGACTAAATCGTTTCGCAGATGTATGAAGGATAAAGGATGACAAATATTACTTTACTATACAGTATAGATCAGATTGGGGACATGGATAAAAAAGAAGTAGGGTGCTGATATTTTATAGAAATCCAGGGATATTGGAGCGCTGTCAGAATAATGATTCTTATACTGATTTTAGAACTATATTTAAGAACTACACTCGTAGTAACTTTCCTCTGCGAAGTGTCAATATGTGATCATTGTACCAAGTCAGAATGAGACCCATCAGGGAATGAACAGCCTATTCTGCACTGGAATGTCGTTAATTAAAAAATTAAAGGATGCCACGACAGGCCTATGCAGGCCCAAGGGCTCGCGGGAGGTAAGGTCCCGGCGTTACTTGACCAACGGGACTAGGTTGAGGTCGGGAGGTCAGCCCGACGCCCGCCCGCCTTTAACTCCCGGGAAAGAAACCCGGTACCCATTCTACAGAGGGCTGGGTAGGCCCTAGGACCCGTTTGGAGGAGAATGGAGCGTGGAAAAATTCCCGCTCTCCGCCGAGACCGGGAATCGAACCCGCGACCTCCAACCCGCAGCCAAGCGCCTTACCCACTCGGCTACCGGGCCCACACTGGAATGTCGTTAGTTCAGATAAATCTTATGATGTTACGCAATTAGTGTCAGACCCGTCAGTGGAACTTATGTCTTAATTAATCTTTGGGAAAGAATATTCAATATTATAGAATTAAGAGAATTCCATGCAAATGGAGAAAGCCATAATGTTAGGAATGTTCGGACTGCGGAAAGATACGATAAAAAAATTATTTATCTAATATTTAACATTATACGTGCTTCCCAAAATTTATTGAATCAACGGCGGTAGTGCCTTTTGCTTTCGATCTACTTACGTATTCGTCGTGGTACAAATAATGTCATCTATCAGTCTAGCTCAGGGGTGCACAACCTTTTGAAGTCTGAGGGCCAGTATTTTTATAAAAGTTCTGATAGAGCCGCGGTCTCTCCTCCAACTCCTCAATATACATCTTACTATTAACGATTTGATAATGTCATTTATGATAATAATTATTAATAATCCATATAATTTACATAAATGTTTTACTAATTAATGACTTGACAGTGTCATTTATAAGTAATTATTAATAAATGTAATTTACATAAACTTCAAATAATTAAATAATGCGCTAGTTTTGTTTCGTACCAACATTCCAATAGAAGTCAGTTGTTATTGCAGGTTATGACATTTTTCAATGTATCTGTTGGCGGCACTGCAAACGCTCAAATTTAATTCGATACTGCCGGGCAGCAGCAAAATACCGGGGGGCCAAGGGTTGTGCACCCCTTGTGTACCATATTGCATATGGCCAATGCAGTTGCATCAAGACTTCTTCCACAGGCCATCAGAATTTCCTTTTTTTTGTAAGCAGAATGAACACTCGTTCAGTCCATCATCCAAATTTACCCAGATCCAAAATGGCTACTTCGTATTAACATATAAAATTTCAAATAAATTGATGTTACAGTCTTAACTTTTTTGTTTTTTGTTTTGTTTTTGGCTTTAAACAACAACTACATTAACCTTTCATTCAGTTTTTAATGTAGTCAAAAGTTTGTAATAAAGTATTTGAAACTACATTGGTGATAATTCTATTTTAATTCCATGTTTTTTTCTTCTTCCCTCTAGTTTGAATCGCGTGAGACGGCTATAGTATAAAGTCAAGAAAAAGCTTGACTTGTATACAAAAGTTGTGTTCAAAATAAAGCATGCACACCTGCTTACTGACAAAAAATTTAATTTAATAAAAAATAAAATTTATAATTTACACGACCATGGTTTCAGTTCCACATGAGGAATTATTCTCAAGTGAATAGTACAAATAGTTTATATAAAGACATGGCTTGACTGGTGAGACCCCCTTGGAACATCTTCCCCACGGAATTTTAAATTTTAAATTTTATTTTTATTAATTTTTTTGTCAGTAAGCAGGTGTGCAGGCTTCAGTTTTTAACACATAACTTCGTTTCAGCACACGCAGAATGTTCCTGAATTTAATACATAAAGTTATTTCAGCTTCTTCAAAGCACATACTGTTTCTTGTGAACAAATTAAGAAAATTTTGTTTGAAGATAACAGCTCCCGTCCTTCTTTATCTTTGTTTTTTCCTGTGTAAACATCTTCTAAAGGAGAAGTAACTCTTTTCTAAGTTGAAGCGTATAAACATACACATGCTAATTGCAAATTTAATGAATTTAATTTACAGTTGTGGAATGTGACATTGCTATTTCAAAAACTCTGTCATTTAAATATGTGAATTTAGAAAGATTAAAATTAAAGATGGACAATGCAAATTCACTGGGTTGATAAGCAAAGAAAACTTCCAAATATTCAGAACACATGAAGTATTAAATTTCAGTAATAAGATGATTTAAGATGGTTGTATTATAAGAAAACTCTCCTTAATATTGATGGATATTATGTCTTAAAACTCACTTCTGATATCTACTATTAGTCTTTTTTTTCCACAATCTTTAATTTCACTCCACTGAATGTCAGTTGTTTTCAGGAACAAATCAAAATATGAAATTTTTACTTCAAAAAATATTTCAGGACTTCTAGCGTTTAGTGAAAAGAAAAGGTCTACATTCTATAAAAATTTTAATAAGAAGTTACAAAAAGAATTTGGAAGCTTCTTCCCATAAAATCTTCATCGTTAATAGAATTATTGAGAACTGTCATTTCTTTAATTGAAATTTCTAAGGAATGTTCAGATAATAGATCATTAAAAAAAAATCTGCAGGGATATCGATTTGAGAAAGAGAGGCAGCTCTGCTTTTGAATCATCTAATTTTTGTTCTTGATAAATTGAGATAATACTTTTCTTAAATGTGCATCTAAGTTTCAGAAAGATCCATTTTACTAATTCAGAAGTTTTTGGCAAGGACGACAAAATTTGTGGCTTTGTTGCTTATCTTCGGAAGTAACCCCCCAAAAAATAAGAAAAAAATATAAATGACTGTAAGTGTTCTTTCCCCTAATTGAATGTAGGAAACTTACAGTTCGTTGTTTTCTTTAGTCTATCATATATCTACTACGTATATTCATTGATTCTTGCAATACATCTCCTAAACGTCAAACTAGTATAATGGAAGTCAAATCTGTGTATTTACCAAGACTCTGAAGTGATTTCCGCTTTATTGTTTCAATTTTTCCTAATAATAATATTCCCCTGAGGAACATTAACTTGCTGTCTTTTAAGGAGACTATTAATTTCAATTCACTTTGGAGAAACGAATCACTGATAATTCGAAAACAACCCGATCAATAATTTCCTCTGAAAAGTAAAGCTATTTTAAGATGAAATTCAATTCTAAATGAACGCTACGATTGAATTCAATTAGGGTTATTTATGATGTTTCACCAGTCATTAACTCGAAATACATTTTAATCAACAAGCCTTTTCAAAAAAAAATATTAAATAATATCTACTGTTTATCACTAACGTACAGTAGTTTACTAGCCAGTGTCTCTCCATAAGAGTAGAATTTACATATTTTCCTCTATTATTTTACGGTAAATTAAAGTTTCCTGGCCATAAATACAGAATGGTTTAAGCATTTCAGGATAAATCAGTTTCAAAGCACATCTCTATGTCAGCTGAGTTACTTTTAAAGACAATGATGCTCTATATGACTATTATAAATATTCTTATTATCGGAAAAAAATGGTTAAGGATGGACGTTGATAACTTCATTAATTTTCTGGAGCTATTTTTATTTACAGTGTTTAAATGATGCATTCATTTTGATTGATTGACGAAACTGTAGCTAAGTCACCAATATGTATGATTTTAAGAAATTGGTCCTTAAAGTTTTAATAATTTCTGAGTAATTTCTTCAATAAAGAAATCTATGGATCTGCTTTTGTCAGTTATTAACTGTAACTGTCTTATCATATTCTGTATTCAAAACTCACTATTTTTATGACTCCAGATGGTTGAATGTGATTCCTGTACTGTTCTTTGACTGTGGAACCAATGTCAAAATATAAAATCGAAGTCAAGTCAAGGTCTAGGGCTAAAACTTAAAAATGACCAATTTTTTCCGATTATCCGCCCGGAGGAATAACATTGCTATGAGGACGTAGCCGTAATCTGCGTTCCTACAGCTACAGCAACACTAAGTTAGTATCTGCTTCCAATGAACGCAGATGGTTTCACGATTGAAATCTTATACGAGGCTACCAGCAGTTATGCGAATCTCTACCAGTTCTGGTACATCCACAGCTAGAGGAGAGGATATTTGTAATGGATGGAAATTTATGTTATTTGGACTGAAAACCTTGGAGATCAGTACTTTTCTTACAGGGTGCAGATTTGCAGAAAGAATGAGATACCCGCTATTTTCCTACTAATATCCGTGAAAAAGGACACTCATGGTTGAGTTAATATGATGGTTTGGGATGGCATCTCATTAGGTGGACAAGCATACCTGTACGCACTTACAAGAAAAGCTAAACGATATAGAGATGATATAAGGGCAAACACCTTTGTTTGTCCTTATTCAAAATGGAGACCATTTGTACGTATGGATTGGCCAGCCATGTCTCCGATCTTTGAACATATCTGGACACGTCTTGGGAAACGTGTTATTACCCTCAAAATCTGTCTATGACTTGAGGAGCTTTAGAAGAATAATAGTCGTTCTACCTACTCAAATCCTATAAATCATCATCAATAGCATGAAACATCGCTATAAGGCCTACATTAAAGGTTAAAGTTTACATCCCTGAGGTGCGTGGCTAGTTTACTTGGACACTTTTAGACATGGTTACTTACCTACTGGAAAACAGTGTATTTTTCTCTGTCCAATGTAAAGCTAAAAACTTGGCAAAAAAGAGTGAAAGGGTATCCAAAAAGAATCAAACATATCTGGAAATTAAATGTAGTTACACAGTCTAGCGGGACTGTAATGTAAATTTAAAATGAATAAATAAATAAAAAAAATAAATAAATAAGAAGATATTACTTTTAAGATATCTTTGACTTACCAATAATATTCAGGAAATTAACTATCATAAAAAATATTGCTTTTATTTGTGTTATTATTATATTTGTAATTTGTGTAGGTGTGTGTGTGAGTGGGTGTACCTTATCTTTAATAAAATACGATATTTATTAAAGGAATTTTTTTTATATAAAAAGAATGCTTCGTTCCCTTTAAGTCATTTCGATTTTATAAATTTTCAATTTAAAAGTTAACTCTTAAGAAAACTATATTATACAGATGTTATTTATTTAAGGGTTGATTTGGCTATCCGTATTTCAGAATATTAAAGTTTACTTGGTTATTTGATATAAATAATTTATTTGTCGTCTTGTACATTATTCTCTTTGATGGAGTCATGGAAAAGTTTGGCCAATATCAGTGGATTACGAGGAAAGTTGAATCTTTTCCAAAACACATTTAAAAAAGTTAAACAGTCTGTAAATTTCAAAATAACAAATCATTGTTACATGGTTGTTATTTAGTTTGAATTAACTTTATTCTGTAAATTAGAGATTCAAGAATGACTGCGTTAACCATTTTGGTTTCCAAATCACTTCTACAACAAACTACAACTATTCGGAAAACAAAACAAACAAAAAAAAAAGAACCCAAAAAACTTAAAATGTTAAAACAAATATTCCTATCCCAATCTTCTTAGGACACCTGCCATATACCTGGTGATTAGAATATTTTTTTTTTAAAACTCAATAGTTTAACGATTAAGAAAATAATTTCAAATCATGTCTTTCATATCCTGTAGTATGTCATTTTTAAAAAAAAGGACATATTTTTATAAAGGCCATGCAAAAGCTTATTAAAAAAAAATCTTACATTGGATCAAACCTGAATTTTACATCATAACAAATTTGATAAAATGTCTATTATGTTCCTATTACTGAATAGTTCATTATGTTTTCAACTTATAATTGAACATTACTTGTCACAAAAAAAACCTTAGAATTGTAAATAATTCAGACCACAAAAAATATACGGAATAGTAATCAATTACGAAAAAGTGATGTTTTTTCGAAATGTCGTTTAAACAATACATAATAGATTTGTGATTCATGAATCGAATTTGTAGATCCGATGAACAAGAAGGGTTTACTTGGAATCTAAGCATTTTGAAAAACAAAAAAAACTTGCCTTCAATAATTAAACAAACGTCTTTGAATGATGTACGTAATAAGCAACATTTTTTTATTTAATGCTTCTTTATTAGCATTAGTAAATGTGAAACTACTTTCAGTTCAGTTTACTGAATTCCAATGTTTGAGATTTGGAGAAGAAAAGCATTTAACAATGTTGTTGTTTTTATTTTTTCATTTCCAACAAGACTCGAAAAATGCTAGATTAAATACTGATGGTAGAATTGAAATGAAGGATAGTTTAATGTTTTTCTGATAACTTTGGACAATTAAACAAGAATTTTCAGTCAACAAGAGGTTGGGGAAACTGATTATTTTCACATTATTACTGGTTTTAGTTGATTTTGGACTTGGCTTTTATTTATTGATAATGTAGGTTACAGTTTAGCTATATATTTTCCAGCAGAAGGTATTTTTTTGTCTGCGTTCGATTTCCTTTAGGCAAAATTTGCAGAATTGTTATTCTTATTGTTTCTTGTTTATCTTACAGCTTTCTGTTAAACTACACAACGTCTTCAATGTTTACATTGCTGGTAGATATTAACCGTCTGCATTTCTCTTTCATCCTTTTCTTCAACCGAAGTCGTTATTTATATATTATTGATCATAATTAAAGCTTAAATTTCTTAATTGTAATTAATACTGTGATGTTCCAAATTTCATTCAAGTTAATTTGTAACTTAAAACGTTATAAGATTAAAGTCAGGACCATATACACGAAAAATAACATGCATTAAAGCAACTCCATTATAGTTGACCCTTAAATATAGGGCTCTTCATCAGATGATACAACTAACGGAGCAAAATAGGCATTTTCGAAATACAAATTTTAAATAACAATTTTTAATATATGAAGAAGAAGAGGCCTGTATTTAAGTCTCGCAACATGTAATGGAGTTGATTAAATATATATTATTTTTCATGTGTATGGTCCTGTTCTTTAATCTGATTAAACACACTAATACTATGAAAGTTTAAAACTTAATAGTTTGGTAATTGTTTTTAAAATATATATTTTCATTATCTTAATAATGACAGAACTTGTAGTTATATAATTAACTGCATTTTTTTACGGATCCCACATCAAAAATTCTCTTTAGAGAAAGAAGTTAAACCTGTTTTTAAAAGAAAGGACAAGAAAGTTTATCCACTGCATTATGAATTCGATTAAATTTGTTTACACAGTTTCTAATAGAACATCGTTTGTTATTCATCAACTTTATTATTTATTCTAAAACTGAAAGAGAATAGATAAACATCGGCTGTGAGTCCTATAGCAACATATTCAGAAGGATGCTGTGTCATGTGATATGCACTTTAATGATGACGTAGTGAGAGATCAGTTTGCATCACCACAGCAGAATGTGTTCAATGGTCTTTCAAAGATTTAAAATCATTTCATTAATCAGGAAGGAAACGAAGGACAAATGATATCCGTTTCTACATCTACCAAAATAAAAATAATAGATTTTTATTTACAAATGCATTGCATTAATACATAATGTCTAACAGATGGATGTTGAAGATCCCGTATTTTCGTGATTTCACGTTATTTACGCGAAATAGTCTCTATCAATGTCTTCTCACAAAATATTGAAATATTTAAATGAATTATAATACGGGGAAATGCATGAGATTTTTACTACATTTTAATATAGTTTTAATAAATTGAAAACAGTCATTAAACAAACAATAAAATCATTATGTAGAATTTTCCTAATGACAGACATTAAAAATACTAAATTCCTTGAGACCTGCCGAAGAGGCTAATGGCGAGATCTCGTGTTTTTCGTAATTCTCGCGCAAACGTGATCGTTAACATTCATCTGTTAGACATTAGTTTAATTTTATACACGAAAGTTTTGTACTTTATCTTTTTATGATGTAAAATATAAAAAAAAAAATTAAGATGACAACAATTGAGCCAAAGGACAGAGTAGAAGAGTTGTAGGAACTAAATATTTTTGAATTATTCTTTCAAATAGAAATAAAGATATGAGATTATGATTCATTCATATTTAAACTGTCATTTTTAAATTTTCAGATTTTTAGTTGTATTTTAAACACTTACAGAACAATTTGACCAAAGGTGTCTCCAAATTGTCCAAAGGTGACTTCTGCCTCCCCGTATTAACTTACATCATTTCGGTCATACTTTCTAATGCTGAATTCGAACAGTGATATATGGACATGTATAATCATGAAAGTAATGCTTGATCAATTTAAGGTGAGAAGTGATAATTACGAAATTTCACATGTGAAATACCTCATGTAAATGACAACAAAGATTACTTAATGTCAAACAGGGTTTTGTTCATTATAGTTGAGTATGGAAACACATAGACAGTGGAAGAAAATGAAAAAGCTTTAAAAGGATTCCAATTTATAAGGAAAAAACTTCATTTACTGCAATTTTGAATAATTTGTTCTTGAAGTAGAAGAAACGACAGTAGTATGTCAACTCCGTATTTTTTTTTTTAGCTAAGTCAGCTTTTATCAAATAGTTTTGACTTTTTGCAATTTATCAAAAATAAACCTCCTCCTTCTTCTTTTGTTTTGTTTTTTTTGGTAAGAATTAACATGTGTTTTTAAAATTACCTAAAAATTTAGGTCGCACAAAAATATTAAAATATTTTAATATTAAAATATTAAAAATATTAAAAAAAATTACATTTAAAAATTCAAATGGTAGCTTAAAAATTGCTTAAGGTCAATTTTAGCTAATTAAAATACATATGATTCATAATTTAATAATGAAATTTAACCATTCAATGTTTTTCCACAATGCTGCAAAACAGGGATGAGGTATTTTGTGACATTCAATGCGACCTTTCGCACGCAATTTCAAATTCATATACGGTTTTAGTAGGAAACTTCCAATAAGAACAGTAAAGGAAACCCGACAATGCGGAAATAATCAAAATTGAAAATTAAACCAAAAAAAAAAAAAAGCCTTCTTAAACAGACTATTTACAAAATCGATTGAAATAAAGTCGTTCAAATATTTCTATTTCGATACAACCCTCGCTAGAATCCTCGGAAAAATGCCTTAAAACTTATGTTTCGCTGAATGAATAACGGTTTTCAATTTACCTCTGTTTTGTAATTCTAGATAGGTTCTTAGAAAATTGATGTTTACTATTTTAAAATTAAATGTTTGCCTTTGATCTACCGGGAATATCTTAATAGCATATATATACAGGGTGATTCAAAATTCCCTGTAGTAGGTCAGAGTATAAAAACAAAATCGTATTCATAGTGGAACGTATGTCCGCAAACGCCACCCGGATGTGCTAGAGAGCGCTGTTGGCAGCACACTAATTGGGCAATGTGAGCCATCGTCATTTGAGACGTTCCTTTGCACGAGTAGGATTTATCGCTGTACTTATGCTGAGAAGGCAGATATGCACCTAGCCTATGGGGCAGCGAACGGAAACGGAAACGTTTAACAAACTTGTTGTCTATCTTGCTTGTCTTTATTTCTGAATATAAGTGTACCTTCTAGCACATTCGCTTGGCGTTTGCGGACATACGCTCCACTATGAATACAGTTTGTTTTTGTATTCCTGACCTGCCTTTACAGTTTGTACGGGGAATTGTGAATCATCTTGTATATGAGTAGTGCCATTTCAAAACTCGCCTTCTCCATTTTTGAAAATTTTTCAGGAGCAACAAAAAAACTGATAATTTTAAAATTATTAGAATTATTTTGACAATTTTTTTTATGTTATTATAATTTCGACTTATAGTTAATATGGAACAGGGCTGAACTAAATCTGAATTATAGTTTTTGCGTAATTTAAGTTTAAATTTTGCACATAGCAAGTTTTGCACTGGCAACATGGAAAAGACCAGTTTTGAAACAAACACTTATGGATAAGGCAAGTTTTGATTCAGTCAAATAAGTGTTCAATCAGATTAGATGGAATATTGATTTATTAAAGAATAAAAATGAAATATGAATAATATGAATAATAAATCAAGAATAATTTAAGAAAATAAGAACAATTCCTTAAAATTGTTTTTTCCTTTCTTGAGTATAGATTTTGGTATTCTGTTATATCCTGCTTCACCTCGAATTAGGATATTATTTCTCTAGGTTTTTCTAAGAAGAAACCTTTTAGCTCGGGAAAATTTGAAGTGCCACTGCCTATGATTTTAACGAAACACTACTGCTTCTTTCCAATTCTTAACGTCAACGTCATCTCCTACTTTAATGACAGTTCCAAATTTTATGAAAGTTTCAATATATACGGTACGTCAGGTTTCACGATTGTAGATATTTTTTTCAAAACACGTTCAATATTGTTTCATTCATTATTTTTCACTAACTTTTTAAACTATTTTAACTTTTTATTTAAACTAATTCAACTTATTGCAACTAAACACCTTGCAACCTTTCACTATTGCATCACAAAAACCATATAACATGATCAGCTGGGCTGAGCGGCAGCCATTTGCATTTTGCAATGAATGAAGGCTTGTCATTGGTGGAAATGGAGTAGGCAAGTTTTGCAGCAAAGGATCTGGTAAATATAGGTAGTTTTGCACTGGACACAGGAATTCAAGTCAATTTTTAAGGCAGTTACAGTTAGCTTTAAAACAAACAAATATTTTATTTAAAAAGAGCGCGAAAAATACTATAAGAACACAACCAAACATAAAATTCGCCAAATAATGGATAAGATCAGTTTTGAAATGGCACTACTCATATGTATGCTCTACCATCTTGATGAAGTCCGTTATTGCTAAAAATTCCCTCACCCTTGCTGAGATATTTCGTCTTATCAATTGTCTTTGCAAAAAGTTAAAGAAATTATTGTGGTCTCTCAGAGCAGTAATAAATAGATTCAATATCATTAAAACTCTTCAATATGGACATTAGGGTAGTTTAATTTCTTTTCTTTTAATATTTTTCTTATTTTTGGATCTATGAATGTCGATTTTTGTTACAGTAAATAAAAAACCAAAATCTTGATGCAAATTTGAATTAGATGGAATTGTGAAGTCAGGGATAGATTTGAGTAAATAAAAAATTCAAAAAACAAAATCCTTAAAAATATTATTTTCTAAATACTTTTGCCAAAACTTACTGAAAGTACTTTGTTTACTTATATTTACCTTACTTGTTTGTTTGTTTGATCTAAACTATTTGACGACAGGCTTTGAAGTTACACCATTGGTCAACTGACTGCGGAAATAAGATAATACCTAACTCTCTCTGTATATTGGATGTGAAGCAATAAATTTTCTAGCTGAGAGGAACTCAAGATCAATTTACCACTCTGTTAAGCCTAATAATTTCATGAATAAATTATTGAATAGGAGAAAATCGAAATGAAAAGACTCCACTGCCTTTACCTCTATCAGAATTTAATAAATATGCAAATCAAATCGAAAACTGAAGCGATAAAGACAGCAGTTAATGAATATATGAAATCAATATTCAATAGTTAACATCCCAGAAGACTAACAGATATCTCGCAAGTTGGCAAATTAAAGTAGATAACAGGATGTTAGTGAAGGCACTCGGTGATTAACATAGCTTCTGACGTTTATATTAACCAATATTGGTCTCTGGAGGCTGTTCAAGTGACTGTTATGACGTTATTAGGAGCGTCGTAAATTTAACCTAATTCATCTCTTCCACTTCATTTGTAACACTTTAAAACCGCGTTACGAACCCCTTCGAAATTTCAAGTTAAGGCTGGTTGTTCCTTTTCCTCATTAGAATCGTAAACATGAGTTATAAACGTCCTCCAAGCAAACATTGCTTGTAAATCAAATGGACAGGTAGCAATGGGCCGCTTGATTTATTTTTAAAAGGCTTAAACGTAGAAGAAAAACGCTCCTCGTATTCTATACTCACAGCGTAATTTATATTTCAGATCAACAAATACGGGAACCTATTAAACGTTCCGAAAAAAAATATCGTAAATCAAATCTAATGGAAGCGAATGACATGGGCAAAATGGAATAAGGAAATGGATTGAAAATATCTCAAGCTATGGTGACGTTGTAATGTATTACCAATCCAATTCAGTCAAAGAGATAGTTTTTTTTCTTTTTCATTTTGATAAAAGAAAGATAGAGAGGCAATAAAATTACATAATTTGTTAGGATGAAAATTCATTTTCAGAACTATGAAAAAAAAAAAATAAACAAAGTGGGGCAGAAAATATTTTATTTAGGAAATTGGCAAAAAAAGAAGCTGCGGCTCCCATGGCTAATTGATAGGAAATTTAAGAAACAAAAATTCAATGATTTTTAATCTTTTCCATTGATTCGATGTATTTTTTATCAATTCTTTGAATTTATAATTTTATAGACAACAGGAGACACAAAAGTAATTGCTGACATGATTTTGTCTGTAATAGTTTCTTTGGAGTAATTAACAGGGATCAAGTAAACTGTCAGTATTTATTATTCAATTTTATTCATTTATTGAAAAAATGGGACCAAACACACTACTAGAGATAAAAAAAAAAATTTAAAAAATTCATATTCGTTACATGTTACAAGGCATCGTATACAGGCCTTTTCATCAGACTATAAATAAATAACAGAAGCAAATTAGGCCTTTACAAATTTTGGATTACATTTTACAATAATATCAAAGTATCAAATATCAATGCTAGCTAATTATTAATAAAACAATAGATAATAGTTAATCGAGCTGATAATGCAATACATTTTTTATGGACAATTCAGTATTGTAACATTTGTTGAATTTGGAATTAATTAATAATGATTCATAAAATTTTCTTAAGTATTGATCTGTAATAATATTATAAATGATCGGATTGTCCACCATTATTAGATGGCCAGTTTGTTTGTGATGAACTGCTGTGAAATAAAAAATAAAAAATGTATTGCATTATCAGCTCGATTAACTATTTTCTATTGTTTTATTAATAATTGGCTAGCATTGATATTTGATACTTTGATATTATTGTAAAATGTAATCCAAAATTTGTAAAGGCCTAATTTGCTTCTGTTATTTATTTATAGTCTGATGAAAAGCCCTGTATACGATGCCTTGTAACATGTAACGAATATGAATTTTTTTAATTTTTTTTTTTTATCTCTAGTGGTGTGTTTAGTCCCATTTTTTCAATTATTCCCTCTACACAATGTATTAATGAATGATTTATTCATTTATATTTTAAGCAAATAAATAAAATTGAATAATAAATAAATAATAAAAACCCACATATACGTTAAAACTACTTTTAATAAAAAACAACTTACACTATTAATTTCGATATAAACATAATAATAAAGACCAAATCATGAAAGAATGCAATATACTATATGGTATTTGATGCATAGATAACCAATGCATATACATTGGAGAAACTTGTCGTGAACTTGGAATTCGCATGAAAGAATATGTTAGGACTGTTAAAAGTAGGATTTCCCCATGTGCGATGGCTACTCATGCTACTGAGACTAATCACAAACTGGATTTTGAAAATCCTATCATTTTAATATATTTAATATAATATAATGTAATATAATATAATATAATATATTTATTCTGTTTGGGTTTTTTAAAATTTTTTTGGGGTTGCTTATAGTCATCTACAAATTATTTTAGATCTTGCAACATCTTCACCTTACCCCCTATGTCTTCTGCATATCTGAAAGAACAGATGTTTACGCCGGATGTTGCCCTCACCTGTAACCATGCCTCCGCCACCAAGACGTTCATTATGATGACACCAATAATTACGATTCGTCGAATTCTTTGATTGGATATCAACGAGCTGCAGTGCGTCGATTTTTTTTTTCATATTTAGATGTAGTTCTTGTTATATTTTGTATATAAATTGGAGCTATTACTGTATGTTTTATCACTTGACAAAGATAGACGGCATGCTGTCGAAATTAATAGTGTAAGTTGTTTTAATTAAATGTAATTTTAACGTATGTGTGGGTTTTTATTATTTATTTATTATTCAATTATTGCCACAGGTTAACAATTTTAACTACTAAATAAAATTGAAGATTGGACATAACTGTAATTGCCGTAAAAAAATTTCTGACCACAGGCAGGATCGCAAAAAAAAAAGGAGACGATCTCAGCAACTACAAGACCGATTTTCGAAAGATCTGAATTGCCTCAGGTTTTAAGCATTATTTTCCTTTGTGAGCTGAATATCGCTTAACTTACAGAGAGATGTGTCTATAGACTTAGATCGTTCTCTTTAATAAGTGAAAGTGAATTTTGAATTGACTAATTAAGTTCTAAGAAAAACTTTAAAGACATAGTTTGAGATTCATGCGCTATTAGTTTCCATGAATCTATGCTAATAAAACAAACAGAATGGATCGAAACAAAACGAGTTTCTTAAGCAAGGGTTAGATAAAGAAAAGTTTCGTAGAATGTAACGTAAAGTTATATGATCGAATCTCAATTCCCGGAATTTGTTTAATTTCTAAGTTTATATAATGTGAATGTTATCGTATGTTGTTTTGATAACATTTTACTTTATTTTACGTATTCGCCAAAATATACAGTATTGAAATGAAAAGATGAACAAAATTACATTATTGTCATTTGTGAGTTTATTTCTCCTCAAAAGAAATTAACATATACACTATATACATACGTACACACAGTATTAGCATGTTGATTTACCACGTTATGCGTAATGTATGTGTTCAAAATGTTCACCGCCCCGCTGTATACAGCGTTCATATCGTTCACGCAGATTCTCAAACATTTACTGGTCGATCAGACTTCCTCTTCCGCTGACACAGTACACTACCAGAACGGCGAAATTTCGTAACAATAGACAGCATAACTGTGTTACTTGGTGCCGTCTTATTAAACTCCTCTTGGAATTGTTCTGCCACTTTTTTCAAACTCGGTCCACCTTCACGACCGCTTCTGTATGAGCGGAAATAATGCTCAACTATGAATACTTTTTCCTCCGTCGAGAGACCCATTTCCAACAACAACTGCACAACGCAACTTCCTTTTCACTACTGCGAACACGTGCAGTTGGAGCTATACCCCGTCGACAAATGCAACCACGTGTTCGAGATGCGCGAGTTTCAGTATTGTATATTTTGGCGCATACCGTATTTCATTTATATTGTTTAAGTATGAATTCAATCAAGCAATTGAAACCCTTCAAAAGGAAATCCTTTTTTTTTATTCTGTCCTACATTATTTTCTTTTTTTATTATAATGCGTTATTTATGAAATCTATTTTTTTTTAAATCATGTCGTAATATCCTAGAAGAATATACCTTTAAACCATGAATCTTTTGTTAATACTTAGTTTAAAAGTTTTGGGAAAATTCAATTACACTGATAGTTTACATTTGAATCGCAAATGTGAAAAAGGTACTAAGTCAGCTTTTTATACATTTTGAGTTAGGACTGAAAATGGGTTCAATTGTGTTCACCCCATGCATCATTTAAATGGGAACTAAATCAGGCTTTTCCAGTGGTCTCAGGAGGTCAAAAACTTGAATACTGCTTTACATTTTTTCATTATTTTTGCACTAGTGTTACATTACCGTAGGATATTATATATAACATAAATATATATATATATAACTTATATAATTTAGTTTGTACTAAAAAAAATTGAAATAAAACATTTTATTTTAACTACAAAATGCGACAATATAATTGCAAAACTTGGAAAAAGGTACCTAAGTCACCCATAATCTGGAAAAAGGTACTAAGTCGAAATTTTTAATTATGTCTTTGTTCATTTGCAGACTGACCTAAAAATAAACAGATGACGGGCATGGGTCGCCTTCACAGTCGTTTCACATCACACCAATGGATTTTTAATTGCTGGCTCTAGTTTTGAATGTGGAAGGTTTTTTTTGTGTTTTCTCAGTTTGGTATTTCTATGACTTAGTACCTTTTTCATATTTGCGATTCATTTACTTTCGACAGAGGAGTAATAGTAAGAATAAGCAAGATTTACCTAAAAGAAAACTAAAGATTAGGCAACCTTCGTTTAAGAAAATTGTATATAAAAAAAACCCAGTCCAGAACAGCAGCCGTGTTTTCCGCCGTTGGCTTGTGTTGACAGCTTTGGATGACAAATCAGTGCAGAGTATAAATATAAGTTTGATTCAGCAGCTATCATTTGGAAGAGGTGTTGTCAGGAATAAGAGGTCACGAGGTCAAAAAAGACAAGAGCACCCGCGCAGCTGCAGCGATTGTCAATGGGCAAAGGAAAATGATGACTTCTCCTCTTTTCCAGCAGCGAGATTACACTGGCCAACATTTTATTTCCGACCGGTGAAATACTGCTTTCGGTTGACTCCTACTTGGGAACAATTGCATCGAGGAATCAATAAAAAAAAAAAGAAAGAGAACGAGGAAGAACTGTATTCGCTGCCAATTCTACAGCCAATAAAATGGCTACAAGGTTAGCGAGAATAAGAAAATAATAATTTGGTAATGGTATCGGTCAAATTACAAGATTCCAAGAGATTTGCAGTCAGGAAGGTTGTTGGATATATCCTATCATCACGTAATTTTAATTAGTAATAATTTATATACTTAACTAATACAATTACTAAATCATTAACCTTAGTCAAATTAAATACAGTAGAGCCCCGATTACCCGCGGAATTGGGTGGCAAGGGTACCACGGATAGTAAAAATAGCGGATAACCCGAAAAATGACTAAAAATGAGGTGTAAACATGAAAAAAAATATTTCAGCATAAAAACTACGTTTTATTATACAAAAAACATAATATGCAAAACTTTTAAAATATGTACAATACAGCAGAAACCTTTCTGCAGAGCAAGAGCCTGCCACTCATCCACAAATTCCGAGAAGGTCTATAGGATTGCGATGCACAATAAACCTATCAGTAATTTTCGACTTCGCACTGTAAAGCCTATTGTATTTTCCCTGTTGTTGGCTTGGATTAAAATTGGTTTTTTTGAGGTTCGTAATTAAAAAAGTTTTTCGCGGCATTCGCGGATAATCGGGGCTCTGCTGTAGTTTACTTGGAGTTTTGTTATCCATAAAATTAGGCTGCAGTGGAAACGAATTAAATTATAATGATTTCTGTTGAATATTTCGTAAACACGTGGATTGTATAATTACATAACAAATTTTCAAATTTTATTATTTAAATTCATACATTCATTAAAGATTGAATCTATCGTGGAAAACTAACTAAAATGGGTTCAATTAGATCTCCGATTCTCCGTATTCTCCGCACGAGTTGGTAATTGTTTTCTATTTAAATCACAAACTTTACATTTTTCCACTCTAAAAATGATTTAAAAATCTAAACCATAAAATTATCATCTGTGCAAAGAAAAGTGTCAATAGTTACATTAATAAATTGGAAGTGTGAAATGTGTTTTAATGAAATACTGTTTTTTGAAAAGAAAAGGTTCTTGATTTTAAAACAATGAGCAAAAAGAAAAAAAAGTGAAGGATGATTGTTGTCTGTACGACGGATGGAACAACAGCAAGAAGGAAAATGGAATTGGTGGTTGCGTACCTCAAGCTTGCTTTTTTAGGGTTGTATAGTGCTATGTACACAGGATATTCTAAACCAGAAAGCGAATACTGTTGGGCAAAATATAAAATGTAAAATTCGTTCTTTTGAAATTTGGTGATTTAACTTCTTAAGGAAAGACGTTAATGTGCTTTGTGGAAATATTTATTCAGCGTTGAATCGTCTGCCTCGAAGCTGTGTGAATGTACAAAGTGCAACGATCCAGATATAGAATTTCAAGTATATGGATAATAAATTCAAAGCATTATCTACCGAAGAAAAGTCAAGGTAAAACTTTACTAAATATAATTGTAACTCAAACCAAATGGAACTTATTAGGCATATTATCTTAGAAGACACAATTCGATCTGTTGTTTCGTTACAAAGATTTTAAACTTGGCATATATTTACTTATCAAGATTCGCTGAAAAAATATATTTATATTTATTTCATTAAAGGCGTTTGCGTTATTTTATTTATAAACTACAATAAGAACTTACTCTACTTCATTAGAAGATCGACAAATACAAGTTACTGTCCTTATAAAAAAATATGATTAATTGTAAGCGAATAATTAAGAAAAAAAGAAGATGTTATGTAAGTATCCGAATTGGAAAGATTCGAAAAAATTTTGAAACAAAAAAAGAAAAACAAATGTTGGGAAGCGAACTCTTCGGATATTTTGACATTTGAATTGAGCGATTTTGAAGTTTTGGCCGCAGCTCTTTAGTTTTTGGGCCGATATGTATTGTAATAGTTTATTTGAATTGGGGAATTTTCTTGTTAATTACATTTTTTCTCACTGCTTCTTATTTCATTTTCTTATGTAAAACCAATAAATGTAAAACTTCATTTTCTTATGTTGTGAAATTATAGTCTTGTTAAGCCGGAAATAACTGTGATTCTTAGGTTTGTGGAAGACCTAATTCAGGGTGGTTGTCTTATTCTGTAATCCCTCTAAATCTACAGTTCTCCAAACCAAAGAACGATCGTGGCCACCAGATGTCGCAATAGTGGAATTTGAATCGATTGTATATGTCAGTGTTTATTGCGGGAAAGTGAACATTTAGGGAGTTTGAAGTTTACGGAAAAAAGACGATATTTATTTTCTTGAACTATTCTGATTTCTGAAATATAATTTCAAAAAATTATTTTTATTCATTCGTTCGTTTCAATCGTTCAAAATCAGTCTCCTACCTTTCCCAATTGGTTTTTTGACGACACTGCATCCCTGAGATCGACAACACGAAGACAGAGTATGGGATATTCCTCTCTCATCTAAAAAAACGACACTGCGATCGAAAACAATTTCTCTGATGTGCCATAAGTAAGCATGTCATAAGGCCTTTTCGAAATAAGAAGTAACGTTAGCAATAACTTCCTGTTTTGCTTCCAACGGTTTTCTCTGAGCGAGAGTCGCCATTTTGATCTTCTCTCTCGACACACAGTCAGTCCTGGAATGATTAAGAGATCATAGGTGTAGTTCAAGGTCAAAGTCGTCCTTTGGTTTGGAATACTGTAGTGAAACACGAAACTCACGGAAAGCTTTAAAAAATCCTTCACTGGATAAATTTCGAGGAAACGAATATAAATCTCGTGGTGGGAAAGGGATGGTGACGGTCGGAGGAAAGGATGGCTCGTATTCGTCTGTGATGCCGAAATGATCGAAGATTGCGGTCTGAATTGGGATGGTCAGAAAAAGCAAGTTTGATTCAGTAAAGGTCTGTGGGTAGCCATATTTTGGCGTCGATCCGTCGAACAGGATATTGGCTTGAGAATAGTGGCTAAATGTTATTTAACTTAATCTTCTAAAATTAAGCCTCCTAAATGTTATTGGAGGAAATTGATAGAAGGTTTTTGGAAGGGCTCCGTAGGAAGAAAGGATGGCCCCGTTGGTGATGCTGTGGTAGCTGAAGTTCACCATATGAATTGGTGTGAGCCAATAAGAAGAAGTGAATTTAGTCGAGTGTCGTACTATGGTAGCGGTAGTTGGCCTGGATCCGTTGGAGAACGAATGAAGTGTTTCCATATTCAGCTGTGGTAACGAATAATTGAGTGGATACATGGAAGTTTGTTCCTCTGTTGCTGAGTATTTTTAGGGCATCTTGGAAGATATTCACAGTGCTGCTGAGAAGCTGTCTTGTATGAACAGTTTGTTAAAAGTTGGACAAATTAGTGTAGTTTCGCGTGATCTGGTCGTCCTAGAAAATTTTTAAATCAGGATCTGTGTAAATTAGAGTTCAGATATTTAATAATAATAATAATAAAAAATGACTGTATTGTGTGATATAAATAAGGGTAAGTAGATGAATTAAGTTTAAACTTAATTCTAATTTATTTAGTTAATTTGTAAATTGAATTATGCTGGCCGAACACGTAGCAATATGCGGCAATATTGCTGGACAATATTGCTCATTTTTATTGCTAATTGATATTGCCAGTTTATATCAAGTGCGAACACACAGTTTTTCCTAAACGATTATTGCCCTGAATATTGATGGTTACGGCGCTTCGTGGTTCACTAGGGAGCCCTAGTCATTACACACTCAGTAAGAGCGCCTTATAAACACACCACACAAGCAGAGCATAGGTGCACTGGGGACAATATTCCCAGCAATTGTACGACATCGGTTTTATTATACAATTTATTTGCGGATAAAATGGGAGCTATCCAGTGTAAGCGTACTTGAGGTTAAGCCTAACTTGTTACAGAATCGATCTAGTATTAAACGCCTTACCGCGGTAGAAATCAATTAAGATTCTTTCATTATCAATTGACAAAATGTTGTTGTTTGAATTATCTTTTTTGGGCCGACCCATTTTGCTGATTTTAAGCCTTCTTTCTCAAAAAAAATGGTCGGAGTGAGTGAGTGAGATTCCTATTTTCAAAGTCCCGCCTTCCTTCTACGTCAGCATTGTCACGTGTTTTCATCCGTTCATTTGATTCGCTCGCGAACCAGCAATACTTTTCAACAACTAAAATTGTTCCTTTTTTTCCAGCAATACCAATATTGTCCAGCAATATTGCCGCATATTGCTACGTGTTCGGCCAGCATTAGAGTTTCCTCAAAAGACCAATCATACATTATATAGACTACCATAAAAACATTAGTGAACTTTTATATCAAGTTTATAAAATAATTAATTTTAATTTAATGCAAACCCAGATAAACGGACAGAAGGACATAGAATACAATTTTTAGCTAGTTTAGCTAGCTAAAAATTGTATTCTAACTTTTTTTATCTCCAATGAATAATGAAAGTACAGCATAAAACTAAATTTAGCTATAACAAATGGTGTAATTCGCTCTCATATGGATATTAAAAGAAAAACGACATTAAATACATCTTCAAAATACAATAAAGAAGCATTAAAAATACTTTGCAAGGGTAGGCGAGCACTAGACAGTAAAAGATAACTGAAAATATTAAAGAGAAAAAACAAAAAAAAACAAATAAAAACTGCACAACTGAAAGCTTAACGTAAACGAATGCTGATACGATGTTAAAACCTTTGAAGTTCAATCCTTAGGAACTGTAATATTAGATTCCACATCAGTGATAACAAAAAAAGAGCCATTACTAATTAACTTCAATTACTGGTAATTGGGAATCTGCTCCTTTCATAAGCCGCAGTAATTTCGTTGTTGACATTTCATTTGAAATTCTTGATTAGATTTATTATTTTATTTGAGAAGATTCAGGAAAACCCAATATTTTCTAAAATTAGAGTTGTACATTTCATTCTGCTGAGTTTGTTTGTCTGTTGGTTCAGTTCTTCACAAGGAATTCCGTAAATAATTCTACCTAAGACAATACTGATTTGATTCAAGAGCAATGATTGCTTTTCTCAATTAAGTCAATTGAAGTTGTTTCATTAAGAGTTCAGTTTGAACTCACCAAAACTCATCTTCAACAATGTACCCCTATTTCTTCAGGTTTCGTAATTGATGGTAAGATGTTCCATTTGATTGAACAAACAGTTTAGCTTCAAAACTTGCTATTATAATTGAGTAAGCTTACATCAAATTAATGAGATATTCTAGAAATGTAAGGAGAAATGGATGATCTTTTAAACAATACTAAAAAAATTTAGGGTTTATTATAATTATTAAGATAACCTTTAGTACACAAATATCCGGATTATCAAAAATTAGATCGTAATTATAGTTGAATACAACGCAAATCTACATAAATGAAATACAAATAAAAAAGAATTGAGAAGCTGTCCTGCGCTTTTAGAATGATTTATTTTTTAAAGCTTTTACAATTAAAATTTGCATTACGGGTTTTACTATAACTAGGTCATCTCCCTCTGATAAGTATGAGATAATCCAAGAAGAGTCGATTCCAAACGGTTATGGCAAAAAGTGATATTTTATTCCTTTTTGAAAATTCATTATTTGATAGCGCGTGAACAAATAGAATAAAAGTAGGATTGGATATTGGGGACCAGCAGTAGTCCAATGGTTAGCGTTCCTGACTGCGAGGACGAA
>JAFIDM010005346.1:28608910-28635255 GCA_023159025.1 Thereuonema tuberculata | reverse complement strand
TAAGTATTGTTTGTTACAATACAATTTCGTGAATGTCATACGTATGTAACGTATTCCTCTATTTGTTTGTAACTTATTATTGTTGTTTGCTTTAAGAAGAAAAGAAGATGCATGTCTTTTCGAAAAGTCAGCTGTTTAGTTAATAAATGTATTGTTTTTTGTACATTTATTTTATTTATTTGAAGATTTTTAAGTAAATAGATTTTTCCAAGTCTTAATAATTTTCAGTAATTATTTACTACTTATAATTATGTAAATAAGAAATCTCAATTACCGTTGTCTTAAGGTGACAACATTATTACCTGTTATTCGTTTTCCTTTAAAAAACATAATAGCACATTTTTTACAAGAAGATACAATTTAAAAATGAGAAAGAAAGGCACAAACTCTACATTTAAATAATCACTCATCTATGCATGGAGTAAGGAAAAGAAAAACATCATTTATTTATTCATTTTATCTAGACTTTTTTGAAATTATAGAAAGGTAAGACGGGAGAAGATGTCCAATGGGGATAATCCCAAATGACATGTAATACTTGTATTTGCCATCATATGGAAGCACCTTCCATGTCCGTTATATATTCAGGAGATCACTGACCTGAAGTGTTCCTCGTAATACGACAGTGAACTTAAAGATTCATAAAGATGTGAAAGGTGTAGCACGATTCCAACGAATTGGATGAGTAATCCAAATAAATTTCAGACTGAGTTTACATTAATCAACATACCTTTACAATCTGTTTATAGAACTCTTTTGGTCAAATTTATCTTATTAGCTTATGTAATGGCGGATGATGGTTAAGGAAATTTGGAAAAAATATAATTTCAAAGGATATTTCATTGTTTGTTTCCACGTTTCTTTTATCTTCTTCTTACAGTCATTACTGATTAATCCTACGAAATCTTCTGTTTCAGATTCTTTATCTGTTTGTACAAATACAACATTGAAAAGAATGAAACGTTTTTCGTAATACTGGTATGAATCTTATGAGTCAACTAAAAACATGATTCTGACTATTTGGTTCTCATCTCTAAAGAAAAAAAATTGTTCATTGAAGGTTTAACGTCGACACTCAAGATACGTTAATGCTAAAGACGCCATTGACATCAGTACGAAAATATCTCGAGTTTCTACTTTATTTTTTTTTTATTAATTTCTAGATTCTTAAGGGGATTAATGTAGAACCTTTACAACTGTAACATCTTAACTGTCTAATAACAAAAGTAATCTCTTATAAATTAATTTTACTGCAGTAATATCATATATTTTTTATACAATTCACTAAAGTACTCTGCTGGGGAAATTACAGTCCTTCCAAAGTGATAAAAAAAACTACATAAACAAAATATATCGGAAATCCAATAGCAAAGCCTTATGATCTTTCATTACGAACTGAAAGTGAAGATTGAAGACGTGATCAAGAGGTCATTAAGACTTCCTCAAGACCTTCTGATAATAAACAGAAATAGGTGAGTACTTAAGAGCAGCTAGAGGCTATTAGATGTATATTATAACCAGTGTTTTTACTGTAGGCGTTTAGACTGCTGAGTCCAATATATATCTCATCAATAAGAAAACCTATTATCAGAGTCTGATCAATTGCATTTGTCTCTGAAGAGAAGCCGTTCCATAAACTTCCACCACAAAGCTGATGGCATTTCTGAGCTATTGCAGAAATACAAAGATTTAAAGTTAATATTTATTCTAAATTACTTTTAACAATTTGTGAGGAATGTGAAAATTCAATCTCAATTAAATAATAAATCAGAAAATTCTGTTAAAAAGAAATTAAAGACATTCACCCAAAATTAGTTTTAGAGTAAAACCGCTGTTACAGAAATGCAACGACTGAGAGGGTTGGTTTTTTTTTCTGTCGGTTACTCATAGTTTTAGGGCTCGAATAAGAAAGAATTGAAAACTGGATACTAGCTGCATCAGTAACTACTAAGTTATCCAAATCAAGTTATATGATCACGAGAATCTTAAAACTGGAAGAAAGATCACTTGATTCAAAGAACAGAGAAAGTCTTATTAATTCTAGATGCAGTTACTCCAACGGCTTCGACTCAATTTCTAACGATTACTTACAGTTTTCATTGATCAACATTGGATACTTGTTTTTAAAACTTTTAAAAATATTATCGTATGTTTAAAGTCCAATTTAGCGTGTGTTACTATTTCCATTAAGCTACACCTGATAAAAATGACAACTTTTATAGTTTAAAATGATGGGCCGATCAATTTCAATTCAGCTCGTAATGCTTAGTTAATGCATAGTAACCTGATGAAGCTAAGCATTACAAGTTCAGTGAAACCGGTCGCCCTCTCATTTCAAGCATTATATATTTGTTAACAAAAAGAGGAAATTTCCCAACATGTACCAAAGAAAACAACAAATTCGTGCTTAGAGCATGTCAACGATGTGGGGTCTTGGACGGCAGTTTCATCATCATTACGAATCTTCAGCCAGACTTAGTCTTCACCTCGTTGATAAGCTTAGAAGACATGAAGAAGTATAGAACCCACACCCGCTCCCGGAGATGAGCTCCTACAAGAACAACAAGAAAATTTCAAAATTTGTCCCTCAACTTTCGGTTACTAGTGCTATTTAATAATAAACAAAACGCCAAAAAAATGTAAATAATCGTAAGGAAAAAAGTTTAACGTTCATTTTAGTTGTTAAGAAAAACGGGAAATTTCCCAACATGTACCAAAGAAAACAACCAACAGGTATTTTTTTTTTCTTATTTGTTCTTGTTGGATCCGGAAACGGATGTGGGTTCCATAATTTTTTATCCAGGTGGTAAATCTGGATGAAGATTCATAATAATGATAAAACTGCCGTCCGCATCGTTGATAAGCTCTAGGCATGAATTTATTGTCTTCTTTGGTGCATGATTGGAAATTTTCCCTGTTTCTTAACAACTAAACTGCACTTTAAACGTTTTTCTTTATGTAAAAATTGTCATTTTTTATTCAGGTGTGTGGCTTAATGGAAATAATACTTTTGTAATATATTGTTAGTTCAACCTCCTTTAATCTGCCTCCTAAAAATGGAGAAACATGCTGCCAATGACGTATGCTACGTATGAAACAAATATTGGAATTTAAAGAGTGTAAGTGTTCCATTTCAAGCAGCTAGAAATCATTATAACATGATTAGTCATGCAGTTTTCGGTCTTCATCGTTTGTACCAGGTCTGTAAATATGAAACCGGAATTTTTATATAGAAAAGACTTGTGTATTGTACGAAAAAGATAAAAAATATTGTATTCGAAGTATTGCCCATAGCTAGCTATACATTTTTCCCACCTGTCTGACAATTTGTGGATGCCGCGCCAAAAAAAATGCAAGTGCGGGTCCCATCGATGCAAATAAGTACTAATCGTTCGGAGCCAAGTCTGGTGAGTAAGCCGCATGCGAAAGTATTTCCCAAATTTCCTTGATCAGTTTCGTTGAGCGTGATGGTGCACCACTTTGAGCAAAATCACTTTGTGTTGCCTTTTTTTTGATGTTCTGGTCGTTTTTCACGCAAAGCTTGATTCAAATCGATCATTTGTTGTCGGTAGCGTTCAGTACTAATGGTTTCGCCAAGTTTTAGCAGCTCGTAATAGATCACACCCTTGTGATCCCACCAAACATTGAGCATTGTCTTCCGTCCATACCGATTTGGCCTTGCAGTCGATGTCGATGGTTCGCCCGGATCAACCCATGATCTTTTACGCTTCGGATTCACAAAATATATCCACTAATATATCGATGGAGAAATGACTTTCTTTTGTACCTGGCGAGCAGCATTTCGCGAGTGGTTTTTCGGTTTTCCTGCTGTCTTTCATTCAGTTCATGTGGAACCCATTTTCCTATCTTCTGGATCTTTTCCATGGCTTTCAATCGTATGGAGACGCCTTCTCGTTTCACATTTAATGGATCCGCTAGTTGTTGTTGCGTTTGAGCGTCATCCTCATGCACCAATGCTTGCAATTCGCTGTCTTCAAACTTTTTTCGGTGGTCTTCCACGTTCTTCGTTTCTCACGTCAAAATCGCCACTTTTGAATTTTTTAAACCACTCAAAACACTGTGATTTCCGAAGATAATGCTCGCCGCAAGCTTTGACAAGCATTCGATGCGATTCTGCAGCAGTTTTCTTAAAATGGTAACAGAAAATCAATGCTGTCCGCAAATCATAGTTTCTAGGCACAAACTTTGACATGTTCAACGCTATTACAAACTATGCTGTTGTATGAAACTTGTGTTATTGTGAGTTGAAAATAAATTGTCAGATCTCAATAAACCAATGGCACCAATGACAAGGTTTGCGGTAACTACACTGACTGCTAGTGCCATCTAAGGGCAAATTCCGGTTTCATATTTACAGACCTAATAAATACAATAAAACCTGGGTTAAGCCAGTTGTACATAGTTCTGATTTGTGCGTAATTTTTTTAGGTACTGGCGAAAATTCTATTTAATTACATATGAATTATTTCTGAGATATACGTAACTGAGTTATAGCCTACGTATTTCGCCTTTATATGTAGAATATTTACGAAAAAGAAACTAAATTGTACGTTCAGTGCAATAGTTTGAATAGTTCCTCGCTTGGAACTGAAATCATGGTCGTGTAATTTTTATAAATTAAAATTTTTTGTCATTAATCAGGTGTACAGGCTTCATTTTTGAACACATAAGTTATGTTAAGCACACGTAAAACGTTCCTGAATTTGTAGGTATTTTCAACTGTAGATATTTCCCAGGTGCACCGATATACAGCTCGGAGTTCAATATCGATGTATATAATCGTCGCGTTCATGAGGTTTATGAGCGGCATTTAATAAAAGGTCGGTCAGAGACAAAACTGAATGACTTTTTGAATTGATGAAACATGTGTTCCCTTCATTTACTTCAGTCTCTCTCTTGCAGCCATGGATAAAAGAAGGAATAAAAGTTACTCTTTAAGAGGAAAAAGTGAGATTTATTCGGGAAGTGAAAGACAACCCGCAAAAATCAAAAGCGTAAAATAGCGAGTAGCTTAAACATAAGTTACACTGCATTATGTGCAGTCATTAGTAAGAAGGAGTCAATTTTAGAATTCAAAATCTTTTTAGGTTCAAAATCTGTAAAGCGCAGCCGTCAACAGAAGGGAAAATTTGCAGATATGGACAAGTGAGTAACAATGTGCTAGAAAATTAGTGAAAATTTGGTGAGTCTTTGCTCTTCATTTATCTTAGAACTGTAATTGTGTAATAGGTATAGCTACAGTATTTTATTCAATCCATTAAAGTTTCTTAAAACAAGAAATCAGAAAACTTCTATGAAAATGAATACAGTATTTTGAAATTGACAGTTTTACAGTTATGCATATCATAAGTTGAAAAATATGTATTATTACACAAATGTTTATTACGAGTATTCTTATTTAAGTTTAATTAAAAATAAAGTTAAAGAGTTGTAAGTAATTCTCAGTTATGCGTAATTTAAAATTTTCCCCTGATCAAGGGGAAAAATATACATTTTTACTGTATATAGAATATTTGAAAAGAAAAATTAGAAATAAGAAGAGAGAAGCTAGATGAATCCAAGAATGCAGTCTACAAGGTTAGGAAGATCTAAGATGCAAAGGAGTAAAGAACAATAAATGATGAAGATACCTGGAACTGAAATGAAAAGGAGATATAAAACTTAACAGTGATTCCAGTCGTATGGCTGAAATATTGTGATACAATATTTGTTGCAAACATTTTTTACAATTTCCGTTATTCTCTACAGAAAAAAAAAAATATTAAAAAGATTTACAGGACATTTTTATACAAAATTCTGCCTAGTATTTTGTAAATAAAAAAAAAACGAAAATGTACAGTTTTAAAGATCACCTGAAAAAGATCGGTAGGTCCGATCGAAACCTGGTCGAGATTTTAATGCGTTTTTACGTTTTTTAATTACTGTGTCTTGTCTTTTTTTTAAAAAAAAACTACACCATATACAGTTTTTCTTATTTCCTATCATTTTTTAATGAAACAATTAAAAGAGTTACTTTTAAAAATGTTTTTTTTCTTCCCATTTTTTTTCTTTGTAGAAGAAGAGAAAATTAAATAGAGCATGTGTCTGCAGATGTGACAACAATTCTTTTCTGCTTTATAAGTTCTCTACAGATCATTACAAATAGGTTTCACGCCCTCGTGAAACTTTAAAAATAGACGAACATAAGTGCGTTAATCGAATCCATTTTTCAAGTGTTGTTTTTTTTTTTTTCTTTTCCTCGGCGACCCCCTAAATCCATGCTTCACTGGCGGTGGTTTTAATGCGGCGAGAAAACCTGAACATCACTTCTTCTGAAGAGGAAAGATGAAATAACATCGATTTAGATAAATAGTGCATCTACCGCACGCGCAGCTGCGGAAATGATTGCATCAAAAAAACGACGGAAAAATAGGCTTCCGACGTCATTTGTGTGTTAATAGTGGAACAGGCTTTGACATTGACGATTGTCCTTTAAAGAGACCCAGTTGTTGTCGTTGGAACAGTTCCCTTTTTTGCCAGATCTAAACAAAACTAATTATTTTTCTAATTGGTTTTTCCTCGGTATAGCAGGGGAAATTGTCGTTAGTTAATTAAAAAGATGATGTTGGGAAGCGGAAATAAAGACATTGATCTGTCTGATTGAAATGTTAAGTTTATATAGTTAAATTAAAGAAAGTATTACTATTTCGCAATGAATATCACGATCATTGTTTTTTTTTCACCTCTATTCCTGACGTTGCTTTTCGAAATGTTCTCTGAAACTAGAGTTAGAATTAAAACATTTAGTTATCACCTTTATTTTGTTAATTACGGTCAGCGTTAAACCAAAGTTCTCGGTGATAGTTAACTCTAGTTGGTAAATGTTAACTCAGTTGACGTAGCTAACTTCAGTTTCCTTCGCTGCTCCCACAAGGTTACCTAATTAATTATAACTAACTTATTAGTAAGTAACTAATTACATTTTTGATTTTTTTAATTATCGTTTAATTTGATAATACTCTCCGAAAAGTACGCCCTATTACGACGGGGATTTCATTTGAAAACAGGGTAAATATTTAATTCTTCCCCGTTTTCTATTTGGCGAACGAGCCCGCGCTATCTGTGAGCGTCAAAATTTACAGTCAAGATAACGAGATATGAAATTTTGAAAAATTATAAGTAAATAGTAGATAGGAAAAATAATTTTTTTCTGTTGTCAAATTTCAATGTTCCTTTTAGGTTTTGGCTTCGTAGAAGGTAATCAGATGATGAGTTTCACAGTTAATGAACACGCGGTTCAAAGATTCGAATTTCTTCTTTATTCCTCATTCTATTAGGGAATTTACAACTTTGGTCAAAAGATGAAAGGGTTTTGGTCAACAATTGTTCTTTAAAGTTAAAGTTTTTTAATTCAACTTTAAACTGATGTTAAGTTATTTAGCCGTGCTGGCGTGGCCGTGCGGTCTAGACGGCAGGTCTGCCGTTGCGGCCAGTATGCCAGTTCCCGGGTTCGAATCCCGGTCGTGGCATGGATGTTTCTTTCTTCTTCTGTTTCTCCTTCTGTCCGCTCCCGTTTCTTTACCCTGGCAGTTAGGGTTAAAGTGCATCTCCCAACCCGCAGTTGAAAGTCAGCGTGGGAGATTAGACTTTCATCCCCCGAGACAGTGAGCTGTCTGAGGGAGGCCTTTGTCCAGCAGTGGGCTGTTAGATAGATAGATAGAGAGATAGATAAGTTATTTAATTCCCTTTACTACTTTTCGGTAAAAAATGATAATTGAAGCAGTTGTTGTACTTTGACAACCAGTTCCATATTTTTTGTATTACAACAGAATTAGCAAAGGGCCATAAGGGTTGAGATAACTCATTATTCCACGGGGAAGGTACGGGAATTCCTTTTAACTGATCTTTCCTGTGTTCAGTTAGATTTTAGTTTTGGTTTTCTTTGACAATAAAAAAGGATGATTAACAATTAAAAATTATAAAACTTTAATTATAAGACTTCATAATTGAATTTTTTAAAAGTACAGGGAGTTTTGTAATACTTTAGCAACAAATAAGTGAGCAAATTCTTTAATGAACATTCCAAAATAGAGAAGTCAAATTTCAATGAAGAATTCTTTGAATAAACGAGTCATACTTTCCTAGAATCTTTTGATATAAAACAAAACAAAACAAAACAAAACAAAAAGCATCCTAAGTATATTCTTGTGTTAAGTTGTTCTAATGCCTTCAGGTCTAGTTAACTCATAGTCAACCATTCATTACGTGTCATCTTTATACTTTTGTCTTAACACCTAAAGGTTTGTTTCCGCAAATAGTTATCATTTTAAATCCAGACAAATGTCCGAGATCTATAAATTAAAGAATAGGCTTGGAATCACTGACAAACGTCTACCATTGAGTACTTTAATCGTTCATGAATTTAGCATTTCTTGTATTAATTATTCTGTAGGTGACCTACAAATCTTAGCTGCTCCCCAGTGGCGCCACTGAAGTGACTGAGTCCGATGTTTCTCTAAAATTCCAACAATGTCTATCTATCTTAAACAGTTTGATTGAAGTAAACACAAAAAAGGCATCTAAGTGGGTTTTTCACCTTTTCTGTAGAAAACTGAACATAAGAATCAATTCCCATGCATTGGGTGTTAGTTTATTTCTTACGAAAAAAAGGAGGATTGTTTTAATTAGAGCAATTAATTTTTAATAAGGATTGTCTCGTCTTTATTGATAGCAGTTTTCTCTTCCTTGTTGATTTAAGCATCAGAGTTTTTAAATCTTTCAGCCTTTGTAAATAATAAATTTAAACAGCAAAATACATAATTTTTGATGACTTTTGTAATTAGGTTATGATCAGTTCAACGCAAGAAATTAGTCCCCAAAATTTAAACAGCGACTTAAAATGATTAAACTTAATTGATAAGAAGTTAAGTTCGAAGTATTTAATAAATTATATAACTCATCGTTATGTAATGACAATGACACAATTTAATGAATTATTATTTTGCAAAAATAAGATAAATGCTTCCACTTTAATTATTTAATTTATCAAATCAGATAAATTAGTCACCTTCAATTAATGATTAATTTGAGATAGATGAATGCAAATCAACAAAGCTATTCCAATTCATGTCAATTTTCCAACCATTAATTAATAAGCAAATGTTAACTAATTTTTAAGAAATTAAGTCTGCAAATTTAATTATCTTGACTGAAAAGAGAATTAAATGATAAATGGTTCGTAATGAAATGAAGTTTTAATTTTCATTACATTTCGAAGAAATATGTCAGTCTTTCATGCAGAAATGAAATTTAAGAACAAAGAGAAAATTAAAGAATGGAGGCTGTAGTTTGGAAGATAGAATTTTAAAAAAAAAATCGAACGCAAAAATTCCATGAATTGCTGTCAATTCTTAGAAGTTCCATGGCTGAATGCAATTTTTGTCTTAAGGAAAATGAAGTTGTTTCTATAATACCTTTTAAAGCTAATTTCAAATTTACGAAAGGCGAAATGAGTTATGAAATTTACGAAAGTAAAAACATGTTTTACTGCCTTATGATGTGTACAACTGCAAACGAAACTAGTAGCATCTCCTTGTAATTTTAATTTTAAACTGTAACTGATCAACTTGCGTGTAATATTTTTCTGATTTTAATTTCAAATTTGTAAATCAATTTGATATCACTGTGACATTCACTTTATTGCGATAGCCTGTTTAAACTTCTGAATTCCCGTCTGAAGAAGGCTTGCGTAAGCCAGCCGAAACATGTAACGGTTTTTTAATGTTGTTAAATGTTTATTTTTAGATGTAAGTGCGTTGCCTTTAGATAAAGAACTATTGAACATTTACGTACACGTTAAATTTTACCATATGAACATTGCGATACCTACTTTTGAAGAAAGTGCCTCTTCTTTCTGTCTATTTGTCCCATCTATTACTTCAGATGATTTAAGTGACCGGGATTTGAATTTGTCCAATAAAACAGACCGAACTTTTAAGTTCTAGGTCCAAGAGCTGGAATCTATTTCAGCGCAACATTAAAGTGTTTTTCCGAAACCGCCAAATTGAGCCTAAAACCTTTTATTGTCAAGAAAACAATTTAGTTTATATATTGCTACTTTACTCTGGGATGGATCCTCTTGGTGAGGAGCATAAAACAATAGAATAGCGATTCTTCATTAACTATTTTAAAAGGAGGCCTTTTACACAAAGGACAAAAAATTCCCTCTGTACTCTTAGCTTCTAATATGAAAGAAAAATACGAAAATATGAAATTCCTTTTGGAAAAAATTCAGTTTTCCAATATAAATGGAACATCTATGTTGATCTGAAATTCACTGCAATGTTACTTGATTTGCAGCTCGACTGTAGTAAATTTTCTTGTTTCTTGTGCGAATGGGACGTCGAAAGAGGAAAAGTCATTACATCAAGAAGAAATGGCAAAAGCCCGGAAAGGAAAATGTTTCTCAATCCCTTCTGGTAAACTTCGAAAATAAATATTTAACCGCCACTCCATTTAAAATTAAGGATTTTCAAACACTTTCTTAAGGCTTTAAATAAAAATGGCGCTTGCTTTGCAAATCACTTATTTCGAGGATGCTTTGCTTAAACCATCTTCGAAATAAGTGATGCTAAAATTAAATAATATGTTTTTGTCGGTCCTCAAGCAAAAGACTCGATTCGAGATGGAAAATTCAAAGATCTGTTAAACCAAGTTGAAGAACAACGTCGAGATCTTTCAAAAGTGTTACCAAAAGCTTTTTCGGAAGTTTTAAAGCATAGAAGTAACGTGATATTATGACCGATACATTAATTCAAAGTTATGAGATGTAATTCGTCCCTTAAAATTCATTTCTTGGTATCTCATTTGTATTTTTTCGTTGGAAATTTCGGTGGTGACAGCGACGAACATGGCAAGCGATTTCACCAAAACATCTCTTGCATGGAGATGAGGTACCAGAGCAAATGGAGTCCTAGTATACTTGCTGACTATTGCTGGACATTTAAAGAGATATTTCAGTTGTTAAGTCTCAAGAAAATCGTCAACTGTTACTTTTAATTATTATGAATAGTTAAAATGTTAGTAAAAGCAGGATTTTTTTTTAGGTTTAAACTGTGTGTTACTTAAATTCTTGCGTGTTAGAGAAAACTTTTAAAACGGGTTAAAAAAAGTATGTTAGAGCTAAGATATGCAGAAACTTCGGGAGCTCATTCTACATGTAAAAGTAAAGAAAAAAGTTATATAAATATAGGTCCGGAAATGGTTCGGTATCGAGTTACGGCTAGCGAAAGATTGCGCCCACAATTTAGTACAACAATACGCACATGAATTACACCTCAGTTGTTAGATCTCACAATAAATCAAAACAATGCAATTCACATTATTGTTGAACAGCTGTTATTGTGTTGCCAACTTTTTTGTAGGTTCCACATGGGATAAGCTTTAAACCATTGGGAGATAAAGTTCTGCGACACGTTTCCTTCAATTTTTCAGGTCAACAACCATAAGAAACCACTGATTTCGCCCCTTAATTTACATTCCCAGACTTCCAGCAAGGGTACTACATTATGGGCGAAATCTTTCGCTAGCCGTAACTCGATATCGAAGCATTTCCGGACCTATGTTTATATAACTTTTTTTCTTTACTTTTACATGTAGAATGAGCTCCCGAAGTTTCTGCATATCTTCGTGAATCACCCTGTATATATTTAGCATAATTAGTATTATCTGATGAAATAGAAAAGCTTATTGCACAATAATGATATTTGTCAAAATATCACCTAAAATTTATTTAAAAAGATTTTTAATACTGATATACACAGGAAGTGCATTATATTTACGTTTTTATGGTTGATTAGTGGATTGCTAATTCCTTTCTGAAAAGGCACACGCCTTAATTCTATATTATATAGAAATAGCAACAGCTATAGCTAGTTGCTAAACGTATTAGCAAAGTTGCGTAGAAGTGATAATAAGTAAAGAATAATATATATGCAAGAGTCAAAAAAAACTTTTATAACACTAATTGGTAATTTACTGCATCTCTAAGGTAATTACAAATAAGTAATTCTTCTTAAATTCATAATTCAAGACTTGTAATATGTTTGTCTTCACAAAGCTCCTAGTAGGATTAGAAAATCATCAAAGTTTACGGAACAGTTTCATCTATTTAATACTGTTCCAATAAAATTTAATTGGAAATAAAATGGATGAGACCAAATTATTTACAAGTGACATCCTGGAACAGCTGTTTCACGCTCGTTGGCGATCATCAGCCAGGAGAATTTGGTCTCATCCATTTTATTAATAATTCAAATTCGCAGTTTGAATTTTATTGCTTTAAGAAAATTCATTGGTGCCTGCGCAATGCAGGCACATGGGTTTTCATACTAATATTTCATTGCTGAATTTTTCTTTGTTTATTTTATACTTTGAGGTACCACTGCGCTTCCGATATAAAATTTAATTGGCTCTATTTCTTCCATTACCTTTTGCAAATCGATAATTATTTACAGTTCTCTTCATTAAAGAAATGGCTTTTATTTTTTACCTTGTGTCAATAAATGTTCTTTGATTATCTTTAACTATCATTGAATGGCTATGCAATTCACCTTGTGTGATTTAAATAGTTTTCTGCTATCTTTAATTATTAAAGAATGGCTATGCAATTCACCTTGTTGGATTCAAATAGTCTTCTACTATCTTTAATATTCAAACGTTACACTAATAACTGAGGTTATCTTTTTAAAACTCTGCTATCTTCCATAGTTATCCTCGATGTAATTATGCTTGAAAATCCCCTAGCTAGTTAAGCTTAAACTGACTTACTTGATTAGCTTGACTTGATAAATATCAATAACGTAAGGCACACACATCTTTCCACCGGTAAATAACAAAAACGTCCACGCAGAATCCATTTACGTGAGTCAACATCTGATGTAAGATGGCGGCTACCGTTCTATCGATGGACCTCAACTTTTGTCTCCGATAATTCCTCCATACAACTTTCCTACAGGGACTCGTAAACAAAGGAGAAATTAATATTTATCCACTCAAATTTAAATCTTAAATTACGGAACGATAAGTGTATTTAATCTACTAGTAGAAGTAACTTGCCGATTGGATTACATCCATATTGCTTCTCTTATAAAGCGTCTATCTTCCTACCATCCAATCTTCCGAATTCTCTCAATCGTATTTCTCCATTCAGAGCTCAACAACCAAAACTCACGTCTATAACATTCTTGATTTTTCATTGTTTTCGGAATCAGTTGACGTTAGCTGGTCGGCCTAATGCTTGCCCGCCTTAACCCCCAGAAAAGAAACACATTTGTCATTCTATAGAGGGCTGAGTGAACCGTAGGACTTGTTAGAGAAGAAATAACCCAGCAGAAACTCCTTTCTCCGGCAGGATTGAACAGACTCGTTCAGTCCACAGCCCAGTGGACACCACTGAACCACGGAACCCACTCTCTTTAGACAGAATATAAGGCCAATGAGGACAGGCAAACAAACATACCTTATTCAGTAGTTAAACCCACTGAAATACTGCAGCGAATTCCGATTGAAAAGTTCTTAAATTATTAAAATAAATTCAATATGTTGGATACATATGTTTAAAGATCAAAAAAGTAAATAAATAATAAAAAATAAAATAAAATTAAGCCTACACTTAGGAAATAAAAGCCTTCAGATAATTCAGTCATACTACGAATCGTAAACTCCTAAACAAAGTCCACAGAAACCTTTGACGATTACTCTTTTTTTATAATTGAAGTTTCACGTTTATTACAAAGTTATGAAAATATTACAAAGTTATTAGTGAAGTTTATTTCAATCGAGTGATGGAATCTGATCTGCCTTTTACAAAGCTTTATTAAATACAGCAATCAAAACTGATTTACGATTATAATTCAAGCACACGTAATTAGTTTCCTTTTCTGGCATTAGTATCTTGATTTATGTTGGTGCGATATGTTTAAATCAATGCTGGACATTATTTGACACCGTGATTTGACCAAATATCTTGTGTAAATCTTAATGAGCTGTCAGTGGAGAAGGGTTTCTGAAAATGATAACTCGTGCATTTTTAAAGTGATTCCATTACTAATGATTAAATATTTAATAAAGCTAACATCCTATAAATTCTGAATACGTCAGGTAACAATTAATATTCAAATGCTCATTAAATAATAATATGTTACTAAAGTTTATATGGTATAAAGTTTTGCTCTAATAAGTAAAAGTAGAAAGACACTGACCAATTTCAAATAAAAGAAAAATTATCTAATATGTAAACGATGTAGTATTTACGCTGACAGAATCAACACTTACAAATCAATTCTTGTATGATAAGAGCCTTTTTTTTTAAATTCAGAATTTCTCCTTTGCGTTCTTATAATTTTTTTAGTGAAGTATTAATCAAAATCAAAATAATATTAATATTTCATTAATATTATTTATATTATTATATTATATTATTTATTGAAAGTATATTGACGTATTAAGAAAGTTAAAGGTGAATTTAGTTAATTTTAACCGAATATTTTGGGATATAGTTTCTCTGCATGTTGGGTTTGTAGATATAATATTTACCTTTGAATGAGGCAAAAATACTCATTTGAAAGAATAATAAAGTTGTTTAAAGTAGAAAAGTATTTACGAGATACTGACAAGAGTTCGTAAACATTAGATTTACGAATACAAACGTTATAAAATAGTTGATTGATGACAGTATTTAAATGAAGATGAAATTATCTGATTCTTTTTATATGGAGAGATCATTTAATTTCTAATCAAACATAAAACTGTAATACAGGATGTATCATTTGGACCGGTCAAATCTGTATAGAGTAGCAACAATCCAATAACCTGGTCAATTCGTATTGACGTTTTCGATCTTTTCACCAGCGCTTCGGCGATGATGTATTGCTTCTCTTCGGTAGTGATTGTGGTGTGTGACCCTTTCGCAGCATCTTTTGTTGCATGCCTTCACATTTCTTCTTGATTGCAGTCATGGCTTAAGGTTACGGAGAAATATCATATTCCTCTTCAAATAGGCTAAATGTCTGGCTGCAGATATGTTGCCGTTTGACTCATAAATAAATTTAATGAAAGACACATTACTTTAAACTGAAACAAACAGAATGCACCACTTTCCCTGCCTGCTATTGTGAATTATCGCACGATCACTAATTATCGCGTTCAATGTCACGAGGTGCTCGTACTGACGTCAGGTTTCTGCCCACTACTGTACATAGGTGAAGCATTCCGATGCCCGCCTAGGGAAATGTTATTATTGTGACAACGAATCAACTACACTCGAAAATGGCTCACAGAAAGAAGTTACCGGATGGACCGGGTCCAACTTTGTTTAATATAAATATAGTATATAATACAAATAAATTTTCAAATTTTTGAAAAAAAAAAATTGTTGTTGTTGTTGTTGTTTTTTTTGTCTCTTCTTTTTTTTCAGCATGGGAATTTCCTTAATATCATCGTTTTAAAAACAGTAATGAAATAATGAAATTTCCCTTCAAAACCTAAAATTATGTACATTTTCAAATTAAAACAGTACTTCTTTACTTTTAAGATAATATCAATTCCGTAGTGCCTTAATCGATAAGCAATTACATTTTTTTTTAAGATTACAAAATAACTAAATATTGTCTTAGGCATGTTCCTTAATCTTATTACTTTTTTATGGTTTTTCTTTTTATAGGATAACGTCGAAAATTCAGGGTATATCAATTGAACCGGTAACTTAATTGAGGTATTGGACCCGATAATTTACGCAAGTTTTTCATCAAGAATTACAATAATTTATAAAGAAAACTTAGATTGAAATTACATTAAAATTGCCATATAAAATTGGGCACAAATTAAAGAAAGTAATGGTAAATCAGAACAAATTTACCAAAAATTTAAATAAAAAAAAAAGAAATTGAAAAGGAAGATTTTTCATTAAAAATAAATCTAATTCTGACGTCACTATAAATTAATTGACGACAATTTTACAGTTTTATTAAAAGGATTTAACAAAACTATTATATTGTATATTATTACAAATAACTACATGTTTGGGTATTCTTGAAATTTTCAACTAACTTAGGGATGAAAAACAACGAGTTTTTCTTCGACTTGTCTTCGTGCAAATGAAGCCAATGATACGTTTTTACCTTATTGTTACATCTACTTGATATAGCCCTTAAAAAAGCACCGCTACGTGCAACTCCTACACTTAGAAGTATCTTCTGCTCACGCTTTTGGCCTCAAGGCAATCATTGAAACACAAACACCCTTGCGCAAACTCCAATGACCTCTGAACAGGTAAAGAATATTAGCCGGTTTTTCAAAGCTTTAACATTTCTTTATCTGAAGGCTATAATTTTACTCTTTTCGTTATTTGAACAAAAACAATTATCCATAATAAATGAAGATAAACAAAGCTTTAAGTGCTAAGTAAAAATTCATTTTGATAATCTGTTAAATATTACATTAATATGAATTAATCTTTCGAAATCAACTTAAAGTTAAAAAGAAAAAGAAAAAATGCTGAAATTTAAAAAGTCTATTACTAGTTTGGTAACAAAATGAGTGACTGTAAATTCTTAATGTATTTTTTCTCCTTTAAGAGAATTCGAAATCTTGGTCCAGTGTTCTAATAATAGCAAAGTTATTTTAAAAGTTTTCTGTAAAGTTTGTTTACTAAAACTGAAAAACGATCTAGCAACAGATATCTCGAAAACTACACAGAATCTATAAAAAAAAAATACTCATCATAATTTCAACTAATGGGTCATGGATTTCAAATTACAAGATTTAAATTACATGGATTTAAATTACTAATTAATAACTACAGTATTAGTAAAATCCGTATTAGATTATTTAACTTAATTACTTGATATTATGAGAGAATACAGTACATTTAGTTCAGTACTTATTACATCATATTACATTATATGCATTACAGAAAATTATAAGTTGCAACATCAAATACATTTTTGGAAAAGAAAACATTTATGACGAGTATGTTTCAAATTATACAAACTATTTTCTTAAATTCAAAGATTCTATTTCTTTCTATATACATATAATACAACTGAAAATAAAGTAAAACAGGAACTGTTCATCAATATTACTTAACTAGCAAAAATACCCGTGCTTTGTGTGGGTTACAAAAAAGAGATGTCCTAATGTGGATGAAGAAGAAATTGTAATTGTGTGATCACTTTGAAACTTTTCCAGTTTGTAAAAAAAGGCACGTAGTAACAAATTATATTATACAACTGCTACAGTCCCTTCGCTCCGGAAGCCTTCATACGTAATGTAAAAAAGAAAAACTAAAAAAATGCTTTATTTCTTCAAAATAAAGATATACCCCCCCCCCCCCCGTTACACTACGTAGAATCCGAAATAAAAAAATTCGTCGAATACATATATTTTAGATTTTGACAAACAACGCTCATGTGAAATTTCGTGTTTCCAACTTAAAGAGATTTCAGAGATGTGCCTACTTTTAAGAATGTTTGTCCCCACCCCTCCCGTTGTTCATGCATTATTCTGGGATACATGTAATCCTCTCCAAATTTGGTAAAGATCCCTTGAGAAATGGCGACTTTGTTTCACGATAAACAAACAAACATCGAAGCAAACATCGCGCTTATTATGTAGATATTTACTTAAGGTAAGCCAAAGTTTGTTATCTTTTTAAACTATTCATTATGTAAATTTTAGCAACATACTTAATCATATCTATTTAAAGAGATTTAATCATAAACAGTTTCTTTGATTATATTTACTTAATTAAATTAGTTCTTAATTAAAGTAGTGTTGGTTTCAAGTTCTGATTGTTATTAGGACAATCTATACCAATTAAATTATTCTAATTATTAAATTTAATATGAAATTCTGTTCAGTTTTATTTAATTTATAATAACTTGATAATTTTTTAAAAGTTGAAATTGAGGTTTAAAATTCAACAACAACATACAAACAATTACAAAGTAATTCAATATTTTTGTATTACGGTTTTTTATAATTTATTTAATGACAGTGATTAAAATAAGATTTTTTGATTTGAAAGTTAATTGCGCAGACGTTATAAAATCTATTAAAATAAGATAATTTGCCTTGTCAAGCTTAATTAAATTCTTTAATTAATCGTTCCTCTTTTTTTTTAAAAGAGGAAAGGATTTCCTTTTTTTATTTTTAGAAAGACAGATCAGGTTACAAACCTTCGTTTTTTGCTTCTTTTAAGAAAATAAATAAAAAAAAAGCATATTTATATTTTAGAAGTAATAAATTTGATGACTATTGTAGATGATTATTTCTAATAATTCAAAATATTGGGAACTTAAAATATAACGGATTAAATATGAGTAACAATTCAGTTCTGCCAAGAAATAGCTTGTATTAGTTTGTTTTTTTCCCCTGAATTTGAAACCCTCAAGCCTTCTTTCTATCAATTTACAAGCCTATTATTTAAATAATATGTAAAGTTATTTATTCAATATTTGAATAAGTTTAAAATTTCCCAACAATATTAAAAAAGCACTATTGCACTGTTCAAAGAAAAATTCACTAATTAATCTTAATTATTTTGATAGTTAAAGAAGAAACGATCAAAAAAAAAAAAAAATCCCTTCTTAAAAATGATGGTTAAAATTTTTTGTTATTACGAAATTACTTCGTAACTTAGTGATATTAAAACCATTTCCTTCAAAGCAATGCTTTTGATTTAGTTTATTAGGAAGAATAACATTAAAACATACAGAAACGAGTAACCGTAGATCAAGAATGAGTTTATACCGATCTTATCAGTCTCCCACGCTTTCTGTTGCAAGTACAATAACAACTTTCTTATGTGTACCACTCAATAATATTTATTTCTTATTCCATGTAATAAGTAAATAAATATAACATTTTATTTTGGAAGTCTTTGTCCTTAAAAGCTAAGATATTTTTTTGGGAAGACCTTTGAATAGTGTTGAATTGTTTTCCTGCGTTTATAAACCCAGATTATCTTTGCAATGCGGCTGCAGTTCAAAACACTACAGCTGGAGTGCCAACATACAGCTGCAGTTTCCAGTTTCCAAGTTCTTTGGGTTCCGTTAATTTTATTTAATACTATCAGTTATTTAATTCTATATAGGCAGTCATAATTTTGAGAAGTATCGTAGTCTGATGATTTACTATTGTGATATCAAAATAAATAAATAAATAAATAAATAAATAAATAAATAAATAAAGAACAATAAAAACAATTGGTTCTCAGGTGATGAACTGTTTCTTTCTCAATTGCTTTTTTTCTTGGGTCCAACCTTTACTTCTGACATCAATTGAGCAACCATCGTCGTATTTCTAAAGACAGACAGAATTAATAAGTTTCTTCTAAGGTAAATCTTGATCGAATAAGTGGATGAACAAGGCACATTCATTTTCATATTGTTTCTTATAAAGTAAAATCTTTGAACGTTAAATAATAGTTTTAATTTATTTTGGATCACTTTTAGTGATGTAAAATCAATTAACCAAGAAGTTACTATTTTCTCAAAACGATATAAATAATACTGTATTACAATAATACATATAAAATATTTTGTTAATGTTGTTTTCTTTATAGATGTAAGAGTTGTTATATTTTTATAAACATCTTAGAGGCTTAAATTTTGCTAATGCTATTAATTAATGCTTGAAGTTAATTAAAAAATTCGATTTGTTCATTTGTGTTCCGGAATTAATTGATGCAAGAAAGTTTTATTATAAATTATCATATTCTCATTGATTTCCTCTTCCTGTCCGATAAGATAAATCCCTTGTGACAACCATGAAGTTGATATATGAATGACAGATTGAAAGTAAAATTACCTAACCAGAATACTAAACGAATATCATCCATTATTCATTAGCGAACTGTGCAGACGATTAAACCTCTGATAGCTACTGAATGGATTAAATAACGCCGATTAGATAAAATCTGTTGACAATAGGTAATTTTTATACAGGAATGATACTGATACTATGAAGTGGAGTTTTCCAGGCAAGTATTGAAAGGTTGCAATTATATCAAAATATATTTGAGTGGTAGAATTATGTAAACTACGAGATCAATAATTATCTTTCACAGAAAATTCATCGTAATTATGATCAGAGATAGAAATGGAATTGGCAAACATTCTATCAAATGAGAATAGAACGTACATCTGGCAGAGGAAAGAAAGATGACGATTGAGAAATCAGAGTTTGTAAAGAATTCTATATAAAATTAAATGTTATGAAAATGCTTATTTTCATGAATTCCAAATAAAAATAAATTAAAAAAAACAAAACCATTAAACCTTATAAAAACAAACTCGAGATATTTGGAACAAGTATTCTATTCCTGTCACTTCATTTCAAACTGTTCTTTGAAGAATTCTTAGAGATGAAAATAAACCGTTGACTCCTGGGTAACCATTAATCTTCTAAACAGAGATTATAATAAAGATAAAATTAAGGCATTAAAGATTAAAAAAAATAAACCTCTATGTACAAATTAAAAATTACACTTGTATTTCGGGGTGTGGGGCCGAATACGAATTCGAATTCTTTAAATGTTGTAATAGCTCATTTGATAAGGGAGTGTACTAGAGAAAGTACTAGAGAAATTTTTAATTTGTACAAAAAGTTTTTTCAATCTTCAACGTGTGGTGGCCTTAATTTCATCCTTATTATTAATATTATATACACACATTAAACCTGCACGTAAACAGAGATAAGTTCCTTGAAAAGGACCTTATCTCTGTTTACTTGAAAAGGAGTCACAAATCCATTCGCTTGATTAGCCACCAACGCACTTCTTTGCTTAAAGGATAAATCGAGATCAAATCTTTCTTATTTCTTACAAATGTCATCTTGATGATGAAGAAGAGAATTTTTATGAGTAAATGTTGTTGATGGAGGCTCTTTTTAGGCTAATGGTTCAGGATAACTACGTATTACTTATTTACGTTGTGGAATACGCTAATGTAACTGGTAAAAATCTTTTGTGTTCATTCATCTCAGCAAAACTTCCCAAATAAAGAAGAAGCTATCTAACATATAATTGGCCTTCATGTTTTTGGGGACTGACACACATTGAATTGTTTCTTTTCAATCCCTTTTCTAAAGTTACCTGAAGACTGTTCTTATTCTTTAAGAACAATTACTACCTTTCTACTCCCTGGATTATCTTACTGTGAAACCATGTCTCTATTAATACTAGAGACAACACATTTCCAATTTGATATAAGTTCCTATTCCTACTTCATTATTTGTTTCCTCCATACTTTGGTTGCTCATCTTATCTAAATCCATTTCCTCCACAATTTGAAAGGCATTACGTGGAGATTAATTTTTCTCACCTTAATTTTTCTACAAAACCTTAGCATAAACTTATTCTATTATTTTTCTATTACACTAATATTCATTTTAAAGCTCAGCTTTAAGAAGCACTGAGAATAAGATTGTTTCCTTTCTTAAATTTATGTTTTACTAATATTACAATTTCAAGAAACTGTGGTGATATTTACTTCAATAAACGAAAAACCAAACTCCAAATACAATTTAACAAGCCATGAGATGAGTTCACTGATGGTTCTGAAATCCAAGGGATGTTGCTGAACTTAATATTTGATGGTTATTTACAAAACAAAGATTGTGATAAAGATGCTTAGCATCTATTATCCCTAGATTATACACTGATTATTTCTCAAATCCATCTATATTATTTTATTTCTCAAATCCATCTATATCATTTTATTCTCAAAATATAATAACTATTTCTAATAACTGCGTAATGGATAAGCAGTTCAACTTAAGTTATTTCAAAACATAATGAAAAAAAAATGAACACTATTAATAAAACATAGATCAAGCAAACGATAACAAGAGTATAAATATCTTTATTATAATTAACAGTTAATTCCAACTATAATGCTTAATTCATTCAAATATTTCTAAAAAACACGAATTGTAATATTTTTAACATGAAGTTTCATTTTCAATTGGTTTTCGGAAATATTTTATTTGGAATTAATGAACGAAATCTTATAGTTAAATGTAGAAGGCTGTAAGAAACTAGTTAAGATAACTAATTGTTATTTAATTTCAGACGTTAAGAATTTATTGTGAATATGGATTTTCATCTATCATATTTTGCTATCTGAATTCTTCTCCATATCCAATCGACACAATAGGAACTGAATGGCATCTGTGCAGAACTTCTATGAAGGTTGTTTAATTTACGATAAAATTTTAAAGTAGAATTAAAAAAACAAAAAACAAAACTGGCTCTATCTAATTCAATGACTGATACAAGTTATTATCTGGTATTGATTAACAATACGAAATCAAAAACTATAAATTTACATAGTTAAAAATACATATTTCAGATTAGGGCGTCGTAATTAAAGATAAATAAAGTTGTTCTCATATTAGATGTGAAAGAAGTTGAAAGTGGACTCATAATTAGACTATATTGAAAACAATCGTCGTATTGATTTAAAAAATAACGACAATCGCAAATTAAACGAAAAAATAACAGATTGCTGTCTCCAGATAAGGTTTTTAAGACTCAAAAATTATAATTTCAGAAGACTCAAAGAGGTTTAAAAATACATATAAACAACTATAAGGATAGGTTCTCGAAGTTTAATAAGAGAGGGCCGGATATGCTAGTAATTTAGAGAGAGTTCAAAGTTCAAGAGTAGAAGTAAGAGACCCTACAAACTGGATAGGAAAGAAAAAATCATTCTAGGTAATGTTTTTTCATTCTATAGATATTTTAAATATTTTTTTAAATGTAGAATTTAAATCTAAAGAAATAATAGTAACCGCAAATAATAATAAAAAGGAAATGTGACAACCAGTCACATTAGGCGTAATGTAATGAAATGACGGACGGAATTTTGAATATCGTAACGAAAAATAGTAACGAAATTTTTCAAATAATAGTAACAAAAAACGAAAATGTAATCATACACGAAAACATAAATTTGGAATTTTTTTTCGTTAAAAGATGATATATTGCTTTAATTTAAGTGGGTTTCAAAAAAAAAGTAGCTTAACCCTTTCCTCTCCTGTGAGTTTTATCACCATTCGCGAAATTACTCTGTCGGTTTTTCTCCCACTTTTGAAAACTAAGGGAAGAGGATTAGAGGATGGGCAGGAGGTCTTGATGGAAAAAGATGCAAAAAGACAATTTCAAGTAATCAGCAACATTCATTGAATTAACGTAATGTTTATAAGATGTTTTTTAAAATAATTACTTGCCCCTTCTCTTGACTAATCATGACAATGTTCTGATTACCTGTTAATCATCGGATTAAGGTGGATAAATCCTCTCTAAATATGAATAGGAAAATTTATTTATTTATAATAATAATAATAATAATAATAGTGTAAAGGCTGACACACACCTCACACCTCTGGACCTCGAAAACCCTTCTCCAACACTCACCACCCCTAACACCCACACTCAGCAGCTGCGTGAATCATGGGCTCATAAGGAACTCCATGGCAGACATCACCATGAACTCAGCCAGCCTCATGTTGACATGGAAGCGTCGAACAGATGGCTGACGAGTGGCGAGGTATTTGGGGAGACCGAAGGGTTCATGGTCGCAATACAGGACCAAGTCATCCCCACATGCAACTACAAGAAACACATCCTACACGACGCAAACACGCATGACGACACATGCAGGAAATGCCACATTACGAATGAGACGATTGACCACATAATATCATGCTCTCCCTTTCTCTCCCAAACAGACTACCTCCACCGACACAATAAGGTAGCGTCGATCGTTCATCAACAACTAGCACACAAACATTCACTTGTTAAGAATACCGTCCCGTACTACAAGTACATTCCACAAAGCGTACTAGAGTCACCCTCATATAAGCTGTACTGGGACCGCCCCATTCACACAGACAAAACTATACATCACAACAGACCTGACATCACACTTGTTGATAAGGTCAACAAACAGACCTACCTCATTGATATTGCAGTGCCTATCAGCAAGAACATGCAGAAAACTCACGCAAACAAGATCAGTAAATACACCGATCTAGCACACGAGCTCCAGAAGCAGTGGAGGCAGAATCGAGTACGTGTTGTACCCATCGTCCTGTCCGCCACTGGTCAGGTGCGTGACCCATTGCACCACAGTCTCAGCACACTAGGACTTCACAAAAACACTTATGCACAACTCCAGATGGCTGTGGTACTCAACACAACACGCATAGTTAGGAGATTTATGGATACTACCACACATCCCTAATCATTCTTGCACACGTCTTTACACTTGGCAGTATGTGCTTTGGTCCTTGACCCGCCATATTGTTTTTGCTGGGGAAACCCAAGGTTTGAAACATGCAAACATAATAATAATAATAATAATAATAATAATAATAATAATAATAATAACTTTATCGGGTGACTTTATCCTGCCCCACACCCGATGCAGCATGATCTATATTAGAACGTGTTCTCATCATAGATGGTTGGACCATTCAGCCTACCCTAAAGCTAGTGTAGTTCCCGCCCCCACCGCGAGGAGGTAGGGTCCATGGGGGCATAATAATAATAATAATAATAATAATAAATTATTTTTAAAGTACAAATATGAATATGTTATTAAATTGTAATATTCCTATATAATAAAAAAAATAATATCCTGTCTTATTTCATGAGCAATTATTTTGTCATAATGTTAAACATGACGAAGAACGAAATTTAGATTTGGCATAACAAAATATATCGAAAAACGAAACCACTTTTCTGTGGAATCATTTTTTTTTCCGTTTGCCAGCTCTGGAGAAAACGTTACAAAATAATTAAAAAGCCAATTAAATTTAAGCTAATAGATTTTTATAATTTCAGGATTTAGGAATTCTTGTAATATAATAATACAAGTAAATAGCAACTTTGAAAAATTTTAAAACAATGTTTTATTACAATAAGTGATATTTTATATAAGCTTTCTAAGAGGTCGGCCGAAAAGTGAAACGGACTTGGGCTATTCATATATTTTCGATATTTCGTTTATGAAACTTTATAAATCATTAATTATTCAATAGAATACATTATTGATATTTGTATAAATTATACGCAATAATATTATAACAAGGTAGTAGACCATTACCACATATAATAACAAGGTATGGTAATGATCCATTACCTTGTTATTAATACAACCGCACGTTATATATGTTTATCACAATAATATTATATTTAACTTATTAAAAAAATCCTTAATTATTTAAACCTTTATATTTTTTTTATTATTTCCATATTGATGTTTTCTTTTACAATTTATCCCTTGATTTCAATTGCTGTAGGACGGAGATTCTTAATGTAATTCAAAAGTGCATTAAAACTATTAAAGATTTACGTCTAAATTTTCTCGTTTCGAAGGTAGCGTGAAAGTTGAATCACCTGCGGTTAAGGCTGTGGCTAAGTTACCTCTGCTGCTTCAAGGACAGAATCATGTTCAACAAATGGCTAGAGATACAACCACGTGTTGAGGTCATCCTCAGTCGAATCGAATTCAAGCTGAGGTAAAAAAAAACAATATCTTGAAATATTGAATTTGTCGGATTTCAAGAATTAGAGAAAGGAACTCAGTTAGGTATTTAACGTCTATAGTGTTTAATTTTTATGACTTGAATTTGTATGACATAATTTACATGTCAAACCAATAAGAATAAATAATAAATTCACTATTCTGGAAGATATCTCTCTAATAATGATAGCAGGAAATGATATTGAAAGAATATTTAAAATTGTTAAAAATATTTAAAAAAAAATGTAGCCAATTTGCTAGAAGTTTCATTACTGTATTTATCCTTTTCAGCAGCACGAAGGAATGAGTAGGCCTACACGTAAATTTGAAAAGTTTTTATGAGTTGTACTTCCTTGCATATTACTATTGTTTAATGCAACTTACATGGGCCCGGTAGCCGAGTGGGTAAGGCGCTTGGCTGCGGGTTGGAGATCGCGGGTTCGATTCCCGGTCTCGGCGGAGAGCGGGAATTTTTCCACGCTCCATTCTCCTCCAAACGGGTCCTAGGGCCTACCCAGCCCTCTGTAGAATGGGTACCGGGTTTCTTTCCTGGGAGTTAAAGGCGGGCGGGCGTCGGGCTGACCTCCCGACCTCAACCTAGTCCCGCTGGTCAAGTAACGCCGGGAGCCTTACCTCCCGCGAGCCCTTGAGCCTGCATAGGCCTGTCGTGGCATCCTGTAACTTAACTTAATGCAACTTACAAGATGTTAACTAGTTGAATCTTTTTTAAATTTCAAGTTAATGAAATCTAGT
>JAFIDM010005346.1:28581480-28593910 GCA_023159025.1 Thereuonema tuberculata | reverse complement strand
ATATTCCCTGTTCGCCATTGGATAAAGACAGTGCATTTCTTAATGAACAACTTCACAACAACTCCCTTTCTTCTTAGTTTGATCAATAACACCGAGTTTTACAAGCAGGTCATCCCATTTTTTTGCGATATTCTATAACAATCTGGACACTGAAGAAGGATCGAGGTGAGACATCAGTGTTGGTACCAAAATCTCGACATTCAAATAATTGTGGATTTTCATGTATATTTCTTCTCCATACTTTAAGATTACATTTGTAATTACTCCCAAGTATATAGAAATCCACTGATATTTACTGATATTTGTAATACCAGATTCAAATCAGATTGTAAAGAAATTTCACTGTTGAACTTGAGCCATTAATAATGAAGTAAAATGAGTACCTATGGATTTAATCGGCAAATGTATACATAGAATAGTTGACCAATGCAAAAGTCTATTGACAATGCGAAGTCACTGTTAATCAGACAAAGGTTTATCAAACTCTTAGTAAAAATTAAAAGTATATATATATATATATATATATATATATATATATACAATATATTACATGTGCTTAAAGTAGCAAAGAAAGGCGTTCAGCATTACAGTACTTGGATGAATTAGAAATAGCGCAGAACATAGTTAGAATAAGCCTCTTAATAATATAGAAAAATCTGCTTATTTAAGTTCATCTTAATAAATGTAGTAATTGGGATTCTACAATGTTTATAAAAAAAACGATATATATAAATATATTTTAATCAAACCTTAGATTCTAAGAGTAGGGTATATACAGTGATCAAAATCAATCAGAAATTTTTAAGCATTAGAATTTAATTGTTTAAAGAATAGCCTAGAAAGTTAAGAACAGTTTTCTATTCTTAATTCTTCTAAATAAAATCATTAAATAAGCAAGTTTTAAGATTTCTTCTCAGAAGAGTCTCAAAGGAAAATAAATTTTCTAAGAAAAATATAAAAAATAAAAAAACAATGAAAATGCGTAAAAGTATTAGATATAGTTAGGACAAAAATTTAGAATTCAATGAAGTAGAGAAAATCATTCTAAAATATTAGCAAATAATAAATTCTGTTGAGTTTGCAAACCAGGTAATACAATAAGGAAATAATATTTGCTTTCCATTAATATGAAAGCGTTCATACATAATTAACATCCATTCAGGTAATTAATATATCTTTAGGCTGATGACCTATGGGACTAATTACATAAGGGACTAATTACTAAAACCATAAGGGATTACATTGAAATCCTAGTTGCTGGGATGAAAAACGACCGAATTGTTCTGATCAAGTAACAAATTACTTCGACTGATTGTTACAGAAATACATAAAGCACTCAAGTGTTTTTTTAAAGTTTTATTTAAAATGTTGGGAAAAGAACTGATAACATGGATGGGTCTAATTCTATTCAGGATTGTAGATCTTTTCTACATCTGCTGTTTTAGATTTGTTGAATTATGGACAAAATTTGAATATCTACTTTCTGTAAAATACTTTTTTTTTATTAAATTGTAAGAATTCATGTTTTTTAAACAGACTTGTCTAGTTATTTCTATTGAGATTTGAAGTCCGATAGTAAGTTAAAATATCGCATTATAGGCCAATGTGGTCCTTTGGATAGAGGGAGGAAAGACCGCCCGTGTACACTGTCAAACTTCTGTTCAACCCATACAATTGAACCCTTAAAGGAACTCTTTATAATCTACGAATATAAAAATAGACAGGTCTTCGTTGTGAATTTTGATTCCTACCAGCGACTTAAACAGAATAAGTTTAGAACAAATATAAAGTAGATATGTTAGTTACATTTTAATTTTTATTTTATACTATCAGAAAGACCCGTTCTTCGCCCGGGTTACAAAAAACAAATGTTCTGTTGTGGATGATAAAGAAATCACTTCGAAACTTTCCCGGTTGGTACAAAAAAATAAACAAAAACTCAAAAGTCTGATCTCATTACAAATCTATATCTATCCCGAAAATCCCATCGCTATTATGCACAACAATATATTAGTTCCAGTCGTTGTACCATAATATTTGTGTAGTTCCCATTATTGCCATCGCTATCACGCACAACAATAGTTTAGTTTCAATTATCGCAACCCGGTTGCGCTAGTATGCCAAAACTATTTGTATAGTTGCCATTGTCGCCACCAACTTCTGCAAAGTTTGGTCCAAATAGGTTTTACGTCCAACAGATGGCGCTGTTTTAAAAAAAAAAGTATGTTTTTACCTGTCACAGGTTGACTTCTTTATAAAAACATGCGCGTATTCGAATGCAACGTTGTGTCAAAATTTCAAAGCAATCGGTGAAGAACTTTCGGAGATTTAAGATTTTGAACAAACGAACATTTACATTTTTATTTATTAATATATAGAAGACAGAAGATGGCTCTGGGTATACCCTCACTAATAAAGCGGCCTTAAACCTATTGGAGAAGCCCTAAAATACACAAAATGAAAATGAGAAGAAGAAGCCGATGACACAGAAAAGAAGGGAGACATTTCACAACGGCTCAGAGATTCGAATCCAGATTCAGGAACATTAAAAGAACTCGGCCTAGCTAACTCTGATTAATGCCAAATATACAGTAAAAGATAGCAAAACAAATAGTTAAATAACAAAAAAATGACGCTAATTAATTTAATTGATTGGCTTAACCTTTAGAGGACCAGTAGCCAAGTGGTAATGCGCTTGACTGCGGGCTGGAAGAGCTGGGGTTAAGCCCAGACAGAGGTCGGGGAGTTTTCCAGATTGAATTCTGCTCTGGACAGCCTTGTGCAAAAGTCACCCAACCTACTGAAGATTGGATACCGGAATTTAGAGGCGGGCGTCGTCCTGATCTCAACTCGGTTCCTTTGGACACGAAACGAATGAAGCTTAAGAGTCACATAAGCGTGTACTTAGCCTTAAGTAGCATCAGGAACACACTATTCCTTTAGAATATTATGCTTCCAAAAATTCGAAGCTAAAGAAATGATCGAAATTCTGACTGCGCATAGTTTAAATAAAGGCTACAACTTTACTGTATTTCCTTATTTAAAAAAAGAAAATTCGTTTACTTTTACATAAAATGATAAATAATGATTTTATTTGGCTCTAATGCTATAGGAACTTTATCTGTAAATGATTCAAATAAAGAACGTGAATCGTATTTCAATTCCCTATATTTTTAAGTATGAGATATAGTCAGATAATATTCAGATTAGCAACTTTTGAGGTTATCTTTGATTTTGGAAAAAGAATTTCGTGTGGAAGTGATAAAGTTAAAAATAAAGAATTATGACTGAGGAAGAGAAGTAACAACTGTATTATTTGATCGATTTTTCTGAAGTACTTTTTTAAATTCTGCTTTTATATTGTACAATTTTATGTTTTTCTTTATATTAGCACAGGATTTGATCTTATTCTTTAAGCAATTTTATCTTTTTTTCTTGGCAATCACAGGGAAAAAAAAGAGAGAACAATTTCTGGAAGAATTCTGCAGTTGGATTTTAGAAAAGTCAGTCATCCGTTAGAGTAGTTGGTAAGTGACCACTGCGGGAGACGAGCAGGGGCGAAGATAGCCAGAGTTTCTCACAAGGCTGAAATGAGGCAACAGTGCCAAATAGAAATCACAGGCTCAAACAAGAAAGTCTATCTACTTATTTTTATTCCCCTATTAATTGAAAATGATTTTCAGTTAAATGAAAGCTAAAATATTTTTTTTTAAAAGTCAGTAATTTGCGAATTGCTTTTTTTTTCTCTTTGTATTATCAAAATGTTTCTTTTGCACCTCACTGAAATCTATCAATATATAAACGGTCGGCATTTTTTGAATTCAAACGAATGCATGAAATGAAAACTCAATATTTTGAACTGATAACATACGTGGTTATTTCTCAACTGCTATTATGATAATGTTGACAAGTGTAAAGTGGATGGAGTCATGAGCACATCTATCAACTATAGTTGACTAACAGACTTATGCTTTCGTTTTAATTAATAATCTTCAATATAAAAGCTTAGTTTAGAATCAATGTTGAATTTCGAGCACACATTTCTATTAATGTCGGAAGTAAAATAAAGTTTTTAGAAACCACAGTGGAAAATTCTTTAAGGACAAGTTCTAGATGACAAACTTTGATGTTAGAATTAAGTTGCAAGTCAGTTTACTGAAATCAAAAATAGGAAGCAGTGTTTTTCTAAGATATAAGGCCTTTTGGACAGAGAGCGTGACTATCTAGATTCTGATGACTGTGAATGATCCATTTTAAATAATTACCAGAAAAGTTAAGCGCATTTAAGCAGAATTTTTACACCGTCTGTTTTAAATCCATGGAAACCAAATTCGAAAATCCATTATTCATGACATTACTTTGGAGACTATTTATTACAAAGATGTGATAAAGCTTGAATTCTACACAAACAGCAACTTAATTTAAATACATAAATAAATTACTCTTAGGTATTTACGTCAATATTTCCTGGCTTAAAAAAAATATTGACTAACTCCTTGAAATCTTTTCGAGCAGAAAATGAACAAGTTCTCATTAAAATAAAGTGGGTATTTGTAGAGTTGCTAAATTCCTGTGCATCTGATCGATAGTGCTTATCGAGCTGCTGAATTTATTATCAAGTTCCACTCTTTCATTTATCACAGCTCAGATTATAGCTTAGGGCCATAATCACCATCACAAATTCAGAACCTCAACAGCGAATATTTTTCTAACCACTTTTTAAAATTTAATAAAGCTTACGTAATAACCTTCATTTTCAACAAGAACTTTCATCGACTTGTTAGAACAATAGTCTGTAATAGATTCTAAACATGAATATTATTTACAAATAGTGATGTTTTAAAAAGAAAACAGAAACGAAAAGAATAAAGTAATAATGCAGATTGAAATAATTTACCTTCACGAAATTATGCTGAAAATAACCAGAAAGGAAATGAAATGTAAATTAAAAAAATTTTAAATTTAAAGTGAAACAAGCTGCCATAGAATGAAAAGTTAGTTTCAACTTAAACTTTTAAAATGTATTCTTCATCATTATTTATAATACTGCTGATTTTTTTTTAATTAAAACGGTCTTTTTGATAATTTCTAATTATACTTTCTTAAACTCTGTGACAGGTCGTTTGTTGCGATCGAGAATTTCTGAATTTTCGTAATAGCTTTAGCACATCTTTAGAGAAACACAATCTCACATTTATTATTATATGAATTCATATTCTTTTGAAAATTCACTGAATTATTAGCATTTTCCTCAGAACTTAGTAAAAAAAATAAAATTACTGAAAGGAGGAGGGTTATAAATTGTAAGATAGGCAAATGTAAATCAATAATTTATATGAGATTATGATAATCTATTATCACACCGTAACAATGGCGGAATGCATTCTAACAGTCATGTAGTTACGACAAGACAGAGAGTTTAGTAGTTATACACTACTAGAATTAAACTCATTTCTAGTAGAATTTCTTTAAATATATATTTGTATGTTCAAATACTTGGAGATATGTAAACAAAAAGTATAATTTTGAAATTTATTCGTATTTCTACAATTTCCTGGAGATATATAGGAGAATCTCAGAGGTAACAACAATAGAATACATTATTGTAGTCAAGTGAAGGGTTTCTCTAATAAAACAATACGTATTTCAAAAATCACTTGTCGTTTTAGAAGTGAATTTGAATTGTTATAGGTTTTTCTTCGCTGTAGGAATCACATACTTTTCCTGTTAGTAGCATATTGATGAGTTTTATGAAGCCAAGACTTGAAATCATGATGGCACCTTCTTAAAGTTTCACTGTCACTTTTGAGTGAGATTGCTATCTTTACGGCATTCGTTCAGTGACCCTCGTCAATCTTAAATTCATGTTTATAATCTTTTAATAGTTTTTACCATGAGGAAACAGTAGGCATATATATTATGTCAAATGGTTTCATCTTCAAAGGAATCGATAACCTGAAAGAATGGCATCTAATTGTGTAAAGAATATCAAAATGATTCACACAAAATAGGCAGAAGAAGATAATCTAACTCTTTCACACTATCGAAATAATAATGGTAAACGCAGCTTCTTATCAGTTATTCAAGAGTTACTGTCATGTTGCAACATACTCCCCCCACCCATCTTTTTTCTATCTTAAGTAACAAACGGGGAAGCCTTTTTGCACTGACTAATTACTTCATTCACTTGAATAACATCTGATTACAATTTGAAAGGAAATTGATAAAATACGTACCAATTTACACAAAGCTGCTATAAATATCATCAAACCCCTTAAAAATTTTCAAAATGAATAATGAGTAGTTTGTATCACAGTCATCTATTCGATAAACAATATTCAACTTCTAGTTCGAAGTATATCATATGGATGGCATAGATGATTTCGACATTCGATATTTGATTTTTTCTTCTTTGGCATTTGAAACATTTTACGAATTTAGAATATCCGGATGGAACTAAATAAATCAACCTATAAGCGAAACAATCTCAAAGTTCATTGATTTATTTGAAATGCTTATGTATAAAGCTCATTAGACTTTTTCTGACATGATGAAAAATTAAGAATGTAGGGTATGTAGGGTTGTTACAATTAAAGTATCCCTACTTAAGGGGCTCTGGGGCGAGTTCTAAGGCTAGTAATGAAAAGATGTTTGGACAACAGATTTCAATTGAAACAAACAAAAACAGCACCCACAGATCAATGTGTGGGCTCGTCTGCAAAACATTTCTTATGGTGTAGCAAAGGATATGTTCTCTCGGAAAGGCTCACTTTAGGACCACCTAGCGCCTTAATGGAGCGTTTCCGGACATGAGTTCATTAGGAATATATTAATCCTTACCAATGCCCCTACACGTGGTTTGAATATTACTCACGAATTATGTAATACCCTGTATAACATTTGTCACTAGATGGTGTTGTTACAGTAAATTACGTTATTTGCTTAATGTTTACTACTCAGTTCTATAAAAGCAAAACACTCTCTTCAAAATCAAATGCTGCAGGAAAAAGACGCTATTTGTGAAGCAGTACTATTGGAACAGCGAGAATGCAGCTTTAGCTATTAAAGAATTCCGGCTTCAGATGCACTTAAGGCGTGGATCTAAGGATGTTCTGTCCGCAGGATGATTGTGAAATATAATGCGATAGGACATCTTGGAGTTCAATCAGCTATAGACTGAAAACGAGTGGACTCTTCTCGGGTTGAAGATAAGGCTCTGGCTATCGTGGATTTATCAAGTCAAACTTCATGTGGTAGCTCAAGTATACAAGCTATTGCCCATGAAGTGGATATGCGACATTCCACTATAAGACTAGTGATGTGTCACCTGTTTCACATTTTACAGCAGCTAAAACATTCGCTCGTCAGATCCTGACATGAAAGACAGCGGATATCACTTGGCCATGGAACATCCTTTAGAGTTATGAGTCCCACTTCAGCTTATAGGGGCAAATGAATACGCAAAACTGTCGCATTTGGGTAAGTTACTAGAAAACCCTCGAGATACCCATGAGGTCCTACCGTATTCTCCAAAAGGTGATAGTAAGATTTAGATTTATGATCATATTCATCATTGGGCCAGATTGTTTTGAAGAGATAAAACCGACTGAGCCCCGCACCTGTTCCGTCACTGTACGGCGTTATTATGAAATGATGGCAAATTTCACATTACCAAAGCTGCAACAAAGCTGGTGCCTTCAGGATACATATTCATGCAAGAATGGTGCGTCACCCCAATATCTACCGTTGTGTCCAAAGATTGCTAAGGCAGCACTTCACAGACGAACGAGTCATCTGTTTCCAACTGCATCACCAAACCTCACGCCATGCGACTTCTGGTTGTGGAGTTTTTTGAAGCACCAGATATATCGGGATGGATATCAAGCTGTCAGATATGAAGAATAGCATTAAAAATCATGTGCTATCAACTGATTTGTATTTCAACAGTATCACCTAGAGATACATTTTGTAACTATTTTTTTTCTTCCAATAAAAGGCGAGAGCATCCTTTGCAGTAGCTGTTGTCCAAATTTCTCTTTATTACTAGAACTCGCTGCAGAGCCCAATGAGTAGGGATACTTTAATTTTTAACAAAAATCTTACATATATTTGTTTGTGTATATATGTTCACATACGTTATCCGCCGCTCCCTTCAATTTAGAGATCCAAGAAGAAAATGCTGATTCAGTAAACTATATTCCATATAGTTTTGTGCTTCAACTTTGGGAACTCATTTTCTTCCAATTGCGATGATCAAAGTAGCTTAGTTTGTCTAAACATAAATATGGTTCTGATATTTAGGCGTAAATTATACAGAAATTAACTAGATCATGATGATAGTTAGGTCTTATCATGATGTTTACTGCTTTTGGCTGTTATTTTAAAATTTCAGATCGAAAATGATGTATGTTTACCGTTAATGTTAAGCAGATATAAATCACCCAGAATAATGCAACTGAAATATGAATATTAATCTTATGACAAAGTGTTTTTGATTTAATAACTTAAGCCTCAATATTTTAGATTATAAAGTTGATGTTCGATTATTAGCTACTGAAAAGAGAAGTAATTGCAATGCTGATAAATAAAATAAATTTATAGACTTATTTTACTGCACTCTTCTCAAAAGAAATAAAAAAGCACTTAGTAGCAAATGATGGAAATGGATCTGAAAAGGATATGTTTGTATTTTCATCAAGAACTGTATTTGAAATTTTTAATGTACAGTTAAGTTTTAATTATAAATGAAATATACTAAGCTATGAAATTTGTTCTTATTCAATTATAGAGTGAAATACAAAGGTAAAAGCGATATATTTTATATATAACATTAGACGTTAATTAATGAATTCAGCTATATTTTGCTTGTGATAAGAATGGTAAAATAGTCCAAAGTTTTACTTGAATTTAATATTCCGGGTCTATGATAGGAAAAAAAAGAAGATATTCACTAATTAATACTAATGCCCAGTCAATTCAAATCACATGTAAAGATAAAATCGTGGAAGGAAACTAATAATCAACTTGAGTATTTTACAGGTAAACGATTTGTTCACTACTTGAGAAAGACTGTGAACTTCGGCTAAGTTTATTTGGATTTCATTTTTTGAACAAAGTCTAAACTGATACTTAAAGTAGAAACATCGTTAATTATCTGATCACAATTAAAAAGAAATTTTTTCATCTTCAAAATATATTACAGTGGAAACTCGATTAACCGCCACTCGATTAACCATAACTCTGTTATCCGTCATCGATCGCAAAACCTACTTTTCCGTAAAATACGGGACATTGCCGCGAAAAAAAGCTTGAGCCTCGAAGAAACAGAAGATGACTGATTACAGCTTCAACATATAAACCTTATTATCTAGTAGGCCTACTGTTTTATGGTTCTATTATTACTATTATTATTTGTTTGGTGTTTGACGATATCTATTTGTTACCGATAGATTTTTCTTTTTTTTTGATTTTTATTGTTTGCCTTTTGTCCCAAACTAGCATTGAAATTTCGTTACTGTACATGTTTATTGCGAAATTTCTGTTATCCGTCTATTCGGTTAACCGTCACAGTCCCGGTCCCGAAGGTGACAGTTAATCGAGTTTCCACAGTACTATATACATGTTTTCTGAATTGCTCTTATCAATTCCAATATTTCTGTCTTTGTTCTCCTACGTTTTGTTTTTATATTATTTTTTTCAAGTATTTATGCAGAGCCTGTTGAATTTATACTCGTATATAAATTTTTTTAAAGTTTTCAGCTTAAAGAAATGAAATATACAAAAGTACTTATGAGAAATGATAAAAAACAATAATCACTTGAGAAAATTCCTTAATATCTTACGTTTATTAGATGACATACTTACTTTTTAAAATAGGATTTTTATTCGCTTACTTTTGTTTTATTTTTACCTTTTATTCATTTGAGAAACCGGACTTTTTCGTTGATCACGAAAATAAGTTAAACATCAGGACAATCGCACCAAGAAACTACTATCCTAAATTTTTGATGATAAATTATATTAATCATGGTTGGTTATATTAATCATTTGATCGAGATTTTATCAAAAAGATTTATTATGCTCTGCAAATTTATGTCAAACCAATAATAAAACTTAGAATTTAAACAACTGTGAAATACTACATTAATCAAATATGGTAATAACAGTTAATCAAAACACATATATGTATAAATCTCATTAAAAAACAGTATTTGTCGAAAAATCAGTAAAAAGAAAACGTTGCGGTTGTTTGCCTTCCTCAGTTCTTAATTTTCAAACTGCGTCGGTTTCCCAAGTAACTAATCGCTATTATTTCTACATACACAGCCATTTGAATATCGAATACGGTAATGTTGGAATAGAGAAGAAGCTCAGAGCTATTTTGAAGAATAGTTGTAGGTGATAAAAGAAGTCACGGTCACTAAAACCGCTTTAAAAAGCATTACGAGACAAACCCATCAATTGAACAACTTCCAATAAATCACCTTCAATATCGATTTGGATGAAAATTTAATTTCAAGAGAATTTTCTTTGGTAAAACCAATTTCAATTGAACAACTGATTCCTTAGTTCCAGCGCTTTTCAAATCTCCATCGTTTATCTGACAAGTATTCTTTTCTTTGACTGTGTCTCCGTTCATTCAACCCTTATCAGGAAATGTACGGTCGTGACATGTGAAAAATTAACTGAACTTCGACCCTATGGTGCAAACTGAGAAACTCAAGATATCCACTGAAAACCCAAGATATCCACTCAAAGATACGTTTTTCTTGATTCCTCAAAAGTTACCACGAAGATGTTCCATATCTGAATTCGATTGAATAATGAAACATTGTTTATTTCAAAAGACTAGATGAAACTACTTGTACTTATTAAGAAAAACTTCAAAAGAAGATGATTTAAGGCGAAAAATATAATTTAAATTTAAAGAGAGAAAGAAATATTAAATGCATTTTTAAAAATATAAATGCAGAAACTGGTAAAATGTAAGATAACGAGAAGTAAAGAATTTCTTTGTCTAACTTGTCTTGTTAGATTCACAAAGATTCTTCAATATCAAATAATTTAAGTTTCATATGAAGTCATTTCTCAAAGTTTTAAGTTCATATAAAGTATTTCTAAGATACTCTACAAAATTACAATATATTAACTTTTGTTACATTATTATACTAAATGTATTGTTTTAGTTAAACAATTTTTCCAAAATTCCTAATTTGACTACTTTTACTAAATTAAAAATACTGAACATAGTTTACATACAGTACTTTTCGATACATCTTACTGTTAGTAATAATTCTAAATAATTCTAAATATACTGTAATGTGATCTAATTTTTATTGTAATCTTATGATGAGCCCGTAATGGGCTCGAAACTGTAATGTTTTAATATATAGTCTACGTCTTTTTTAAATTTGTGCGTTTCCATTTTTTATCTCGTGACTATTTTGCACACGTTAAAAGTTTATTACTAATTCTAAATTGTGTTTATTTTAATGTTGTCCATTTCTATTAAAAAACCCAGACCTACCGGATAATTTTGGCTGACGAAGAATGAAGATCTTTAAATAATTTCTTCATTGTCCTAACAATGATGTTGAGAAGAAAAAAAAATGCAATTTTACAATTTCTTGATTGTCTTTTTTACATCTTTTTACTGAAAGATGAGATAATATTTCATCTTTTGGTTGTGTATTTATTCCTCTCCTAATAATGTCTGAATCAGTGAATATATTTTCTTGGCATCCGTATTTCACAATTTCATCTATTTTTCAGTACTGCAAATACTTCTATCTGAATCTCTATAGACTCGTCTACGAATGAAAATGACACAAATTCCCATAGATTAGATTCAAAACCATTAACTCTTTTAATACTAAGAAACAATGAATTTTCAATATAGTCTACAGGGTGTCTACTGAATCTCAAACAAAAAATTTAAGGACAATTCCCGTACATTTAAGGACATTTTCACAAAAATTCTGTAAAAAAAAACCCCATGTAAACCTATCTGTTCAACAACAAAAAAACACTATAAACCTATCTGTTCAACAAAAAAAAAAAAAAAAAATTCTGTCAACCCAAATTTCCCGTATAAATCCCGGATTTCCCGGATTTCCCGGTTGATAGACACTCTGGTCTAACAATGCATAGTAATTTTCTTCTTCTTCTTCAGCTTTTCCCACTTTTCCGAGTGGGGTCGCTGATGAGCAAGTCTCGTTTGCGCAACCTTTGGTTTTGGCAAGGGTTTTACGGCCGGATGCCCTTCCTGACGCCAACCCAAATCAGAGGGCGAATCCAAAGATGCCATAGACGGCAAAAAGGAGCAAACACAGGAAAGAAAGCAAACATCCATGCCCACGCCGGGATTTGAACTCAGGTTCCGACGCATCTGCTTCATGCGAGGTCATCGTCTTGCGCACAAACCACGCCG
>JAFIDM010005346.1:28560076-28581470 GCA_023159025.1 Thereuonema tuberculata | reverse complement strand
CGCATCTGCTTCATGCGAGGTCATCGTCTTGCGCACAAACCACGCCGTAACAGAAACAATGTATAGTAGTTGTGACCTGTTCTAATCTATTTTGTGCGTTGTTTTTATATTGATTAAAAATCACTCGATTTGGGCGAAATAAAGTCAGAATTTGGGAATGCCATCAATTTTCAAGAGATGGAAAGTACGGAGATAAAAAATGGCAAAATTTAACGTACATGGTACCCATATAACAATGAAACAATCTTAAAAAAACACACACATTTAAAGGATTGCTGAAATATTTTTGGAAATTTCGTACCGAGAATCAAGACAGACTGGTTCCTATCTCTCGTCACTTAGATTCGCCCAAGTGAAGATAAATTGTATTTGCGAACAATGATATCCAGTTGAATACTATCCACAATTAAAACTCAATTCGAATTTCACACTTTACATCTGTGTATTATAATTTTTTTAATTGCTGGTAAAGTAAAATTCTAACATATTAATACTCATCGTCAGCCATCCAGAATTTTATTAAGCATTTTATTTAATCTTTTAATTTAATTTAATCTTTTATTTTCTTTTTTACCAGGAGATATTAGAGGGATTATTCTTTTATGAAAATAATGATAAAATTTTAAAGCAATTGTTAATAATAAAGTATTTTTAATAAATGACTATGTGAAAGTAAAGAATTAATATTTGTAAATCGGTTGCTATGTAAAAGCTCGTTGAAATAATCATTCAACATTCCAACTCGCTGCTACTAAATTTAATATTTATTAACCCATTTAATCAATAAATGTGACAATTTATTTACTTCTGTTTAGAATCTAGTTGAATGAGCCATTAGCTTACAACAAAACCAAGATCGAAAAGGACTGAATTTGCTGAATTTTTTTTTCCCTTTTCTTAACAAAGAGCTGAATTCCAAGTGTCCCTCTTTAGGATTCAATTTAAGGGCTGACACGGAGACAGAGACTGGGAGTCACGTGCCATCGCCATTATTGTCACTTGTGTCATACCATCAGAGCAGATTTCTATTAAATGCTCTCTGTACCTGACGAGACATCGATAACATGGTTCACATCATAGCCTGTCGTGATTAAAGCGACTGGAACCTTGTTCGTCTTATCAGATCAGGCGACATATGGAGCCAAAGACCCGATTCCTTTCTATTAATATTTTTCAACATTTGGTTCTTATCAGCACTAGCGAAAATAATTAACTTTTGTGAGCCTTTTTTTTTTGCTCCTGAACTTTTACGTTTTATTATTTTTCATATGTTGAGTGCAGCACTTGTCTAAGAAAGTCATTCAATGAAGTGTTAAATGGAAGATTCTTAAGAATCTGAGTTCGTTTCAAGGAAACGGAAAGATTCGAAGAAAGGAATTTTCTTTTTTTATTTTTAAGGAAATTGATCAAAATAATGTAAACAGCAAATGAAAACAACGAAACTGAACATAACATTAATAAAACAATAGAGTCGAGATTTCTGATGAGTTACTGCTGCAGTTTCTGATGAAAATAGATCAGATTCAAAATAACTTCTTTGACATTGAGGAAATAAAAACGAACGGATCATTTAGAGGTAAAAATACAGCAGATAAAACAGTGTGAAAATGAAACTGTTACGTATATATAACAGTATAACATAACAGTATAACATTAGACAAACTGAGAAGATAATTTCAGTAATAACCGTATTTTTATCCTTTTCATACTTTATCAGATTTTTTTTATTAATAATACCTTCTTCTCCAACACTTTCAGCCATTGACATCAGTCGTCCTCAGGCACCTTTCAAGATATTCTTCGTTGCTTTCACAGAGAAGCCATCATTGACTACAAGAATACTACTAATGGTACCGTATTTTCTTTTGCACGGAAGTTCAAGAAGGGATACAACATTAAAAAAAGGTTAATGCTGAAAACATCTTACCAATGCTTAAAGAAAAACTTCTTCAATCTATATTCAAGGTATCATATCCGTACAAATATTTGTAAGAAGCTTTAAAAAACTATAAATTAATTTGTTTTTATGATATGTCATCATGAAAATTCAGTAATACTGCTTAATACAATTTTTACCTTAACCTACTACCTATTTAACATTAAAGAATCTGCTGAGGTTATATTCGTTGATAAGACATCAGTCAACAAGACTGATAAAGGGTAGGGAGTTACTAAGGCTTTTGTAAACAGAAACAGACTGCTGATAAGGTTGTTGATTATCTACAACTAGGATATTATATTAAAGCATTAACATTAAGAATATTAGTGCTGTAATAAGATGCTTTATTTTATTTTAGCTTTTGTAGCTCCTACAGAAATATCTCTTAATCATCAGGTTCATTCTAATCTATCGTAAACCAGTTAGCTCTAAACTCTTCGCCAAAAGCAATTAAAATGTAAATCACTCAGGAAGCACTAGAAACTGAAACATTCATTGAAACTGTACCTAAATAATAAATGTCGTAATGGACGCAGTACCTTGATGATATATTCTTTCACTTTCTGATCAACTACTGAAAGAGATGAACTATGTTTACTGTAATTACATTTTTTTATTACGATTTCTAAATACAAAAGTTACAGTTAGAAATGACAATTTCCTATCAACATGTTCTCAATATAGATATACCGTAATTGTTTAATTAATTTTGAATACAGGGTTAATACAGTGTTAAAAAACATTAAAAACAAAAAGACTTACATCAATGTATAGGTTTTCAAGTGATTTTGTCAAGTAGACCGCTAAGTGCTAATTTTCCAGAATTTTATATTAGGCAGTAATATAATTTAAAAGTTAAAATAAGTTTCTGATTTAATTACGCACACATAATGTACAGAAATACAAATATATGCTTAGGTTTAGCTTATTTTTTGTCGTAAGAACCAGTAACAATAAATATTAAGGACATTGAATGTAAATTCAACAAAATAATTAAGTGAAACATTACTTACAGGATATACAATAACAACGAAAACAATTAATAATTAATTACATAAAGAAGAACATTAATAATCATTAATAGTAGATTGATTATCTATTTCAAAGAATGTAATTTTAAAATCTACTTGCATGAATAGATTTTGAATGTATTCTTACAAAAATTCAAACAAATTTACTCTTCTTTTTTTGTCCGGAGAAACATAACTCTTAATAAGAAAATAAAATGCATTTAAAGAAACTTATCTTTATTCTTTGAAATTTTCACAAAGAAAGCCACAACATGATGTGCAAATAGCAAAGCTTTCTTACAAAAATAAAGTTCGAACTTAAAATCTTTGTATAAACTTGGAAGATCAAAGTTAAATTCTAAAAAAATGATTTTCACTTTCACAAACAGCTTTAGATTTAAAAAAACTATCAAGCTGGAAAAAAACAAACAAACATATTTTACAAAAACTACGATTTCAAGAATAAGATTGTCTTTCAGATCTCTGAAATAACAGCTCACAAAAACGATTTTATAATTTGTAGATTAAATAGATAATTTAAGAACTCGATAGAATAACATATTAGTAGAGATCCTATTCGTTTTCTTTGTTAAAAAGCAAATTATTACAAACAAATTTAAGGAAAAAAAAGGCAATGATATTAATAAAATGAAAGAAGAAAATTCCAACATTAATATGATATTAAAGCCTTGAAAAAATAAAAGGAATCACATTACATGAAAAATTGCCCTTTACATAAACATAAAAACAAAATAAGTGAATTTTTATTTTGATGAACTTTGAATGCCTTAATTTGTGTAAGAATTGAAGTTCAAAACTCTACTGATCTATTTCTAATATAGATGAAGTGATTATAAATGAATATAATATTAACTTTTCTTGTTACGTCCATTCACCTTTTTAATATAATAATAAAATAGTAAATGAATTAAAAAGTTGAATACTTTTATCAAATATGACTGAAATACATTTAAAAAGTCTATTCCCAAATACACGTTTTAACTTAATCAAATTTCAGTTTGAAATAAAAATTGGATCAGTGTTTTTAAGGAATACATTCAATTGTGTTGATTAATTCATTTCAGAAATTAGGTAATTTACTTAATAAAAATATTTGAAAATTTACTGATTTCCAAATTTTTCTATTTTCGTGCTATCTCTCTATTCAAGAAATGACATTTAAAGAAAACCTCAACTAAAGAAAAGACTTAAAATTAAACTGAGTTTGTTATAAACTTTCAAGAAATAAGACTGGTAAAGAGTTATTATTTACTATTTGTTTTTAAGAAAACCACAAAAGTGAAGCTGTATTCGTGAAAATTATTTCAACAAATGTCAGTTATCATCAGATCATTATTTTCTGATGGCAGACATGGATAACAAATATTTTCAAAATAAAAGATATGAAAACAGCTGTGTTTTATTACTACCACTCTTTTTTTCGAATTAATAGCTGTAGACAAAGCTGGTTTTGAAGATAAGAAAAGAAGACTAAAATAGTTTCTTTGGTAGCAGTTATTGATCTAAAAAAATATGTAAAAACTGCTTAAAATGGGATAACAAAGAATATATCATAGTTATAAATTTTTCTTTAATTTTTCATTGTTTGTGAATCTTTAAGGGTTATGGAGAGGAATTATAGAAATAGCTGGTGAATTTTCAAACAACAATATCATGTATTAAAAATAAGAAGTAAATACTAACGTTAAGTTGATATAAGTATTTTTCTTATTTCACTAAAGAGCAAAGGAAGAATTGAAAACAAGACAATTTCCATCTTTTTTTTTTTTCCAAGTCATGATCAATAAAAAAAGGAAGATAGAAAAGGGGCTGAGTGTAAGGAGATATTTTTGTTATAAAAAGAAACTGTCAAATCTTTTATTTTTATTTGAGAAAAATAAGAGGAAGATATTAACTTTCATTTCTTATTAATCCGTAATCTTTATTTTAACAGCGAATACTCAGATATGTTCAAAGGACTTTTTTACATTCTTTAGAAAAGCACTTATTTACGTGACACTTTAGAATCTTTTGTTACCACTGATTCACAGAATGAATCCAAATAATAAAAAAACAATCAAACAAAAATTGGTAAATTAAATTAAGAAAAAATAAAACAAAAACAAGATTAATTCCGTTAAAATTAATTTTTCATTGTGTTCTTAGAATTCTTGGAACAATTCCTTATGTTAAATATGATAGATAAAATTTTATATCTTAACATATAAATTAAAACTGAATTAATCTTGTATTTTTTTCCTTAATGTATTGTAGTAATTTTTCAACAAAACTACGTTAATTATTCATCATTTTAAAAATCTCTACAATTTTCAAATCAGTTAAATTTTTGAAAAGTGTATTAAATTTTAACGCAAAATTCCTAATCGTTATTGTTTTTTTTTTATTTTCTTAAATTTTTACAATTATAGTCCTGTGAGATTCTTAATTGAATCTGTATGCTGGATATCTTTTTATATTAATTATTACAGAAAACTTAGATAAATGATAATTTTACAATGATATTATTATATTATTTATGTTTATACTCTAGCTTAGAAATAATATTATTATAATATAATTAGTATTTGAGGAGTTATGATGACTAGTGATAAGATTATTAAATTAAATATAATACAATCATAAAAATCAAATGTATTGAGACAGTATTTATACTGTATATGTTATCGTTACAATTATATATTAAAATTCTATATAATCATATGCAAAATTATTATATTATAAAGGTTTACGAATTATGAAGAGTAATGATATTTACATAAAAATCGAAAGGAAAGCAATAATATTATAAAGATTTACTACATTTAGAAATAACAAGCTTTATATTATTAAGATTTTACTGATGTTTAACATTCATTTTTTCAGAACCTATTTTGCTTTTTCTTAAACTAACTTTTTAACATCAAAATGCATCGATGAATAAAACACTGTTATTAATCATGAGAAAAAAAATAACGGAAATAAAATTCGTAAAATAATACGTCATTTAAATCGAGAGAAAACCCAGTAGATTGAAATAGTTTCAACGCCTGCTGAACTTCTGGTTTCCCTTTAACTTCGATGATCGATGTTGGTGAGTCCTAATTCCGATTGGAGAAGGTCTGGGAAAGATCACAATTGGAAAGAATTTTCTTTCTTTGAATTTTTGATAGATGGATGGAAGAAATGTATTTATCACCGTACCAGAGACAGAAAATTGAGGCCAGCTTTGCTGCATTTTTTTTCGCTCTTTTTTTTCTACGTAATCTTCATTCTTTTCTTTCTTTTCTCTCAATTTTGTTTTCTTGAAAAACAATTCGACATCTTTTGTTCAATGAAAAAAAAAAGTAGAATACAGAATAAAAGAGGGAAAAAAATTGAAGAGAGTTGTAACTTCTTTTAAAAAAAGTAATTTGTTAAAATATACCCTCATGGGTCCTTTCGAATACTAATCTAAAGTAATTGAAGAGCTAATTAATTCCTTTATTTAATTCCTACGTCAAACTGAATTAAATAACTGCATTATTTTATGTGAAAAGAATTAACTTGGTTTACAATTAAAACGAGAACTTTTTAATCTGGTTATCTGCTTTTCTTTGTTAATTACTTATTTTAGTGAATTTCATTATCCTCCAATAATTATTAGATTTAAAACTGAAGAAAGATAGAGAGAAAGAGGAATGTAGTAAAATTGGATTTACTTCTTTTATTTTAAAATACAGGAAAGGATAGCGAATATTTCGATCATTAAAGTAAGTTTTCGTTCGTTAAAATAGAAAAAATGGAAGTTAAGATAAAAAGTCTACTTTAAAATCATTTGCAAGTTATTTTTTGGAATATTTAGCTATACAAACAACGAAATGTTTACAATTTTCAAAATTTAAAAAAACCACTAGGATTGAAATGATAATGCATAAAAAATATCGAAATATCAGTGAAAATAATGAAGTATTAAAGTATTAATCAAAGTATACTTAATTGCTGTAAAAAGTTACAAGCTGTAAAAAAAATGAAAACTAACTTACTTTCACCTGCTATTATTTTCAATTTGAATAACAGTATTTATCAGGAATTCGGTTATCGAAAATTTAACAATACTGTTAATATATCCAATTTATTCAGGTCGAATTTTTCAGGTTCGTTCTCTATTGCAGTTGATGAAGGTCTCAGAATTGTTCAAAAAGAACAAAAATAAAATATTATATTATTTTTTAGAAAGTTATGTATGTTTCTGAAAACTGGATGTTGGCAGTTTTGATCGCTCGAACGTTTCTATTGATGGATATGATAAAGAATTGGAGGTAATGAATAGAAAGATGATCCTTTTTAAAAAAGAGCGGCATTTCTGGAGTTTTATTAGAATATGTACGATGAATTCACGGAATAGATACTATCTTAAAATTAGTTTTGGTTTCATTTCTTAATAGTTTTCTAATCTTTTACGTCATTACTGAGCTAAATAAGTGTCTAACAGAAATGAACAATTTGAGTGAGCCATTTCGTGTATTGACAACAAATCAAACTCAGCCGATTCCTTCAGAGATTCTTATGTTGACTTTAATTTCACTTGTTAAGTTACTTTCTTGCAGTTAACTAATTCAGCAGCCAAACAGCATTCAATCTTATAGTTCAACTGTTAATGTTGTTGGCATCAAAAGTTCCTTCTTTCCTTCAGCGAAGTACATAAGATATTAGATGGTGAATAAACATTTTAGTGAATCTTCCTCTAAGTATTATGATTCAACCATTGTTAGCCTTGGGTAATTCTATACTTGTCTTTAAAAGCAGAACTACTATATAATGTTTTGATTAAAGACATTGAGGTTGTTTCCTGTAAATCTTATGTTTCTTGGATTCGAGAAAATAATCTTTCAATGATCAAATCCATTTGTTCATTTATTTGAGTTTAAAATTCAAGAATTGCTTATTTGTATTTATATTCTGTATTTTAAAAACCTAAGCATCAGTATTTAAAAAGTATCTCAATACCCAGCATAGAAAGTACATTTATGGGAATATTTTAAATACAGCATGAAGTAATTTTTTTTAGTTTTCCTTGACATTTTCAGGAGCAGAAAATCGAAAATCTTTAACATTTCATTGCTTTTCACTATTGTCGGGCACTTGACATTCTAATATATTTTCGCAAAGTCTTGATGTGATTTTGAAATAGATTTGATATTGCGAAACTTTTGATGCTACTTTGATGATAGTTTTGATACTAGTTTTGATACTAGTTTTGATATTAAGTATAGCGATAACTAATGCATTTTGGTTTCATTGCATATTTTTAAAAAAGACCCATTTCATTTCAAAACGAGCTTCAATGAGAAAATACAGATGTGTTGCTAATGTAAGCTAAGAGTATCAGCATCTTACCACGAAAATCAGAAATGAAAAGAGAGAATTTGCTGCTTTAATATTAGTTTTATGTTCTTTAGTAAAAAGAAAAAAAATAGTAGGAAGCAGAAATATTTCAAGGCACAGGTTTCAGGCTTCATAAATTATGGTTAAAAAACAAGAGAATGGCTTCAAGGCACCTTTAAGAACTATAAAGTCAGAGTTATAGATCTTCGCGGATAGTAATTTTAAAAAATGTTTTTAATATTCCCATCTTTAAAAATCTGAACTAGCTTAGAAAAAAATTAAAGATGAAATGCTGAAATATATTCTCGTATTTGTTGCTCAGTAAAATTAAAATCATCCAGAACAGCATTCCGGCTGGGTTTTAGTATATTTTGAATATTTTAAAAGATTTCAGAAACTTAAGATTAGTAAGGATGAATTGATGATAACAGATTTTAAGCAACATGTTAAAACAAAATACATTTATCAGGAATAAAAAGTAAATAGAGAATTTCTGCTTTATTTCGGGTTTGAACATTCAAAATAATGTTAGCTGAATGTTCGAAAAAAATTAAAATAATATAAGGTAATTTTGTTTTTCTGACTGACTGAACATGATTACAAGTCTTACTATTCCATGTGAACATTTTCTTGATTATACACGCATTACGTTAAAACGACTCCACGAATTTCCACATGTTTTAGTACACAGCTGATGTTTGGTCTAACTCAAAACACAGACACATTCATGTTGGTCTCAACCACTCCTAACCCTCAAAAGAAAACCCTCCGGGAATCCAAAATAATAGTAGTACTTATTTACTGCGGTCGCAGTGCTTGGCTTCTCTGCCACCCACATTCACTAAATAACATAACATAACATAACAGAACATAATGTAACATAACATAGTGCTTATTACATAGTGCTAATTTAAAATACTGTATTGACCGTCACGAAGTAGTTTGAACTATAAATAAGTATTTGAGTTGACTTCATTTTTTTTTTTTTTCATTTTACTTTTAGGTTATTATAAATATACAGATTAAAATAAAACTAAAATGAAATAAAAAAAAAATAATTTAATTTATACTACAATGTTCATCCGATCCATCTTGAATCACTGGAGAATTTCACTCCTTGGAGAAGGAGAAATGCTGCTGTCGTTAGATATTAAATCCCCGGAGGTAACAGTCAGACTTTGTCTCCTTTAGAGAAACTGAAGAGCAAAGAAATATCCAAACCGGGATTCGAACAAATTCAAAAAGTTTAAGACACATCAGCATCATGTCAGGCCACAGTTTTGACCATAATGGCAACATTTTCTTAAAATTTTAAAATTATCCTTTTGTTCTTTTGACTATTACATATTGAAAAATTTAAGGAAAAATTGGAAAAATTAAATAACAGTAATTTATCAACCTTTTAATTTTTAATGACCAGTATAATAAAGAGCTCCTTTATGAAATTCGAGGTGTAAAATTTAATGGAGCTGAAAAACAGACGTTTTATTAACAGTAAAGTGAAGAACGATGAGATTCCGTCGTTATCTGTTGACTTAATAGGCTGAAACCAGAAGCTATCTTTGTCTCTAAATTTCTTATCTCTTTGTGTTATCTGTTTTCTGCTGCACTTTTGTAGGTAACAAATTACAGGATATAAAAATAGGAAAGTTTTATTTGTTTGAAGAAGCGAATTAATTGAAAATTATACTTAAATGATATGAATAAAATTTAAAAATTACTTTAATTAAGTTATTAGTTCCACAACTTTTAATAACAATTTCTTATCTTCTGATGATTTATTATTAATTAATGGTAGAAATTGGTAAAAGTAACGTAGCATTCATTTAATGTCCATCCGATGTTCAGTTCTTAAAGAACTTGTAACGAAAAACTAAAATCTGGAAATGATATTGGAAAGATATAAATTAAACGAGTTTCAAAAATCCGAGTAAGCTGACTGAGATGATGAACAAGGACATTACCAAAGAGCGAAATCAGATAAGAAAAATACGACGATTTGGCTGAAAGTCAAAATTAGCAATATAGTAATTTGCTACATTTTTTTCCTCTTGTGTTCATCAGACTTTAGATTCTGATGTGATTCTAAAAAAGACAACAACACCATTAGAAAAACCTATCCTCCAATTTTTATTTTTGCATTTTTTATCATTATAGCATTTAAATAGTCAGGAAATCGATGCAATTGTGTGGCTGCCAAAGTTGCCAGATCTTTAGAATTACCCAGATTGCACCACTATGATCGAACTGGCTTTACACACGCGGAAAACGGACGAAACACAGGAGAAAGTTACATTCATGCCGATGCCGGGATTCGAACCCATGTTCTGACAAATGTGCCTCATGGAACAGCTATCCTTCATTAATCAAACAATGTAAGGATTTTTCTTACTTTCTCATTTAAATATTTCACTGAAATGACCTTCCAGTAAATAAGAGTTTTTCATCACCAGTTGTAAGAACAAGGTTATCGAGTCTCAATCAAGGAGAATCAACAGGAAATCTTTAAAATCCAGAGACGATGCTCTTATTCTTTTCTATATTTCTTTTAAGGGAAGATCTAGAATCTAGAAAACTTTATTAACTCATTTAAGTTTTGGTTTTGTAATAAAAATGTCATACTCCTCATTATCTTAAAAAAGTGTTACTATATCGAGACTAATGAAAACAAAACAAAAAAAAAAACCTTTAATGCAAATTACAGGCAGCAAATTGTAAAACTTGGAAAAGCCACATTTAAAGGTTGATGCACAAATCATTTTTTGTTTTTAAATAGTAAAAGTTATGTGTGATTCTGAAGTTCGCAGATACTTTAATGATATTTTTTCAGTTACTAATCCATCTTCATCATAAATCTTGTAATATCATCCATTAAACACTAACTAATGACTAAATCTTATTATGTGAATGAATGCATATACATTTATTTACTTCGAATAAATACAGCCTTAATACATTTTTTTTCTATATTCTTTTTAAAAAAATGTATAGAACATTTTTTTTAATTGATAAAAGTTAATAAAAATTACGAAACATCAACTTAAAAGAGAAACCAATAACAGTAAATGGTTATTAAATAAATCCCGAGTGAGACAAACGGAATTGTCTATTCTTTTAAATAAAATCTGAATAAATAATTAAAGAACGAGCTAAATACAACTTTTTATACTTTGTAAAATCCTTTGTAAAGATCTCTTTACAAATCACTTAGTTAAGTCCCTCATCAATTTTGCTGCTTCAATTTTTTAGAAACAATTACTTTGAACAGATTTGCTATTCTCATATTAACTTAGAATTAACAAAAGTGAAATTGGGTCATTTTATTTAACAAGGGTTACTTTTTATTGAATCGTGAAACTCATTAGACTCTTATCAATTCCCCATCTGTTACCAATGATCTCCAAAGGTCTTTTCTAATCGCCCATCTGTCTCCCAGCCCTTTTTCCTTTCCTTCTGCTAATTTCATGGTGATTCTTCTTCGACCTTGTCCTTCTTGTTCTTTCTAGAGGTTAATCTTATTGCACCCACTGAATCCCCTCGTATTTGAACTTTCTTCCGTCCCAGTAATCAATTCTCCTCTTGTTCCTCTTTGACATTTCCCAACCAGACCAATTCACTTCCTACTTAGATCTTCCCAATGATTCTAATATCCCTTTGCAATCGTTTCAGTCTTCATTTCACATTTTTTAACATTTAAAATATATTTTCAAGATTCAAACGATATCTCCTAAAATGCTAAAGCAGGAGCTCTGCCCCCCCACCTACCTTCAGCTTCGTTTAATCAACCTCTAACCTCTCCTTCATTTCCATTGTATGTTCTTCTTATAAATTACTGTTCGTGTATTAATACTATTTCAATTTATTTACGGAATAAAACTTATAAGGAAATTTTGTATATTAGGATTAGGCTGACTGGGGATAGATGCTATTTTCGCTATAATTTCTTTTGTGACTAACAGGCCGTATATATGTATATTTCTTCATTTCTATCATTTATATATGTAAATTTCTGCACAGCGCACTGAACACGACGGTACTTACTGATTGTGATACTGACGGTACTTACTGTTTGTGTGTTTTTAACCAAATAATATCGTTATTATTTGGTTAAAAACAACGAAAGTAAGATAAGAACATTAGTTTTTTTTAGCTCTGTTATAAAGGAATGGATTATTTCAGGTAAGGATGGTGGAAGATACGAATCTATGCATCTTACCCTTTCAGTGGCATCTTACCCTAGGCATTGTGGCATCTTACACACGCACGTTGGACAAGATGCCAGTTTGTAAAGTTTTTTAAACAATTTTTTTATTCATACTTACAGATGATGCACATTCCTGCCAATTTTTTTACGAACATGAAAGTCCAGGGAATGAACATGCATAATATTATGATTATAACTCTTTTACTTTGGTCTGGCAAAGCAAAATGATGGCATCTCCCCCCAGTCTACTATATATATTTACAAATTAAGTTTATCGATAACACTATCCTAACTATTTTTTTAATTGATGTAGTGATTTTTTTATATTCAGTTTAACAACGAACTGCTCACTTGTTCTATAACATTGTTGCATCGACTGAAACAAAGAATCAAAAGATTATTGAATTAAAATTATCAGACATGAGAAGCAAGGGAAAGACTTATTTCGTAATTATGATTAAACAAGGAAAAAAAAAAGCGCTAATTTTATCGTTTGATTACTTAGGGATTACGTGTAAATAGCCTCAGAATATTTTTTCCGGGATTACATCCGTGATTATTCTTTCTATAAGGAGAGAATTCTTTTTAGAAATATAAGATGAAAGTCAGTAAAAAAGCTGATGAATTAGTTTCACATAAAAACAGTTTTCATTTAATTAATCTTTGTTAAGTTAAAAAAAAAAAAAAATAAGATGTAATTTCCTACAAACTGGAATTAATTCCAGGAAATAAAGACAGCTCATTTATTTATACTTAAATTAAAACAATTTAATCTACAATTTCCTTTACTTTTAAATTAACAATGAAATATGATAAATCTTCCGAAATGATCACGAAGCAAAAGGAAGTGAAAATTACTAAGCGGAATTAAATAATAATAATAAAAAAAATACTCTTCTAAATGTTTTTCTGAGCTTCTTCTTTTTAAGGTTTTAATTTTTATACCTTTTTTACCTTAACATGAAAAAAAAAAAAAAAAATTTGTTTCGCACTTTTGAATAATTAAGACAACTATTACTTTGAAAAATAACCGTAGTGGCGCTGTGGTCGAAGTGAAGATGAAAATAAATGTTTATAAGAATGTTGAAATGGTGGCAGAAAACTGGAGAATTCAGGAAAACTATCAAAAACAAAAACAAAATACCAACATACATAAGCGGGCTCTGATTTAGGGTCGTCAAGTATCATGTTTGGGGACCGTGATTGATCGGAGACAATACATAAATACATAGGGTATAATTATGAGACTGTGGATGTATTAATATTTGGAAAAAGGAAAACTCTAGGACTTTCAGAGAAGGCCAATCATCTAAACCAAATTTAAGAAGTCTATCACCTAATCCAGTTATAAGGATTACCTAGATAAGCTCTTACAACAGAGGAACGTGTCATTTAATCTGATACTTGGGTCGTCACGGAAACAAATACAGAGACCCTACAGTCAGTGATAGCGTCTGTTGGGAAATTGTAAGTTGTTGAATCAATCGGGTAAACCGATACTTTATTAGGAGTGAATTCATTATATCGGTGAAGAATCTTACAGCTTTTAATTTGAAAAAAATTTATTATGGCAGTTTAGCTTTTCGTATTGGATTTTTCCCTCAATAATTTGAACTGGCAAGATGGAACTGTGTTCCATTTCCATTTCTTTTTGTTTTATCTTTTCTTTGTCGTTAAGTCATTTTGAACGGCTTCAAAAGAATTAAAAAAGAATATGTAAAAAGTAAATACAGTAAACTCCCGATTATCCGCGGAGTTGGGTGGCGCAGCAACCACCGATAAGCGAATTCCGCGGATAATCCGAAATAGGACAAAAATCAACACAAAAATGCTTTTAACATGTTTTTTTTTTACATAAAAATGGCAGTACATACATTATAAACAATTATTTTATTTTATTTTACTTTATTTTCTTATTTTTTAACAAAAAAAATCGATTAATTGTCTTTGTTTTTTTCAGGTCGAAACACGAAAACTCCGTACTTGGACGTCGCTAAATGTACCTCTTTTATTATTTACCTTTTCTAGATTTAAATTTTTTTTGTTAGTTCCATAATTTATTGTAGAGTAAAAAAAAATGGAAACCGGAGAGGTCCGCGGATAATCGGGAGTTTACTGTAAATAATATGAGGAAATAAAGTAAAAAAAAAAAAACTAGTAAAAAAAAATGTTAGGAATGAATTCAACTCCTTGAAAGGCAGTGTAGGCTATTTGTTTTTGGACAATACCACAATCTCTATTGGCTCAAAAGAATTGTGGAGAAGACATTTTCAACAAAAAACCATCGTATTTGAATATCAGTTCTTTAGTTTATATCAGAAAATAAATTTAAATAAAAATTAAAAAAAAAAATACTGATTTCTAAATTTCTTTGACTACTACAATTATTTGCGAAAACTATTTTAATAAGTTTTATTTTTTAATTTATTGAAATGTTAGTTCAGTCAAATGCTCTTCCATTCGTACTATCTTAAGCAAACATTTCCAGTTAGTTGATTGATGAAAATCAATTTCAATTTATGCCGGCAAAGAAGTTCAGCAAATATTTGATATGTCAACCATTGATGTGTTTGTTCAATTGATCAAAAAAAATATAATAAAACGAACTCTGTTAAGTGATAAAATAATAAAAAAAAAAGGAAAGAAAAGCTTAACTTTAGAAAACGATTCACATTAAAATGATTTCAAACTAATTAACTTTATAAAAACTGCTTTATTAACGGCATAAAGGAGCTGAAGAGAACCCGGAGGTTAGTGAGGTGAGACCGTCCTCGGTGAGTATTTTATTATTTTCTAAATTTATCATCTTTTTATTGTGTGCTAATGATTTTTAACGAAAGTCCTTATCAATAAATACAGTAGAACCTCGATTAGCCAAAGTGGTCGGAACCGGACTTCCGGAATCGAAAATTCCGGATAAAAGAGACCACTTAAAAATGGCCGTCAGCAGACCGCAAAAATTTTAACACTATATTTTAAACATGTACACTTAACTAAAATAACTAAAATGTAAAATAACTAAATGTGATGTTTTTAATTATATTACTATAATTACAAACAATAAAGTTATTCAATAGATGTCACACAAGTCAGAAAATGCAATGTAAATGTTTATATGACGTACGATACATTCTTTACATTGGCTTCTTTTCATTGGCTTAAACGAAAGTTTGCTCTGCCGTAAGCATGCTTGACGTCGTTTAGCCGCTCTGTCCCGAAGTTGTTTCAGTAGCATCAGAGAATCAGTCAGTCTGTTGCTCCAACCACATCAGCCCTTAGCATTTGAAACATTCAAAAGCATCGGAGTTGCTTATTCTAGAAGTTTCGATCACCTCATCTTCATCACTTTCGCTGTTATCGTCATCGCTACTGCGTTTTCGTTCAGTGGGCTCCATGGCGTAAATGAATGCTCTATATTTCGATAAAGCCAGCGCTTATGAGTCCGGACAGAAAGTAGCCAATAGAAAGGCAGAAGGCAGATGGTCTTGGAGACGATTGGAATTTCCGTCAAAGGGGGCACAATAGAATGGAATACTAAGATAATAGATAGATAGAATAGATAAGATATCGGCATGTCGGCACTGACTGCAGTATGAATAGCTGCCGCCGAAGGTGACCTTGAAGTGATATTGTTTATTTACCAAAAAAAAACTTAAGGAAACCGACGTCGGTTAAACGAGGTTCCGGTTAAAAGAGTTTCGTATAATCGAGGTTCTACTGTATTTCAACCCGCATACGATAAACGTTGATTTAATTCACAGTATAAAAGATATTTTATGTTTTTCTACCAAAAAGAAAAAGTCTTTATTGAATTTTGATTCTCCATAGCTAATTGGCTCAATTTAGTGTTCATATTTTTATGAAAAAAAAAAAAATGCTTTGGCTCTGTTAATGGATACTAAAATGAACAAGTCTTGGAAAATGGCTTATTTCCAAGTTAATGTTAAACCGTGAATCGTTTCTCTACTCAAAGTCCTTCAAAGTTGACAGACGAAAATAATTCTCCGGAAAGCTTTTTAATCGTATACACTGGCAGGCCATTTATTTTTTATCACCAACATTGACAAGCGTAATAAAATCTGGTTCCATCTGCAGTGATTTACGGAAAAAGGGTGCTGTGATGTGCTACGCATCATGGAAACCTTATAAAGCATAGAGAGAACAGATTGTTGGAATCCGAAGGAAACGAAAACAGAATTCTCACAGGCAGCTTCCCAAAAGATTGTTCTTTGCAAAAAAACCACGATGTTAAATAAATGGACTTCTCGCCATGGAGTTAGATTCTTACGGACCATTAAACAAGATCTTAAAGTACGTATAACAGAAACAAAGAAAACTCAATATGATCTTACAAATGATATGAAATCATTGAAATTGAGCCTGTTACTATAAAATCTTCAAATTGGCCCACATTCTGGAGACAATTTAAATTAATCCTTGAACAACATTTTTAATAATAGATAATAATATTATAAAAAAAGGAACAAAAAGCTTATTGTATTTTAAAAACTACGTAAAAGCTGTAATAGGAAACTTTTGGAATTCCACGGTTTTTGTTTTAATGATGTCTTATGTTTATATCTTAAGGGAGACTCACGACCCAGCCCCCTCTTATTGGAAGAGAGTGAGTGAGAACGGGGAGGAGGCAACGTTACATCCTACCTAGGGTGTCATTCACTCAGAATTGCCCCAGGCCGGCAATGGGGGGCAAAAAAGAAAACGAAAAAGGCGATATGGGAGAAGAGAGAAACAGACAGGAAGAGAAGCGGCAGTGGTGCCGCGATAGAGCGCTTGCTGAGGAGACATTCTTTTCCGGTTACGTTTTACACTACAATATTCAAAAATACGCTAAAATATTAATGGCACCATCCAGTTGTATCATCACTCTTCGTAAGTTCTATTACTTCATTTACCTGTGCGTTACACATATTTCATCTTTCAGATTGGCTGTTCTAATGTATTATTTCATTAAAGCTCATTACAACTGTAGAAAGTTTAACATATATTTTGGCGTTTGTTTTGATACTATACTTCACAAGCGAAAGATATAATGCAAAACGTAATATAAAACGCAAGATGTAAAGTAAAAACAGGACAAAGAAAGGTAACAAACGGAAAAAGCAAAATAAAAAAGGGATTAAAAAATGTGTCCTCAGCATGCCTCGAACTCGGGTCGCCAGCTCCGTGAGCGAAAGCTCTACCGCGGCACCACTGCCGCTTCTCTTCCTGTATGTTATTGTCTTTTCCCATATCGCCTTTTTCGTTTTCTTTTTTGCCCCCAGGGACCGGCCTGGGACATTTTTGGAGTGAGTGATATCCCCAGGCCGGATTTAGCGTTACCTCCCTCCCTTTCCCACTCATACTCTTCCTATTGGAAGAAGGGCTGGGTCCCTTTATCAACGATATGATTTAACACTCGCTGAAAGTATACATATGTAAATATTATAAATATACCTAACTATTGTTAAAAGTTACGGTAAAAAAACAAACAAACTAAAACTATCATCCTACTGAAAGCTTTTTTCGTTTTCTAACATACAAATATCAGAGATTATGCTTTTAGTTGTAAAAGAAGGATTCAAAAACGATTAAGTTTTTGACGAGTAAACTTCAATACAATTTTATCAGTTTAGAATATCATTTTTAAAAATTTCCTTTTCTAATCTCAATAAGGCTGTAGTAACGTCAGCTAGAATCACATTAGAAGTTCTGCTTCTGCATTTATAATCAGATTTGAACTTGATCCAAAACTGTATTGTAGTTTACACAAAGAACGGAGCACTGATTCTTTGGCAAAATGATTTACTGAATTATTTATAAGCTATAATGGGGGGAAAATGACGTTTAAAATGGTCCCTTTAAGAGACGGTTCACGATTTATTATCGTTTCTTTTTCATATAAATATTTTTTTTACGTTTTTCATATCTTTTAGATCGGATAGATTTTTTGAGAAAAAAAACAACAACTTCAGAATATTTAAATAATATAATTGTTAAATGAGGAATTTTTATTATTTAAACTTTAATTGGTTTTATTAGTTTTATTATTTAAATATCCATTAATCATTCAGAACAAAGAAGATATATTTCGGATTTTAAACTTCATGTCTCTGATTTTTAAGGTTAAATAAGCTAATTTTAAGCTAATTTTAAATACGCGGTTCCTTTCTTGGTACAAAGAAAACAAAGAAAAGAAGATTATTTTCCCGATCCAATTACGTATTATCCCACCCCCACCCCAAAAGCTCCCATTCCCTTGGTTTGTTACAACTTTATAATGAGTCAATATTAACATTACCATGACTGCTAATACTGAGTTCCAACATTACGAAGATGCTCTCAGCAAATACAAGTCCACGGATGTCTACTGCTAACGCACGTCTATGAAACGTCTGAATTTTAACCATGTTTGTGCTAAATCAATCTGTTATTTTGCTAAGGAAAAAGAATAAAAAAAATTATATATGAAAAACGGTTTCTGTGATTGTGGAGGAAAAGAGAAAAATTGAAATGAAAATAAAGCTAAGTTAGTTTATCACGAAGTATGATAAAAATTTAAAGATTTTAAAGATAAAATTTTAATGAGATTGAATCAGACCGTCAATAAAGAATATCTTTCTCATATCAGATTTCTCGTCTGACATCCTTTCGCTAAAAGAGAAGCCAAAGATATCTATTTTTAATAATCAATTTCAAATATCATTACAGTTCTGTATTTTCAAAGGAAACCGTAGCTACTACGGCTCATTTCTGCAGTGGCTAAATTTGAGTTATTATAAACAAAAATAACTCTTTACGTTCATTTATATTAATATTTTCAGCACGTTAAATTTCTTATTTTGTTTAAAAATAACTCTTTGTTAATGGAAAACATACAATTAAATCTTAAGTCATGAAAATTCAATACCAGTAATTATTATTTTGTACTTTTGTATTCAGTTAAAACAAAAATGAGCTAACAGATAAAAAGGAGAAAATGGAGAGACAGTCCCTTTTTTCTGATTTCATTCAATGAAAATCACTGTTAACATTTTCATTCGTTTATGGACTCTTCCGACATCTGCGTTTTTGCTATTATTTATGGCTTAAGATTGAGTTCTTTTCTTTTTTAAATATATTTACGTGCAGTTAAAACACTATCATAAAATGCGACAATAAAAGCACTTGCATACAAAAAAATAAAATAAAATACATATATATAGATATATATCGGATGGCCAAACTCAAATGCTCCCTATTCGAGTTTAGCAATGCAAAGATTTCAATCAATCATTTGCAATTTAGAAAATTTAGAACGTAAAGAATATAAAAATAAAATTAATTTATTATTAATAAATTAATTAATAATAAAAAAAATTAGTATCTAAATTTCTCGCTAGATGCCGCTGATGACGTGAGGGTAAAATTTGACTGTTATTCTCACAGAAACAGCTTTCTGAATTTTGTATTGGTTTTTTCAAATTTCAGAATGCTGTCCGGCATACATTTATAAAATACAAAATAAACTTATTAAACGTTTCGAATCCCCATTGATACTGGGTCCAATTTCAAGCGTACAGGAAATTCCCACAGAAAATACAGGAGAAAGATGCTTTGATTTTCCACTTAAAAAAATATATTATCTGATTAAACATTTATTTAAAATAAGCATTTCTTGGTTAATAACAAATTTGTCTTTTATAACTTTAAAACTTTGTGTAATGAATTCGATCTGAACATATAATTTATAATCTTACATTTGATCAGTTAATGGCTTAGAAAACGCCAAGCAGTAATACTTATAATTCTTAATATCAGATTACTATTTAGAAAATGTCAATTCACAATCACACTTAAAAATTTAATTCACATTTAATGTGTGGAATGAATATTATCAAATAATATTATCGAATAACAAACAAAAACTATCGCACACATTTAAAAAAATTGCAAAAAAACCTACTATCGTAAGCCAGGACGTTTCGATCTGCGGAAAACAGCAAGATCATCTTCAGCTTAAAAGCTGCCAAACAAAGAGCAAATATAGCAAAGGGCGTTGGTTGTCTTACGTAGATCCAATCCTCCTCCTCTTTTTTATCTTTGACCAACTGTATTTCCTTCCGCTAACATTTGTTTCCTTTAAAATCCTCTCTCTGCTGTATTTGCTCTTTGTTGGCAGTTTTTCAGCTGAAGATGATCATGCAGTTGTCCGCAGATCGAAACATCCTGGCTTGTGGTAATATGTTTTTTGTTATTTTTTTAAATGTGTGCGATATTTTTAATTTGTTATTCGATTTTTAATATAACTTAATATTTATACGATCTATTTTAAGCGATCCCGTATAGTAGGAAACTATTAGGATTCCCGTGTCCCGTGTAGATGTGTGTTAAAACGCGTTCCTTAGCCCAATCCAGAAATAGGAGACCCATGGGCTTTACCTTGTTGGACTCCCGATGACCATTCCCCATGTGTCATTCCTGGAGGTTTGGATAAAAAAAACACCGACTTTTGGTCCAGTTTACTTTCGTTTTTTTCAGAACAGGAATAGTGATAATTGGATCTATCTATACTGAATTAATTAGGCTGCGAACGAATATGACAGCTTCCATCGATCCAATGCGGTTACTTCCGGTTCCGGATCACTGTGAATTCTTGGGCGGAAACAACTCTCCTTGATGGAAATTGTATTTGACTCTTGAAATACAACGACTTGAATAACAACGCAAGCGTTTGATAGATTGCAAGTAATTCAAAATCGCTTGGCTTTGGTTTTACTACAAAAATTGTGAATTGAATTTTTTAGTTAAAATCGGGAAATTTCCCAGCATGCACGAGGTAAACAGAAAGCAATTCATGCTTTCAGCTTGTCATCGACGGAGAATCTGGATCAGCTGTTT
>JAFIDM010005346.1:28526722-28560066 GCA_023159025.1 Thereuonema tuberculata | reverse complement strand
GAGCATGCTGAGAAACTTCCCCATTTTAACAACATACCTGTACGTTAGATTTGATTTAATTATGAATTATTTAGTATTTATTTAATGTGTTTATTAATAAAGGCGATAAATCGTTCTTTGTCCTGGTAATGCTATGATGTAGAATCATACTATCAATAGGCAAAAATTGTACGGATATTTGTGAATTTGTAAATTTGTAGATTTGTAGCAGAGTCGGAGAAACAACCAATGACAGTGCAGCGTTGGAACATGTCAGTCGTGACGTCACGCCCATTTGTAAACATGGCGCTCTACTATTCGCCCCACTTCAGCACGACGGAGCGCGATTACACAATTATTATCAGCGTATTGAGATTTTCTTCCACACATACATGAATAAAGTTTACACTGAAATGCATGAAGTTCATGCGTCAAAATTTATCAGAGAGTTCGTAAAACCTCGATTTTTATATAATTCCACAGTTTCGGCTGTTTGCTCACTACTGAACAGTAGGAGAACACGTGCTATCATTGTTGCCCAGGAAGGATGATTGGTATTAGCTTTTGGACATTCGTTATTGTTATTGTTAAAACTGGTAAATCAATTTTTTATTTTATTTTTTTTTAACAAAATTTGGCTTAATCATTCAAATTATATGTGGGCGGTTACGGAAGTCTTGGCTTTTAAAAAATGAGCTTAGAACATCTTTTTCAACCATGTGTTTTTCAAAAATATGTAATTTGTTTTACTTCCGTGAATATTTCACGGGTTGCCACTAGTATATAGTAACTACAGAAAGAAATACATACATAAAGTGAAGATAGAAAAATACACGCACAAACCAATCAAGCAAATGATTTCGAAGAGCAAGAGAGAACAGTAAAATTCACAAACATTTTTACTCCGAATGACTTAATCCGTAATTTCTCGGCAACTGAAAAGTTAACTTTTTATTTGTTGCGATTGAAGAAACTCGGTGACTAATTTCTTATCTCTTTCTTTCGCTTTTTTTTTAAATTTCTGATTTGCTTCAACATAAAACCTTTTCAACAACAACTGAGATGGCAACAACATTTTTGTCTACTTAATAAAAACAACAAGAACTTCAATTATCTAATAACGCCATGGTCGAAAGATTTCGTTAAGAAACGAGATTCATTTGGACAATGATGTTATTCTGGAAGTTTCTGTGGAAAAAAAACAAAAGAAATCAATTAATTTTTTGTCTTACTATCAAAATTTCACATCGTTCACAATAGCATCATTTTCGGACTTTATAGAGAGGGAGATAGAAGCTCCAGTGATCTGACCGAAACAGAAATAGGACTCTATTATAAATAGAAACAAACACCGTTACTGAGTCGCAGTTCCGGCATAGCCTTGTGTTCAAGACGGTGGCCTTTCATGACAGCATATGTGTCGGAACCTGGGTTCGATTCCATGCGTCGGCATGATTGTTTATTTCCTTTCCTCACAGACAGCTTCTTCATCTTTTCCTTGGGTCTGGAGCATAGGCGTAACTAGGGGGGAGGGGGAGGCCCCCCCCCCCAGGAAAAATACATATTAGTGTAATTATATTTTATATTTTTAATATAAAAATAAATTAAATAAAATCGATCGATTTTAAGGATCGATCCTTAATTTTTTATCATTTGAATTAAAATGCACACATTTACTTTTTAAAATACCGTATAACTTTTTATTTTCTGAAGGAAGAGTGGTTCCTGATAATCGAATACAGTGAAGTCTCACTTTTACGGATATGAGGGGGAACCAAAAATTATTCGTGTAAGTGAATTACATTTAGGACTGTGGGGGTTTCGCCGGGGAATGAGAAATTCTTCGTATAATTGAATGTTTCGTATAAGTGAGTTTCGTATAAGTGAGACTTCACTATATACTCTTCGAGGAGGGTTTACGTATCAGAGTGATCGCAATGTTTGGAGGAAGAAGGCCACGGAAACGACTTCTTCGAGACACTAACAAAGAAAAAGCGCCAAACTTCAAATAGTGCTCAACATCGTCTGAAGAAGGCTCAAGGAACCGGGCCGAAATATTGGGTAAAGCTCACCCCGAGTGAGAAAATCCCTCACAGAAGAGTACACCCTATTATAATTTTTTTATAATGTTCTGTATTTTGACTGCTCCTCACTGTTTTTAACAATTGTATTTATTAAATATTTCCCCATAAAATGGTCAGAGAAATGCAAGAATTTCACAGATGGAGCAAACATTGACTTAATAGTGGAAATGCATTTCTTTTGATTCTTTGTTTCATATTTACTCCATTGTTGGTCCGCGGTAATTCCTATTTGTTTTAAAGAATAAAAGTTCTTTGAACTGAATTGGAACTAAAGACATTAGACGAAAAGTTTCTTTAGTTTTAAGAGAAAATCGTGAAGAAACGATTCCTTAAGAAAAAAGGGAGAGGGAGGGAGGGGGGGGGGGGGGGCTCTTTATTGTTCGTTTTCGATGATCCCACGGCGGTTGAACTTGTAGCAGCGCCTTGTAAGCACGGGCGGACGAGACAGATAACACCTATTGACGAGCAGCTGGACGTTCGTTCCTGGACCGAAGTCTGCTGATAAAAGAAAGCGGGGGAGGATATTTATGCGGTCTCCACTTCACCTGAATGCTTGCGGGCGGTAGCAGATTAGCAGGCACGTAGCCAGGGGAAGCTTCGACGGGGGTGGCAAATCAGCCTGGAACACAAATCCTCATCTCCGTGCTTTCAATCTTGTCTGACCTTCCCTTCCTGCCATAAAGTGCAGTCGACGCACTGGTGGGATAACTGAACCCTCTGGTCATCTCATTCCGCCCACAAATCTCCAGAGCTGGCTTTAGCACTGGAAACAAAGAAGGAAATCGCTCCTAATTAACACAAGCACCTAAATTAGCAGGGATTGTCTAAAAGGTCATAAATGATTAACACCATTCTCTTTAAATTAAGACTGGAACTGCCTAAATTGCACTGGCTTCTTGTTAGTATTAATTGGATGTTATTTAATCAATCATTGATGTCTTTATTCATAACGTCATTATAGTTTTATAAAATATACATTTATTTCCCATTACTAACACTAATTACACAAACTTTTGACATATTAATGGAAAGTACATGAAAAGACCAAATTTAAATTGACAATTGTTCATTAAAATAGCTCTAAAGAATATCAATGTTATGTTTTTAAATTGCATTCTGCAATCATTTATCCAATTTTCAAAATGTGTGAAAAGTTAATGTAACTAATCAAATCTTGTAACTTTATTTGTGAGTTGGCATCACAGGTTCAGGCACATTTTCACGGTTCGAAGCCTATTTAAACTAAGATCAACCTCTAGTTATTATTATTAACTATCGAAATTACTGCTCAACATTTAAATCTTCAGCAATTTTTGTTTTGTTTTATGTAAAGGTTGATAAATATCATGTAAATACAACACTAATCGTTTAAATTTATATCAATCCTGTTTTATAATACATAATAATTTATTATGAAACAGGATTGATATGAATCATATAATGTTCACTTTTTGAATGAAACCTTTTAATGCTGTAAATCATATTTTTTATTACAATTACCAGTGAAATTTTTTCTACCAAAAAACATTTACCTAAATGTTTGTAAAACTAGAATTAGATGAATACGTTACTTTATTAATAATTTTATTGGTACTTACGTACTATCGGGACCCAATACTAGGTAAGGTTTTTTTAATCGATTTCTTAGGTTTGGTGAGTGTGGGTGGCAGGGAAGCTGAGCACCGCGACCGTTGGTCTATTGTGCTATCCAACGGAAATAAGGACAGACGGACAGAAAGATTGAGAAACTATGGTGGGAGGAGTGTAGGTAAAGGGGAGAACCCCGAGAAAACCTGCCCAGCGCGGATCGTTCACCATCACGGGACCCACAAGAGAACCGAACTCGGTACTCAGAGGTGAAAGGCCAATTTCTTAGCGACAACGCCAACCCCGCGACCGTCAAAGTATTCTTATTTATCCAACAAATCCCAATCTTGGATTATATATTATAATCTGGGATTATTATAATCCCAATCATATAATTCTACGTTATATAATTCTTGTTCTGCTCGACTTTCATCCTTAGGTAAACGATCGTCAATAGGAATTAAGTGGTATTAAATTATTCACAGATTCACTCTTTCTGTTCTTCTAACCTGTTCAGTTAATAAAACTTTGGTATAACAAATTTTTTTGATGAAAACAGAGGACATGTTATCAAAATGAAGCTAAATGTTTAAATTTCGCGAGCGGGACATTCTAGAATAAACATCTCACACTGATCACTCTATTCAGTCGTCAAAATATCGCTACTTCGTTAATCCTCATCGTAAATGGAATAGATTTTATTACGTGTTTATGGCATTAATTTTTAAAATTTTGTTTTATAATTTTTAAAATACATCTATGAATTATTAATAACTTAGCCCTTCAAACAACTGCTATTGTACTTTACAGTATAAAATTATTTATGTCAAAGATTTAAACTACAGAAACACTTCAGAAAATTAGTTCTCGGGTAATTAATTTCATACAACGAAAAATCTTTTGGAACTAATCCTTTGCTAAGCGATAAATCACCGTAAATCAAAATTACAAACATGAGACATTGATTGTAATAACATTGAAATAAAACAAGTGAGATTAATAGAGCAGTCTTAGAAAGTTCCATGAACGGCATTTAGATATCTTTTAGGCTCTATTAAAGAGCGTGAATCTTAAAACTATGCAATGGGAAGAAGAACTTTTAAGCCGATATTATTACGCTAATTTAAAATTCATTTCGTTTCTTGGAATAATCCTTTGCCCATTTGCTTTGAAGATGCCTCTTTTATTTCCAAATAGTCGTACACGTGTCCTATCTCTTCATTTTCTATGAATGCTCATAAGACCTTTATGCATCGCTTTACGAGAGGTAACGTCTTCAGGTTTTCCAACAGCTGCTTCTGCCATTTCTGAATCTGATGAAAAGGAAAAAAAAAAAAAAAAGCCCGGTTCAATATCAGAAGACATCTCACGACTTCATGATCGCTTTTAAACGTTATAGCCCAAGCAGAGCAGTTATTCGGGTGCTCAATACAACACACAAAAGCCATTTTTGCAAACTATGGAAGGAAAAAAAAATATTTGCAATGATCTTTTATAAGGAAGATCCTGTTTTGGATCTTTAAATAAAATAGAAGTAAAAGAAAGACAAAAAAGTATAAAAGTATAAAATAAAAACTGAGGTGGTTCAAAAATATAGATAGAAAAACTGAACTAGATTGTTAAATAACACATTCAAAGAAGAGTTTCAAAAATATTGTGTGAACTAAAATTTACAGTTCTCTTGAAATGAGACAATGGCCCTGTAGCTCAGTGATATAAGTAGACAATCTATATTGTCTACTGAATGATAGTGAGATCCATGTTGGTAAAGGGGAATTTTCCATGGTTATTATGTTCTAGATGGATCCTACAGGTCTTTCCGCATTCTGGTAAAGGAGGTTCGAAGAGTATCGACTAGCAAGGGTCAGATAACCTATTTATATTCTCAACTGAATTCAAAGGATGTAGTAACTAAGGCGCTCGTCCAGGGGCTAGTAGAGCCGGTTCGATCCCTTTTAATTCCTCGTTGTTTCTTTTCCAGATGGATCTTCAGGTTCGCCTAACCCTCTGTCAAATGGTGTCGGGTTCGTTTTCCAGAGGCGACATTGGGCAAGAATAGGACTGGGCTTACATTCATAAGGTTGGCGATCGTAGGAGTCTCTTTCTCCTTTGATGCTTACCACGGCTATAATTCTCGTGGATTCCGTTTATATACTTACTTGAATCGAAAAAAATGACTTAGGACTATATTTTAGAAAGAATGGGGAAAAATAATATTTATTTAACAATGTAATTCAATACAAAATACGAAGAAAATGTGATAAGATGGTTCGTGAAATTTGAAGTTCAGTTTCAATATTAATGATTAGCAGTTATCTTAGACAATTATTACGAACTGCTATCCCATGTAAAGTCAGAAATTTAATTGCAATTTACGTATTTCCCTTAATAATTCTAATAAGAATCATCTCAGAGAAAAGCCTTTTAATTACTATTTTTATTTTTCCCATTCATTTTTTTTTTGTTAATACTAAAGCCATAAATTTTAATTCCTTATGTAATAAGGATTTATTCTAAAGATTTTTTCTAAATTTTTTTTTTTTTAAAATCGAACGAAAAATAATATAATACTTCTTTCTTTTGGGTAATATAATTTATTCTCGGCGAAAACAAAGACACAGAAATGGCTTTAATAATATGCATATTAATATTATAATCATACATAATTATAATCATATATACGTACATTATAATCGGAATATTACGAAATCATTCTTAATAAATGCTTAAGATCTTTTTCTATTCATCTTTAATTACCACTGAAACATACAGTGAATAGTTCCTTTTAAGAATCCCTTGGAAATCCTTCAAAAACTAAGCATGCTAGTATTTTGAATTAGTGAATGCTTTAAATCCAAAATACTAGTATTCTTAATTTTTCTTTAATTTGTAGTTTCCTTTTGTAAATATCTGATTTTTCTCCATTCCTTTTTCATCATCATCATTCCTCATTGTCACGTTTTTTTCAAACAATCTTTATTTCTTCTTTTGTTATTCAATTTCATTTTAAATTTTCATCATTCTTCCTGCATTTTTACAATTTTACCCTCATATTTTTGGTCTAATATTTACTTATTTACATATTAACATTTATGATATCTGTGAGAAAATTTCCTCTTTACTTCCAGTTTTAAATTGGTTCAATATATCTTACTTTTACTATATATCGCCATTCCAGTCACAAGTACGAACTCCAATCGTTTTATGATTGGTACAAATTGGCCAAGTTCTCTTACGTCGACCTTTCAAGCACTTGGAAAATTTCCTCTGCTCAGATTTGAAGAAAGCTTCAACTAATTCCCCTCTAATCTTCAGAAACTCTCCCAACTTTTCACAAATTCGATCGAAAAGTCGTCTCTAAAGCAGCCCTCCTGTCGCAAACCTTATTTCCTAACCATTGTTGCCTCTGAGGACAACTGCAGCCTCACATTTCCACACTTATCATCCCAAAATTCATGAGCGTGCTTCGTTTTTTTTTGTTTACGATATCTCTGTTCTCACACATGCGCAGTTCAAAAGTAAGGTTGGAAGCGATACAACAGCTGGCAAACGCATAACAATGAGTGAAACACGTGTCAATGTAATTGAGCCCTTGATTTTCCCTTTCTCTAACCCTCCCTGCTGTGATGCTCCCTACGACACTCATTTCCAACACTTTGATAATATTGCATAATAACAGCTTTCGCATTAAAAGCAAAATTTACGACCAAAAATTTTTCGTTTACGATGAAATGTTCAGTAATCATCACTTACTGTCAAGTTGTGATGTAAAAATCGAGCGTTTCCAATTTATTACTTGAAAAAAAAAAAAGAAAAGAAAAAAAAAAACCACCAAATGTAAAAAGTCTACATTTACATTACATTATTCTATTGGAACGACTTTAGTAACAACATTTTCAAAGCAATATCTTAAAAACATTCATTTATAATTAAAAATGTTACATTACTTGGATATTAATTTTACATAAATCCCTTTCATGCTACTTTAAAATTATTATGTAGTAAAATCTTGAAAATGAAAGATCTTGAAATCTTAACCCAAAAATGAATTCTGGGAGTTTTTCCTTGAAATTTAATAAGATGTTCATAAATGAAATAGAAATGTTAAAATCACATTTGTACGACAACAAGAAATCTATTATTTCACATCGACGACTGGGTAAAAAAAAGCAAATAACATTTTAGAGAATCGTATATTAGTGGTTCCAAGTGGAAAATTTACTGCATTAATTATTTTAACATACAACCTTTAATGATTTGTTAGTGTTTTTGATATATTTTTAACGTGCAGAATTCAAACATAATAATAAACAACCATTAAAGCACAATATTAAAAGTTATAAGATTAAAAGACTTATTAAAATGACGTTTCTTTCAGCTATTAAACGAGAATTAAGGAATATCTATGTCAAAATGACTCATCTAAAAATCAATACCATTAAAAACAATTTGAATTTTAAATTAAAAAAAGAAAAAAGAAAACCGAAGCATTTACAGAAATATTTCCAGACTGGATTCGCGAACGGACAGTTGAGAACACTGCTTTATAATATTTATAAACACTTAAAATAGAATCCTACTGCTTAAAAGAAACTCTGCCTAATTTTTTTTATGTAATATTAAAAAAAAAAGTTGATTGATTTAATATTTTCATAAAATCTTATATTTATTAAAAACAAAAAAACGAAACAACAACATGAAAAACACCGATTATACAATAATATGAACAGGACTATTCATATATAGAATTTGCATTCTGCTAATTTCATGTAGATATTTCATTTTTCTTTTTCATAAAAGTAATTCTACATATTTAGAATACAGGATTCCTTAAATTTCTCAAGGATATATAATATCTTATGTACACTTTTATTATTATTATAATATACATATATATAAAATCCTTCATATATATCGTAAATAAGTTCGAAATAAATTAAACATTTTTATTAATAACTATTATTATTTATAACAGTATGCCATTTAGAATTTATTTTTTTATAAGTCTCATTACATTTAATTAGCAACGTTCTTACCATTTAAATATATTCGTTAAATACATGAAATTTGATCAAAATTAAAATTAAACTTTTTAAAATTTTTTTTTTTTTTTTTTTTTTTTTTTTTCCTTCTGTCGCTGTCGTTGCCAATCAAGAGGATATTATCTCGTGGGAATTAGTGTTTTGGGGGAAACGATGCCGCAGGGGGTGGCAGGAGGCCCTTGTCAATTGCTCTGCATTCAAACAACCACATTACACCAACCGAAACTTTATACTCAAGAGAAAAAATGTAAGGAAAATTCTATGGGCTTCCATTTATTAGCTATACTGATTGATGTGTATGAAGAAAAAAAGCTAATGAGGCATTGTACAAGAACAGAATAGTAATTTCATAGCACAGATATTTCATCTGGTCTTCATTAAACCTTACCCAAAAAAATTGTTATTCACAACAAGTCTATTGTTTCAGGGAGACATTAAGAAGCAATGTAGAGTTCTACTGTAAATAAATTTGTAGTAGTTTTCTCTAAGTTTTTCGTAACTTCCAGTTTGAAATTTCAATTCACTTCAAATTGATGTTTGAAAATCAACTTTACATTTTTATAGTATTATAAAAGAAAAAAAAAGGAAAAAGAAAAAATTAAAAAACCATGGCGTAAAAAGAAATATCATAATATATTATGATATTATTAAAATATACATAATAATAATCATACAAATATATATATAATACAATTATATGTATTATTAAAATATACATTAAAATAATCTATAGAATGACTAAAGAATTCAATTGTCGATGATCTGTTTTTCTTTGTTTTTGTTTTTCCCTACGGTTCATATAAAATCTCTAACAACTAAAATAAATATTGAAAAAGTTTCTATGGCTATTTCTATGCTGTAAGAAATCAGAATACAATAAAACAGTGGCGGATTTAACGAGGGGAGGGCAACTGACCCCCTGGTCCTCTTTGAGATTGTATATACACATATTTCATGAAATGAATAACATTTATACTTTGTGAGTCGGAAATGAAATTTGAAACACATTATAAATATAAATAATAGATTAATTAAAATAATAAGAACCTGGGCCCCTTTCATTGTCCTTGGGTCCTTTCTGTCCTTAACTCGTCCCCCGAGCCCGCCACAGAATAAAAAGGGTTTGTTTTAAAGGTGAGAGTTAAAACTGCAAATAAATATAAAAACAATATTAAGAAATTATATCTTTATAAAATGCTTCAAGTGAAATAACTGTTTAATTCTATTGTCAAGCGATTAAGTTCGAAGTTACTTAATTAAAATAGTTTTATTTTCAAAATCATATTTTTTTCTTTCCCTTTTATTTCTTTCTTTTTTAGTCCTCAATTTAAAGTATTTCTAATTATCAGTGAAAATATTAAAAAAATATTTTAGTTTCCAAGAAGTTTAACGAAACATTCTAATTGACAGTAGATCCAGGAAAAATGCAGAAGTTTCAATAAGTCAGTCTTGTACAGATGCATTTTGTCTTTTTGCAACTTTTTGGTTCGTAGCATTTATTCTCTCCGACTCATTTTAATGGGAAATTACAAACTTTGGAGCAAACCAAAATAGTAGAGTAAATTCTTACCAAAGGTAGAACTTTAGATATATCCCACAGAGGCCAATGATGACCCATGGGCGCTGCATCTAAGGCTCCCAACGTTTCTGTGGAGACTAAGATGAGATCAAAATATCTCTGCGAAAGAAACCATTATACAGAGGTTGGGTGGACCCTAGGATCCATCTGGAGGAGAATTCAGCGTGGAAAAATCCCCGATCTACGCCGGGGTCGGGAATTGAACGTGGCTCCTCCCATTCGCAATAAACAAAAAAACCACTTGGCTACCGGATCCACATTCCGGGCAAAGATTGTACAGAAACATATTCAACGTTCCAACTGAAGCTTTATTTTTGTCTGAATGATTGGATTGAATACGTAATGTGAATACGTAATGTTTTACAATCCAATTCCTAATTTTTGAGATTAAAAAAGAAGAAACACTTCTGTCTCTGAATAAAGTGATTCCAATCTTTTTCAAATATTACTGGACAATACTGAAGTTAATCAGAGAATCTTATCAAAATTTTGAGTCCGTCTGGGATCGTGGTAATCAAAAACTATACATCCTAGAATTTTATTAAAATTACTATTAATTTTATAATAAAATTTCTAGAATGTGTAACTTTACAAGGAAGATTCCTATTGATTTTGGCACTGATCTAAAAAAGGTTTAAAGCCAAAATTCTTGGTGGCTGTCTTACTGTGATCAAATTAACTCAAAAATTATTGGTTCTTCAAAACTTCTTTAGGTAATTATAAGAACGATTTTTATTGACTTTTGTAAAAACTGGACCAGCAAATAAGGAACTAAGATAAAGGACCTTAAGTTTTTTAAGAATAAATAACTTAAAAAAAAAAGAAACAACTTTTTAACAACTTTTTTGTAAACTTTTACCATATAGATACGTGAAGTTGCCAGTGTCTTTTGCTTTTGATGTAGTGAAGATTTTAAAATGTCAATCTTTGGTTGTTTCTTTCCAATTTTCGTTTTTCAATTCAATTGAATTTATTGCCACCAATTTATTACAATACATGAATTTAAAAACAGTTGACATTTTTTACGACCCAGTTGTCATAAGGACGATCCCCTTGAGAAGACAAGAGGGCATCCTTGAGAACAAGAGAGAAATTAACAAATGGTGATATATGTAAAGAATATAGCAGGAAATAAAATATACAAAAGAGAAACATACGGAAGTTTCAGCAAATATTTACGTTGCTACTTAATCAAGGAAAGGAATTCACATTTTATGAATACACGGTAAAAGGAACAAGAGGAAAGTAAGAATAGATACCTCATCTGATATTAAACGGGTGAAAGACAGAAGGAGGAGAACAAACAGTTAAAGAAGGTGAGGAGATTTGAGAAAAGCATCGGAGCCGGAATTCCAATGACTACATTGGAATGTGAGATGTTAATCTCTTTTCAATTACATTTAAGCTTAAAGGTGATATTAATTTTTTTAATTGATTAAGAAGAGAACATTTGGGAAATCAGGAATTCTTCAGGAATTCTATTCCCGAGTTGAGTCAAGTATTTAAAGTAGGAGACTTCTTGCAACAGGAACTTGCTTTGAGTGATGGAGTTGTTTATTTTTAGAAACTGTTTATTCCATTGATAAAAGAACATGTAAATTGTTTTAGTTACATTTTAAGTCTGAAAGCCAAGATTTAAGATGGCAAAGTGAAAGTTGAAGTCTTGTTTGAGGGTTTCTATATTTTTGTTTGCGAGGAAAAGAGCTCCATGACCACCGTAGGAAATATATTTTGAGGCAGATGAAGTTACAATAAGATCATTTATAAATAAGTTGAAGAGATGGGTAATCCTTTTCAGATAAAATATCCCAAGAGGAAGAATATCCGTTTAAAATAAGCTGATATTGGCGCACGAGGAGATATGAGGAGAGCCATGTTTGTGGACCACCTCTTATTCCAACATGTTTTAGTTTTTAAGTAGAATGTCAAAATTTAGTGAATCTAAAGCTTTTATACAATTTTCTTTGAGGCATGTTCTCTGTAACAAACGCAACGAGATCTCTATATTTTTTTTATGTGAAGCCGTGTTGTTGTTGGGCAAAGAGTTGCTTTTTGATAGATACTATGAGCGAGTTTTGAATGTAAAATTAAAGTACTTGAAAATCTTTGAAAGAGTTAATATAAACGTTTGCCAGGTCATAAACATCTGCTGATTTCCAAATTGGAATAATTTTAGCCTATTTAAGACACGAAGGAAAAACGCCTTCACAAATGGAAATATTAAATATATGAGACAGAGGGATGTGAAATTTCACCTGTAATTTCTTTAAGGAGAGTTGGAGGAACCTCATCAGTTCCAGAAGATACTTTGTTACAGGAAGATATGTTAACCATTTTTCCCCTCAGCAGCAGACGTCGGAGACAAAAAGAAGAGAAAGGAGTTGCTTTGCTAAGGAATTGTTGAGTATTTTCGTATGGATTAGCATTAGGAATTTTGGAAGCTAGAGTTTTAAGAGGTTTATCTAGATATTGTTTCGTGTCATTTGAATTATTTGCTACTATAATATTAAAAGGACATTTTGCTTTAGTCGAGAGAGAAATTAATTTATTAATGTTTTATTCAAAGATTATGAATTGCTCTTTAGATGCCCTATTTTAGGATTTTAATTCATTTTTTAACATTTTGAGATGTAGTAATTTTGCAGCAGTCGGTTTTTCTTGTATAATTTATTTTCTTATAGATAAAGAAGAAACTAAAAGTTCCATCATTACCCATGCTTTCTCATTATTTCAGAAGTTCGAGAAAGAAGGAAAGTGCTGATTGAATCCACGGAAGAATATTTTATTGAAAATTGAAAGTTTTTCTTGAGTGGATGTTCCTTTCTGTAATTCCGAAACCCAGTTGGTAGATCGTAGGTGTTCTGAGATGAATTTTGTTTTTGGGATAAATTTCCGATTTGTTATCTTCATTGTTTTTTTTTTTTAAATGCATATCTTTGAAAAAGGTTGGAAGTTTGGCTGTGAAATAGACAAGATCAAGTTCTGTGATGTTAGCATCAAGTACACCTTTACTGTGAGTGGGAAAGTTTGTAAAGATCTGATGGAGAAGTGATGAAAGAGAGAGAGAGAGAGAGAGAGAGAGACAGATTGAAGCATCAATAAGAGAAAAGAAAGAGTAACAGTTTATAGACTTTAAAACGTCCATTGTCCTTTTATCATTTACATTTAGAAATAGATGTTAAAATCACGCGTTAAAATTCAATTTTTCGTTGTTGTTATTATTGATAAAATGAGCAACGGTATCTAAATAATTATGAAAATACGGAACATTTTGTGTAGGAGGGCGATAGACTCCAATAAATGTAAGGTCTTCATTAATTGAGCAGCAAATACATTCTAAATCGATATTGATAAAAAAGAACTCGGTAATGATTTTGATTTAAAAGTTATCCCTATAATAAACCCCCCATCTTTTCTATCATTTCGATTTGTAGAGATAATATAGAAATGTTCTCTGTTAGTAATGTCTGCGAGAAAAAGGTCAACAAGGAGAAGAAAATCTGGGAACCTTAATGAAATTTCTAAACTGTTGATTAGATACTAATTCGTAGAGATGTTACAGATATTTTGTGATAGGAAGAGAAGAGTCAGATGAAGTATCTCGAGGGGAGTCAGGTGAATATCCCAGCATATGAAAGGATAATGAGTTGAGGTCTTACATAAATGTAACGAGAGTAACGTAATTTAACAAAATGAATGAAAACAACGTAAAGTGGCATCAGTGTATGATTAATAGATGAAAGCAAGCAGATGAGACTGTAGAGAATTGATGAGATGGAGATAGAACATAGGCAGAGAACAAGAGGTTTGAAATATATTTTGTTATGTTAAAAGGATTTGCTGAGAAAAGGATGATTGTTAGGTTAAAGTGATAACAATAGAAAATGTAGAGAACATTTAAATTAATAGAAAAAGAAATAAGGATATTTAAAAAAAAAATTTTTTTTTTTTTTTTTTTACACTTGGCAATATGTGCTTTGGTCCTTGACCCACCATATTGTCTTAGCTGGGGAAACCCATGGTTTGAAACTTTTTCGTGATAATAATAATAATAATAAAATACCAATGAATTATTTCAATTTCCTCTTCGTCCATACTTTTCTTTAAATTATTTAGGAGAAATTTTTAGTTATGCGAAATTCGTGAAATCCAACAAAAGTTTTGAGAAAATCTTTACATGAGGCATTCGAAGCGTGGGTGGTGTATTCGAAAAACTTTCTGAAAATTCCGTAACCTTTCTTTAAAATGAGAAGCAAGGTTTTGAAATTTGTCGATCGTTGTTTTCCCTCTTCCACGACATCAAACAAATCATAGTCAAGACTGACAAAGATATAGAATCGCTGTCTTCTCTCCTTAGATTTAAAGGTGATATGAACAACACCTGCCAATTGGTGTAAACACATGGAAACACAAAGGAATCTGAAATGAATTCAATCTGAACTCAATGGACTTGTAGAAATTCTCTTGCAGATATTTTAGACAGATAAACTACAAAGAGGTAATTTTAAAATAAATGTGAATTTTGCTGGGGCGGTGAGTTGAAAACTAATTAAGATCCAAATTTTTTGATTAATTGATTAAATTACTGTAGGGATAACAGCGTAATCTTATTTGAGAGTTCATATCGACAATAAGGATTGCGACCTCGATGTTGGATTAGAATACCTTCTTGGAGCAGAATCTAAGAGTGGTGGTCTGTTCGACCATTAAAATTCTACATGACCTGAGTTCATGGGTCAGATACTTTACTCTTCTTTTAACGTATATTAATTGAAAGGTTAATTTTTGACTTTTATTATTTTTTATATTAATCGACTGCATCAAGTTTATTTAAAGTTGCCATTGAAACTGAGAGACTACAAAACATATAGTTCTAAAGCCCTTTTTTTTAACAATAAATATAAGTGTGTTTAAGTTTTACTCTTAAGTTTTAACATTTTACTTTAATAATAATTAACATGAAATAGTATTTGTTAAAAGCAGCGCTGGAAAACATTACTCGTAATGTAACGAAAGAACAAGTGACGGAATGATATTTAATTAATGTAATGAAAAACGCTAACAAAATTTTTCAAATATTGGTAAAAGAAAACATAACGAAAAGGAAAAAATTAATTTCGTTTTCTCGTTACAAATTGATACATTATTTCTATTTTAATGGCGGGGTTTCAAAGAAAAATACCGTAGCTAAAATTGCTCTTTTGTCGTCTTTCGCGAAAATTACATTGACGATTTTTCTCCCATTTTTTAAAATCGGAAGAGGAAGGAAAGATATCTCCTCGATTGAAATTAAAAAAATAAAAAGTCAATTTCAATAAATTACTTATGAATCGGCAACATTAATTAAATCGAAGTAATTTGTCGCAAAAAGTTCCAAAATACTATATAAAGTAGATACGTAATCTCTAAACATGAATAAAAAACTTATTAATTTATAATAATAATAATAATAATAATAATAATAATAATAATAATAATCCACGTGGAACCTACAAAAGAGGAATCGAGAAACAACCGTTTTTCCGTTTGACGTACAATAACGTTGGTAAAGTAGGTTAGACACATTAAATACAAAAATTGTATTTTAAGTGTAATACAAAATTTGTAGAACATTTATTTCTGGACAAAACGGTGCAAATACACAGGGAGATACAGTTCTGAGACATGTTTCATTCGATTATTCATGTCAACAACCATATGAAACCACTGATTTCGCCCCTTAATTTACCTTCCCAGACTTCCAGCAAGTCTTCATTTCACCCAGGGTACTAAATTATGGGCAAAATCTTTCGCTAGCCGTAACTCGCTACCGAAGCATTTCCGGACCTATGTTTATATAACTTTTTTTTCTTTACTTCTACATGTAGAATGAGCTCCCGAAGTTTCTGCATATCTTCGTGGATCACCCTGTATAAGCGTAACTATATTACTTGGATCACCTGGCCTGTAAATTTAAAAAAAAAGACAATCTTAAGTGTTATATTTGATATTTTTCTAAGTGGATCTTTGTCGAAAAATCAGTACCAAACGTGACAAAATTTCCATAAAAGTATATCCTATAAAAAAATATCTCATTAAAAAAAAAAAAAATCGAAACAATCTTGATATCTACCATTATAATATATTAAGTCGCTTATAATCAGCTGGTTTGCGCCCATTTTGATGTGATTAACATTAATTGGATTTAAGATTGGAGTAGATGTATCCCACTATGGCCCATGGGGCGCTGGACGTAAGGCTCTAATGTTTCATTGACCTCGGGACTGAGATGAGGCTGGGTGGTCAGACCAACGATCGACCGTCTGTACCTACTGGATAGAAACCAGGTACCCACATAATTTAGATATATTCATGTTAAAATAGTATATGATATTTATAAATTAAAAATAACTTATTTGAAATCCGTTTGCTTTCACGCCTTTCAGCCATCATCGACGGCAATCTGGGACAGCTGTTTCGTCCTTATTAGGACTCATCAGCCAGATTTAGTATCAATTGCTGATTTACAGGTAAACACCTTGTCATGATTGGGGAGGGGACAACTACTTATTTTAAAAATATTATATAAATAATATTGATTATTTATAAACTATATTTGAAATATTTGTATATTAAGTAAATTAGGTATAATAAATAAATAAATACTTAATCTTAATTCCTAACTAATTATTTCATGGTAGCGTTAAACCTAACGAAAAACCTAACAAAAAACGTTTTGATTGAAACGAAAAACGTAACGCATCATTTTTTATTTCGTTTGTCAGCTCTGATTAAAAAATAAACACGACAAAGATGTTTTAAATGGAGGAAAACAATCTTTTTGAACCTTCTTTCCCTAGCATGAATGTAATTTATTCTATAATTTATTTTTTTCATTTCTATATTTTGCTTTATTTTATATACTTGATATATTCTGCATGTAGTTGTGATCCAAATGCAAAAAAATAATTAATCTTTCTTTTAAAAGAGAGAATGAAAAAAATTATTCATTTGCAAAAAAAAAAAAATGAAAATAATTTTAAGTTTTATTTTTGAAATGAAAAATCATAAAATTGTATTACATTTTTTTAAATCGGAGAGAAAACGTAAAGGTTTAAAAAAAAATAAAAAAAGAAAGATTTACAGGAGATATTGGTCTGGTTATTTTTCTTGGATTTGGAAAAGGTAATTTGTAGGAAAAAAAAGCAAATCACATTTTCTTGTTACGAAGTCCATCTTATTTTTTTTCCTTTCTATTTTGTAAATATGCAATCGTTTTCTTCCCTTTCTTTTTTTTCTTTTTTGAGCCTTAACTTTTTTTTTGGAGGATGGGTGTGGGGGGGGCTTCTCTACCAGTTTCCTACAGTCCGTAAATCAGGTTTTGTAATCCGGGAAGAAGGTTTGCAGCGCATGAGGAGGTGGAAAGAACCCAACAGAGTCGAAAAGGATTTGATAAAATGAATTTGCAGTCATGCAGCTGGCGAGCTCCAGGAAAAGGTTACGTGTGCACGAGATCGATAAGACAAACAGTTTAAAGAGTGAGAATCAGTTCTTGAAAGATGGAAGTCAACGAACAAAAGTAGGCGAATGATTAGCATTGATGAACGAAAGACAGACCTTAATAGTGATTGATTGCATCACAAAATGGAATAATTGTAGATGTACAATGAAACAACAGTACATAGAAACTAATTTTCCCGTTTGTTAATTTTTTTTTCTGGTTTTCATTTGAGATATATATCGTCACTTAGAGACAAATAAAATCAATAGAAATTTTTAAATTTAGTAGAGTCATTTTGTGAATGAACTTTTGGAAAATAATCATGCTACATTTATACTACTATAACATATGTTATTACTATTGGTTATTTAGTTGTTCCCATTATAGTATCATTTACTAATATAATCTTAAGTTCATTATACTGACTTAAGCTATGTGTGACATTATATATGTGTTTTGGATGTACAGTCTATCATCCTAATATTCCTAACAGTAGGAATACATTTATAATAATAGTATTATAATTATATTCATTTAATAATCGTACGTTTACTTTAAGCTTAATGATTCCGGATCGTTCTTTGAATATCAAACGAAGTCTACATCTACAATAGTAACATAAGGTTAAAAAATTACAAACTTACCTTCATTAAAGTTTAAGTAGAGGATTGGTAAAGTGAGGATCCTGAGATTACAAGCAGAACTGGATTAAATGAAGATAGGCCAGTCCGACACTCTTTGCCTTTTTTTATCCTCAGTTAAGAACTTGAGAACCCGTCTGGAAGAGAATCAATCTATTAACAGTCATTTGTATCATTATTTAAAAAACCATTAAATGCCTTTAAAAATTACTATTCTTTTAGTGTTAATTTCTAAAGAAAATATTCTGACAGAACTTTTTAATTTCTTAAGATCTATCTATACCAAGGAACTTCCATTCCTCACTACATTTTGAAGTTAGATCATAAGGATTCAAAGATATTATCCCGCCCTTAACCCACATTTTTCATTTTTTGTTTTGTTTTGTTTTTCAATTAAAGGAGAGGTAATATTTTGAGTATTACGTAACAGATATGTCATCTTTCTGGAAGATCTATTCACTAAAAAACATAGACATCCTAGAGTTTTAAGTCTTCGGGAAACAGTCTAAAAAGTGACATGAAATTTTAATAACAAAATGAAACGAAACATTTCAATCTTTAATAAAAAAAGATGAGAAAAACCTGCGTTGAATAACGAAAGAGAAAGAGAGTATCATTGATTATTATGTTGATGTCTGCGGTTTTACCTTTGAAAACTGTCAAATAGTGGCTTTAATATTGTTTGAGGTTGCTATTTCATAGTTTGTTGTCAAAATAAGAGAAAGATTATAAATATTTGAGGTGTTGTGTTTCTGTTAATATCTCACCTGACAGCATAAGAAGAGATTGGAAGATTAAATATACAATAGATGTTAATATTTATTACTGAAAGACTTCAACTAACAAACTTTACTGGACTTTCAGAAAATCTGCCTGTGAATTCTTCTTATTTTAGAGTTTATTATTTTTTGTCGAAAGCCATCAGTAGAAACAAATACATCAAGAAGCTTTTTTTTTCCCCAAATTAAACATTCTACTTCCAGTTTACAATCTTCTAATTAGGGCTTCGTAATCAGAGTAACGTTAAAGAAAGGCAGAAAATAGATTCATCAAAAATTAACAGTTGTTATTTCATAGTTGTTCTCACTACGTTCTGTAGGATGTTAAATTTTAAAATCCATTTGAGATGTTTACAAAATTATTTATGGAATGCATGTTTAGAAAGACTTGTTAAACATAAACATTCGAAACATATAACCACTCATTTCAGTGACATTTATCGTCAAAACAAAGTTAAATGAAAACAAAGTTAAAGACGTTGGTTTATTTTGCAAAACAATGCCTTTTTTTTTATATACGAATGAAGAAACGAGACCTTCTCACTGGTAAGATGTAATCTTAATAATAAGGGAAGATATTTCTACTTGTCGCCTTTTTATTTTAATTTTTATATTTTTAAATATAAATGCTTTAATTCATGTTTCTAATTTATTTAGTACTGTTTGCTTTGAGATTAATTATCATTTTTTTAATTACAGTAAGAAATTCTAATAAAGAAAATCTTAGTTCCTGTATTAAATATGAAAATTATAATAGTTAGAAGTTTAATTTAAAAAAATAATAAAAAACCTGGAATTTGCAGAAAAATTCACTAACGCTTGTATTGCAATATTTAGATGAATTCAAATTAGAAGTGAACATTTATTTGTAATTATCTTTTTTTTTGTAGGCAATATTTTATTTATACCTTCATTTTTAATTTGGCAACAGTGCAAGTGGGTATATTCAGGGTCCTCAGAATTTTACTGTACTGTCTTTTCTGATTTTAATAGATATTCATTGAGGAAATTAGCTTAAAAATTCGTATTAAGTTAAAACTTTTTTAATTTTTTTAATCAAAATAACAACAAAGACTGTAATAAGGCTGAATTCATTTTGCGAATTCAGGAGAGCATTGACTGCAGTGAAAAAATAACTAAAAGTATTATTCATTTGTTTTCAATTGCAATATTATTTTGATCTTGTCTTACCACATGATAATGTAGAAGGGATGAAACTTTTCTTATATATTTGAGTATATAATATTATATACTAATTCCGTATGTGTTCTTTTTTATAGGAACTCTTTATCAGGGTAATTAAATATTAATTTCACCTTATAACTATTTGCAAGACTCAGTAATTCATAATTATTCTTTTATCATTTTCACAAGATGTGATATTATTTATTCAAAATTAAACATTAACATACTTTATGCTACAACAAGATAATTTAAAAAACAATATTAATCATTTAAATAATCATTTTTGAATTGGGAGCTATGTTAATTCATAATTTCAGCTAAAGAAAAAGTTCCATTTTATATTCGTAAAGTTGGAAAACGCTGGGAAGCTGAAGATTCGACGAAGTCTTAGAAGCGTTACAAGAGATTAGGAGGATGACGTGTAGCCTCGCCGTAACCCCGCCAGCTACAATCCTGATCCAATCTCAATCCCGTGAAGCCGAACTGCAAACAGGCCAGCAGATTGACTTTTTTCCTCCCCACCTTCGAAGATTGACGATTTGTAGAAGCGGTGGTTTGTTAAAGACGCCCGCGTTTCCAATTTTAATTACTTTTTTTTTTGTAAATTTGAAGCTGGAACCAATAATTGAAATAGTTTTGCAATAGTTAGTGATTTTGAAATTTACAAGAATAAAATAATAAAATAAATTTTGATAATAAAATTTTTAAAACATTAGTTGTTTTCTTAGCTTGAATAAATAGTTAAAAAGTTAAGAACTCATTGAAAAAATAAACTGTGATGTTATAATAAAAAATTTCAAGCATAGATATTTTATTATAAATCAATCTTAAGTCTACAAATATTTTACTATGCAAGAATAAATAAACAACCTTTTATATTAAAGTGAAGAAAAACAAAACTGCACATAAGTAAACAAAAGTTTCTCGCACCCTGAGCTATCATGTCGGGAATTTGGGACAGCTGTTTCAGCCTTATTAGAGAACCTTTTCTTACTTATGTGCAGTTCTGTATTTCTTCAATTTATTATATGCCTGCACGTTAAACTTTTTTACTTAGCCTTTTATATTCTTAATTAAAAAAAGAAATGAACCCAACATTATTCTTATAAACACATTTTTTATACGATTTAATATTAAAGGCTTTTTTTTATCGATTTTTATATAATGTTTACTATTACTTTTCTTAAAATTGCGCTATTTTTCGTCTTTACTGCACAGCAATATCCCCGAAGTAATTCTATTATAGTGTTATTAATTTTGATATAATTCTAAAAGAAATGAAGCCGTATTCTAACACGGAATGAAATTTTATTAAATTCTAACAATGTTTCATGACAAATATCATTTCTTAACAATAAAATTGCATTCGCTGAACAAAGATCATTCTTTTCTTTCAAAACAATTACTTAATAAATAATATATAAATTGACTCTAAAAGAATAGAACTTAAAATTGTAATTACAATAAATTCAAACTTACTATTTGTTTAGCAATAGTAAATTGCTTGAGAATTTACGTTGCACATTCATAATATAAGATTATGAACAATTGATAACTAGACAGAGTCATGAATCATATCATTTCAATAGTGAAAACGAATACGACAACATTAAAAAAAGATTATACATACTTAATAAAAATAAAAAAAGAAAAATCATTTTCTGGCAATCTGCCGTACTCAAATGAATTTCCTGTGGCATAAAAAAAACACCACAAGTAGCGTAAAAGTATTTAAACAACAACGGTTGAGACCAAGGTGACATCCCAGAGCGGCCGTTTCACGCTTTATTAGCGATCATAGGCCTACGAGTAGTCACCAATAAACAACGAGGTCTCAGAATGGAGGTCATTTAGGATTAATTGCGAAAAAGAATATCACACTCTAAAAAAAACAACAAGATAGTAAATACTTTTTTGAAGGTGAGACCTAGTAAACACTTGGTCTCAACTATTGCTGTTTAAATATCATTTCAATTTTAATAATTAACAAAATAAAAAAAAATGCTTCATTAAAAAAAAAAAAAAAGCAAAACAAAATAAAAAAAACAAAAACCAAAACGATTCGTGTTAAATCTTGTCATTTCCAAAACTTGAAAATGGAATTAAGCAAATTAGATTCTCAATAGAAGTTTTAGTCTTCTCATAAGGATCAGAAGATTTATAATCCCGGTTTGTCCGTCCGTCTGTGGACAAGTATCATTAAAATCTCATTAAATTATCATTAAGCACAACAATCACAACAATCGCAACGATTGCGCCTTTTGCATTCGCAACAATCACATTTATAATACAGCTCTACAACAATCACAATAATCGTAACAATTGTGTCTTTTGCATTCGCAGCAATCACATTTAAAATCATAAGGAAATTAAAGCAATATCAATTGTATTGTCTTATACGTATCAGAAGTCGTTGCGAAGCATTGCGATTGGTTTACTAATCGCTATCCCTACCTTGTTTACTTATGGTCGTATGTGATTTGATACTCTTGAATCCTGCTCTGAAATCAGTTGAAGGGATGAGGGTGGATGAGATGAGACTTCATATTTGATTTCATCCCTTTTTAAGATACATAAAAATTTTTGAACTAGAGTATTAACATTATTCATAAATGTATTAATAAAGTTCAATTTGCCAGTACAAAGATGGCGGCCTTATTATCGTTTCAGTTCTTAAAAAAAGAACAAATGTTCAACAGAAATATGAAAGTGCCTGTGACTATACATGTAAGAGACATTTTTAAATTGGATTCATTAGACTTTAAGCTGTTCTTAAAATAATTTTTATTAAGTTTTTTTTTATTTGGATTGGACATTGCATAACGCTGAGGATTTGTTGATTTAAAACAAAGGATAAAAAAAGTAAAATAAATTTATAGTTTAAAATGAAAAGAATCTTTAATACTTCTGATTTATCAAAAGTTTGTTTATTTGTTTTCTTCGTTTGTAGGAATGCAATTGGATTTTGTATTTTTTCAGTTGTTTCAATATTTGAGGAAATATGTAAAAGAGTTTGTATATTTGATTTCAAAACTTGTATTGGCTGTATTTACTATGCGTGACCTAAAAACTCCTTCCAAGAAGAAATAACACGAAATGTAAACATTGATGCAAAGAATTTAGTTCGTTTAACTCCTGGAGTTCGGGACTGGATCTGACGTCTGCGGTTGGCAGCAAACGAAGTGGGAAAAAATATCAACATTAAGAAGGGAAGACTTTGTGTAGAATTATCAGACTGAACAGAAAATACATTCCTTTTATATATATATCAAAGTATGTAAATAAGAATTAAATAAAAGGAAAAACTATTTTTTCTTATAATCTTTCAAATCAATTTAAGAACGTCAGTAAATTTATAACTAGATTAGAAAACAAAATTTTAGTAAAAAAGTTAATTCTTTAGAAAGTGTATTATCATTAATAAAAGTGCAGAAAGAAAAGAAATTAGTAATAATAATAACTATTACTATTGCTAAACTAACTTATATAAACTTCTTAATCATTAAAATTCTAAATTTTACGTAATTTAAGTAAAAAATAAAATATTTTTCATATGTCCAGTTTCGTTTCGACAATGGTGTCAATAGATTTAACAATATTTCAATAGAGCTATTTTGTTATTCCAATCGATTTATTTCTTTTATTAAAAGAAATTATTGATATTTTTTATTTTATCTATCGCTTAAATTATTGTAATAACGTAATTTATTTTTATTACTTATTTACAGTAGCACCTCGATTATCCGTCACCTACGGTATCTGAGGATGGTCGGAACGCTAAAAAGGTCGGATAATCAGGGGAGAATGAATTAAGCCATTTACAGGTAGACAAACGATGTATTTAAGTAAAAAATACTCGACTGTAACTTAAGGACTATACAGTGTACGTTACAAAAGTACGTTTCTCTTCGTACTTGTAGCCATTATTACACTTACACTACAAACTTTCACTTTACAAAGTAACATTCACTTCCACTACTGTAATTTCTAAAACGATAACAACAACATGAAACAATACTGTACACTGAACAGGTCAGCAGACCTTCCGTCAACTAATCGATAAAACGAGCATGACTCAGGCAGGAAACAAAGAAAGGACTGCAGAGACATCTGCTTGGCTTGTTGTGACAGGAAAACAAACAGATAACGCTGGCGCGCCGCTTGTCTAGACATGGTCGGATGACGCGGGGAGTCGGTTGATCCGAGGTCGGGTGTGAGAGGTGCCACTGTATTGAAATAATATTAAAAAGTCGATAAAAGAATTAGTTTCTTAGATAAAAGAAGAAAATTAAATGCAGTTGTTACACCAAAAATATTATCATTTTTTGTTAATTAGTTTTATTAATTTGCTTAATCGAATTAATTAATTAATCTAAAGTGTATACTGAATATCAATATATAAAATTAATATTTATTTACTGCTAAAATTAATTAAAAGAACTGTTAGATTCGGTTAATAATGAATGCTTACTGTGAAGACTAATATTCATAAATATAGAATTAATGATATCAATAAAAGTTGATAAATTATTAGGAAAGAGAAAAACAACGATTTTAATTTACATATTGCTAAGTTTTTAAAAAGAATAAAAAAAATTATTACAAATCAAACACGAAATTTTTATTAGCGAATCATCAATTAATACATTGAAATAAATTTCCCAAAGTCTAAAATTGAAAGTCACATCAAAAGGATAGATAACTGAAGATATCTAAAACTATAACTGATAGAATTACAAAAAAATTATACAGTAAAATGCCAGCTATCCGGGAGATGCTCGAACCAGAATAATTAAAATACATGATTAACCCAAATGACGTTTTAAATACAGTAAAACCCCGTTATTATGCTCGTCAAGGGACCATGATCTACAAGCGTAATAAGCGGGATAGCGCTATAGACGGGAAATGATTTATGAGATGAGGAAAGATTTAGACACCATTTTACAGGAAACATACTTGATTCTGCAATAGATATAGTGCAAATATGAGCTTATTTCCTATTAAAAAAAATCTCTGATTGTGGTTAGCCGTGTGTGTGTGCTACTGTTATGGATTATGACATTTTCAATGGGTTCAACTAACTGTTAACATCAATGGTTACACCAGTAGGAGCAACACTAATATATTTCGGAGCAGACTTAGCGCACTTTCTTCACTACACTTCTAAAATATTACAAATTTCATAATTTATATGAAATTTTTACTAATTTCCGATACAAAAAAAAAGCGCTTCAAGCGGGATTTGAAAGAGTTATAAGAGGGTAAAAGTATACAGAGTTATATAGAAAATGTTCAGGGACCGTATAAAAGGAGCGTAAAGAACGGGATAGTGCTATAAGCTGGAGCGCTACAAAGAGGTTTTACTGTACATAGAAATGCCTATAAATTACTTAAGATAAAAATTCTTATGGTGTATATAGTAGATTAGGGGAGATGCCACCATTAAGTCTTTTTTGCTTCCTGGACATTAATGTAAGTGTAAAATATAGCAGGCTTGTGTATCTAAGTATGAGTAAAAAAAAATGTTTATAAAAACTTTACAAACTGGCATCTTATCCAACCTGCGTACGTAAGATGCCACAATGCCTGGGGTAAGACGCCACAGCAAGGGTAAGATGCATCGATTTTCCTCCACCCTTACCTGAAATACCCCATTCCTTAATAACACGGTTAAAAACAACGAAAGTAAGATAAGAACACTGTTGTTTTTAGCTAAGTAATAACGATATCACAATCAGAAGATACTGTCATGTTTAGTGCTTGGTGAAGAAAAAATGCATATATACGGCTGTGCCGCCTGTCAGTCACAAAAATAATTGCATCTTACCACAAATGGCATCTCCCAACAGTCAACCCTACTCTTTGTTAAACTGAACGTTATGCAATATTGTATAACTATGATGCAATGTTATTTGAAATACACAGTAATGACGAAATAGATAGAGGACCAAAGATATTGAGGGAGGATGTGGAAAAAGCAATAAAAGACCTCAAGGAAAGGAAAGCGATGGGATGCGACAGAATACCATCTGAGGCACTAAAGAACTTGGGAAAAGATACAATAAGTAGATTGATAAATTTGATCAATATGATATATGATACAGGTATTTGGCCTGAAGAACTGCTTCAAACTATTTTGGTTCCGTTACCAAAGAAATGTAATGCCAAAGATTGTAAAGATTACAGGACAGTTAGTTTTATATGCCATACTACAAAAGCAATAACAAGGATTATATTGAAAAGAATTGAAAGGAAGATTGAGGAAAATTTGGGAGAAGATCAATTCGGTTTTAGAAAAGGAAAAGGAACTAGAGATGCCATAGGATGTTTGAGAATGATGGGAGAAAGAATGTTAGAAGTGAATAAAGACTTATTTGTTTGTTTTATTGATTGGGAAAAGGCATTCGATAAGGTTAATTGGTATATACTACTGAGGATTTTAAAGGAAATTGGCATTGATTGGAAGGATAGAAGACTAATAAAGGAGATGTATTGTAGGCAGGCGGTGACTGTAAAAGTATGAGATGATGAAACTGAAGAGATGGGTATTGGAAGAGGAGTTAGACAAGGGTGTTGTCTTTCCCCAGTGCTTTTTAATGTATACGCAGAACAACTCACTGCGAAAGCTTTAGAGGAAGCAAGAGGTGTTGTGATAGGAGGAGAGAGATTGAAAACCATTAAATATGCAGATGATCAAGCAGTGTTGGCAGAATCAGAAGAAGAGTTACAGAAAATGATGGACAGTATAGTAACAGTTGGGAAAGACTTTGGAATGAACTTAAATGTGGGAAAAACCAAGGCGATGAGAATAAGCAGGCAAGAAGGTAGTGTGAATATCTCCTTAGAGGGAAAGATTATACAGCAAGTAAAGGCTTTTAAATATTTGGGAAGTCTGGTGAGATGGGATGGAAGTTGTACCGAAGAAATAAGAAGTAGAATAGCAATGGGTAAAGGAGCATTTGAAAAGGTAAAAGCACTGTTGACAGCACAAGGCATTTCAATAGAATTAAGGAAAAGGTTTGCTAAATGTTTTGTATGGAGTGTGATGTTATATGGTAGTGAATCATGGACTATTAAAAAAAAGGAAGAAAGATTTCTAGAAAGTTTTGAAATGTGGCTCTGGAGAAGAATGTTAAAAGTGAAATGGTCAGATAGATTAAGGAATGAGGACGTTTTAACAAGAATAGGTGAAAAAAGGAAATTGTTAGAAACCATACGCAAGAGAAAAACATCTTGGTTAGGACATGTGCTACGAAGAAATTGCCTACAACAAAGAATAATAGAAGGAAAAGTAGAAGGAAAGAGAGGAAGAGGAAGAGGAAGAAGAAGGATTGGAATGCTGGATGATGTTAAAAGGGGAAGAAAGTATGAACAATTGAAGAAAGATGCACAGGATAGAAGAAAATGGAGAACGTCCAATTGAAACCTGTCGTAAAGACAGTTTACACCAGAGAGAGAGAGTAATGACGACTCCATTTTGAAAGAGAATTAAAAAAGAAACAGAAAAATACCCACAGATAAACGAGTTCCGGATAATCAGCGTTTTATATATTTTTTGTAAATTATTCATTTGCTGAAATAAAAATATTATAAATTCAAAGTCGGTTTCCTGAAATTAATATTAAACTATAATTTGACTTTTAATAATTATTTCGATTAATTCTAACAAATGCTTCTCGTAAACTTTCCCATGTTTTCAAGTTCTCGTCCTTTCATTAAAATCGAAATATCCAATTTTAAGTCCAACTTTTCCAACTGAATTTAACAAAGAGACCCAAAAACATACTCATTTATCTTGGAAAAGGGTTTTACTCTAACTGACAAAATTTTGCTGAGTATTTTTGTTAAGTTTACTTGGAGGAGCAGTCCTTGAGATTGCATCCTTCATTGCAAACACCAAGAAACTTCTTCCATCTGGTGCCGAAGAGATCATTTCGAAAAATGTCTCTTTTGTTTTTTCGAAAGAAAATTCTTGAAGCAGCCACCTCAGAAGTCGTCACACGAACAGCTGTCCTGACTTGAAGTGTTCAAAGGATTGTCAGCGAAGGAAAAAAAAAACAATCTCAAGTAAAGGAAAGGGAAAATGGTAAAAGTAGAGAGGAAATCGTAAATAGGAAAAATTTCCAGAAAACAAATTATTAATCCATGATATCTTTGAATACTTAAATATTCTTTGCAAAAAAAAAAAAAAGTATTTTGAAAACAGATGAGAAACTTAAAAAACATATATTCTTATTCAAATATCTTCCTTATTATCGATATTTCATTCTCTTTTGCAGGGAAGTTCTTCCCTCTTCCTCTATAAGAATTCGTTAACGATCTGTTTCTTAGTTACAAATTAACAATATGTTATAAATTACAATAATTAAAATTTAAAACTCTTGAATAAACAATAAAATTCTTGAATTTCATTAGTAGACACAATTTCAACTTGATATTCCCAAGGAAAATCTAGAAATAAGTTAATATTGTAAATAATAACTCAATCCTCGTCAATGTAAATCTTGGAATTTTGAATCGTTTGAACAGTACTGTTTGAATTATCTCAAGTCAGTCTCCATAATGATGGTTTCCCCCTTAAACGATTGAAATCCCCTAGAAACTATATGGAATCTAACGCTTTGGCAGTAAGGAATGTAAATCTGGCAGTCGTGTTAGTTGATTTTAGCAATAATTGCCCCTTAAATCATTACCCTTCTATTAAAAATATTTCTTAAATTCTGGAAAATAGAACAGTATTTCTAAATAGAAATTTCCAGAATAACAGTTAATAGCATTGTTTGAATTACAATGTCAAAATGAATCGATCATAATTGAAGGAAGGGAACAAATATATAATGAAACAAGATTAAATATAAATGAATAATACTAATCTTACTAATGGATAATAGTGATCAGGATATTAATCACAATATGATCAGAAGATATCTAAACAAGTATTAATTACGATTTTTTGGTTTGTTGAGAAACGTAAATAATGAACATAATGATTAACATATGCAAATATGAAATACGAAAACATACGAAATATATCAACATTTCATTATACATAAATCAAAGTGTGTAGTATTGAGATCGGGCATCTATCTGCTACTCTTCATCGATGTACTTTCAGAAACACAAGAAGATGAAAACTAGATGGTTTCTATTATTATTCAATTCTATTATTTTCCATTATACGGAACAGTTATAGAGGAAGGATACAATTTCATTCTAAAAATTAATTTCAAAGTAAGAAATAAGTAGAAGCTGTCACAGCTGAAATTTAAGGACAAAAATAAAATATTGGGTTGGCCAAAATGTTTGTTCGATTTTTAAGTAAAAATAAAAGACATATTTTTCATTGTCACCAATAATTTTATTGTACAACGTCTTCAAAGGTTTGTTCCAGTACCTTCTGCGATCTTGCAGGCAACTTCATAATTTTATTTTCCCAAATCTTTTCTAACTTTTGTAGAAAAAAAAGTGTTCCAAATGTCCTCCAGGGAACTAATTTTTTTTTCCATTTAAGAGAATTTTATAAAGACCGAAATCAATGGAATTCCGAAGGTGCAATGTCTGGTGAATCCAACTTCCCTGCCAAGCTTAACAGTTTGTGTCTGGTCATGAAAGAAACATACGTCTTGTATGTTTATGGCCAAATCACACCATCATATTTTTCATCATTGTTATGCTTCACTGAAATGATCATTGTTTTCAGTGAAGTGTTCCCATCATTTGTTTTCACCGTATCGAAGAAATATGATGAAATAGTGCATGTGATTGGCACAGCGTTAGCCAACCAGAGTTGGAGTGGAAAGGTTTTGGCGGCAACTACAAGCCTTTCCCAGTTATGAAAAGACGGCGTGTGTAGTACGATATTTCGAACTTTCATCTTTTTTTTAGAGGTTAAAATCATGTTTCGCCTACGTAATTTCCGTAGAATTTGAAGTGACTTTTAACAAGCTGTCAATCTGTTCGAAACTAATTGTATATTGTATTCTAGCATCCCTACTATTTAAGCGGAAGCGAAGTGAATTTCGATTCGAAAACCGACAATCCCACAATCCTCCGTGAGCGTGATGAAGCTTCAATAAGAAATGAAAAAAATCTCTTTTAAAAGTTGACATCTGTACATTCTGACGCATAGAATTAATTTATTTCAGTAAAAATATTTTTTATTTTCGAAAGATAATCTCCTCACTGCGATACTTGATTCATAATAGCCTTGGTTTCAATCAAAGCAGTGGCCAAAATGGCGCCGGCCGGCTTTTTTGCAATCGGCTGTTGGGTCTCCTCTGATTGGAGCTCACTAACGATCATCATTGAAAACAACGTTACTTTTAGAACAGTTCCTTCATTTTTTTCAATGAAGGGATCAGTGATGCAAATCACAGGATCAGAGACCGTCAATGATAGGGTCAGTGATTAAAACAATGATGAAAAATATGATGGTGTGATTTTGCCATTATTGTCATCCATCTTCAATATTAGTTGGCGACAGAAAATTTACCAATTTTGATTAGTTTTGTTTTAAATGCATGCTGATATGACAGTTGTCACAATGCAATCTAACAAAGTGTTGAACGACATTAAAGACCCAAAGATTTACTAGAGGCAACGTAAATAAGAAAAAAACAAACCAGAACTTTTTGGCCAACCAAATACATTCGAATTCTTTAAGTTCTCTAACTTAAAAAAAACCAGCAAAACTAAATTGCAATGATTGGACTAATATTCACTGAATGTTTCAATAGAAACGAAAGATCTAATAATTAAATACGAGCTATTTTAAAGAAAAAAAAATACGCATTTAATTAAAATTGATGGTTTGGATTTTCAAAAGCCCATGTCTCTTTGCTGGAATGAAATTACAAATAATGCTGACTCACTAAATGTCATCCTCGGTTCAGTCGATAACGGATTTGTTGTTGGTGGACAGGACCTGCAACTGACCTCAATGCCAATTATCTTATTATTAAAATTTAGAGAGGAAATGAATTGCGGTCAAAATGAAATCACGGAACAGAATTAATAAATTATAATTCTGGTAATAGATTGTTTTTGTTCAATCAGCGTGTTCTGTTTGTAATTCCTGCAACGTTATTAAATTGATTTATTTTTTATATTTTGTATATATTTATTGTCCATTCAGTCCTATCTGACTTTCTTTATTTGTTTGTTGAAGGAACATGAACTAAAATTTTGCCTTAAAATTCTCTTTCTTTAATTTTCATTAATTCTCTTTTCAATAATCTAGCTATTTAGGGAAGTTTTAATGTGCATATAAGATATGGAAAATCTTTGAGCTATCATCGACGGGATTCTGATACAACTGTTTCGTCCTTGTTGTTAGGAATCATCAGCCAGATTTACGCTCGATGCTCAGAAAAGGTTACGGATCCCTCTCCCGCTCTGAAAGTGGGATCTCATAAAAGCAAACAGTAATCAAAAAGTAAAAAAAAAATCACTGTAATAACTGTTGCTTCAATTCGTTGACGTGTAAACCGTAGAATGAAAAGGAATTTAAATCAAAGAATGGAAAGCCCAAAGACCAAATAATCTAATTAGGAAAGCTTCAATGTGCAAAGAAGAGAACATTAACACAAAAAGCAGAATGCTTAAGTTTGCTTTCGCACTTTGAACCATCATTAGCTTATTTGGTCGTTGGTTTTTTGTTCTTTGATTTTAAATTCCTTTTGATCCTAGCAGATGAAATGAGATCCATGATGCCTCAAGGCGCGAAAGCAAATTCATGTGCATTCTCTGTTTTTCGTTTTAATCTAGCTATTTATATCAATCTGTGCATTGCTTGCTGTTACAGAGCTCACTAATAACTCACTACTAACAACTATAATGGAATGTGAATTCAAATTCTTTACAGGTTTCATTTTCATGAATATAAAAAAGAATTCTGCTCATTAATTAGAAACTGAAATAAAAATGAATTCAAAGAAGAAAACAATTTTTTTTGACAGATTCCATAAAAATAATCATACATTAAGATGTTATGAAACATATTCTTATAACAAATTGTCTATTACTAAAGCACGCGAAAAATTCACAGAATTCTAAACCAACTTTATATCTACTGAACTTACAACTTGCTACTTCCTAAAAAAGCAAAAAATAAATAAGAACTAATACAAAAGGGATATTAAAGCAATGGTATTCAAATTTATAAATAAATAATCTAGCTTTTTATTATATGAAACGTTTGAAATTCATTTCAGTTTTGATGTCACAGGAAACTTCCATTTCTTCTTTAAGCAGAAAACACATTGTCTAGGAAAATGTTTCCTATAAAAAGAAAACAATAACAACCTCAATGAGAAAAAGAAATTTAATTGAAGAGAATGGAAGGAAAAGGATTAAAAAAGGAATAATAATTTCTGAAAGATAATTTCGGTAAGATAATTCACACCAATCGCTTTTTGTTTGTATTTCAAAGATGACCAAAAAATGAATCCACATGTAGTGGAAAAACGAAGGGGGGAAAATACACACAACATTAAATCAATATTGATTAAACATAAAAGTAATTAAACAGCACATAATGATAAGTTATTTACGTTTATCTTGTATGTATGACTGATCTACGTTTTACATCAGAAATTACAGAAGATACAGATATCCTTACAAAATATGTTGAATGTGTCTAATATGTTGGCACAATATTTTGGCTAATTAATTAGCTTTTCTCTTTTAGATCTGTATCTGACAGATAAATATTAAAATATAAATATATTCTCACTGTCTACTATACAAATTTCTGCTGCACAAACATGCAGGGAATTAAAAAATCATGAATAAAAGAGCTGTTTCCCATTTAGAAACATCTGGAAGTTGGTAAAGCGTGGAAAAAGTATGAATGAAAGAACAAAGACAACGTCAGACAACTGATTTCACTGTCTGTAGAGCATTTATGTTGTCTATTTATTATACGTCTTCTAAAGAAAGCCACACCTTAAGAACCTAAAATATTTCGAAAAAAAGAAAAAAAAAA
>JAFIDM010005346.1:28506629-28518369 GCA_023159025.1 Thereuonema tuberculata | reverse complement strand
GCTATAGACGTCATTAGATTCTTCTCTTTGTGTGATTTTTTTTTTTTTTGGTGTATTTAACGTGGTGTATTTAACAGTTTTTTAATCTTTTTAATCTTGCTGACGATGGAGGACTTGACGCCTCCGAAACTGTCCAAGGACCCACTTTTAATTAAGCAATGTATGTTTTTATTATTATTTCGTAAATATATAACTTAAAATGTTTTTTAGTGTGTTTATTAAGTATTTCTTTCAATACATTTCACAGTTATTTTGAATTCAAAATTTAAGTTTTGATGTTGTTAAAGATTTGAATATTTTGAACTTACATTTTAAGACAAAAGTGTATCAGAGAATGACAAAAGAAATAAAAATTAATTAAATTATAAGTAAATCATTAAATAATTAATTAAATAAAATTTAATTAAATCATACCAGCCTCAGTACGGAGACCTTGTTATTTACTGGTGACGTCTCCTGGGTGATGATCGCCAACGAGCGTGACACAGCTATTCCAGGATTTCACTTGTAAATAAGTTGATCTCACCCATTGTTATTTAAATAAAAATTAAACTGGATTCACAAAAAATTTAGAAAGAAATTACAGATTATTTAAATGAGATATCTTTTGAACTAACAAAACAATGTAGCTTACGAATTATTTTATATAATGGATATCTTTGCTGGTTAGTATCTTTTTAGCTGATCTTACCAAGAAATACTTGTCTCCCCTCTGCCCTTATTGAAGTGGAAGTGGCCACACACAATGTTTACACACTCGGGAGTGGGAGGAGGATGATGTTGGTGGAACTCCGAACGAGCGTCGACCATCGAAATCAAATTAATTCGTGTTTTTCAGAGCGTTTGGTTACTTAATTTACTAATGATAATGAAATTTTAATCTTAGAAGACTGTTGTAAGCTTTGATCTTGTGATAATACAGCCAACATCATAAAAGAGGTATTTTGAAGCAGCCAGGAAGCATTGGGGAAAAAAAATTACATTTTTTATTTGCTGAAGTTGGAGCAAAACTAATAAAACTCATTATTCTATTTTCCAACTACTTTTAGCTTTGCCTTCACTTCCTTTGCCAATTTACGAATTTCCAAAACAGAATTTTTAGCCAGAAATGAAAAACATATTTTCAACGAGGCCCTGTTTGCAATTGATTGCGTGCCAAGTTCTCTTCTTATGGGCATCACATCTCACCGCCAACATGTCGTTTCCCGGTCGTTTGCGATCCTTGTATAAGGCTGGTCCCATTGGAGATTTTAAATCATAGCCTTAAAATGGTGTACGTGAGCAAGTCCTCATTAAACCCCCATTGAATTTGAAGATGCATCCAAAGGTGCAGCAATATTGAAATAAAGAGAAACTGAATAAAGAGGTACTTCTCTCTTACATTTATTGAAAATGTAGATTAAACGGTTATTATTAATAAGTTGTTAATAAATATAATATCACATAATGTTCTTCCATAAATTCTTTACTCCATAATTACGACAATATTTCGAATAATCTGATCGATCACTCTTCTTCAGATAGAAAAAGAAAGAAATAAAATTAAAATTATTTCTTTCCTTAAACACAAAAACAAACAAAGAATATAGAAATTCCAAATTACAATCGATAAAAGTTAAATTTGATATATTACATCTTTATAACATACTTCAATTATAGAATTACAATATAAATTTCAAATTACAATTGATAAAAGTTAAATTTGATACATTACATTTGAAATAACAACAATAGTATGTCCTTTAAAAATTATGACAATAATAATAATAATAATATGTTATAAATGTTATTTCTTTAAATTTCTCTTGTTCAAGTATTTCTTAAAAATTCTGAGTGAAATACCAGAAACTTTTATAATTTTGTCCTTATTAAAACATTTATTCGAATTTATATAACATGATTCAATAAACAATTATCTAATTCATCATTATATTTGTAGATTACAATGGGGTCCGGATTGTGATTAAATTTTATTGCGTGATATGCCCAGTCCGACAAATTTGGTTGTTTATTTTTAAAAGCTCTAATGTGTTCTGATAATCGTTCTTTCAGTGTTCTGGAAGAACTTCCATAATAAATCTCATTACAATTGTTTGTTTTTGTGTTTGAAGAAAGAAATAATTTTAATTTTATTTCTTCCTTTTTCGACCTGAAGAAGAATAATCGATCAGATTATTCGAAATATTGTCGTTATTATAGAGTAAAGAATTTATGGAAGAACATTATGCGATGTTATATTTATTATCGTAACTGATAAGTATATTTTAACTTAATAAGTTGTTATTCTTAAGTTCTTTTTCAAAGGATTCTCTTTCCAAAATATTACAGCTACTTATTTAAAAATACCATCAACGAAATTTCACCTTTCATTCTTTACTTCTTAAATTTTCTCTATTTATCTGTAAAGACAATTATATAAATTAAGTAATTTTGAAATTGCTTAACCAGTTAACACAGTTTAGCTCAACCTCGCTATACGCGAACTGTTATAATGCAAATACGCTTATAAAGCAATGCAGTTGTCGTAAGCTGAAAAACAACACAATTATTGGAGTCTTAAATACAATGCGTCAATAAGGAACGTGATTTGTATATTCTATTGTACTGCAATTATCGCTCGCAATAACAAAAGGCTTCCGAAACTGATAGCAGGTGTAAAATGAAAATGCAGAATTTTCTTAAGCGATCCGCTTACATCATGAATCTCTGGATCCCGAGCACCACATTATAGCGACGTTGAGATGTAGTTTTGAGTATTTTTTGACTACAGCTTTTTTTTTTTTTTACTTTTTTCATGCTTTTAAATGAATGCATGACAACTACATCTGAAGTTAATAGGATGTAAATTACGCAAATAGTTTAGCATTTCATTAATATTACAGCAATTTTATATTGCTTCACTAGCTAAAATACCCATTATTCGTAGGGGTTACAAAAAGCAGATGTGCTGATGTAATGAGAAGAAATTAAAATTATGAGATCATTTCGAAACTTTCCAAGGTGGTAAAAGAATGCACATGATAGAAAGTAATGTAAAATTCGTATTTTGTAACTCGAGATCCCTAGATATGAAATTAATATCGAGATCGGAGCAAATAAGACTTCCAATCCCTTCTGCCATTCTCCGTATCCCTATCACTTCTTCTCCAGTTGGTAAAAAATTACGTGATCATTACAAATTAATGTTATATTCTTATTCTGCTTCCTGAAAACCCCGTAGAAGCATCCTTTAACAAGGTTTGCCCATCCCCTTCACGTTTATACCCCTTAGGGCTCGATCTTGAAAATTCGATGAAATAGCATCTTTTCGATTTCAACAAAGAATACCCATGTCAATATTATCCATTCTGTGTGTATAAACATTAATACAAAGGACCAAACACAAAAACAATATAAAGAATAAATAACTTCATTACATGTTGCGAAGGTACACTCCCTTCTTCGTCAGATGATACTAAATACATAAATACACGAAAAGGAAAACAAGGCTCGAAATTTAAAATTTAAATGTAACAATAATTTTAGATAACAATAAAATCACAACTTGCATAAGTAACATTGCAAACACTATCGTAATTTATATTGTAGCGCGTTCGTAATTGATACTTTAGTGTTGTTAGTGTTTAGATGTGATTAACAACGATTCGTAAAATTTACTAAGTAACAATCCTTCTCAATCCCATAGATGAAGGGATTGTTTACCATTATATTGGGACCGGTATTTTTGTGATGTAATGCTGTTAAATATTGCAGGTTACTTTGCTTTATGGCTCGTTCGTGTTCTTGCATTCGAATTTTTACTTTACGTTTAGTTTCACCAAAATACGAGCAATTAATATTGCCACCTTCACATTTGATACCTTCACTACAGCAGATAAAGGAGGTGTTATTGTTGCAATGGATTTGTGTAAATGTAACGAAATGTGCAGTCATTTCCTTAATAACACTGAAGGAATTTGCGTAACCAAAAATAATGAGAGACTTACAATTTTTCGCATGAACAAGGATATACGTAAATTAGCCAAACATGGGATTATAGATAAGGAGAACATGGATTTAATTATTGCATCAAACAATTATCTTCTATACTTTTAGAGGTTATTCTAAAATTCACAAATAAAAAGTCAATCATCGATATAAAACTAGACCAATTATATTATATTCTAACAGTGCAATTATAAAGATTTCAAAAATACTTGTTCAAGAAATCAAGAAAATTGACTATGTTTCTAAATTTAGTGTTCCCAATAATGTAAGTTTCCTGTATAAATTAAGAAATATCACATACAATGATGATAACATTATGGCATCATTCGATGTAGTGAAAGTTTGTCCCCCTGTTTACACCCCTTAGGGCCCGAAGATGTAAAAATTCGATCAAATACATCTTTTCACTCTTGACAAAGAGCACTCATGTGAAATTTCGTGTTTCCAACTAAAGCGGTTTAGCAGTTGTTATCATCACAATGTGTGAAGGGAATGGAATCAGGGGAAGGAGATGGTGCGTCCAGGTTCCAAGGTAGACTATATTTTCTGCAGGGTAGTAACAGGTTATGCAAAATTTGGTTCAAAGGATGTAAAATTGTATAGAGAACAAACATGCGAACGTTGATTTTTTTATATACATATAAAATCTACATTTTTTTATATACATATACGCATAGATTATTATAAACGTCATAAAATTATCACAAACTCTTCATTGAATCAGAATGATGTACTTCATATTGTAAACAGCAAAGGTGATCAAGGTATTGAACCAAGCTCAATAGGCTGGAAAGTTACGAAAATAAAAAAGAAGACATGAACTAGCATTAAAATGACTGAGTTCATTTCGCTTTGCCACCTGAAGCAGTTTCGGATACCCTTCAAGAAAGTTTGATCCCACCCGTGTTTACACCCCTTAAGTCCCGAATATAGAAAATGTAATTTATGCAACCCAGTAGAGCAGAGCAGAAGAAATACGAACTTCAATATCCTTAAAATTGAAAACAATTTAAATATTTTTTTTACTAGGCGGGGCTAGGGTAGGAATGAAACTTTGAGTAAACCTTGATGATAAAAAGGACAAAAACAAAAAATTAAACACATTAAAGTCTAAACACATTAAAAAGTGAGACCACATTAAAAGTGAGTGAGTGGACCTGAAAACAAAATATAAACTATGATTTGATGTTATACTATTCAGTCTTAATCTATAACTATTAACCTTGTTCTGTTTTCATTTATTTCCTTTAAAGCAAGAAGACTTAAAATTAAAATAGTTATTTAACGTGCAGGAAATATAATTTTAACATTTTAAAGAAGACTTTTGTTCGTATTGTTTCTGATATCGTTATGAAAATAACTCAATCCATCCATCTATTGCTAACATATCAGATGGTTACTTCAACATTTCTGTAATGGAATAAGCAGTTCTTCAGTTTTTTTTTCTCTTCTTTTTTTTGTATAAAGCTTCATATTTCTATAAATCACTGTAAAAAAAATGGCTGTTTCTTTTTGTCAGTAGATCCAACTAATGAATGCATTAGCTCTAAGCTATCTAGTTGAGTGCTAGAAGCCACTCTTTTATTCTGCTAGAAATTGGAGTGTTGTTTTCATATAACATAGAACATAACGGTATACTCGTACTACGCACGATGCTCTTTTCCATTGTATCCACTTATCGCAGCAGATGAAACCAGAATGAAGAATAATTAATGAGAAACTAAATGTAAATATTGTATTTTCTTGCTTTCTTATCAACAGTTTTTCACTGACCTAAGAGGGAAAAAAAAAGAAATCAAGAGTGAATCAAACAATTTTTCTTTTCATATTTAGCTGACTTTCCTTCCTTCCTTTATCGAATTTGGCCAACTAGGGACCACGGAACTAGCTCAACCTGACAACGTCAGGGCGAAGCTAGAGAAATTCAAGAAGTGGGGGACGAGATTCACATCCCGTCCAGGATAACCCTGAGATAGTAAGTCCCAGGGAGAAATGGACGAAACACAGAAGAAAGAAAGAAACAGCCATGCCAACGCCGGGATAAGAACCCAGGTTCCGACACAGGGGCCACACGGCAGACCGCCGTCTAGACCGCTCGGCCATGCCGGAACGACTATTTAGCTCACTTTATTTACAGCTATTTTATTTCTTTCATTTTTTTAAAACCTTTTTCCTTAGATTTCTTGTGAAATCATAGTTACTTAATGGGCTTTATAGCTTTTACTGATATTCTGCAAATGTTGTGCTGTTGAATAATTAAGATTTATTCAACATTCATACGGTTTAAAATGCAGTAACGACAAACATAACACAACGGAATGAATAATGTACTGTTTATATAGATTCAGCGTTTGTATAGAGACTTTATAAATTAGTATCAAACTAATAATGGAAAGACATATATTGATTAGATTGTTGAATTTTAGAATTCAAAGTTTTCCATTTGTTGAGCAAACCTACATATGGAATAATGTTTTCTTAGAACATCGGCATCAAAACTCTAAACTAGTGAGAGTTTTATTTGTCTATCTGAAGTCTATTTATCTAAGGTTCATAGAATAAATATCGAATGAAAATTTACAAATAAAGTTCTATAAATTTGGAGCAAGTGAAAATTAATTTGAAGAGCATCTGTTTGAGAAAAATAACAAAAATATTATATATTACCTGAATTAATTATTAGGAGTAAAAAAAAATATTTAGTTATCAAAATTACATTGCGATGACACGGAATACCTGAACGATTCTTTTATTTTCTAGGTCGGAAGAATAAAATCTTTTGGTCTCAGACTGATTAAAGACTAAATATATATTAGCAGGTCTTTCGCGAACTGAAACTCAATATTAAATAAAGGTTAATAAGATATCTTTCTCTAAAATATCCGTAGAAATCTCCTCTTTTATCTCCTGATTTTGCTGTTTTCGATCTTTGTTTTTTTTCTGAAAGCAGTTTTTTTCAAAGCTATAATACGAAACCGAAGACTAAGTTTTGAACTGAACGAAACAGGGTTGCAAAGTATTTGTCGCAAATACTCTCTGCGATAAAAAAAAAGGATTCCCAGACTTCTCATAATCAAGCATATCATCGAATATCTTGTATTTAAAGCAGAAACTGCAGCACGCTTGGTGTGATTTGCCACCAGACAGCCGTCGGACTATTTCACGCAGCATAACAGTATGCACAGCAGCCAGAGGCGGCTCAACACTACTATTATCCGCACGCCCAAAGATGAACCTCCCAGAATGCAACGCATATTATAGATTTTCCTTTCCAGGCCTGTCGGTCACATTCAAATGTAAGAGAAAATGGCGGTCGTTGATTCACATTCAACATTTCGACGAGGAAAAGGTCTCAAAAATAAAGTAGGGAAATTATTCATACCGTTGCTCGTCAATTTCAAGAAGTGTATGTGAGATTTTTGATATTTCCTATTTTTGATAATTGAAATTGATATTTTCTGCGGAGCTTACGGCATTGATACTGGAGAAATTAGTCAATGATAATGTGTTTGCGGGTCCAACTTTCGCCGCGACGATAATAATAATAGCACCATCGGTGTTATGGTGCTATTGTTCACTGCGAAATTTGAACCAATTACAATTTTCTTCATCCAATTGGCACTTCAAATTGGACTCTTCATTTTTTGTCACAGAGTTGCAGAAAGATCTTTCGCGTGCTGCTCATTCGACACAAATGATCTAGATATGTTAATATATTGTTTTTAAAGAAGCATTGAAATCTTCTCAACATGTTTATGATCAGAAAACACCTGGAAAGCTACCACATTTTATCAATGAGTCTTAGACATATCATTTTATAATGAGATAATCTACACCTCATTAATGTCCAGAACAAACATAAACAAGAGCTTAAACAAGAGCTTTTAAAGATGACAATTTCTGCTAAAATCTAAGAAAGCTAAATGCTTAATAATCCTGAAACATTAAAGATTAACGAAATCTATTTAATTCAATGGGAATTCAAACATTAAAAGAATGAGTGAAAAATGAAAAGTAATGAACTTAGGCTTAAAAAGCTTATATATATATATATATATATATATATATATATATATATATATATATATCTTTCAATAAAGAAACATGGAAATAACATGCGTGGATCCCGCAAGTTTGCCGAGAACTGCGCAAGCTTGTGGAAGCGGTGCAATAGTCTGAGGAATGTTTTCCTGGCACATATTGGGTCCATTGATACCCATAGATTCACGTCTGAATGCCGTAACATACCTAAAACATCGTTGTTGAGCAAGTGCATCCCATTCATGTTGACAGTGTTTTCTCAGTCAGATGGATACTTCTGACTGAGAATTATGCATTTGGTAATGCAAAGCCCAAATTACTACGACAATGATTTTCATTTACTAAAGTGGCCTCTCAGTTTCCTGATCTCAATCCTATTGAACATCTTTGGGATGAACAGGAAAGGGATGTTCGCTGCAAGTCCCCAAACTGGGTTGAATCACCAGGAACTGCGTGACACACTCATGTTTCAACGTCCTACACAATGTTTCCAGCATACCTAGACGCAAGCCTAGACGCTGTCATGCCTAGACGGATTCAGGCAGTTTTGAAGGATAAAGGAGGTGCCACACGCTATTAGGTAGATGCACGCTATTAGATAGGTGACGGGTCATCACAATGCATGTATCAAAGAAATGAATTCAGAATCATGCAAGAGAATTATTCTCATTGCATAAAAAAAGAATAAAGGACTACAGTATAATCATTTTCATAACTATTTTAAATGAAATGGAGACAGTCACCTCTCGACTTACGTTTGTTCGAGTTATATTCGCTCGAAGATATGTCAGTGATCCCATAAGGGAATAAATAACATTTTCGACCATACTTTCGAACAAGTCCCAAGCAAGCGTAAGGTAAAAAAAGTTTCCTATGTTTAGCAACAATTATCATGCGGAGTGGCAACAATCAGCAGCAATTTCCCTCTGCAGCGGACAATCGGCACGTATATAACTGTTCCTCTATTGATTTGGGTTTGAGCAATAGGTTTTTTGTGTACTTGTCATAAAATATTTCACGATATTTTGTGCAACATAGCCCCTCCACGCCCAATCAAAAAATTTCGTGAAGAATCACAGAAAAAGAGGCGAACAATTGATCTTGAAACGTAATTGCGAGTTATAAAGCAACACGAAGCTGAGAAGCGCGTCAATGTGATCGCACATAACATCGGATGGTCTCATTCTGCAGTAAAAAACTAAGGATAGAATCATAGAGGCTGTCCTTCCATTAAATCGACGACAGTGATGTAAAACGACAAGATACTTTTGTGATCTAAAGCTGCACAGTTCTGCAATAGTCTTGGTGAATATTACGGTCTCTTCTTCTCTCTTTCATCATTACTACTGTTCTTGTTTTTTATCAATAATAATTGTTAACAATCCAATATCAGTGAAATATACAGTGTTTAGGACAGTATACTAATTACGGTTAAGCCCTAACCCCTATAACTCTGTTGATATAACGTATCGACTTATGTCCTGCCGGATGGAATGGAACCCGAAATAAGTCGAGGGATAACTACAGTATATTAATCTGCCATGTCAGTTAAGCAACAATGTTTCTTCTTAAAATCAATTTGCTCCGCATTGAGAGCCAAATAGGAGAACTTTAGAAAACGTTGCCGAAATAATCTTTCAATGGATAACGAAATTTTCTAATAACAGCAGAACTTAAATGTACAAAACACTTGAGTAATTATGACTTTTATTCTTAATAATATTAATAACAGTGGAATTATGAAGGGAATCACCAAATTTCCTATAAAAAGGCTGTCCAGACTATGTTCTTGCATACAGTATTTTAGAGATGAAATTTTGGGATAAACTTTTTTCCAATTATTAATTCTCTTCATTACCTTTTTTTATTGGTTTCAAATCTTGTGTGTCATTTTTATTTAAATAAAAAAAAAAAATTGACCAGAAACTATTCTTTGGTTATACATATGTACATTGAATGGATAACGTACTTTAGTCTTTTACACAACTTCTCTGCATTAAACATCCTGAAAAGAATTGCTTTTCTAAAAGTATCCTGCTCTTGGAAAATTAATCGCTAAAGTGAATTACAAAATAAAGAGACAAAAAAAGACGAAAACTACACAGGAAAAAATCCTCTTCTAACCCCAATGGAATTAAGTCTACCAGAATGAAGAATGCAGTTATCTTTAAAGATGTGGCGGAGCACGGTTTCATTAATGGATAACGTTGTCTTCTAAAACAGGGATCCGACTCATTATATCGACCGAGCCAAGACTTAGTTGCGTTTTTTTAATTCAGCAATGTCATGGAAAGAATTCAGACAATTTACCCAGAGGCCCAAAGAAACTTAAGAAACCACGGAACGGCAATATTATGTAACGGACAAAAGTACAGCAAAGTTCAACAAAATAAACCCGTTTTATAATGAAATTTCAAAAGAAATTTATTAAGATTGAGAAAAAACCAACATACAAGTAACTTGAAGAAAATGGATTATTAGAGGTTGGAAATACGGCTCCCAGTTCACTTCAACTTGGTTTTGTTCTCCATTACGTTTAATTACGGGTAAATTTCCTAAGTTCCTTAAGAAATGACCAAAGAACTAGAGAATAGCTTGAATTGGAAGAAAATTACCAAAGTTTCCTTAAAGTAACTGAAACGCATTGTCTGATTTTTATCATTAGAGAAGACAATGTTGCAGCAATAACGATTTCTCAGCAAACATCGCATGTATTTTTTTTTATTTAACGATGACTAACTCCATAAATGATACAAAAACAAGTCTAAGTGTATTAGACGTAGAAAATACTTGTCATATATTGAAATATATTATCATATATTGGAAACCATCATCTACCCACTACTGAAGTTTGTTGAAGAAAAATTACAAATCCCGCTAAAATAGCAATCCTTGACATAGTATACACTACCATTTGATGTTTGCTGAATAACAGCGTTTTTCTTCCACCCCCCCCGCAAGACATTGCTTCAAATTTTCGCTGTATATCAATATTTCATAGTCCAATAGTGTCTTTCGCATTGTTGTTGGCTACTTCAAATAGCAATTTTTTTCAATAACTTCATACCGGCTTAGCGGACTGGTTTATTGCCGTCGCGTCGAAGGGATTTTTCCTATACATTGTCCAGATCACAAGTAAAAGAGAAGTCACAGAAGTCGAGAGAATATCTTGTGCTACAATCGTAATAATGAAAAATGTCAGTTCCCTTTGATGTCATGAAAGCGTTGGTTATGTCCACATCATACAATCCTATTTTTCACAATACTTCTGATCATTGACGCTATCATTGAAATTCTTTGATCATGTAATTTGCCTCTGTCACCAGTTTCATCACCAGTTTCATTATTGAAATGCTTTAGAATTTGCTCTAAAATTCAGGGAATTTCAGCCAAAGTTGAAACGAACACCAATCAAGGCCGGCGAAGCTGTAAACAAATGAGAACTCCACATTGTCTCCGCAACGAAGCAAGAGCAGCCAACTTTACCATCGCTTCGATTAAATGAAGATTATTATGAATTAAGTGTCACAGCCAGGAGATTATCTTTAGAAAATAAATAAATAACGCAATTTATAAATTATGAAATTTATAAATTATCGCCAATCATATGAAGCATTGCTTCACATTTCAATGAAAGCATGATTTGGCAGCAACAAAATCAAATGATTAGAAACTCCATCTACGGATAAATTTCATTTTATTACTGGTGATA
>JAFIDM010005346.1:28432436-28486629 GCA_023159025.1 Thereuonema tuberculata | reverse complement strand
TCAACATATGTACTTGAAACTATAGTCGTTATTTAATAAATTAAGTTATTCAGTTTACAAGCAGGTTCGTCAGCTTAAGTTTTGTTTGGTTAAATTGCAAATGTAAAGAAGATTGTACATTTAAAATTTTTGATTGTAAATTCTGTAGATAAATTTAATAGACAAAACCTACAGCTTAGTGCATTTCGTTAGCGTTCCTTACGTATTTTCTCCTGTGTTAAGATTTAGATTTTAATCCTAAGCTAGTTACTAGATGTAACTACATCGAGATACAAACATCTTCTTACAAAAAAAAAACGTTACATAAATTATATTAACGTTTAAAATTTCAGGAGGGGGAGGGAAGTGCCCCCTCTTGCCCGTATGTGCGGGCGCCCACGATAATGATTATTTAATAAATAAACAAAACTGGGTCGATATACAAGGTAATCTGCCTTACTCATCAAACGATGTATGGAGGCTGTTGGAATCCGATTTTCAACGTTATCATCCACATATTTTTGTGGAACTGCTGTGTATTAACGTGTGTGGAACAGTTAAAACTAAAATAACGACCAAAACACACTTAAAAATTACAAAATTTTAAATTTAAAACATTAAAGGGCAGTAGTACCATCGCTCATCATCAAATCTGGATACAAAATAAAGTAACAAATAATTCTTCATGGAGATGTCGATTAAAAACAAACCCATAGTTATTTAAGCAAATACCGCAACGTAGTGAAATCAGATTAAACCAACAAAATAAAGACAGACCCATTTGTAAATTAAAAAAAAATAAAAAAAATAAAATCATTTAAAACTTTAAACTGGATGTTAATAATTTTAAGGTTTTCCTCAGGAGAGGGAACTTATATTAAAAGATTCTTTATCTCTTAATTTATTTTGAAGAATAAGCCCTAAAATACAAAATGTTATCGGTTGACAAAATATTAGAATATGGCTTAGTTTAAAGCCATAAATATATTAGTTGAAAAAGATTATATTTTTTTTTTTAGTTTTTAAATTATAAATGGGTCTGCCTTTATTTTTTGTTTTTGTTTCTTGGTTTAATCTGATTTCACTACGATTGCGCTGTTTTCTTTTATCTATAAGAGTCAAGGATGTCTGATAGCTCAGATTTTAAAAATAAGTTGAGGGTAGCTCCTACTAGGCAAGGTAAGATGCCAATTAGAGAAAATTCTTGCGGAAAACACACACATCCTTCAGGAAAAAGTAGCCCTTTCCACTTTTTAAAAACGTAACGTTGTGAAATAATCCATCTTCGCATGGTCTGTAGTGGCTGCGTTATTGTGATACCATCATCATCGTAATCATAAGTCCTTAGCTGGTGATTGGGATGCAGATATGGTACCATAGGAGGTGGTGCCATATCTACCATTAGGGTGTGTTACCACAGACTGTGATACCATTAGGGTGTGGTACCATACCTATCATTAGGGTATGATACCATAGGGTGTGATACCATTAGATTGTGGTACTATATCAAATCACGTGTTTTGATAGTACTAAAGTGTGTTTTTGAGCTGAAAATGTCGTGGTACAACATAAGTGCATTGAGAAGGTACTGGCAGAAATACGCAATATAGTCACTGATGCAGTGAAAGCAAGAGGTGTGTACATTTTGCGTTGAAGTCCTACCACGTCATTTATGGTATCAATCCTGAACTATCACCATAGGCTTCCTTCTCAAAAGACGTAAACAACCTCAGCGCAGTGAATTAGGCCTATTAAATTGTAAAATGACGTTGCGTAACAAAAATAATAATGTTTCAACGCCCATAACTCAAATGTGCTGAGTTTGCGGAATGATCTTGTATAACCTAATATGTAATACGAACCTAATGTAAGACTACCCACTTTACTGCGTCATGGTATCTGGATCCACTGTTGAACAGTGATTTTTCAAGTAAAGGCTTGCAACTGTACTACAATAAACTTTGGAAGGTATCAGAAAAAGTATTTTATTGGAAAATGGTTATTAGAGAATGTTGCGATTTTATATAACACGTAGTTATATCTACTGAAACTTTCAAATAGCTAGGAAGTAATTTGTTTCTTCGAAAATGTGAGTCGCACTCGGTGATTTCCTTGGAAGAGAACCGGTAGAAACCGCTAAGTGGTATTTGGACAGTTGGAGTCATTTTTTGAAGACATGTGGGAATGGTATCCACATTGTGTGAGGGAATGGTACCCACTAAAACTAATTCGGGGACATTGTCAAAGGTTGAAGGTCTCAAAGTGGGCGATTAAGTTGCTGGTCTGTATCCCGATGACCTTAAGTTATACCTTGGTAAATTTTTTTCGTTTTATATGATATCCTGAGATGTCCTATGGTCTATGTTTTACGAACCTTCACTGCTCTTTCTCGCAGATAAAATTCTTGATCTTCGTGAACCCTCGCCTTTTTTTAATATATTGGAACCAGAGAACTCTTTTGGGTCAAGATACTTCCAGTGGCTACTGCTGTTAAGTAAAATCGCAACATTCTCATAACCATTTTTCAATAAAATACTTTGTCTGATACCTTCCAGTTTATTGTAGTACAGTTCTAAGCCTTTACATGAAAAATCACTGTACAATAATGGATCCAAGTACCATGACGTAGTAGGTAGTCTTACATTAGGTTCATACTACAGATTAGGTTATACAAGATAATTCTGTAATCATCTTATCGCAATGAGTTATGGGCGTTCAAATGTTATTACTTTTGTTACGCAACATACCTTGCCTAGTAGATGCTACCCTCAACTTATTTTTAAAATCTGAGATGCCAACTATCAGACTTGCCTACATACAATGACTCTTTAAGGAATTATGAGTTTGTTTTTTGTCAACATCTCCATGGAGAATTATTTATTACATAACCTTGCATCCAGTCTGATGATGGGCGGTGGAAGTACTGCCCGAAAAATGCAACCTTTTACCCGTTTTAAATTTTGTAATTTTTAAGTGTATTGCCATCTTTATTTTATATTCTTTTGTTGTCTTCCAGTAATTTTTGCATTCAAAACAGAACCAACAGAATCAACTGTGATTGGAAAATGGACACTGAGAAGTTGGAACGACTGAAGGCTGAAGGACACTAATAAGAAAATTACAACTGTCGTATTTTCGTTACTTCGTGCATCTTCTTGATGCAATGTTTTTGAACTGATTTTCTCATTTCATTATTTTCTAGCGCATCAAAAAAATAAAAAAAAGTACGATCCCGACTTTTGACCCATTCTGTAACGAAAAAGATAACAGAAGAAAGATGATTTGGTTTATTTTTTTGTTAACTTTTTTTTTGTTAACGTTTTTTGTTAACGCATTTCTCATAAATTTATTGAGATTAATAAATTCGTCTTATTAGAATTATTCATTTCAAATTCGTATGGGAAAATTCAACTCCTACATTTTGAAACTTCGATATGAAAACAAAGCAACAATAGGAATCTTCCTCTTTATGATAACGTGGATATTAAAGGCTTTTTTTTGCTCTAATTAAAACAACCACTTTTCAAAATAAAAATTCCTTTGCTAACGGATGTATTTGATCACATTTCAAAACAATTAATTCCTTGCGGTGAATACAAATTTTGAAAATACTTTTTAAACAAAATTTGAGTTCAATCTTTCAATTTCTAAAGAAGCCTGTTAAATGAAAAGTATAATTTATCTGGTTCTTCTTATTTTCTCCTTCTTCTTAATTATTAATGAAAGCAAATTCTTTGATTTCAATTGGCCCATATTTCTCACTTTGATGTATTTAATAATTTTTCCTTTACTTTTGCTTTTAGTATTAAGACAGTTTTTCCTATTCTTTTTTAGACTTTATATTGTAAAGCAATGAACTTCTTACCTTGTAGTAGCACTTTTGTTTGGGTGATTCCATTTCATCTAATGAGGGCTAAGTCTTCAGAGCGAAGTTCATTTTCTTAAGATTGTTCTCTTTTCATTGGCTGAAATAGATTTGAAAGTTTAAAAACTCATTAGCAGTAATTAAAAGTTAATACAATTCTTTGTTTTAAACTAAAAATAAATTAAACCTTATTATTTTTTAATTTTTCATTATAGTACCTAGCCATTCCTAATGTGAATTTACCTGTTTAATATTCAGACCAACTTATTATCTCTTCCATGTTATTACCTTGGATTAAGTATTTTTTAATTAGGAACTAATTTGTGTTGAACGTAAATACGATTAAAAATTGAAGCAGCTCTGATTGCTACAATCTTATTATGAGATTGGGGAAAAAAAGAATTAATGAAGAGCTTAATTCTGGTTTCATAATTATTAATAACTGCACAAAGCACTATTATTTGAAAGGATTTTGGTTAACTTTGAAAAGTGATATCATTTAATATCTGATGAACTGACAACTATATAGAAAATTAGTGACTTTTCTGCTGAATATTGAAGAGAAAACTTTGTCATTTTGAGATTAAACAACGTAAGAAAAGTAGTGAAATAAAAAAAAGTTAGTTAGGAGTTGTATCAGGTGGGACTATCAAGTTGTACTAAATTTGAACGTGAAATAATATCACACAAATACGTTTTAAACCTACACTAAGGAAAGTCACTTTATAAAAATCCATTAACTGAAAATAATATATTAAAATACGTTTTATTAAAAAAGTACTAAAAAAAAAGCAAAACAAAAAAAACAAACACTAAAATTTTTTACTGTTTTACTGTTTTTACTGAGTCACTTCACTGGTAAAGAACTGCAATGGATCAAAACTTTCCATTGTTTTTACAATAGATTTTATTACTTTATTAATTTTAACATCAGCTTTCAACAATGAAAGATAATGTTTTTGAAGTCATAAAGAAATAAAATTGTCTTATTCCGAAAGATTATTGTTTATTAATTGATATTATCTACCATAAGTTTTCCTCTTTGCTTTGTTTCTATTTAATTATCTTTGATGTTATCTTTCTATTAAGTAGGAATTAATTTAGAACTGTGAAAGCTATTTGAATATTCAAGGTTCATTGTAAATACATTTATTTTGAAATTACGAAATTTGTTAATGTTAAAAATCAAAGATTTGAGAAGAAATAACGAATGTAATATCACAGAAGTGTTGTGAACTATAAACGCATGTGAGGTGATGCTACAACAGTTGATCTCCTTGGTGATAAGAAGAAGATTGAAAATGGTGGATGTGATGTTTTCAAAGGGAGAAGACGTTATTTTTACAGAAGTAAAAGGAAAATAAAGAATAGTTCCAAGCGCAGAAGATTGAATCTACAAAGATGGATAAGAGACTTTGAGTACAATCTGGAGATTTAAGCAAGATAGAAAGAATTTATTCATTAAGATTAGGAAGTGATCTGAGTTACGTCAAGTTATCAGTGAAAACTAATATCAATAATATCAATATCAATAAAATAACTAATATCAATGAGGAAATTCTAGTAAGTAACTGTTATAAACAATTCTATCGTGAAAGATGCTGTGCCAAGAAATGTTAAAATGTTAATATGAAACTATTCATATGAATAGTTTCATATGAAGATATAAATATTTATGGATATCTTATCATTTAGAATAAAGATGGTAATTCTAAAAAACAAATGGATAATTAGCCGATCAGTTATTTTGTGGATTCCAAAGTTTATTAACAACTATTCTGCAAATTAAGATCTTGATAAATACGCAGCCTAATAAGTTGGTTATAATCTTACATATGAAATACAGTTATTCTGATAACTACTATCCCCGGATATTTTACAGATCAAAAGTTTATAAACTAACACTAATATTCTTACTATAAATCAAATAAAATTTGTAAATTTTCAATTCAAAACATAATTATTATAACTTTAACTCTAAAACTAAAATTATTATTTTTTTCTTTTTAACACTAACATTACAACTACAGTATTTATCAAAATTGTTTATAAGCTAATGTTTATAGAATTTACAATAAACTTAGAAATATCTAATCAAAATGTAAATTATATGAATCTTAAACCTCTAATTGGTTCTAATTTATCTGCTTGATTTTTGTAATTATATCGAAGGGACCAGCAACAAAAACTTTAATGAATTCATTCTTGTTTTCGTACTACTATAATTGAAAATGTTGAAATGTAAATATCTAACTCAGTTGCACAAATTTTTACATATAAATTATTTATCAAAGCTCTGATGTTGCTAGTGAGTGTGTTAAACATTCTGTGTAAGTTAAATTGTGATGGTTATATTTTGTTTAAAATTTGGGAAAATTTTAAAATAGATAACATCACTATATAATAATTCCTATTCAGTCCAAGAACGTAACAATTTATAATAATGAACAAGTGAAATTCTGCTTGAGGTAACTGTAACTATAAGTTGCAAATATCTTTTATTATATATTACACAATATATAGTTGTTGTTTGTTTTCACATGTAAAAAAACTACAATCTTAAGTACGTCAGCTAATTCTAAACCAAAGATAAGTTTAATTCTTCAGTTACTGAAAGGCGTTCACTACACCTTTAAATTAATAATCTTCTGAAACAAACTTCGATAGCAATCGACGTTATATAGTAAAGGTTTTTAGTGTAGAAATTGTGAATTATGAAAGAATAAAAAAGTGGTAAAACTATTGCGGTTATAGACACTGGAGAAGGTTACTTTACAAGATTACTTGAAACAAATAATTATCTTTAAATTACATTCAATGTGGAAACATATTTGACTTACAATTGAGAGTGAAGGAAAAAGGTAAAAACTTTTCATCAAATGAAAAGTTTTGTTAACTAAATAATTACTTCATTCGTTTTTGTTTTAATTCACTCAAACGAAATTAACACTATCTTAGGTATGGATAAATTTGATAGAAATAGAAGGATCTATTAATGTCACCGTGATTTAAAACATTACCTCAGTTAATAAAGTAAATGAAATTCTAAATTGTAATGATAAAAATAAATAACATTCTAATGATACTCTCTTTAAATGAGAGAAAGTAAATCATTGTAGTGTTATCTAATGATGCAACTAAACAACGCTCTGAAAAATCAATGAAAAACAACAAACAGATAAACTAGGAAATTAATTTCTACATCAACAAAGGATTAACATCAGGTTAAAAATTTTAATTACTTGAGCTACAGGAAACGAAGTAATTCAGTGATTAGATAAGCACCATTGTGGGGTTTTTTTTTTTGGTGGGTGATTTTTGTACATATCTTAAGAACTTATCTTTATCCTTTTAGAACGAGACATTAGTTTGAAATTTATTTGGAAAAGAATGTTTATTTTTTTTTCCCAATTCGTTTTTCCTCGTTTTCCCGCTAAACCCATGAAAGAAGTGAATTTGATGTTGTTGCAGTAATGAGAGAACAGGAAATTGAAGTCTGTCACTGCTCTACACTCGCCTGACGTTTATTGCCCGTCGCCAACAGCTTTGCTAAATCTATTTTTGCAAAAAGCGCGAAATTGTTGAATTCCACCAAGCCATGGACTTAGTAGTAAAGTTCAGCTCTTGAAACTTGATAACAAGAAAACTTGATCGAAAAGATAAGAACATGAATTATAAGTGATGGTTAACTTTTATTGCAAAGAAAAGGATAAGGCTAAGAATAAAGGAAAAAAAAAAAAGTGAAGGGGCATATTGTATTTTTTAAAAGGATTTGTATACTGCTCTAAGTACCAACTTTTTTTTGCACAATTGATTTTTTTAAAATGTATTCCTGTAATTTCGTTAATAAATGTATACAGATTAAAAATAGTTATGTTATAAGTTTTGTAATTTTGAATTTTTAGATGTAGTTTTTACTCAATGTGATCAAAAATTAGTTTCAGAAATTGGAGTTGGTCAATACTTTACAATTATAATATACAGGGTGAATCTAAAATAGGGGGACAAACTGAGATGGCGGGTTCCCTATACCAAATGAAGTAAAAAAGGCCAGATAAACATATGACCGGAAGTGCATGTTTGCTGATTTATTCCAATCCAAAGAAATGAAGTCAGACTACAATGGAAACAACGGACATGATCAGTATCTTCATTGGTAATCACATTGTGGTATTGCCCGAACTACATGCTACCAATAAAGATACTGTTACTCTGGCTTCGTTTCTATGGATTGGAATAACTCGGCAACAATGCACATCCGGTCACATGTTTATCTGACCTTTTTTACTTCTTGGTATGGGGAGCCCGCCACTGCAGTTTATCCGCCTATTTTAGATTCACTCTGTATAAGTTTTAATTATACAACATAGTAATCCCATAGCCTATAGTAGATTAAGAAATAACTCATAGAATGTTTATTAAGTTTAACAAATTTGATCCAATCACAGAATTAAAATTCATTTGACTGGAAGTAATCAATCATATATTAAAATTATTATAAACACAAAGACACAAAGTACGTTTAGGGCAAATTTTAATTTAGAAGCAATCGTAGCATTGCTACGATTATCCGATTCGAAAAGACAAGTTTCTCAGTTTTTCTGGTACGTCAGTACAGAATTACAATTTACATTAACATTGTTACTTAAAATTAATAATAAACGAAAGGAAACTAAAAGTAATAAAATAGTTAAAGATAGAAACTCGGCTGTGATTTTAAAATATATAATTCTTATAAATGACCTGACTGTAGCATATAATTGTATCTGATTATCAGATAATTTTCGAATTCGATAAAATTATATTAAAAAACACACTATCCTTCTCTCGAACAACATGCGAATTGTAATAAGAAAGAAAGAACATTTTGAATGAGTATCAATTTGTAACAATGATCTGAGAATTTATTAACAACTTTCTGCTACTCTAGTTTCCTAAACGTTAGAAGTAGAAGAAAAGTCATCAGTTCGTCAAAATGTTCTAATAGATTTGTTTCTAAAGCTTAAAAGAGAACTTAGAATGAGGGTGAGTAGCTCATAAACATTCATGTTTTAAACGATTATAAAGAATTCTAGTGGAAGAATAAGAAATTGAAGGAATAAGAATTGAAGGAATAAGAAAAGGAGAAAGTCAAAGAATGGAAGGACTCAAAAACATATTGACTGGACCTTCTGTTCAATTGGGAATTGCTTTCGAGACGCAATGAATTGAATCTGATAGAAATGTACAATCATCAACTTACTGGTGTAATGGATCTACTGGATACAATTTAGAACTGATCCTTAGGAAGTCGACTGCTTTCTTTAAGAAAGATCCAATTATGCAGTTATACTAAAGTTCCCATATAAAGAAGGCATACAAAGAAAGTTTCATTAAATATTAAATAATAGATTTCGTCCTATTTTAAGATGTATCCTCAATAAAATGCTGACAGGGATAAACCAGTTAGAGGACGATCTATGATGGACGCGACAGAGAGAGCTTTTCTCTGTGCCTCGTGTTATTAATTCTTCATTTAATTTCAATTGACCAATCAATTAATTTTATCATACACATTTCAATGGGATTCATTACAGCTTCTGAATTAAATGCATTGAAATATGCAACGCATGCATTTCACCTTTGACTTCGTAGTGAGTCGTTAGAAGTACTCGAGTTTCTATTGAAGAAAATTATATTTCATTTACTATTACTTATAAATAGTACATACTATCTTCATTATATTTAAGAAGTTTACTGAATTTTCTTCATATCACAATGGCCTAAATTTTAATCATATTATGAACTTTAATCCGCTATTAAGATGCAACGATGTTATTGTTTCCTTATTATTTTTTAGAGGTATATTTTTACGTAGAGTATTTACAATGTACAATATCATTTTAAGCAAATTTGAGATTGTTTTCAAAAAATTCAAAAAGAAAAAAAGCTAACTGTAGTTGCAGTATTTTCGTCAATGTTATTAGATTCTTGTAAACGATACTGGAGGATAAAAATCTTCTCTCTTGTTCTTGCAAATTAAGATAAAGAAACGCTAAAGTATGTGGCTGATATATTTTAATCTTTCTAGAACTAATTCACAATAAATTAAGGATTAGCAGTCATGAAATTAAAAAAGGATAGAATACATTTTTTTAACATTAGATTATATTTCATGATATCGTTAAATTTCCTTCAAATAAAGTCTTTTTATGTGTTTTTAGTAGGCAATCTCTTGGTCTGTGTATTTGTAGTTGAGCAGTTTTATCTATTCAGCATCGTGGGTCTTCGATCAATGAATTAAGATTTTGATGTTTTCTTTAAGCTGAAATGTGTAAAGAGATTCTAAGCATCTGACTGTGTTGTAGGCTCTGCTTATCAATAATAAATGTACCCTAAGTAGAAAGTTTGGTAATTTTCAAAAATGTTCTCAGTTTTCGTAATTTCCTGACATCATCACATTACGACTCAGTTTTCATCAAATTTGATGCAAATTTCGTGCAAGATGCTGAAGTGTTTTTACTGTAATTTGATAGTATAAAAAGCTATCCAAGATTTTCCATGAAGTCAAAACTTGCCGGTTTCACCAATGTTAGTTATGCATAATAAGTTAGTTGCAAAAAAAGTGAATTAGTGAAATCAATGTAAAGCATCAAAAAGAAAATATGCCTGAATGTAAATTTTAAGATATAAATACAAAAACATTAAAAATTATTTCAAAAAAATTTCATTGAGAAAAAATAAAAATGTATATATATAAATATATATATTTTTTTGAATGAACACTAATCCTTTGGATGGCGTAGGTTAAGCGACTGTCGTAAACTGAAGAATGAAAAAGCGAAAGAAACAACAAAATAAAACAAAGGTTTGTGAGAAATTACCTGAGGAAAACATCTGTGGTCGTAGAATTGACTTAATAAACATTGGTAAAGTGCTGCTTGTCACCTAGAATACAATAATGAGTACAGCTAATGATAATTACAACATGCTGCTTCAAAAGAACGAAGTTGAATACATAGATATATCGGAATGTAAAGTAGATTTCGAATTTATTTAAAGTATAAGAATGAAGAGAACTTTTTAATTGGGTTTCAAAAATGAAATGAAAAAAATATTTCTTATTGTTGTGAATCTCCTATAACGATGATTTTCTATAATGGAAATGACTTTGTTCTGATCAGTAAATGTTCAAAGATTTTCAAATCATTACAGACTTCTTTTGCTGTATCTTCGTTCGTAAAAAGTTGATAAAAGAAATGAAGATTAAAATTTAGTGTTTCTAATTTAGATATGTCGGTTGTAATGAGTTAAATGAGGGTATATAAAAGGAACACTGGCGTTGCAACATTTAGTTACAGATCAATAACAATATGAAGAAACCTAAAAGATTATTTAAGATCTAAGATGAAACTACACTTCATAACATTCAGTAAATAAAGGAACACAATAGAATTTTAAATAGAAATTTGAATTTCAAAAGAAACTCAAAAATTTTGAAAAAAAAAATGAATTACTTCTGAAAAAACAAACAAACAACCCGCCAATCAATTTCAACTCGGAAGCTAGAAAGACTTTTCATATGAGAATTTCAAGGCTTTCAAGCTTTTGAACATCATCAATTCATGACTGGAATTTACCGTCTTCAGGATGTTCGATAATGAAAGGGTTTGAGTTGACAGAATTATAGTTTTGATTGAATTTATTGACAATCATCCCCTAAAAATAATAATCATCATTAATCTGAAAAATATCAGAAATGGATTCTAACATAAAATAGAGATCTACGTAACATAGTGCAGTCACTTCCAAACTATTTGAAATGAGGAAAAAAAAAAAAAAATAGAGCTATTCACATATGTCTTGAGGACAGCAGTCTCAAAATTTTCAACCAGATAATTTTGTAGGAAATTTTACAATGTTTACTAAAAACAAACGCTTAAGATAATTATCCTAAAGTCGTCTAGAACAGAAATTACTAGGAAACATTATTGATTACTCTCTGGATTGATCTCATTTCTCTATTGTGTAGAGAAGAGTTTTATCAAGTTATTACTGAAGACTTTCTGTAACAAAATTCCGTCAATGTATTTTGTCCAAATAAATTTCTTTTTTTAAATAAAGAATAAGAGAGAGGATTTTTTTTTTCAATTTCATTTTATTTAATTATTCCAATAAACACGTGCAATAACGACTGAGTGATTGTTGGCTCGTTAATTAAAAATAATTCTTGCTTATTATAGCATCGATAAATTATTTCAAATGACATTTTTTTTAATTTCATGTTTCGTATATTTTTTTATAACAAATTCAGCAAATGAGAAAACCTAAAAGCTGTTCGAAATAGAGAAGACAGCCATTTCCAACGCGGAATACGTTAATAAATTTCGTGGACAACCTTGATGAGCCTTCAACGTATTTTCTAAGACATTTCAAATTAAATCTCATTTAGGGAAATTAAATCCAAGATCTCGTCTTTTCTTATGTTGTTCAATCCAACTATTTTGAAATTATTGAATCTGGAGTTAATCTTATTATTTTCATTTTAATTAAATCCTAAACCTTCAAGAATTGTAATATGAATACGCGTGGGCGGATGAAAGGAAACGACAATCTAGATTTGGAAAATTTAATCGTCATTAGCGACTTAAGAGAAAACAAGATTAAGCAAAAGAACTTTTACTTTTTTTTTTCCTTAAATATTCGAAATAAATGTCAGTCTTATCTCTATAAATCCAGATTCTTCTTTTTTTTTTTTTTCACCTGCAGATGAAATTGTAAAGCTTTTATAAAGAGAATATTTTTATAATTTATTCTCGTTGTCATGGTAGCCAGACAAAGAGATGGTTAACGTCAATATATATTGTTGACAATATATCGCTTATGGTTTTTCATGTTAGCTTAATCTGCAGCAATATTTAAAAAAAAAACAAAAAACTAACCACCATGAAATTATAGCCTACTTTTAACATACTAAAATTCCTACATACTCCTACAAAGAATATACAGGATGCTGAAAAACTCTCTACAAAAGTTTATGGAGATTGGGAACACCAAGAGAAGCGTTTTTTGTTGATGAATGGATATCCGCTGACGTTATCTGTCGGCGTCAGAGGATGATATATTTTTGACTATACATTAACAAAACCCGTTTGTCTTGATCTTGATATATTTAACATTGGGTTTTTCTAACCACTACTCATCCGAAATCATAAGACAAAAATACAAATAAGGTGTCAAATGTTAAGTATATTGTTGAGGAGGCCTGCATTTCATTTCTCATCGAAGTAGGTCAACCATAAGTCACGTGAGATAACGTCAAAGGCTAAATCGTTGATTTCTGATCGGTTTTCCTGCTCCCCACACACCACACACATACCACGGGCACGTTACTTTTGGATTTTGAGATCATATTCTCGGTCAGCAGGGAAGCCGAGTGGGCATTGTTTACCGACGAAATCGATTGTGCTTTTTTAATTTTTAACTTTTAGTTAAAAAGATTTTTTTTTAGTTAGTGTTATGTTTACCGGCAGAACTCATTCTACTATACAAATATCTATACCCGTTAAATTTTAACCTATATTTAAACAATAATGTTTACATGTAAACTTGTAGGACTTTTTATACTTTTCATTTATACGTTTCTTCTTTCTATGTTCAGCGAAATTAATTTCATAAATGATAATGTACGCATCTACAATTTTATTAATGAACAATTATGCGTATTTTAGTTTCCTAAACATGATCAGAAATCTGATCAGAAATTCCTATGCTATGTTACAGGTTATTTTATTGAGAAATTTATTCTTTTATCTTTTAAAAGATGAACATTAAGTTTACCTTTGCGACATCTTAAGATATAAAGATCCCAGAATACTCTTAAAAACTTTTCTTTTTTAATATAAACTGTCGATAGTCGCTTTAGCAGACAAATATCTGTTCATTTTCTATTGATGTCTTTATCTATACAAAACCTTTAGCAGAGCCTAAAAGTTACTGCTTTTGAGTTCGAGAATAATTTTCTCGTCAGTTTACGACATTTTTATGACAAAGCAGTTCAATACTTCGGAAAATGACGATCACCATACGGCAGTTTTCACGACAATTTTAGCTCAGAACCATCACATAACCTGTTGCTCTACTCATCATTTTGTAAACAAAGGATTAGCCAAAAAACTGGGCTGACGATATCACCATACTTCCAACTCGCTGTTGTTTTCTTTTTTTATAAAATTTTAAGATCCAGAAGCCATTTCAGGCAAGCCAATAACTGCCTGATTCTGAACGATTTTCCAGCACAAATCTCTTTATATAGCGAATAATATTTTCACTGAAAAATAAAAAAACTATAGAATATCTGTAAATGTTTCCTTTCTACAAGTGAAGAAAAGATCTTACATTTAAACTCAACTAAGTTGTTTCGATTCGTAACATCGTAAATACTTAAAGAAATTAATTACAACAGCTGCGGTTCAAATATTTCTGAATATCGTGATAAAACAACGGTACATTGTAAGTTGTATATGTTAAACTACTTTACTTTGACAAATGTAGCAGAGTTTACTTCATAGGAATAAGAATAAAAGTAAGTAAATAAACTTGATACTTTGAGTTTTATATATATATATATATTTATATTGATAAAATCTGATAATACACAAGTAGTATAAATCTTGAATATACTTAGCTAAACATCTACAGTTTCTTCTCTAAAGTTCGATAAATTTCCTAGTTCCAAAGTTCTTTAACGTTGATGGCACATAGCCGTATCTGCCTAAAATTTTTGATTCTAAAACTTGAATAAAATGTTCTTATTTACCTTAATCTCGATGAATTTAGGTAGCTCGTTAAAAATAAACTAGATACCATTTGTATCCATGATTCTCCATGCATGGGTTAAAGCCATTTTTTATGAAATGATTTTTCAAAATCCGTATGGAAACGTAGAACTGCGTTGAGAATCCATTTTTTTATTTGATCAATCTTATTTATATTTTCTTCATAATTACCACACTTATACGAAGAATTTTCTAACTTCTTTCTTGCTATAGTAAGGGAATCTGTTTCCCTATGTTCTTGGATAGTGTCTTGTTAATCTTAATAATTTTAACGGCATTCTTTAATGGCTACCTTCCTTCTTGTTTCTACTGTATATTTTTTTTTTTTTTTTTCTGATCAACTAAACATCATTAGATGCAAAAGTAAAGCCATACATCTGAATATCTGAAAAATGATTTATACAAAATTAAATAAACATGACGTTTCGCCGTCGACAGATAGCCTCTTCAAGAGACTTGAAGAGGCTGTCTCTCAACGGCGAAACGTCGTGTATATTTATTTTTTGTATAAATCATTTTTCAAATATTCAGGTGTATGGCTTTACTTTTGCATCCAATATTATGCAGTACACGTAAAATCATATTTTTCTTTCTTTTAGTTTAGTTAAATAAAGCCGTAATCACACACATTCGTAAAGATACGAAAAGACTCAATTAAGAATGTATATGATTACGGCTTTATTCATCTATTTATATTTCCACATGTTAAATTTCTTTAGTTATATCATTGTTTAGTTTTTTACATATCACGTCACTGCACTGTTAATCGCGTTTAGCACTTATTCATTATACATTCACAATCAACAAACGCTATTTATTAAATAATGATTTCTAATTTTTGCACTTTTAAAAAATTACTTTTCTTTGTTAAAGAAATTTTTAAGAATATTATGATATGTCAAAGATCTTTCTCCAGGAACAATGGATGAATATTATAACACTAACTATACTTTTATGGTAATGCAAGTGAATAACATGAAGATATGAAAAGTTTTAATATGTATTACAATCCATCTCAGATTTCTACTACCCGTTGAATAACAATGGCACTGATGCATAATTTCTTTCTATTACGTTGAAGAAGCAATGAATAGTGACCATTAAAATCCATTGTTAGAATTAATCTAACTGACAGAATGCATATATATCATTGTTAGTCATCTAAAAATGGTGCAGAGAAATTTTTAGATGGACTGTAGATGCTCTCCTATGCTCTCTGTCTATGCGGACTGTCCTATGCTCTCTGAATAATTTTATATAACTCCTATTGAGGCATTACGGCTTCCAGATGGACCATCCCTTGAAATGATAGCAAATGATGATAAATGGATTATATAAGGACAACTATGTATTCAGTTCCATTCCTATAACTGAAGCTGTCGTTGATACTCCTGTAAATATTTAAATATTTGTGACAGGTCGTCATGAATTAATTGGAGGCAAATGCTTATGAATTATTGATTTCCTTTATTAATTAGACCTTTTGCATTTTTAACGACTGCCAGCAGAATCGAATGAATTTTAAATTATAAAAAAAATATAACCGGGAAATATCGAGATAATATCTCATCTCGGAGTGAGGAAATCCCTCAAAAAAAGGACCTATATAGTACATCTAAGAATTATTTTAACTAATATTTCTATTACAAAATGAGGTTCACAAGACTGAAAACTTCTGGTGATCAATATTGTCATATTTTTGAAAACTTCTAGTACAAATTACGAAGTTCTAGCATCCCTCTGCTCTAGAAATATGGTGGCAATTTCTGTGAATCAATATTTGGTTTCCGGATTATTCGAATACCACAAACATCATCGCAATCTCTTCACCTATAGAGGAATTGTGTTTTCGAAGGATCAAGTGATCTTCAGCAGTCAACAAGATCCATTAGCTGATGCTTCATTCAAGGATACTTACTTTGATATAATGCAACATAGTTTAAAGTAGCAAGAATGATGAAATACAAACACTGTTGATGTATATTAGTATTATTTGTATCCTTGAAGAACTTAAGAATGTAAACTCTGAACTTCAGAGTTTCAGAATGCAGACATTCAGTATTCTAATAAGAAAAAATATACGAATATTCAAAAGAGGTTTAAAGACATAGTGCGATATGTCAACCGGACTTGTTTGAAAAGTAGACAAATCAATGATCGTCGGAAACGTAGTGGTGCCTCAAAAGAAAAAATGAACAATAAAAAACTCACTAATGAAAAATTAGTGAGAAAATTCATGTGCCAGCAATGCGCCGGCCTCAAAAAAATTTCAATCTGCGCACTGAATTTATGAATAAACAACAATGAGAGAGACCAAATTATTTACCAAGTGATATCCTGGAACAGCTGTTTCACGCTCTTTGGCGATCATCAGCTAGGAGCAGTCACCAGATTCTAAATTCTTGTTTAGACAAACCAATATTCGATATTTGCGATATCTATTAAATTCTATTTTTTAATAGAATTTTTTTTGTCAAAATTCATATTTGTAAAGTCATAGATTTGAAAATTTAACCTTATTTAAACTTAAGATTTTTAAGCTTCAAAATTCATGATTGCATTTATTGAGATGTTTAATAGATAATAAGGTGCTGTTTAGACAGCGCCTGACAATCTTCCATCAGGTTGTCTCCCTCAAGTTTTAGAAGATTACCGGTATGTTAGTTATTTTTACAGGATACATGAGGTCAAAATAATATTTTTGCCGAAGTTTGTAAAAGTATATGAACTTTAATCAAGGCAGTTCAGAAAACATTAATAGCTAAAATGATTCAAAAATTGAATACTGAAAACTACTTTTTCGTTATGTCTTGAAAATGAAAGTTGAAAATAATATTTGTTGCTGTTCATTTAATCCTTATTTAGATGATACAAATAGTCTTCAATTGATAGAAGAAATCTTTTAATCATTTTCAAGAGCAAAAATAAATTATCATCATCTATTAGACACAGAAAAAAAATTATACAAATAAAAAACTGAAATTATGTTAGAATAAATAGTACAGTTAATACTTCGATTCACTCCAATCAATGATTACAATTTTTGTAATAAAGTATGTTAAACTTTCAATATTCCTCGTAAAGGAAAACCAGATATATTCTTGGGAATTATTTTGCAAACATCCTTAGTATAATAGAGTTTTACAGTAATTCCAGAATTACTATAGGGAGATTTTTACAAGGGATGCTTCTGTAAATTCTTCGTATTACAATCATTCTGTGAACAGCTAGTCTCTTTACTCATAAACAATGATAACATTTAAGCTACATATTTTTTTTTCTTTTTAATTTACAAAAATAGGTTTGCTGTAATGATTTAGAATTATCTTTTCATTTAAAACATCGAATAAATACTTTCAATATGTAATGTTGTTTTTTTCAGCTGGACACTGTTTAAGATAAAATGCAAACGCTTTAAAAATTGCTTAATTAAAGAATAAAGAACTACCTTACATAAAGAAATCGGACATTGTAAAACGTCCTTTAAAATTTTCTTATACATCATACAAACAATGTGATGTACATTATAGATGATTACAAAAAAACTATTGTTTACTTTTACTAAATATTAAAACAAACAAAATCTTTTTAAACTATATTAGATAACTTCTTTAATAACTATTTTAATTCTCCTTACATCACATAGGCGATATTTCGCAAGACTAATCGTCTTACTTTTTCAAGCCTTTTTTAATCTCCTGGGAAGATTTTATTTGTTACCACGTTTTGGAATTCTTGTTTGTTTTTGTGATTTTAGTGTTTGGGAAGGAGGGAAATGGTTCTCTCTTCCCAGGAGATTAAAAAAGGCTCGAAAAAGTAAGACGATTAGTCTTACGAAATATCGCCTATGTGATGTAAGGAGAATTAAAATAGTTATTAAAGAAGTAATTCGTATTGGTTTTTTTTTTTTATCCAATAGTCAAAAATATTTACTTTACTAATACTAATACTTAAGGAAGACTTACTTTTACTTCATTTAATTTTGCTTATTTACATTAAAAAAACACAATAACACAAATTTATTTCAGATGTGCTGAATTTTATCTATTTTTAAATTGGACGTTCCTTTTTTTCTTTAAGTATACAATATTAAAAGCTCTTTCTGGAAATTTTTCTGTCATAAACAGCATCTCAAAAGATTTTGACTTTAAGATAGTTGATGTTTTCCCGAATCAAAGTTTCGAGATTAGATTTGTATTTTCCATCAAATTTAAAAATTTTTTGAATTACGTAATCATTTAAAAAAAGAAATAGCATTCCACTGATTTTCTTCTTTTCATATTTTCTTTTTGAAGATAAGAGTCCGAAACATTGGGAAGTGCGTATGTTTCTCCTTCTATTCCTTTCCCTCATGAATTTTATCATCTCTCGGGTAATCCCATCGCGTACGAGCAGCTTTTCTCAATCTAATCTTCTCTTTTGCATTATTAATCTCCTGAAAGGATATTCCTGGTTCTATTTTATTTTGGCTACTGTTTTCATGATTTAGCAGTTTTCAATTGCTTAATCTTCCTTTCTTTTCTGGCCGACCTCTTCTGCAAAGTATCTACGAATTCTTTTTGAACTCTTAAAAAAGATACTAAGACTTCAGTTGTTCTATTTCAGTCGATGCTTTTTGTTCTCTGTTCATATTCCTTCAAAACGAATAAAATCTTTGCTGCTACCTAATTTCCTGTAGGAAACACCAAAACATTAACGTAGAATTCGTTATTTTAAGTTTCTTAAAACACTATAACCTCTTTTATCCGGACTAACTGGGATCAAAAGCAAACCGGAAAATCGAAAATCCGGATAATCCGAGTAATATTGGTAATAAGCAAAAGAAATCCTTAAATAAACAGACTTACCGTTTATTACGATAAAAACTATATTTTGTAGCTTCAACGCCCTGTGACACTCTAGTAAATCTTTCTTAAACTCGACAAAAAGCATTTTATTATCGTAGTTTATTGTACAATCTATGCAGGAACTGTACATTTAATCAAAATAAAAAGCGAATGTTTGGCGTACTTATAGTTATGTTCTTGTTATCATAGTTGAAATTATTATCTTTGTGAACATTAAATAAAAAAAAAAATGTCTACAAATTTGATCCGGATTTTCCGAGATCCGGATAAACGAGGTTGTAGTGTCTATAGAAATTAAATTTAACGTGCTTTAGAACATTATTACACAAAAAGAAAACCAAAAAACACATAATTTAAACAAAAATAGCTCAGTTATATTATGCGTGTTCTTTTTGCATAATAATGTATCTAACGCATGTTAAATTTCATTTCTATATAGTAAACTTTAATGAATTAATCCTTAACATGCTAAGCTAATGCTATCGGGGATTAATTATTCACCCCTTTTATCCTAAATTTTTTTTTATGTTTTTTTTTTTATTGAGGGGTGAATGTTTTGTATCTTTGTCTGTTTTCTGTATTTATTCACTGAGATGGGTATACTGAGCGAGTCGCACTGATGGCAATTGTGAAACTGGAAACAGTTCAGTAGCCGATTCCCAATAAACAAATACCAAAATCCTTTTTTTTTAGTTATTTGCATTCTGTTTTTTTTTTTTCCAATAAGTATCTTAGTACTTTTTTTTACTATATTACGAAGGATGCTGTTGCTATTCTACTAATTTTGCTGTTACTATTTTTTAATATATTTTCAATTCTCTTCCACTTTCTTCTATTATGTTTGTGGAATACGCTTCTGATGGTATTACAGTATTTCACTATTCTATGAAGGAAAACATATGTATTTTATTTTTTAGGTGAAGAAGAATATGTTTAATTCACTATCATGGCTATTTCATGGTGTTTACTATTTATTCATTCTATTAATTGACTTCTATTTGGATTACTTCGTTTTGTAATTGTTTCCAGATTCATGTATTATTATTATTATTATTATTATTATTATAAAGAACAGTTATAACAATAATTATCATTATAATAATTACCAGATAGTAATGATTCGGACTCTTTGATGGCAAGAAAATACTGTTTAAAAATGTGATTTGCAACTAATGTGATTCTTTATCTTTTCTTCTATTTTCAAACTCTCAATTTAACGTTTCAACGCATATCCAATTCAATTGATTTCCTATTTTCCCGGGAAGCTCCGTTGGAGTTTCTTCAGTTAATCTTGTAACCTTTTAGTAGATTTAATTAAGATTTGTCTCAATTAGTCTTTATAGTTCAATTCATATGGTGCACTTCAAGCAATAGGTCAGAAGTCATCAAACAGATCTTTCTTTGTACCAAAAGTTATCCTGTCTCCAGATTTTTGTATCTGTCTTATGTTGATCACACTACATTAAAAATTTTTCTTTTTTCTTTTTAGAATATTACTTTTTTTATTCTCCATGATATTTCGTATTGATCTCTAACCGTTATTATCCTCATTCGATGTTTTGCTTGTTTTTTAATTTTTGTTTTACAAAAATCTCTTTAAGTTTTCATAATACGAATATCTTCATTTTAATATATCAATCATATATACAGAGGAAGCCAAAAAAGATGTATTCACACTTCAACAAAAGAAAACATATAATTGTTATAAAATGGTTTAAGAGACCATTGCTTTTTTTCAGCCATCTAATTAATATTGATTTACAGTAGAACCCCTCTAATCCGTCACCTTTGGGTCATTCCATATCAAATCATCCAGAAATTTTAGGAAATGTCACCCACCCTCACAGAAAACTTTGAAATTTGGTATAATTGAAGTTTACCTAGATATATCAACATTTCCAAAATTTAAATGTTGCAGGTTAAGTAATTTTTCAGTAATGGTCTCAAGAAGTTATATGGATCCAGTTATATGAATCCTGAGGGTGTTCCATGGATGAGCTCCTTGATAATTTAAAAATGCAATAGTTCCTACAGTTTTTGCAGTAGAACCTTGATTTTTTTTTTAAATTAAAGAGGAATGTTTATATTTTTATGTTCATGCTTCTTTTATTGAGTAATCATAAGTTTTTTTTTAGAAAAAAAATGTAAATAATTTTTTTCAAATAAATTCGATACCTGGGCATTGTATTTTTTTTAAGGTATTGCTCCATCATAGATTCCTTTGAAAATTTTACAATATTATTATAAATCCTTCTTTATGTCACACAAAAAAAATCAGTTTGTAGAAATGATTGGAAGTGTAGAAAAAACACTATATTAAAAAAAAAAAATTAAATTGATAATTTCTGACTATCATGTCACCTGTAAAATGAGCACCATAAAAAATACATATGAACAGAAGCGTCTTGTTTTAAGTAATTTAGCTGAAATGTATTCTCTCTATAAAAAAAAGTATCCTGAAGACAAAGTAGGATTTTCAAAATTTGAATCTCTTCGAACAAAACAGTGTATACTCGTAGGATCATCAGGAACACCTACCGTATGTGTCACCACTTACAGTCAAAATGCTAATTGCTTCTAAATTCTATTTCTATTAAAGTAACATACCATGATCTAATGAAAACAGTAACATGATATAAATAACCGAGCCTGTATGCTCCTTCTGTGCAAAAAATGCCCCTCCCCCCTTCCCAGTTCTTTACTTCAAACACACTTAAAAAATGAAATAGAAGACTATGATCCTGATGTGATGGTTCAGTACAGTCAATGGGTATCAACTGATAGAATGACTTTAAATGTTCAAATCACCACTCTATCAGAATTCTGCGACACACTAATTAAGAAAATTGAAACACTTACTCCACATTCTTTTATTGCTCAATCACAGTCTGATTATCTGAAAATGAAGAAAGAAACACTTGATGAAGGATCAGTGTTAATTTTAATGGATTTCAGTGAAAATCTTCATTTTGTTGTTCAAGATGAAGTACAGGGGTACCATTGGAACAATGGTAGCTGCACTCTTCACACTGTTGTTATATATTACAAAAAAGATCAACAGTTGCAAGCCAAAAATTTTTGTATCATTTCTGATGATCTAGAACATAATGTGGCCCTTGTGTATCAGACTCAGAAGACTGTATTGAATTTTTTGAAGTTTGAATTTCCTGAAATTCCACTTGCTTATGCTGAATATTTCTCTGACGGATGTGCTGCACAATATAAAAATTGTAAGAATTTCAGAAATATCTGCTACCATGAACACGATTTCAATATAAAGTGCAGCTGGTCTTTTTTTTGCAACCAGCCATGGCAAATCTCCCTGCGATGGTATTGGTAGCACTATCAAAAGACTTGTCACAAAATCAAGTTTGCAAAGACTATATAAAGATCAAATACTTACTGCATCGCAGGTATTTGAATTCTGTCGGGAAAACCTACAAGGCATTTCAGTTCTCTGTTTCAAAAGATGAAATGGTTCAAGTCAGAAATTTTCTTTCCCACGCTTTGAAAGTGCAAAAACTGTTCCTGGAACACGATCTATGCATCACATTATACCACTATCATTAACCAAGATTGGAGCAAAAAGGCTAAGCTACGATACTGATTTTAGTATCATTCATGATTTCTCTGCACTTCCACCACTGATGCCATTATGCTCTGTGCAGCCCAACTGCTATGTTGCATTTGTATTTGACTCTTCTTGGTATCTGGGGATTGTTGAGAAAGTGAATGGTGTAGAAAGAGATGTTACAGTAAGGTTCATGCATCCTCATGGACCATCCCCGTCCTTCTATTGGCCTGATAATGATGTTTGTGATGTCCCATTCTTACATATTCTATTTGAAGTTGAAATCACCACAGCAACAGGCCATACTTATTCTCTAAACAAAAAGTCTTCTTGATTGGTGGAAGAAAAGTGGTCCTCATACAAAAAAATATTAAATGTGAAGCATTAAAGCATCTTGTCATATATATATTTCCAAATGAACTTGAATGCAGATACATATCTTATATAATGTACGAGTATATTCTATAGTTTGTAGTTTTGTTTTATATTGCAATTTGTTTTACATTTGTATATTTTTATGCTCACTTATGTTGTTAATGTTTCTTGAGTAGTTAACAGTATTTCTATTATTGTGATATTTTGGGAATGTTAATGGCTGAATGAAAATGTTTTCAAAATTCAAGATGAATTTTTTTTTTGTGAGTACCATTCATTTCTCAAAATTGATTTTTTTTTGTGAAGCAAATTTACTATTTGCAGATCAGTTTCTAATTTTTTTCAATGATTTTCAGAGGGGAGGGCAAGTGTCCAATTTTTTTTTTTTAATTTTACAAAAAAAAATTAATCAACAAAATTTTATTTGGCCAATTCTTTCACAATTTTTTTTGAGAGTACCATTCATTTCTCAAAACTGATTTTTTTTTGTAAGGAAACTTTACTATTTGTAAATCACTTTCTAATTTTTTCAAGGATTTTCAGATGGGGGCAAGTATCCAAATTTTTTTTTAGAAATTTAACCAAAAAAACATTAAACTACAAAATTTTTTTTGGCCAATTCTTTCACGATTTTTTTTGGTAAGAACAATTCATTTCTACAAAATGATTTTTTTTGTGATGAAACTTTACTATTTGTATATCACTTTCTAATTTTTTCAAGGATTTTCAGATGGGGGCAAGTGTCCAAATTTTTTTTTAGAAATTTACCAAAAAAAACATTAAACTACAAAATTTTATTTGGCCAATTCTTTCACGATTTTTTTTTGGTAAGAACAATTCATTTCTCAAAACTGATTTTTTTTGTGATGAAACTTTACTATTTGTAAATCACTTTCTAATTTTTTCAAGGATTTTCAGATGGGAGCAAGTATCCAAATTTTTTTTTAGAAATTTAACCAAAAAAACATTAAACTACAAAATTTTTTTTGGCCAATTCTTTCACGATTTTTTTTTGGTAAGAACAATTCATTTCTACAAAATGATTTTTTTTTGTGACAAAACTTTATTATTTGTAAATCACTTCCTAATTTTTTCAAGGATTTTCAGAGTAGAGCAAGTGTCCAAATTTTTTTTTTAAATTAACCAAAAAAAAAAAAACAAAAAAAATTATAAAACAATTAAAAAAAATTTTATACGGCCAATTCTTTTATGTTTTCATAAACTACATGTCACAACGCATATTCAGGGAAAAAATTGTCATCCTACTTGTTTCCATTTAAAAACTGCAGCCAATTTTCAAATTTTCACAATTCGCTTTGAAGTACCAAATTGCATCAAACTTTCTGCTATTATTACCAACAGAATGTATATAAAGCATTAAAAATTGGCAAAAGTTCTTGAAATTAAGTATAATAGCAGTACACAAAATCTCAGTTCTCAACTAGGTAGTGGGTGACATGGCCTGGATGACTTGACATGGAATAACCCCTTTGGGACTGGGGGTGTGGTCGGAACGCAAAAAAGGTAGGATAATCAGCAAAAACAGAAAAATACGGATTTACAGTAAAATATACGAATTTACTGCGTTCTCAAGCAGTTCAAGTTTACGCTTTTTCAATGTTTTGCGATTCTTAAGAGCGTTTTCACCATCTACCGTCACTGTAAACAACACAATGGCGCGACGGGTGGTGAGTCACCGACGAGTCGGGGACAAGTTCGGCCGGCTCGAGCACGGTCGGATCAACCGGAGTGGCGGACTAGCCGAGGGCGGACGAGAGGGGTCTACTGTAATTCAGTTAATAAAATATTTAAAATTTACTGATTCAATTTCAATTGGTGTGAAGTTATGATTAGCTTCACAAATCTCTGAACATTGACCATGTAATAATAAATTTATATAAACATCAAGGGATGAATATAAGTCACTTTGACTGCTACAATTGCAGCAAGTGCTGAAAGCGATTACCATAAGCATCCAGACACTTCTGATTACGGCGAACTAATGCGTGAGCAATGTTGGCCTAAGTGAACAGTGCAACAGTGGTATGCTGCGCATACCGTTGCAATTTCTTCCCCAAGCGCCGCCTGTGTAGCTGGTTTTCTACTATACGCCACATCCTTTAGAATTCCCGATAGGTAGAAGTCCAGGGATGTTAAATAAGGAGAACGTGGGAGGAACTCAACCACACCTCGTCGTCCTATCCATTGTCCTGGCAAATTTACATTAAGATAAACTCTCACGACTTGGTGGTCATCGAGGTTTGGTGGTAGTGTGGTGGTGCGCCATCACGTTTTAAATGATACTACACATAATACACATTGCTACCGTAATTGGATTTAACTTCGAAAAATTCATATATAACATCTTTTAAAATTTGTATACATTTTTTTGGCCCCCTGTATGAACATCAGCGATATGTTTATAAGTTTACATTGGAGGTCGGGATTTTTCCCAGGTCATTTCTCGTACTATACACCGAGCACTATGTTAAAACCCATGGCGACTGTGATTCTTTCCCGAGGGTTAAAGGCGGGCGAACTTTAAGCTATTCACCTTTTTTTCAACTGGTTCTGATTGGTCAAAGAAATGTCATAGAAATGACGAAGATATATCTTCGGCGCATCCATGAGTCGTTAGAAGTTCCAAAGAAAAATCTAATAACATTTCTTAAAGTTTTTCGTTTCAAAGAAATCTTGATTGAATGTCTTTTCCGTTAACTTCTTGGTCTTTAATTTCCGAAAGTTTATCAAACTGATTTCATTTAATTAATATCAATAACAAGTTATGTCCCTCAAGGCAAGGGGAGGACAATCTTGATTAATTAATCTTGATGAATCTACGAGCAAAGGTAGTCGATATACGTAGATTACGGATAGGGTCAGTCAAGCTACTAAAGGTTGAGAGAAGGAAAGAGAAATAAAGTGAATTCAAAAGTCATTCCTACTGACATAACAACACAACAAATATTTTGGAAAAGAGCCATTATTCTTTAGCGTAACAAAAAGTGACATCATATAAACCATTAGTGACAGGTCGCTGAATGGCAGACATCTATCGGGAATCCGTAAAATCTACAGCCAAAACTTGGGAGCATTTACCACTTAGTGTCTATAGCTATTCGGCAACAAGTGCTTCGGGAAGTCACAGCCATTTACAATATTTAACTGGAAAATTCGGGAAAGAATAACATGGACTGTTGACATTAACTGATAATGTTGTAAATCTCAAATCAATTAGACCAATTAGATCAATTGGAGAAAGAAATATCTTGAACTATCATTACGATTTGTTTAGAACAAGAAAAATTTGAAACGTGTATTTGCAAGTAATATATTTCAGGAAATGTGCTATAAAGAACAAAAGAATAAGAAATATAAATAAACACTAATAAGGTTTTTGAGGATAAAACAACAACATTACTTGATTAAACATGTTTGGAAACTTTTGAAATCTCAAGCATTAATTCTGTTTATTCAGAAGAATAAAGACTAAGAGCTCCATACTGACAAATGAAAATATGCTTAAAAGAATAATGATCACAAAACAGGATGCCAAAGTTAATACACAAACGAAATCACTAAAAAAAACTCACAAACTCATTGCACTGTACACAGATTTGACATACTGGTCAAAGCAACTTCATTAGGTAATTATTGAAGTTGGGTCTATTAAATATCCAAAATTTTATATGAAGAACAAAAGTTTGTAGCGAAGAACTCTCCTATACTAGCATCTTCGAAAAGCATCATTATAAACAAAATTGAAAAATTTCCGAAAATGTATCATGGAAAAGTCTCCCGTTTGTAAATAGAAACAGCGGGCGACAAATTAAATTGAGTCAGTAACTTAAACGTAGAAATAGGCAGACTACGGCAGTTAGTCAGAAGTTAACTGTGACTGTAATTACCAAAGGCAGAATGATATTGTGGTTAAAAAATGGAACCCTTTTTTTTCTTCAAACAAACGAGGGAAGACCTTTCTTTTCTTAATTTTCCTGAACTGATTTTGCCATTCACTGAAATTTTAAGAGAAATGTAAAATGTTTTGATTGAGATCTGACCTATAGATGATATTGTTGTCTAGTTTCCGGTTTAATAAGGTTACAAACAATAACCTAACTGGCTGGGTTAGTTCAATTGTCCTCATAGTGATATATTTATTCAAGTTCAGTAACGATTAGATATTTCTTGCACTGTGTCTACATTAATTATCGCATCTGCCTTAACGATACCTCTTGCACTGTATCTCTTAAGCACTGAAGTATATCCCTAGTGACACCTCTTGCACTGTCTTTAAGGAGGAAAGGCACTTCACTCGTTATCCCTCCTTACACTACATCTTCAGCTGCATCGGTACCCAGTTCTCAGTTTATTAGTTCTTTTAATAAACTGTTCCCTACTGTTTTTTATTCATAGAATTTAGCTTGAATTATGCACTTCACGAAGTTAAGTAAATAAATTGAAAGCACTTCACTTTTGCTGCTGTCGTCCGGTCCGGTTCTTATTTTGTTCTGTTTTTCGGAAACCAATCTTTATTTTTCAATTATTCTTGGAACGAAATACAAGGATCTCTCTGTGTCTTGAAAACCAAAACGCAAGAACCGCTCTCTCTCCAATTAATGGATGACATTATCTCTCATTATGTGACTACTCGAGTCACATTCAACTGCTTTCCACCAATCTCTCTGCCTCTTCTTCCGATAACGAGGACGGACTCATACATTGTCTACTGTGGGTTAGGGTAAATAACACGTGGTTGTTCCATTTTCTCTGAAAGGGGACAGCGTTCATTTGGCAGTCTCAACGGGTTGTATTTTTGCAATGCAACAATGTAGTAAGAATACATCTTATCAACAAGACTCAAAAGTTAAATGGATAAAGCTACTGAAGAAAGAAACTATTTGACTGACCAACATATATTCTAGCTTTTGCAGTACGGGATAAGAAAGTGAGACGGAATTGTTGTTGAAATCTTTGGAGGAACCATTTGATCGAATTTTCAAGACGATTCTCTTGTTGCACAGTGCTTAACGGCATTTCAAACAATAAGATTATTAAAAAGTTACAAGCAAACTTTCAACTCATATTAATGCATGTTTCATCCATCCAAATGACTTGCCAGCTTCTTTATACTGACGGTATCTCCGTAAAACTCTTCTTTTCACGACGATGGCGCCACGTTCATGTAAGATGAGACGACCGTCATCTTTCCTCCATTTGAATCCTAATTCGTGACCGAATTCGTGGCTAATTCCGAAATGATTCTTTACATCACTTGTAGTATAGTATAGAATTTTACCTTCTGAATACATGTCGTGAACACAGCAACGGATAAGACATCTGTCGAAATCTTCAATAGCAGTTGTAGGCTTACAGCGCTTTCTTTTCTTCCACGGTGTAGATCAACCGTCGTACCCGCAGACCTTGCTTTCTAGTTTTATTCTGCAAAAAGTTCTTTTTGAAATACCTGTAGTTGCAGCTACTCAATCCTGAATTTACTGTAAAGGCCTTATAGGTCTTCCATTCTCCAAATCTTGTCGATAATATTCCTCTACTTTCAAAATAATTTCTAGAGCTCTGCTCTGCAATATTTTGCGTGTTGACATTTTGAGGGAAACTGTCAATTAAATCAGAGCTGTGCTTTGAGGCGCGGCTGTTTCTGATGGCTGAAAAGTAGCTACGTCATGGCCTTTGGGCGTGTATTCGATTGTCATCGCATGCTGGTTGCACTATAATGTTCAAAAGTTAAGGGATTGGCAGCTTCGGACCCTTCCAGGCATCAAATTGTCACCAAACTTGGCAGAAAGATGCAGTAAATCCTATATGTAACAACACAAACTAAACACAAAACGTAAATGTAGCAGCACCTCTGCGGGAAAAAAACGCCGTAGACGTCAGGGTGCAGCACAAGCTGTCATTACTGATGTATACTACATACCGTACTCGGCGAATTAGGTTACTTCAACGCCTGCTTACAGTTTATCGTGGTCATGGGAATCCATTTCAACGACATTATCTCACATTATGTCATGAGAGATAAGTCACTGGGCGTATGGAAATCCAGTTGGAGATCAATGCAGTTAGAGGTGTTGCAAGCCCTAAACATTTCGATCAGCGTCATATACACATTGCGGAGAAGACTCCAATACAGGGAGAGGGGGAACATTCGTCAATGCTTTGAATATGGACATTCAAGGATCACCACACCCTGTGAGAACCGATATCTCATGGTAAGTGTCACAGGGCGCAATCGAAGCACAGCTTGGGAACTCACCAGGGACCTAGTAGCTGCCACGGGCAGCTGTATCGAGGCATACTGAGTATAAGCTATTAAATGAAACCGGACTATATGCTTGGCGTTCCGCGCGGTCATCCCCTTGATATTGGTCAATCACACACCGTTTGGCGTGATACAGAGGACACAGCACAGACACAGATGCATATAATGTTTTATGATGAGTCCAGATTCAGTTTGGAAAGTGATTCTTGACGTGTCCCGATATGGAGAGAAACCGGAAGCAGATACTGGCCATCCAATCTTCTACGAACGTGATCGGTACGGAAATGGCATATTGCGGGGCGAAAATACACCACTCCACATCTTCGAACGGTGTGCCATAACGAGTCAGGTATATCGTGACAGCATTCTTCAGAAGCATGTGCGACTGACATCCTCTGCATGGACGACAACGCCAGTCCGAATTGGCTCGACTGGTGGAGAGTACGTTGCCTACGAGGATATCCGACGAATGCACTAGTCAGCCTATTTCTCCGATCTGAATTCGATCGAACATGCATGGGACGCTCTCGGAAAGCGAAACGCCAGGTCTCTCCACGAGCTTCGCACACTGTTGCCACAGAAGTGGAATTCACTGCCTGAAGTGCTGCTGGATACCGCATGTGTTACAGTGAGAAGTTACCACACAGAGTAGTGAATAGTGTCTGCACTACCAGCGGGCAAGAGGATGGAACGTAAGCACCACAAGAACATCTTTGAATGTTCTGTGTTTTTTTACCCTCACGGTGCTGCTACCTTTGTGTTTTGTGTTTACTTTGTATTTGTAGGACTTACTGCACACTTGGATGTCCGAAACTGCTAATCCCTTAACTCTTTGACATAACTGTAGAATCTTTTGAAAAACACTTGTAATTTAAAATTGAAAATAACAATGTACTTTGAATACTAAAAGATACTTTTTTAGCCGAGAATTAAACAGAATTTAGTTAGCCAGGTTTTTAGATTTTATTGATTTTATTGTAAATTCGAGCCTTTTACCAGTGTGAAGCTAAATGTTAATTACAGATTCATTCTCAGAATTTTCACACTGCTTGAGAAGCTCTGCTCTACGTAGATCATTCTAAATGTAGGAGCATTTAACAATTTTTTTCCTGAAAGAACAAAGTTAGGGAATCAACAAAATGGGTGAAACAAAGAAGAAAAGAAAAATTTCGTTTTCTAAAATTTCGAAGGAAGAGGGCAAAGTTCTGTTAACCAGTCATCCTATCAAAAAGAAAAACGAAGAAAAAAAACTTAGGACTACTCTAAAAGGATATTTTGAGATATTTAGAGCTAGGGCACTATTGGCCCTCCCCTACATCCACCTCTGTTTAGATCTCCCAGATAATAAGTGTATACAAACTTTTAGAGTATACATTACAAAAGCTACCGATTATCTATTAAATGGTTTATAAACCTTTATATGGAATCTGAAATCCTTCGAGGCTGATTATGTCGTCTATTAGGAAACTTAGACTATAACGAACGCAATACGAACTTATTGTTTCTGTGCAATGCATAAAAATGCCTTAAGGCTGCTTTATACTCTTTCGAAAATTTGTCTCAAACGCGCTTGAAAACTTGCCATTTGTCTTTTGCAGCTTGGTGAAAATGCAGTAACTTTAAAAGTGACAAATCGCAATTAAAAAAAGCCGGTCGACGAAGTTGATTTCGCTGCTTTGTTTTGCTATTAATTCTCTAACTCATTTCACATCAGAGATAAAGAAAAAAAAATCTCGGAGAAAGAGAATGTGGTGAATGCAGCCGTAAATTGTAACCACCAACAAAGAATATCCAGTTTTCAGCGTGAAGTTAACACTCGTAGTTTTTAAATAAATTTTCTCGCCAAAAGCCTTGGTTGTAGACTTGCTTCTAATATTTGCCTGAATTTAGAGCTTCTTGTATCTCGAGCAAGTGGTTGGGTTTTCGAGCAAGTGGGAGGTTTTTGAGCCGCTTGCCAGTTTGAGGCAAGTTGTCGAAAGCGTCTAAAGCAGCAGGAAAACGATACAGAAAAACTCCTTTTATTGTTTCGTATCAACAGATATATGTTATAAGACATATAAATAGTCCAAATATTTCTGCCGCGATAAGTGTATTTCTCAAAGGATAACCATCCTTCAGATTTGTGAATAGTGATTGATAATAGCATCTGAGGCCTTAAGAGTATCTAATAATCATAAATGTTTTAGCTGAAAAAAAATCAAGACTTTTTTATTAGTTATTTATAGTTAAACCAATGCCCTAAAAGATTTAAATAGTTAATGGCACAAGCTCTAAAAGCAACATGAGTATAAGGGAAAAAAATCGTTAAAAAGTGGACATGTATGTAACTTATTATATCTTGGGAAGAAGAATTTGAATGGCATATATATATGCGTGATCTATGACCCTGATCAGCTCTTATCACAAGGTCCCGAGCTCATCTGTTGAGATGGGGAAGAACGCAACATTCTAGAACCTTTGAAAAATTCACTAAATTAAGAAGGAAATAGAAGCAATAAAATAGGATGTAGAAAGCAATAGAAATTTTGATAAAGAATTTTCTGAAAATGATATTGTGGCATCAGCGTTGAAATTAAGATTGGAAGACCGAATATTAGGAATAGAAGCCAATGTGCCTGAAACGTGTACATTATTAAGTAGCCTGAGAAAAGCATTCAAAGATCTTGTCAGCCACCTGAGGATTGGGATAAGAAGCCAAACTGGAATACTATAGACATAGGCCGATCTAAAATGTATGGTTCAGAGATGGAAGTCTCTGCCATAAAGTGTCTATCTCAATGGTTTCATCAATGAGTCCATCTTTTTCTTCTGTGGATTTGAAAGATGGACGGAAAGCAAAGATCACATTCTCGGGAGCTCCACGTGTGCAGTATCCGATGATGAGAATTGTATGTTATTACTTCATTTAGTTTTGAACTGTCCAAACATAGGGGTAGCAGCATACAAAAAATATATTTTTTGAAAGTGGTCAGGCAACCAATAATTTTTTTATTGGACCATTTGATATGGATTGACCCTGAATTATGACAAATAAAGAAAAAAAAACCGCTCTAATCATGGATATCATTTATAGCATTAAGAGCTAGATGTAAATGTGCAAAATAGAGTTAAAAATAAAATAATAATATAAATTATTTAAAGCAAACTAAAGCTACATTATCTATACCTCTGCAAAATATTTGGACCTAATTAATCTTCGATTAATTAACATAAATATTGACATGGAAATTCCAGACGGAAAGGAAACTGATAATTTGTATTGTAGTCAGCAGTTATTGTAAAGAATATTTTTTGTCTGTATTAACTAAATGACTGTTCCAAAATATGGAAGAAGCCTGTCTTATGAAAGAAGGGATACAGCAGTATCATCACATTAAGAAAAGTTGTGCCGATGCTCATTTACTTTAAACTTGCAAAATCAAATTTCCTTTTTTGTTGATGTTGGCTTTTATTTGTGACAGCAAATTGTTGCAAATGCCAAAAGGGAGTTTTCCATTGAATTAGGATGTTTTACCAGTTATATATAGTCTAGAGTATGTCTTTATTAAAAATATAAGATGGGCAATATTTGTTCTCTTAATCAGCACATGTAGCGTTGTAGTATCAGTCTCAATCAAATAGGTGATAGTTTTCGGGACTCAAAAAGCCCGACTGAATTCAATAAAAAACATTGGGATGGAGGTTACAGCATCTGTGGTAATTTCACTGAAAGCGTTCACGAGTTTTATGCTTAATACAGATCTTCATCCCACGAAATGGACGAGCTTAATTTTGTATTTCATTAACTTTTCCCGCATCATCCGAATAAGGCAACTATGTAAATTGCAAATAAAAGGGCATTTGCGAAAGACTATTGTGGCGAGAATCCAATTTGCTCATATGGTGTCTACACTCTACTTCTGAAGGCTCTGAAACTGCAGTTGCTGAAGACGGGGTTAATTGACCCCAATCGGCGCCAATTCCCGCAGGCTGGGTGCCTTTTGACAGAGCGCTCGTTTACCGTCGCAATTTTCTCTTCGAGTGGGTTGTTTAAAATTCAACTCGACCTCCATTGCAGTGAAGGCCGAGACACAGCGCGACACCAAACGGCAGAACGATAAACTTTTCTCGCTTCAGAGCAGCACAATCGAAGGTCTAATGCACCGTCTGAATGGCCGATAATTGTTATAGCAGCCAGCGAATCTCGCCAAAAAGACATCCAACTTTTATTTATTCTCTCGTAGGATTTTAATTAACTTCACACAGCGGTTTTTGTCGGCGTTAATTAGCCTTGGTTTTCTCGTTGTTAAAATCATTCAGACCATGAATGCAAACCCAAAGTTTATTTCACATCGAGCCAGAAAATTGAAGCTAAAATTTACCGATAGTAGAAGGAGGCATGGTACATTTTAAATGAAGTATTTTTTTTTCTTAATACTAATATCATATTCTAAAATTATTGAAAATATTTTTTGAACTGGAAATTTCGTCTTAACAGTAATACTTCAGTGATTTTTGAAATTGTGTCAGTACTAAATTTTTAATAGAGCAATAAAAAGTTTGTTTCCGTGATGATGGTTTATAAGTTAAAATTACAATATTACTAAATTTTTGAGAAAAGCTGCAATAATTTATCATTTGACTCTTTTGGAGGCTTTGATATGTTCCATAATCCCATGAGCACGCAAGAGACCGTAAATTTCTATTTCTTCAAATTCTTGCCCAAGTATTAGTTTCTAATTCATCTATTAAGTTTCCAACTGTTATTCCAACTTCTGCTTGTTCACTTTCCATAATGGACATCTCATTGAATATTGGCATTGCATTGGAGTCATCCAGTTCAAATAAGTTCAAATCTGAAACGAGGATGTATCACAATCTCAGGAACACGAAGCTATTCAAAAATTTTAAGTCGAGTTTGACTTTCTTATGGTTAACACAAGAACAACTACTGCTGGTTAAATGAATAGTGAATATAAAAACAAAGTTGAAAGGATGGCGACTTGGAATTGAAATGCAGTTTGGATTCTTTTACTTTAATAACAGAAATTCAGTAAGAAAAATGAAAATAAACTAAATTAGATTAAATTCATCCAAACAATAAATCTAGTCTAAATTAATGTGATTTCAACGTCAAAACAAATTAACAGTTAAAAAACAAATTTAAAATTCATCAGTTAAAACAAATAAAGTAAAAAAAAATTACTAATTATATAAACCCAAAAAAGCAAACAAACATAAAAATAAGTTTAATATCAATGAAACACGGATTTCAAAAATAACTATAATAACAACAACATAAAAATAAAAATAAAAATTGTTAACAAACTAGTTACAAAGAATTGCTTACATTTTAACATTAACCCGAGATTTCGAACTCTATTATTGGGTCCTTATTCAAGGAAGGCTTCACCTGATGTGTTTATGTAGATTTATAGTTATTTTAATGATTTAATGAATGAATCAAATTTCTTTGATTTATTTAATTTCTATTGTTTTTCCTGAATTTGTATTTTAGAATAATTAAATAGACACGTTAGTATTTTTTTCACATTCTCTTCCTTTATTTGAGAAGTTCGCATCTGATCAATCTGTTGGTCACTTAAAACCTGACATTTAAAAAAAATAAAGTTAGCAGCTAATGAGAAAAAGATTTAAGTTGTAACAACTATTTGAGAAGAATTCTTCCTAACACTGTCTTTCTCATTATTTACAACAGATTGAAAAGACATCAATAAAACTGAGATAAAATATATGTGAACTTACGTATAATATATTTTTTAAAAAGAAATTGAGTATGTCTCTGGACGTGGCGGCTCGTAGCTAAAATTAGTGGGGGTGCTGCCCCAGAAAAATTTTAGCCTTTGTTTTAAAATGGTGTAAAAGGAAATAAACATGTTTAAAAAGAACCACCAGCACGCCAGGATCGGCACTGGAAAAGACAGTGATCTCTCCCCCTTGCAGCCTTGCATGTAGTTTCCTACGTGCCTATGGGCACAACAGTCAAACCCCACGCCGCTGTAACTGTGAAGCTTCATAGTTCCATACAAAGATTTTTGTATCTTTTTCATAAACGGGAGGATGGTTACTGACATTAAGCTTAAGGACATATTGTACAAGTATAAAGAAAGAATTAAAGAAAAAATGACTCATTATGTTAAATGTTATCGATAATATCAAATGGAAGTAGGGGGTGCTGCAGTTCCTTACGCAGTTCCTTATGCAAGGAATCAAAGAATTGAATGAAGCGAAAAAAGATATACAGGGTGTCCCAAATTGAAGTATACACTCTTTGAAACGCTATAACTCAGCAACGAAATGAGATAGAAATATAAGGTGTGTTGTATTTTATTCCGTAAACTTCCTGAAGCCTGTACATGTTCAAAAGGTCCACCTTCTGCCACAATACACTCCCAACATTGAAGTCCGATAGAGCGACATACCGACTGGATTGTAGCCAATCTAAAGTCATTGATGGAATGTTCAATCTGATCTCTTAATTCCGTCAGTGTTTGAGGGTTTGTGGCGTACACCGTGCTCTTTAAAGTTCCCCAAAGGTAGAAGTCGTGAGGGGTTAAATCGGGAGATCGAGGTGGGAACTCCGTCGCACTTCCTCTTCGTCCTATCCATCTGTGATTGAATGTGTGATCGAGGAAAGTTCTCACATTGATATGAAAGTGAGGTGGAGCCCCGTCTTGTTGGAAGTAAACCTCATTTCCATTCTCGAAGAGATCATTAAGATGTGAAATCATGAGTTCCAACATCTGCAGGTAAGTCTGACCCATGACAGTACGTTCGAAAATGTACGGCCCAAGTAATCCTCTGGAGGACAGACCATACCATACCGTTATCCCTGAAAGATTGACGGCCTTTACTTCAATGATATATGGGTTTTCGTTAGCTCAGTATACACAATTATGACGATTACTTGTGCCATTAAGTTTGAATGTTGCTTCATCTGAACAAACAATTAAGTCTTGAAAATCCTCCTTTTCGTCACACTTGTGCAGGAACCAATCACAAAATTGCAGTCGCCAATCTGGATCGTCCTCATTTAGTGCGTGGACAAGTCGCGGATTGTAAGGCTTCCATTTTTGACCTCGCAAAATTCGACATACACTGGATTTGGCGATACTAATTTCACGAGAGCATTGCCTCACTGACTTCTTTGGGGATCATGCAAAAACCTCCATGACGGTATCAACACTCTCGTTATCAGTGGAACTTTTTCTCGCACCGACCTTTCAACACATCTTTCACCGTTCCTTCGGCTTCAAACTTGTCTCGGAGTTTTGTTATTGTTACCGTTGTTGGCGGTGGTGTACCAAATTCCCTCCAACGTCGTTTAAGCTCAACAACATTCTTTACTTACCAATAACACTTCAGTATCCACTTACATTCATCGAATGAAAGTCTCACCGCCATTTTGGTTTCTAAACAAATGAACAACAATGAGCGTGTTGCTATGCTTTTCCAGCGCCGTCTGGATCATACACAACACACCTTAGATTTCTATCTCATTTCGTTCATGAGTTATAACGTTTCAAAGAGTGTATACTTCAATTTGGTACACCCTCCATTATTTTGTTGATTTTTAATTGGAAATCAATATATTATCAACCAAAAAGAAAGTTATACTAGCAAAACTGTATAATTAAATAAAAAATCTTCAAGGAGCATCTAAGAAAGTTTAGTCAAAATCAGGCAAAGGTAATTGTTTAGTTGTTACGGATTACAAAGGAATATTCCAACAAAATGAATGAATGAATGTTAAATGATGAAACAACGTATGAATTAAGAAAAATAGAACGTACGATTAAGAAAAATAGAAGATGAAAATTTTAAAACGCAGATAAAATGTAAATATTGCAAATAGTTGGTGTAGGAACCATTGTAAACATCAATGCTCTTATTTATTCTTTTAAAGTGCTCCGAAAATTTATAAATTGTTCCGGCGAAATGCCAGAACATGAATATTTTCACCTATTTTCTTTTCATGAATTTATTGTTGTTTGTTTTAGCTTTGGAGGCACTCACAAGAACCGATACATAACAAAGACCAATACATACTAACTGTCTATAGTTGATTTCTAGGATTTACGGTTTATTAAAATTCCTAAACAAAGTATCCATTTCGAAGAATTGTGGATTTCAGGAATTAAATATTGTCTTTTGCATTAGCGCAAATTCTTTTCAACATTTAACATATTTAACATATAAAATGTTTTCTTTAGATGTTGTTTCATTCTGTACAAACGTTAATGCAGAACTAGCATGTAAAATTACAAGCAATTTATTGGAAACACACAAGAATGTTTTCACATTCCTAATTGGGAATTTCTGACAGCCCTGAAGTTTTCCTTAAGTCCTCCAGTATTCGTATTTAATGGAATATAAACGTTTATTTCTATATACAAATAGTTGGTTGATTTATCGATTCTTCTAGAAATCCTATAGTAGCTAATTTCATTTTAAGATGGCTTATCCATTTAGACCACCGGGACTATATTTAAATTATTGTTGTTAAGTATCTTTTATCACTCCTTCTGGGTGGGTATGAGTCAATAAGAGAAGAACCAGAGAAAAAAATAACTCATTAATTTTAGCCTACTAGATCAAAATTTAAATTTCTATGTTCATTTTTTTTTCAATCTACTACAAAAGTAGGCCAGACCATGCAGAAGCTCGCCCTCAGCGACAAACTGAAGAGTCGTTAGAAACATTTCTCGACATGAATGAAGAAATTAAAAATAATATTTACACAGAAAAAACTTCAACTAAACAAAAACTCTAAAAAAAACTTTAACCCCCCCGAGTAAGAAACTCCGTACCCATTTGACAGAGGGCTCAGTGAACCCTATGTTCCATCTGAAGGAGAAATAACCATGAAAAAATCAACGATCTTAACCGCGAATTGAACGCGGGCTCCCAAAATCACCAGTCAAATAATATCTCATGAAACAAAATAAATTTCCCTAATCAAAAATAAACGATTCAGTGTAGTCTATGAAATGACTTGTACCACGTCCTATAAAAAACAGTAGCCTGACGTAACAATTGCTGATTGAAAGAAATAAATAGCAATTGTTGGAGGTTGAAAGCAAAAGAAACAATTCAGCAGTGGCTGAAAATCATTTGGAAAAAATTAGGTAAAGAATGCAATAGATTAATATTTAAAATCAAATAAAGCTTTACTGTATTAATTAAAAAATACCACGTCAAATAGAAACCAAAAACTTAAAAAAATCTGCTTGATATTTAAAAAAAATCACTTAATGTATGACTACATTGCTTTAATTATATAAAATTTACTACTGGCTTTTACTATTTACATTATTTCTTTACATTTTATTCGAAATTACAAATTCCGTTATTATTTGAAGAAATTTTTATATAAAAAAAATCTATGATTATATACAATAAAAACATATAAGGTATATGCTTTAAATAAATATATGTACCTCTAATGAAACCTATAAATCAATACATTTTAAAATCTTGGGTTTATTCATTAAAACATTTAGTGAATTCCATTAATCAGCTCAGCATATCAGTTAGGATGCTAAAAGAAGGGATTTCGAGGTCCTTTCTTATACCTTGAAGAACACTGAAATTTAGTAAAAATTCCAGGGAAGATACAATTTTATCTGAAAATATAGAATACCAAAGACATCACTTACTATGACTGAGCTAAACTATCATTTGACTATTATTATATGACTGAGTTACTATTACTGAGCTAAACAATGAAATTTGGAGGTCCTAACTTACACTATGCGAAAAACAGAAAATACCGGGCGGTTATAATTAAAGTTCCTCACGGTCTGGAGACCGCATTATTGCCCGGATAGTGATGCAACTTTGTGTTAAAACTATGTAGAGCATGGGGATGAGAATTCCAACGAAAAACAAATTACTTTAAAAAGTTGCCACCAGGTAAAAAGTGACGTTGCTAGATCATAAACAGACGCTGGGAATGCAATATTTTAATGCTTTTAGGGTGACTGTTCAATATGCCCACCGTCTGCGTCGATGACATGCTGGAAGCGCAGGACAGCATTCTCAACAGTAGCACGAAGTGTCTCTCGTGAAATGGCTGCAACATGACGAATGATAAAAACTAAAGTTGTTATACGTATACTGTTCATATTTGGTATCAAAAAATCAAGTCGGTACACCTGAATAATAAATGTTATGCAAACTATTTAATCACACAATTACGACTATAGTTTCGGCTACAATATGGGAGAAGCCTTCTTCTAGTAAATAGTTGCTTACAATAACAGTTTATATAAGGTCCAGAGAGACGGAGGACGCCGTGTATGAACTGACGAGTGGGATGGGCAGCAGCACTTTTTTTTTTAAATCACTTCGAATCTTTTTTTGTTGATTACAAGAATGATGTGCACTGTTCCGGATGGAAAAAAAGGAATAAGACTTTGTTTACACCCGAAGTTCCTGCGATTGCCGCCAGACCGTTCGTTGCATTCACATGTGGTGGTGTTTACATCAAACGTTTCCATCCCCACCACAAGTGCTGCTGCCCATCCCACACGTCAGTTCATGCAAATCATCTACGGGGATTCCCCACGGCATCCTCCACCTCTTCGGACTTTCTTATGTAAACTGTTATTGTAAGCAACTATTTACTAGAAGGAGGCTTCTCTCTTTTTGCAGCCGAAACTATATTCGTAATTGTGTGATTAAATACTTTGAATAACATTTATTATTCACTTGTACCGGCTTAATTTTTTGATACTATATGTAAATGACGAATGGCATTGGCTTTCAGTTCCGGCAAGGTCCGTACACGTCCCTGATAAACACGATCTTTCAGGGTTCCCCACAGACAGAAGTCAAATGGAATACTGGTGCAGCATCGGGTACCAGTGAAGAATGGACCTCAAAACCTTTCGCACCGTTGTCCACGGAATTGTTAATTCATGTGCTACTGGTCGCTGAGTACCTGGTTACTGATGTTCTATCAGCTACTGCTACTGAACACTTCGTGTACAACATCCTCCGCAATCGGGTGGCGTCCTCTTCCTGGCAGCATACCTAACCCCCTGTCTCTTCGAATTTCTGCATCATCTTTCGTAAACCTCTTGCCGTCATGAGTCCTGTTCGCAATCCCTTCAAACGACGATATTCTTGCAGTGCTGATACACTATTGCTACTGTTCTGGTAACAGAGCTTCACCAGGAGCGCACGTTCTTTCTTTTCCAATGGCATGGTGATTTCTGCAGATTGGTCGTTCACAGATGCATTGCGCGTTTCTTACAGCGCCACTTTTTCACATGGTGGCAACTCTTTGAAGTAATTTGTTTTTCGTTGGAATTCTCTTCCCCATGCTCTACATAGCTTACACACAAAGTTGCATTACTATCCATGCAATTACGCGGTCTCCAGACTGAGCAGAAGTGGGGAGCGTTAAGTATAACCACCCGGTACTAAAAATAAATGGAGACAAACCAGCTTATTTCAAAATATACCAAACAAATCAGTTGCTACTAAGAAGCTAAAGGAAGAAATTTCGAGATCCTTTCTAACCCTATGAAGAAAACTGAAATTTAGTAAAAATTCATTTAGTAAAAATATACCAACGAATTTATAAGCTATACGGAGGAATTTGGAGTTGCTTATTTACACTTCACGAAAACAGAAAACTAATAAAAATTATCAAAGGAAAACCAACTTTTTAAATAAAATATACAAACACATTAGTTATTAAGAAGCTACACTAATTTATTTGGAGGTCCTTTTTTACACTTTGAAGAAAACTGAAATTTAGTAAAAAATCGCAAGAAGTTATGTCAAAATATATCAAAGACATCAGTTACACAAAGGAACTTGGAGGTGATTATAAGAAAAACAGAAAATTACTAAAACTAAATACGAAGAAACCAACTTATTTAAAAATATACCAAACAAATCAGTTATCTATAATGAAGCTAAAATAAGGAATTTCGAGATCCTTTCTTACACTTTACAAGAAAACTGAAATGTTGACAAGAAAACTGAAAACTAAAAATTCGCAGGGAGAAAGAAAATTATCTCAAAAGATATGAGTCAGACTCGAGTTACTATTATTGAGCTACACAAATGAATTGAGAGGTCCTAACTTACACTACATGAAAAGAGAAAATTACAATTGACAAAGCAGCTTATTTAAAAATATACCTAATACATCAGTTAGCATTAAGAAGATAAACTAAAGAATTTCGAGGTTCTAACGTACACTACGAAGACAACTGAAATTTAGTAAGAAATTTGGAGGTCCTTAGTTATATACACGAAAAACAGAAAATACGCATGAAAAAGAGAAAAACGCAGAAAAATACTACAGACAAACAAACTGATTTGAAAGTATATCAAATACATCAATTACTATTAGTCTAATAAGCTAAACTAAGGAATTTGGAGGTTTTTATTTACACTATGTGGAAATCAGAAAAATTACTGAAAATTCGCAGGGACCTATGGACCTAAGTCAAAATATAATAATTACCTCAGCTGTAATAAGGAACTAAACTAAGATATTTGTTGTTACTTACTTATACTACGAAGAAAATTGATAGTACTGAAATTTCACAGGGACCACGTAACTTTACTTAAAATTTATTAATAATTTCATTTATTCTGAAGGAGCTAAAGTGAGGAATTTGTAATCTTTTACCTAAAGTATGAAGTAAGGTGAAAAGAAGTTAAAATTCGTCGTCTTAAATGCGTGAGTAACTTGATGAAATTGACACAGTGAAATACTGAAAATACGTTTATGATTAAACATAGAAAATATAAAATATGGAGCTCTTCTTATAAATTATAAAAGAAAAGCAATAATATTACAATACTGTTTGCGTTAAATATCTTAGCTACTTAAGGATGTATGTAATGTTAGGTTTCGTATTCATTAGAAAGATTACTGAATATGAAGCTTCTACTGATAAGGGGAATTCAAATAGACTATTTTAACTAAGGAATCTGAGAAGTATGCTCCTAATTAAAGTAATTATAATATTTATATGCATTTACTTTTGTTTTTGTAATTTTACAGCATGTTAGCGTATTCCAGACTCGGAATTATTACTGTTAAAGAAACTAAAATATAAAGTTCTTCGCATAAAGTACGGGAGAAATTAATTACAAGACGTACATAATGAAAAGTATCTCTAACTGTAACAGAAATTCATTTCTATGATTGTTTATATGAAGTAATCAAGGTTATAGCTAAAGGTTGGTTTATAATTAAATAGAATAAAAACAGAATAGAAAGTTCTTCCTGTTAGTCTCAGGCGAAAAACATATTATTCTATTAAGTGGTGTTATTAAAATTGGAGAGTTTTGAGATGTGGATTTTGAGAAGAATGTTTAAAATTCCTTGAACAAGAGAATGAGGAATGAGGAGATTGGCTGAATACGAAAGATCCTTGATTAAGACCATAAAGGAGAGAAAGATGAAATATTTCGGTCACCTGACGAGACAAGAAGATCTGCAGAGGCTGAGGCTGGAGGGAAAGTTGGATGGGAGAAGACCCAGAGGAAGGCCGAGAAAGAAATGGTTTGACAACATCTGAGACTGGACCGGCAAGAATTATCAGCAATGCTCAGAATAGCAAGAGACAGAGAAAATATTAGAACCATTATCGCCGATCTTCTGACGGAGATGGCACGTGAAGAAGTAAAAGAAGAAGTCTTATTAATTTGTTGATATCCCTAGAGGTCATTTTCTAACTGAAGACGCAGTGGAAGTCGCATTGTGAAAATCTGTATTCAGTTCAATGTAAGTTAAGAAAGTGCAGCGTGGTACTCATCATTGCAGCGGAATGCAAAATATTTCAAATTTGTTTCAAGTTTTGTTGGATCAATTCAAAAGCATATTTGTTCCGATACTTAAGTTTACTTAACTTCAAAATAATCGAAAATATTAGGGTTTTGGCACTGAAAGAAACTGAGAAATGTTTGTATTTGTTTCAAATGTTTGTATTTGCATAGTATAGTTGAAAAGTCAATTCAATTTTCTTTAATTTCTTTCTTATTAATCTTAATATTTTTGATGTTAGTTACTGTGAATTTTCTAGAATGAAATGACAATGGTGTCTTGTAACTATATAAAAGCCAGTTACAGAAAATTACTTTCTGTAGGGAAATAGAGATGGAATATCAACTTAAAATTGCAACCTAAATTTTGGAAGTTCATGATTATATTTTTTTTAATAATGTCTGGTTCTTATAGATTGTAGGCCAATCATCCACGAATTAAAGGTAATACTTCTGAAACCTGACGAGACAAGACGATCTGCAGAGGCTGATGTTGGAGGGAAAGCTGGATGGGAGAAGACCCAGAGGAAGGCCGAGAAAGAAATCTTGACGAAATTTTTAACTATGAAAGATGTTATACTCCAACAAATAAATATATAAAAACCACATAATTACAATATAGAAAACACAGAAAACAAGTTCTTCACTAAATGTCGCTGTATTCCGCAGAAAGCTGCTTTTTCTGCTTCTTCAGGCATATTTTTACATAGCAAAATAGAAACAAACAAAAATAGGCATGTTTACAATCAATTGAAAAGCGATTTTTACAAATGTAGATTAATTTAAACAAAAAAGATAGGAAAGATGTTGTTTTAAAACCATAATAATTATTTGTAGTTTCATCAATTCAACATAACCAGATTCCTTAAAAATTATTAAATAGAAAAAAACAAAGTGAAAATACGAAAATGATTTTCCGAAGTCTTTTATTCGGACTTCTCAATGAATTATACCGGGTGGCCATACTAAAAAGAAGGAGCTGTTCCTATTAAAAAAAAATCAAACAAACTAAAAAAAAAAAAAACATTATTATTTTCTTTTTTTAGTCGAAATTATTACGTTATTCTTTCATTACAGCAAAAAAAAAAAGAGAATAAAAACACTCAAATTTTGTGAAGATATTCAATATCTTAAGAAGGATATTGGATTGCATCAAAGAATGTTTTTAAAGAAAGTTATTTTTTTTTCTATTACATAAGAAAGGCAAATAAAAAAAAAAAAAGCCTTGGAAAAAATGTTTATTTTTAGAAAAAAAGAAAGGAAAACTTGTGATATGATGCTGTACTAAGTAAATATGAATCTCTAAGCAAATATGTATCAAGCAAAATTTCTTCTGCTTTTGTGCCCCTCAGGGAAAGATCTTCCAATATTTGTATAAAGCACAATTCTCAAAGGAAAGCTCCACTTTATTTATTTCAGGTTCCTAAATCATCAGTACGAAGACAAAATTCAATTAGTACCTGCTAATTAATGTGCATCACCTGTGTCAATAATTATCGTCACCTTAATGAGACAATTGTTTTAACACCTCTGCTAACATTGATGGAACTTAAAGCAAATCCATTAAGTAGATATCCAAATATCTTACTAATAATTCGTCAGTTTATTAAATATCGACAACGTATTTGATTTCCATCATTAAATTCTTGAAGATTACTCATTTAATTGCATATTACACATGTGTATGAAGGGCTGGACACATTAATATTAATATGAGTCCAGGATTTTATATTTTTAAGATTTTTAAAAATACGTAATTTCAATGTTAACATCTAAATTGATTTACAGTTACTTCATTTTCAGAGAACTTCCTTCCATTCCTAAATTCACTCATTTTCCAATTCAATGATAATTTCTTTTTCAAACTATACTGCGATAAACATAATAAAATAGATTCTATACTTCTTAAGTGAATAACACTTATGCTTGTTAGTGTAGGCTAAATTCCTATGCTAAATTCACATAAAAATATTTATATAAAATAAAGTGATAGAAGACTGTCTCTGTTTCTTATTCACTTGTAGATTTGAAGACAATGGCCAAAAATGTAAGAGCTTATTTTTTACTAGTGGTTAAATAACAAATACAACATATAGTTATTATCAACGTTAGAACAATAGGGATTATCTTTATAAATAAATTTTATTGAAATTAATTAATTGAATTTAGAAGATTCAACGAATAATTTTAAAACATATAAATTATTATTACACGAATCTTTATTATTATACATTAACATACAAATTTTTTACCTTACATCAATCCAACTAGGTCTGAGTTCATTCATACAAAGGGTTTCACAACTTCACATCAACAGCTAGATTAAAAATAAAGTAAAACATAAAACAAAATACATAATTTTATAATTATATATAATAATGTTTAGAAATATAAAAATATGAAAGTTTAGTTAATATTCCAGACAGTTTCATTAGAAATGAAATAAATAAATTATTATTTTATTTATTGTGAAATTTGTGAAGTTTTTTTGTGTTAAAGTCGTTATGTAATTGCACATGTAATTGCACATTATGTAATGTAATTGCAATGATAGTTCATTTTGCATCAACACTGTTGAATGCATTTCGTATTTAAGATTATTCCTCAAATTACGAAAATAATGTCATTTCACCATTAAGTGTTTAATCGAAAGAAATTTTATAACAGTACAGTAAAATATTAATTGTGTAGTATCAAAAAAAAATTCGTTTGAGAAGGTGATAGCAATTTACAAATGATACATTTTTTTCTTTAGTTCTACAACTAAATTTACTTAATGCATTTCAGAATCTTCTTCATATTTTTCAACCGAATTTATTACCATAACAATTTAAATTAAAGAGATATGTAAGGACTATAAAGCAGAGTTTAATTCCCGAATGGTGGACATTTTTCTGTTATTTCTCAGCTGGCTAAAACAGCTGGTTATCTCAAGAAATATTCTTGCTGTGCTGTTTATTCTTTTACGAATCTATAGACATTATACTTTAACCTGTAACAAAGCAGGTAATAGAATCCTGTACATCAACTATAGATGTTTTTGACTTTCAGATTACTTCGTCTTTGCAACCTTACAATCAGATGATTCTTCATTGCAAGTCACTCTTGCTATGTACAGAAACCTAACATCAGAAATAAGACGCTCGAAAAGATCAATGGATAACACCCGTCTATTTAGTGACTGGAAATTACGCTTACTGATCAAACCAATGGAGATCTTATCTTAAACTTTTTTAATTAGTGATACTTGCTTTGTGATTAATGTACATTAATATCTTATAGATATTGTATAGATATGAAGTCTTTTATTAAGATCAATACAGATTTCCCTTCATTTAATTTTGGTAAATGAATTTTTAGAATAAAAATATTCTTTTTTTGAGTGGTTAAAATTAATTATTTAAATTCTTTTTAACTCAACACTAATCAATTTATATAAATAGGAAGTTATGTCATTCAATTCATGTACTTGTAGTGAAAACTCGGAGTTTGAAACAATTGTGTTCTCATAGTAATGCCATTGAATTGATGAATTGTTACCTGATTCATTTCGCAGTGATTTCACGATAAAAAATTCAACATTCACTACAATGGAAACCTTTCTGGCTTCTGTTTACTTTGATTTCGCCATTGCCTTGACAATGTTGCAGAATTCTACACTTTGCAACTCATTTTGTAAGATTTTATTTTTACTTTGTTACAATATTAAATGTCCCGAAAATAAAACTATAGCAGAAGAAATTTTCGTAATTGAAGATATTAGAAAACAAACATTGCAGATATTAAAAAATAAATATTCTTAACGTAAGTACAGTATTAATTGCTGTTGTATAAACATAAAACTTCTTCTGTGCATGCAGTGAACTATTCAAAAAAATGTAAGCCCAGGAGGAATCGACTAAAATTATTACTTCAGAAAAACATTTTGAATGATGAGCTATCTTTAAAAACACACCCAAAACAAACAGAAAGAAAGGAGAAAATGTAATACATTTCCATCATGCGATGTTCTGTTATAATTAAGAAAAAAGAATAAACTTTCAAAAAACAAGGCAAAAAAAATATTGTTTGAACATCTTATCCAGATATGTGTACACTTCTGCGTTCACAACAGATACGATGTGAATCTGTCAGAAACACCGGGAGGAGTTAGTACGTGCATTACTTCACATTTTGCAATGCTTTGATGATTGAGTGCGCATCAAAAGCAGCTGATACAAAGAACTGAAGGCTCATTTCTTTCTACACAATTGAATGAAGTAATTAGGATGGAGATCTGATCAGATTATTTTAGACTGTGAATACACAGATGGAGAATATTTAAAATAGAATATGCAAAAAATTCAAAACAAAGAAGAATTATAATTGCATTTTAAATAATATTACTATTATTTTTATATGTTTATTATCTAAAAATCATTGGTAGCATTAAGTATAAAAAACTATTTTTAAAAAAACTTTTGTTTTGCATATTAAATGAATTCGAAGTCTTCCTATAAAGATTTTTCAAGGATTTAGTTTTTAATTCTAATTGATTGATTAATTGGTTACCTTTTATTTTTATTTTTATTAAATTTCGAAACTTTCTGTTAAAATGCCCGTCAACAAATAGTCATTACTTAATTTTGTCAAAAATAAAAAATTAAAAACAAATTATAAGGGATGATATCTCAAAATTTAATTCTTTTCAAACTAAAGAGATTTGTACAATATTGTGTAACTATAAATGATTTTTGGTATAAAAAGTCATGATATAAAATAAAGATGTGTTCTTGCAGAATTTTCTTATTTCATTCTCATCCCATTGCAAAAATGTATAACATTGAATATATATGGCAGAACATAACAAGACAGTACACATTGAAAAATGAGAACATTTATTAACTTTGGTATTCTTCATGAAATATCTGCTGAAGAATTGACATCTTTAACAAAAATACTTAATCTATGAGCAAAATCTATAAACATTTAATACTGATAGTTAATGTGCTTGTTATATAGGCTATATCGTAGAAACTTCACCAGTCAAAAATATAATAGACACCATCGTTACCGAGATATGGACACTTGGTTGTAGGAAATCGAAGATTGAAAGCTATCTGGTTACCATTTAATAATCTTTTGATTTATTGATCTGAAACGCAGTTACATGAAATCACCATACCTTTCACGGCTATTGTTCAAACTGTCTATCTTGGTGCTGTAAACATACTGTGTCGCGCGTTTCCAGTTATGCATCCACGGAACATCAGTAATGTCATGCAAGATATTAATAGCAGCATCAGTTTTTGCTTATAGTAACTGTTACCGTATTTTCATATAACCCCACAGAAAGAAATCTAATGGTGATAGGTCCGACGATCAAGGAAGCCATGATACTGTGAGTCCTTGGTTACTAATACACCTCCGTCGGTAAATAACAGAAATAACACAACGACGAACTTAGCATTGGGTCAAATCAAGTATTTCACGTGTTTGCACGATAACCACGGTGAAATGGCAATTCATTCAAAATCTCACGTGAACGAAGCTGAATTGAGGCAGGTTTGTCAGCTTCCTAACGAACAAACTGCATATGGAAAAGATATCACCAGATATTATAAAAAAAATCATGAAACGTCTTTTCCAGTATTTAACATTTCTATCCATTTTAAATTAAATACATAAGCATTGTTTTATTTTCTGACGTGTAATTATTCTTTACTCTATTTTATTGTGTTTTTTTTAAGTAATTTATCTCTTTTTAATTAATATTAAAAAAATCAAATATATTAAGTTTTTTTTAACTAAATAATGGATAAGTGTGTGTACCTAAGTTGACTTAGAATCTGAAATATATTAGTAAAAAAGGCAGCCAATACCATGCTTAGGAATTTTGAATGAGGTAAGTTATGGATGTTTATGGTTCATCCAATGCAAAATAAAAGGAACAGTTGTGAAAATGTTGACTTTTTCCTTTTTTTCTTGTTTTCCTCAAGCCTTTTCTGCACACACGTGATTTCAGCTTTCTATAAAAAGTTTTAAAATTATTTAACGTGTGGATAATTATTTATTTAAAAAATATACTAAGAGCATACATGTTTCATAAAATTTGTGTATTAAAAATTAAATAAATATACTAAAAAAGGTCCTTGGACGGTTTCAGAGATACAAGTTTTCTATCCAAGTAGGATTTTACACATTTTATGAAACTTGTGTGCTCTAGTATATAAAAAGTTTTAAGTTAAAAGTAGAAAGAACAAACTTATGTAAGAATACAGAAGCTTTTTCAAACTTGTCGTACTGTAAACTATTATTTATGAAGTTTGAATTATTTCATTTAGATTGAATATAAATGATTTAACCAGATGGATGTAGGAGTTAGATAAATTGTCACTGTAAGCAAATAATCACAACAAAGAATACAATGGCAAAATCAAAATCCATTTTTAGATTAATATTTGAAAGGCGTATTATGTTTAATCATACAATATTTTATTTATCAGAAGAAAATCCAGGCGTGTTATTAAATATCTTTTTCATTTCGTTAATTGCACGGAAAGCAAGACGCTGCCAAGGATGTCTCTTAAGAAGACAGTGGAAAGACAAGATGAGAGAGAATTGCAGTGGTAAGTGATTCAACGACCCTCGTGAAATTCAGTGGGTTGCCACTGGATCATTCGCTTGGTTAAAGCTTCCTTCCTCCTCATGTAGTAGATTGTCTATTACTTTCTCATAACAACTGAACCAAATACATGACAGAAAGATATTCTAAATAACAATTAACAGTATTCTGACTTAAACTATGATATAAAGTACCAATAGTATAAACTATGATATAAAGTACCTCTTTCTAAGCTTCAAGGAAATGGAATTAAACTAATGGGATGAAAACGTAAATTAACATTTCAATAGTTCCACAATGAGTGATCAACTTTCATAAAATGTGTAAGTTTTAATGTTGAAAAATAGGAACAGAGGAAAGGAATGACAGGATTTTCATCTAAGAAAAAAAATTCAAGCTAGATGGTCTCTAATCCTAAACTATGCATGTCAAGTTCAAGAAGAATCTTAGTGGATTCAAAAATTATTAGTGGAAGACAAACACACACATACACACAGGCTGAGCGATTTGATAAGCCTCTTTTCTAAGAAAGTAGCGAAGCTTCCCATAAAAATATCTGTATACTGAATAGAATTTGAGTTAAATAATCGTAATTAACATGAAAGAATGTTTTAGTAACTGTTTTAATTATTAGATTACTTTCATAGGAAACTGAGGTTCACTACATCTGTCCAACAGTGTATGTGTGCGTTGTGTCATCCCCTAATAACTATTGAACGGTCAGATTAATCCAGATTAATCAATTGAACGAGTTTAGTCATGGAGAAGAGAGGCTCTAACATTTACTGTTGGAGTCTTCGTTGATAAGGTGACAAAATTCCCATATAAACGTATTAGAACAGAAACATTGGGTTTCTATCAAAGTTTTAAAACAGTGGATTAAAATCCGCCTTTTAATATAATTAAAATTAATCGGATTTAAACAATTTGGGTAAATATTGCGTATCTAATTACTTTCTTTTAAAAATATGGAAAATTTCTACTGTTTATATTATAAATTAAACGTGGAGTTGTCGTTTGTCTTAGTTTCATAATTTGTCAAAAACAAATCTTAGACTTAAGTAGATTTCAAGTTCTTCCAAGAAGTTCTTGCTTAAAGTTAAGGTGGTTTAAAAGATTTAAAATCTTCATATTAATTTTAAGATTCTGAATGCTGAGAAATTAATATGCATAGAATAAAATAGCTCAAAATCTCAAAGTGAAGAATGATATCTGCGTTCATACATATTAGCCAGTCCGTGAACGAAGCTAAAAATGCATTGCTTATCTACGATAAACGAGTATGGGCTGATAATGTTCTATTGTCCATGGCTGCAGGGAAATTTAAGCTGTGTGTTGCCCATATCCATTTTCTGGCAATAAAGAGTATAGCAAGACCTCGACTGCATTGGATGAGATGACATAACTCTCTAATCACGTCTCCCAGCCTCGGGGTTCACCCTTGATAACAGGGTAGAAGAGAAGCAGAGGAGCAAGACACTTAGGCCGAGTGCTCGATCACGATAGGTGCCTTATCTAGCCCTAATGGCATTTAGGCTTATGAATCTCAATTTAAGGGAGCGCATTTCATATTAAGAGCTCAGCGCCAGCAAAAGAAGAAAGAAAATGAACGATTTGACAATTTCTGACTGTTTAATGTTAAATCTAAGCTAAATCTCTGCAGTTTATAGTTTATAATTTGCAATTAAAGTAGCTCACAATGACGTAATTTGAGTAATTAGAAATTAAACTAATTGATTATTTCTAAATACTTGAAAACTAAAATAAAATTTCGTCAGTCGCTCTTTTAAAAATATGGCTTTTATTTAAACTTTATCTTAATAAACAATACGATTTAAGGAGATGTATATGATTAAAGTAAAACTTTTTAAAATTAGAAATGTGTTACGAATAAATTACAATGAAACAAGTCCGGATACTTTCTGCTTCCTAAAAGGGCGCCATCATCGCTGATATTTTTAATAGACTTTTTTACAATGGCCTTTTACAAAAGATTTTCCTTAGAAGTGTAAGGTATTGGTAATAAAAATGACTTAGGAATATTTCTAATGTTTTGAGGAATGATTAAACGCTATTAAACTATCTCATTCAATCTAGTGGCTACAATAATTTATTCATTGAGGAACTATATTAGCTTGAGTTTTGCACTCTACATATTATCATTGATTTCCAACCTATTAACACATGGTAGACAAACTATTAACTCTAGGGTTCTAAAGTTTACGAATCGATGATTTATTGGAACCTAACATGGATGACTTAACAATTACAACAAATTTCATATTTCAATCATCGATTATTGCATTTATTCCACTAATCTTGTGTTGGAAACAGACATTCGGTTGTAGATACCAACAAGGTTAATATTCACTAGCCGTGCACAAAGTCATTCGGCAAAGTCAATATTTGGTTGCAATGCATTACAATGGAGTCAATTACATGATGAAAGCAATATTTAATTCGATGATATTCTTATAATTAGGAAACAGCTGTTCAAGCACAGCCTTATGGTTAAAGCAGCGGCCTTCCACGAGGCTGATACGTCTGACCCTGGGTTCGAACTCAGCACAAAAAACAACGCCGACTCTAGCATCGCTCTGTTTTTCTTCTGTATGTGCTGTATTTCTCTGCCAATATACAGTATACGATATACAATATATACAATATACGAATAACCTCCTACGATGTACCCTGGACAACGATTCTTCTTCACAATATCTGCCCCTTTTTTGAAGCCAATAAGCTAAGTGCTAAGAACCCATGCATTCGGAAAAAATGAGGAAATTTTATTTAGCAATATAAGTATATAAGAATTTTATATATATTAAATTTATATATATATATTTATAAATATATATTAATTTTATAGCAGTTTCTCTTTTTATTTTGCGCTTCGAAATTATAATTGTTCGAAAATTAAAAATTTGGAAATTATCGAATTCACAATGATAAAATGTACAACCTACAAAGATGTACAAAAACTTCATTTTGAAGAAACTTATGTACTTAAAGCAAAACAACGATTGGAGATCAAATATAACAACTAAAATTATATGACAATTAGCCAATTGTACATGATTCTGAAAATTTTCTTTACCTTTAAATTCGTTGATATTATCTTCGTCATAATCACTGTTTTTATTTTAATATAAAACGCAATCTATTACAATGTATAGTCTTTCCACTGCATGACTGCTTCTGCTTAGGGGGGGGGGGTTCACAATTTGTTAATAAGGATTTTTGGATGATTTCTAGATTTTTTGGATGATGTTGCAAACCAACATGTTTGCAAGAAATGTTATTTCGGGGCAGTTAAACTATATTAAAGTTGAAGTTTGAGACTTACTATTAAAATTAAAAAAAGATATTACTGTCGAAACCAAACTGGTCACATTGGGACGGCAAATCCATTTTTAGTTAAAAAACTTCACCCACGAAAAATGTTTTCTTGTTTGTATACAGAATTTGTTTTTTCAAGCAATGCACATGAATGCAGGGTGATTAAAAATTCCCTGTACAAACTTTAAAGGTAGGTAAGGAAGACAAAAACAAACCGTATTCATAGTAGAACGCATGTCCGCAAACGCCACCCGAATGTGCTAAAAGATTCTCTAAGGTTCAGAAATAAAAGACAAAAAGTAAAGTAGACAACATGTTAGCCCTACTAACATGTATAATATTATAGTAAGGTGTACACTTAGAGGTTCAAAGTTTCTTCTACCAACAGTAATATACGGCTTCCCAACATCGATGCATAAATTGTCGAAAATGTCTCCAGGAACATCCGATAACTTGGCCCGTCGAGTCGTGTTGACAGAAGGTGTGACCCGGTGAACCGATGTTGCGCAGCATGTGGTCGTAGCTCGTGGATTGCTACGTGCCCAAGCATGCGCATTTTGAACATTAATAACACCCTGACGTGAGACGACAGCTTCATCGGTGAAGAGAACCCATGTGGAAATTCCAGCTGTACGGCATTTTGCTGCAAAAACCAATATACGAATTCCACATTATCACGTGTTGTTTTAGGGCGCTCGCCATCTACCGCGTCCCTAAGC
>JAFIDM010005346.1:28419515-28432426 GCA_023159025.1 Thereuonema tuberculata | reverse complement strand
TGTTAGGGAGAAGAGCGAAGCTCGGGGCACGAATAGTGTTCGTGACAACATGCTGGGGATAATCTCCAGCCTGCAATGACTGGACCCGTTGCATGTGAAAGGGATGTAAACACACCTCGATTAATATACACTGGATTGAGGGAGAGCAGGACGATGCTCAGTAGCTCGAGTACTTGTACGTGGATTGCATTCAATTCAGTATATGACCTCTTCTGCCTTGGCAGGTGTGCCCGTTGATCGTTGCCGACCACAATCATGCCTGTTTCCGTGGAATGATCCAGTTTTACACAATCTCTAGTGTAAACGTGCAAATGTTTGGACACACATCTATTGGGGAACCGTTCAGAGCGTTTCGTCTAAAATCCGTTGGCTGCCCCATAGGTTATGCGCATATTTGCCCTCTCAGCATTAGTGAAGCGATACAACTTACTCGTATAAAGTCAACGTCTCAATTGACGATGGCTCACACTGTCCAACTACTGTGCTGCCAAACCCCGCCTTCTACATTCGGGTGACGTTTGCATACATTCCACTATGAATACGGTTTGTTTTTGTATTCCTGACCTACCTTTAAAGTTTGTATTAAGAAATTTTGAATCATCCTGTATATAAAGAAGATTATCGAATCTAATCTACAATATTAATTTCAAAGTGATTGCTTGATTGATTTGATTGTTTGACGAATTACTTTCATAAAGATTGAATTGACTTAAAGTAATTTGAAAGGAGAAAAAAAACGACCTTATTGTGCAATTCCAAAGTAATTTAATACGCATGATAATTTACTAGAAATCTGCCTCATATTAACATTCACAGAATTCTAAAACGCAATTAAAACAACATGATTTTCAATTAAAAAGTAAATTGCATCAAAAATCATTTTCGTAAGATTGACAATAAACACATTAATTACAATCAACCAAAATCACTGCCTCATCAACAACAATGAAAACACTGTCAAATCGCACTAATAACAGAATCTCAATGGATGCAAATGAATCAAGAATAGAACAAATAGGCTGAAGGCATCCACGAATTAAACGATAACCTCAACTAATTACGAATCGTATTTGAAAACAAAAGGATCGATTGATTCCATATTCAATAATAGTGAAATACTTGAACGACTGATCCAAACCCTAAATTAAAAATAAGGTTTAAAACAATTTTGTTTTTAGAAGAAAACAAGCCAGAATTTTGAGAAGAACTAAATTTAAGAATTATATAATTTTGTGAGAAGTGAATGAATGCTATGACTGATTTGCAGATTTCATTTTTTACTGATACATACTGTGTATATGCCTAAAAACAAACAAAGTAGCACACCTGTATAATACCGCGCTTGGATGACGGCAGCAACACGATGTGGCATGGACGCCACGAGCGCTCTGTAGTACTGTCGAGACAATGCACACCAGGCATCTTGCAGAGCGTTCCATAATTCCATAATGTACGCTAGGGATGGATTCCTGGCAGTAACGGCACGTTGAAGTGCATCCCACATAAGTTCGACTGCGTTTAAATCCGGTCAACTTGGGGACCAAGGCATGATAGCAAACTTAGAGGAACTCTGAATATGTTTTTTGCTTACTTTTTAATGTGATCGGAATGGACTTTAGCTTGAATTACGATTCCTTAGAATATTCTCTAAAAATCAATCAAGGGTCTTCAACTGTTATGAAAATAATCAAACTAATTTATTAAAAAAGTCCCTCAATTTTCCTGAAGAAGTGAATGCCTGACCTTATTCTCTCTTGGAATTCTGGAGTGTAAATACGTTAAACAAATTAGAAAGGAAGGCTGCTTTCCCTTAAAATTTATTAAACAAAAAATTTAAGAAGTTCCTTCTTCTTAACGTTATTTCTTGAAATTTTCTTTCAAGTCGTGAAAACGTCAAAACTGAAAAGTTTACATTTATTTTTAAATTACACCTGATTAATACAAACAGTACAAATTATGTATTTTCTGAAAAGCTTAAATGTGTATACCAAATTTCAAGAAGATCAATCCAGAGGCTCAAAAGTTATTAATAAGATGAGGAAGTGACTGAGTGAAAAGTCGGCTAAAAAATTATAAATAAAATGTATCAGTTTTCAATTTACTCTTAATATTTTGGAGTTTCTGAAAAACTTTGAGTTTCTTATTTTTATAATACAAGAAACTAACTGTATGAAGTATTATTTAGTTTCCTTGAACATTTCTTTTTTAATCGTTAATAGTGCTGTAACGGCCACTTATACTTATTTATATTGATACTAAATTAATCAAATATTATTGCTTTTTTATTGAATAAAGTGTTCTAATGCGGTTCTGGGTTTGTCCAATTTTTAATTGTGTATTTTATTTCTGTTATTTACGTTATTTCTTTAAGACAATTGAACTTTTCACATTTAAAGCTTTATTCCGGAATCTGGCTTTTCTCTGGACATAGGCAATAAGTACAGATAGATTCGACTGAAAGCGACAGAGAAAATGCTGGGGTAGAATTTCCGAATCTGGAAAAGTAGCTGAGTCAAGAGCTAAAGTAAAAACGCTATCGATCATAACCTTTTTGTTCTATTTCGCTTTTCTTTTAAAGATGCTGCTATAATTTAAACTCACACAACGAACGTTTAAACGCAAACTAAATATAAGACAACTAAAAAAAATTAGCATGAAATAATTAAAAGATAGTTACCAAGCTTTAATTTTTTAGCAAAACCTAACTACTTTTTAATTAATCACTGAACAAATATTAGGCTTTTGTTAAATCATTTCAAATTGATTCTATTTTTCAAATCCTACAATTAACTAAACATTTTCCGTTCCAGAAATATTTACTCAATACTAGAAAACTTTCGATCACTTCAGGCCATCTACTTCAGAGATAACTAATATTATTTGAATGAACTTTAAAATAATGGTTAAATCATGATCAGACTGTAATTTAACCATTATATAAACGATTTAATGAAGTAAGAAATCGACAAAGCACGTACATATTTCAATTCTTTTAAGTTAGCTAAGATAACAATGAAGAAGTTGATAATCGTGATAAAAATTATTTTTTCAGATTATCGATTCGAGATATTTATTAAAGGATTGGTGATAGTTATTATTTATCACTTTGAGATTCTCAAGAAGTTCTCTTAAAATAAACAAGTTAAAGAAATCGCAATTGAAATAAGAATGCCTTTTGAGTCAAGTTGAGACCCTGGAACGGCTGTTGCGAGCTTGTTTTTTTTAATAATTTATGTCCATGTGGTCAAATACCTTTTTAGGTAGTCGTAAGGTTTTGCATTCCACATTCTGCTTTTGTTTTTTTTTTGTTTTTTTTTTTTATTTTCTTGTTTTAGTTTTTGAGGGGTCACTGTTTCCATCTCGAATCACAGAAATCATCATGTAAATTATTTATTCAAACTCTTTTGGGCAAACATTTTTTAATATTATATTTTATTGTATAAGAATCGCATTACAACATTCTTAATTCTATCGTGTTCAACGTTTCAACCACGGCTATAGTTGAATACCTGCGTTGAAGTTATTCGATCACAATACAGTGTTTATCACAAAAGGATCCAGCATTCATAAGTTTTTCACAACACTTGTACTGCAAAGAATTATTGCATTTTTATCGGATTGAAGCAGATGCAGAATTTTTTTGTTCGTTTTAATTCACTGATGATTCACAGTTTATTTGTGTTTAAGTAAATCATATTGAGTAACTTATATTCAGAGTATATATTAATTTCTAATATCTATTCTTAATACATGCCTCTTATCTATTGATAGCGGGTCCTGGAGAAATTAATTCATACTTAATGATTTCATATTAAATAGTAGGTTTCTGCAAAAATTATATATTACGGTTTTTTTGAGGACAAAACTCCGGCTACATCTTATAATTGATGTTCAGATTTCTGTTGAGGGTATTTTTACTGACATCTATTGTTATCCTACGAAGGAGTTCCAACTGATATGGCCAGATAGGATAGAAAGATATTTCACCAGATAGGTGAAAGATCTTCTTGGACTTTACCTTGTGGAATTATTTGCCTCAAATATGCAGAAGTATAGAGCAGTGGCTTGCCGTGACAATTTTCAGAGGGACAGCTTTATGGGGACTGTCCTGGCACTATTTAACAAATATCCACAGAAAAGAAATTAGAAAAATGTTAAAAATTAAAGACTAAGGTATTCTTTCTATCAAGAATGGAGATACGGAAGTTTTTTTACCACAAAACTCCGGAGCGTGTGAAAATATTAAAGTAGTGAGCAGAACAGGAATCTCCGAACTAGTCCTGTTGGACAGTCGATTGCTGGTTGTGGCTGAGGGAGAGGGAATAGAATGCGAGCTGGCCGAGCCCAAATCTACAGGCGCTGAGGGGAGGGAACACTTAGGGGATCAGACTAGTCCTAGTAATCCACTGACCTCACGCCTGGTGTAGATAGTTAAAATATCAAGGCATCAAGGTTGACAAGCTGTTGATGCTGCAGAACAAATAATCAACCTCCAACACATACACGAGAGGTAAACGAAACAATTAATAATGAAGACTTTAAACAGTTTTGTGTCTAGTCAAGATACTTCTGCAATTAAAATGGGAATAAGTAAACATAAGGCAGCAAAATCAAACGATTATCAGGAGGAAATAAATGGCGAATAAATTTAATGAATGAAAAGAGACCGAGCAGTTTTAATTCACAGTTTGAGCTGCCAACGAAAATAAAATCGAAGTCAGTTATACCAAAGCCTCAAGCTAAGAAAATTTCACATACTCAAATTAGCTTAAAATTGTCAGATTCCTTTGAAGAAACATCGCTATTACAAGAAAGCATGATATTTACAAAGAACATATGAAGTTTCCAATATTCTGGAAGATTCGTTTCCGTGCATTTAAGTGCAGATAGTGAAAAAAAAAAAAACCATTAGAACTAAATATTGCAATGATGATAAGTAAAATGTCAAGTTATCGAAACCAATTTAAATGAAAATGAGGTGGCATTAATTTACTTTTAATTCCATTTAAATGATCAATTCTTTTTTTATATCATCATTAAACAAATTCAAATGAGCTTCTTAAAGAAGTTTTCATTTTCTGCTTCTTGAGCACACATCTGATGAGGGATGTTTAAATAATGAGGTGAACCCAAGGTGAGTTGCCTTTGGGGTATCAATGTGTACCGTCGTCAGATCGTCGTCGTAGGGATATTTTGAAGAGATAGACGAACAGAATTATGGCTTCGTTCGTAGTTTCAACTTTCATTACTTTTCCTCAATGGCTTTTTCTTGTGTTGATTTGGAGTTTGGAAAGAGGCTGCAAAGACATCGTACAAGAATCCGAGAAACAGGAAAAAAAAATATGTTAAAAAAAAAGCTGAACAAGAAAAAAAGACAGAAAAGAAAACGGCGGGATGAGAGGAAGAAAAAGAGAAAAAAAAAGGAGCCGATGGGCCAGAGTGGAGTCTTGGTTGTTCATCGGTGCTATCTTGGTTGGCCAGGGACGTCTCGTACACTTCATCGCTGGCAACGTCTCAACGACAGCCGTTGTGACAAAGCCTCGGCATTTCGGACCACGGTGCATTACGCGCGTCTCGTAACTCATAAGGCGGTGTCTTGTCATCCGAGAGGAGTTGATGGTCAGACACTGACAATCGATAGCAATGTCTCCTTCAGCTTATTCTCTCCCTCCTCCTACACACCATTCACGATATATTTCTTTTCGCCTTTCCTTACCTTTACTTCGAGATGAGGTTTTGTAAAGAATTTTATGTGTCGTAGGTTAATCATGTCGATCACATTTTTGATAACAGTTATTTATACTTTATATTTACAAAAGAAAAAGCTATGCAATTCCCGTTTAAAAATAGATATAAAAACTCTATAATTTTTTTTTAATATAATAATCATCAGAAAATAGTAAAATAAAATTAAAAGATTGTAAAACAAATGCATGAAAATAGAGTCACAATTTCAATTGTGCTTAAATAATGTTTTTTGCGTAATTTTACTAATGCACTTAAATCATCAGATTAAATAACACAAATTTTAATTCAAGCCTAATATTAAAAATTTATATTAATTTTTGATTACCAACGAACCAAACTTTTTGAATTTGTGAGATACAAATTCTTTTTTTTTATTTACTTTCTCTCTCTACAGTAATTGAAAAAAATATATTTTGCAATTCGTAAAAGTTGGCAGATTTTAATTTTTCAATACTAGTAACTGAATTTCTATGCAAGTAAAAAAAAAAATTAGAGTGAATTGACAAATCGATACCCTCAATGACAAACATAATATTTGAGTTACGATGTTTAACAGTTGATACCTTGAATATCCAATGGCTAACACTGCCTTGTAGTAGTTAAATACTGTGAACATACTTATATAGGGGGTCTTATTTTGTTATTTTAAATCGTTATTTTTGAAAGATATTTAAACTTATTTTGATATTCCTGAAAATTGATGAAATTGAGTTACAATGTCAAAACATTAGGGGTATCGAAATGTCAAGGAACTTTCTGGATAGTAAAATTCTATTGAATTGGATGAGATCAAACATGAAACATTTGCTTTTTCCAGAAACATACTTCTGCAAATTTCTAGATTCTACCATAAGGTTATGAGAGCAAAATCATGATTTTATAAAATATCCCTAAAACTCTAGAAAAGATATTAGATAGAAAAGAAATAATATTTATTTATATACTGCTCTTCGAAAACTTGGCGCTAGCTCACAATAATATCGTTAAATATAATGATATTGTTAATTAAAGACTATGTAACATACACGTATGTTTAACATTGCTTAATGCCATTTCTTGCCAACTGGGTCTAAGATTGTTATGATGAACTTCAGTGAATGTTTTATTCACAATAGTAGCAGAGCTATTCAACATATTCTGGATATATGCAACTACTATAATTCAATAAGGATTTATATCAAAAAGAGATTTAAAGATACAAATGGGAGTTCTACGTTTCTAATCCTTGCATGATAGAGGCATATAGTCAATTACGAATTGTAAAGTGAAAGACATACAATTTAAACAAAAAACTAGACAAAGAAGATGATTAAATTCTCAAATTCAAAATTTATGTTTCTTTAAATAACTTTCGAAAAAAATACCTTGTTTAAATATTTCTTCGTTATTAGTTTTCAGTTATTATTTGTTTCTCACGATTTGAGTTTTTTTAACTCACGATATGGTTAATGAAAAACTATGTCTGTCTTTGGAATCAGTTTTGTATTCTCTTTATATTGTACAAGCATACTATTATGGTGGTAAGATTAATAACTGATATTTCAGCTTGAGGATAATTGTTATTTGGATAATATTTTGAGAATTAAAATTACAAGATTGTGAGAAATCATTTCATTTAAAAAAATTTACACTTCAATATACAAAAATATTAAACTATTAGTGAAATCCAACATGATTTGCGACATTGATAATGGTGATATACGTTGGGGATTACAAAAAAAGATGAAAAGATGACATAAATCAAAGACTGTATATGATTTGTCTTGTGTGGGAGTGAAAGTCCTAGCCGACGAGCAAACCAACAAAAAGCATTTCTTTCTTTTGATCTTACATTTGGTAGAATAATGAATAGGGTCCTCTTGTTTACGCCAATGATATCAAGATTTACGAAAGATAAAACAGTACTTTAATTAAAAAAATACTCTTGGAATGAAAGCTTACTCGAGAAATTCAAATGTCAGTTTGTATATAAACGATAACTAAAATTTTAGTTTATTCATCCTTTGATTAATGTCGACAAGAAATAATCTGACTAGAAGTTGCTCTTTAAAACTACTTAACATTAAAATGGGAGAGTAGCAGAGAGAACTGTTCAGGGAGCCTTTGTTAATAGTGATTACCAATCCACATGTTGATTCTTTCTCGAATTTTCCTAGTAATTGGACAACTCCTCCTACGACACTAATGGGGCATGGGGATCGATCACTTGTTAGCAATGCAAATTATTTCACTTCGATACTTGTATGAACTCACAGACCGTGTCGATATCTTAGAGTGTATTATGTTGCACTTTCCGGTTCCCTAGTTTTGAACAGGAAGAAATTTCCTTGTTTTCGACTCAATGGAAACCTATTTCCTGCTTTTGCTTATCAAAGATTTACATTGATTCCAAGTCTGCAATTATCAGATTTACAGAATCCCTGATTAATGCGGCAGACTTGTCATTCTTTAGCAGCAACACAATGTCAACGGAAAAGTCGATATCAGTTAAGCTGTTTAGCGACGTAGGGTGAATTCTGTTTTTAGTCTGCTTGAATAATACGAATGATAAGAAATTTATACTTGACAAAGTTCAATAAAAAAAGCCAAAATTCAACTATAAGTAGTTAATCCCTTGAATAATTAGAACATTTTCTTTTCGCACATGATGTTATTCAAAGTACTTCATTTAACAAATCTCTAGGTTATGAATTAATGACAATCACTAATCAAACTAAAAAAAACTCAAGATTATTTAAATTCCTTCAAAGAATGAAGGATTATTTAGTCATGTCAACGAAGGAAGTGCACTAATCACTAATAAGTAATGATATCCTTATATCATATGCTGCTCTTCTACAATACCTGAAGTGTAGTAAGCTAAAACAAGGTAGCGATAGCGATTAGTAAACCAATCACAATGCTTCGCAACGGCTTCTGATACGTGAAGACAATTATTCAAAAGTTGTTAATACACTGAATTCCTAATAATGATTTAAAAAAAGGATGAGTAGAGTACAGATTGAGTCACCTAGACTGCTATTCTAGGGTGGTCTAGAAAATGCTCGCGCGAGTCTGTTTGCGACCCCATGTTATCTTACCCACCCCTATTTATATGGAATAATCGTCATTCTTAACTCAAACCTTGTTTATACACTGCATTCCTAATAATGATTTAAAAAATATTTGTATGGAATAATCGTCATTCTTAGCTCAAACCTTGTAAATAGACTGAATTCAATTATTTTTGAATAATTTTCTTCATTCACGTATCAGAAGCCGTTGCGAAGCATTGTGAAATACTTGTCCACAGATAGACAGACAAACCGGGACTACAAGGCTTCAATCAGAAGCCTAAAAAGCGGCTTCCAATTTCCATGAATATTTAAATGAAATATTTTTTAATTTTCGCAATTAGGAATGTAAAATATGTTTTCTAAACCGAGAAAATCAATAATAATAAGGAAGCCTTTAATTTGTTATTCAAAGAAAGAAATAAGCATAAAAAACAGTTTTTGCTATTACAATTCTTTTATAGTATGATCTTCGTTACTTTATACCAACTTTCACTGTGTTAATTGCAAGTGAATAAGTAGAACAACAACTATAATTAAATATAATTCACAATAAGCTTCTTGTTGTTTTATCTTATCAATCTGAAAAATCGTTCGAAAGCCCTAAAGTATTTTCATTAACCTTAGGAAGCTGTATTTTGATTAAACTAATGTACTAATAGTCACAGAGCGAGTTTTCACTCGATTTCCAACACACATATGAAGTTTTCTTCACTACCATTTTCGCAATATCACCTGAAGGAATTTATCTTAAACAATTTATTGGCTGCCTCGATGGAATTGGGCTTTTGCTTAAATGACATTGCCTCAGGCCAGTCTCGCTTTTTCATTTTCTATTAAAAGATAAGAGACCCGTGTTCGCTCTTCTTGGCAAATAAAATACCAGCCTTTGTTCGTTTACATGCAGCCTATTTAAACCAACTAACGCTAGCCTTTTAACCTTTTCGAATTAGAAATAATAAAAAATTAAAAATATAGCCTCAATTAAGCAAAGAAACAACAACAACAATAAAAATTTACTTTTGAAGCTTATTTTAATTAGCATCAAAGAAGTAGAAATTTCACTTTAACAATTAAGCCATATAAATCACTTTTATGGTAGATATTTGCAGGATAGTTCAAATATGAATTCGTATGAACCTAAGGAATTTGATATCAGTGAGAACCATTAGTTAGTGAATAAGCGTACGGAGGTAATGCTTAACAACATTTGAAACATGTTTTTCCTAGCTTTATCGGTGAATGGTGTATCGTTAAGATGCTAGATCTCTTCACTGAGAATCGAATAGGTTCAAGCAACGTTAGAAAGCTCTGAAGAAGTCAGTCAGAATACTAAGCGATTTTAAAGTTGTCGGTTTCTTTTTGTAACAAGATATAGTTCTTATACCAAAATCGTAAGAAAAGCTGATCACAATAAAAAATACAGAAAGAAATTGCGATTGCAAGAAATTAGAAATAATTTGGTATAAAAATATAAAGAAAGAAAAAGTAAACATTTCAAACCTAAACATGAGTAGAAGAATGTAAACAGTTTTACTGGAAGCGAACTCTATCTTTGATGTGTGTTTTTTGTTTACAGATGTCGTGACAGTGGAACTAAATAACGTTTTGCTTCATAGATGCTGTTGCTTCGATTTGTACCAAAATCAAGACGAATTTTTTCTTGTTTGAATCTAAACTTTGTACTATATTTCTGGTTTCTAGTGTATAGTTGACGGATGGACAGATAAGCAAATTTGGTTTAATATTATACATTTCTTTTTCTTCCTTTTTCTCTCCGAGCCTTATTAAGGGACAGAAAACAAGAAAATTCTGAAAGAAGTCAAGTTAAATGAAGAGAAGAAATATGTTTCTTGTTCGGGCTCTTAGTATTTATTCTATTGGCTCAACAAGGACGAGAAATGCGAGCATTTAGCCAAAGAAACGTTGCCCAGGGTACCCCATAAAGAGGCAGCTCACGCTATTCCTTCAGAAATGGACGAAACACAGGAGAAAGTAACATCCATGCCGACGCCGGGATTCGAACCCAAGTTCCGACACAGCGGCATCACGGCAGACCGCCATCTAGACCGCTCGGCCATGCCGGAACGACTGAAGACAAGAAATATTAGACTTTTTAAAATTTTTCTTTATTTTTCTAAGGTCATTTACAGAATATAAGTGAGGTTTCTATTTATTTTTAAATATTCAAATCTGCTCCATACAAACAGTTGAACACGTGCATTTGTATTTGAAAATTCCTCCATATGGATCCGTGGAGAAATTTTGCACTTGAATGTGATGAATTTAGAAAGACATACCTCACAGTAAAACAGTAATTTTTTTGAAGACCAGTGATGAATTATGGGATACTAATCTCATCTCCACAGGCTTAGATTTAGACAACTTAAGAATTTAAGTTAAGAATTTCCAATATTAATCATTCTAAGCACACGCAAAATTGACAGATAGGTTGTTTCTATTTGCAGAGATATTATCATTTTTAAGTTCGATTAAAGCACGGAAATACAAAAGAAACAAATTATAAAAAGTAGTTTTAAATTCTTTCTTAAAAATTGTATCGTTTTCATAAGACGTTTTCTGAAATAATGTTAAAAGTACTTATGTATATATTTTATATTACGACATTTAAATATATAAATTTAATGTAAAAATATGAGTTATTTTCTTTTTTTTTTTCCTGTTCTCAGATTTCTTAATTTCTTTCTTTTCTTACGATGAAATCATTAATCTACTTTTCCCGAAATTCACTGATGTAATTAATCTAAAGCCCTTAACTTGAGTGAATTCCTTGTAGGCCTGCGTTTGGACATCGCTCCGGGAGGCTAATGGATTTGCTAGATAGTCATGCAAAATTAACGTTCTTTGGTCAATGCGTCATTAACCTTTGTATAATGAGACCATCTTCTTTCCTTACTTTTTTTTTTCTCTTCTGTACTTTTTTTACTAAATTTCATGACGCATCAAATCCTGTTTTTTTCATCAGAAGAATTTTTCTTTTTATATTATTCTATTAACTTTAAAAATTTCATCTCCACATTAAGAATGATTTCAAATTTTCTTTTTCTGAATTATTATGTAAACTTTAGACAGTTTCATCATTTTTAAGAATATAAATCTATTTCTATGACGAAAATCTCTTTAAGAGGAATTTACAGTTTTTTATTTGCTAGATTTAAATTAAAAAATTCCTTCTTACATTTGATTTTATGAAGTATCTTTTGTAATAGTCAAAAAATATAGCTTCAAATCTTAAAAGTCTAAATTTTAATTGTAAAATCAATATTATAATAAAGTAAGAAATTAGAAACTGTTTTTTAAACAAAAGTTGAGCAAAATATTTAAAAGAAATTATATTAAAAGTAGTGTTCATTAATTACAGATCAATGCAAACAAATGTTGATCTCCCATTACTAAATACCAACTACTTACGGTCATTTACTTAAAAAAATTATAAAAAACTTTTTCTATTCTTTATTAAATTATCCTTATTCTTTATTACATTTTTAAAATTGTGGAAACTACTAATGAAAAACATTGGTATTCAGTAAAATTTAAAATAAAGATTCAATACAATTAACTTAATTCATCTCCAACCAGATTTGGCTTTTAAAACTAGATAAAACAAATAGCTACTATGGAATCGTGATTTATATTTATAACATGGATATTTGTATATTATTTTGATATTCTCTTTTTGTTTTGTTTTACTTTCTGCTTTGTGACGTAAATTTGTAAGCCATATGCTAAATGAAATAAGTTATAAGTTTAAGTTACATATTTTGATTGGATATGATACACTATCCAATAAAAATATTCGAAAACCCGTTCCTAGAGGATGCGTTATGTAGGTTCCAACTTTTAGCAGCTCATACAGATATTAAAGAAGCAGGCGGTTTGGCAATCCTCATAAAGAAATAACAGTAAAACAGGTCGTGTTCTACATATCAGTATCATTCCTAATTTCGAATTAGGGAAATATGTGTTAATACCATTGCTAAAAATCACAGAGCGAGAATGACCAGTGCTGAAGCAAACAGTGCAAAAACCTTAGATGTCTTATATTATTATTATTATTATTATTATTATTATTATTATTATTATTATTAT
>JAFIDM010005346.1:28334977-28419505 GCA_023159025.1 Thereuonema tuberculata | reverse complement strand
ATTATTATTATTATTATTATTATTATTATTATTATTATTATTATTATGTATTTGCAAGTAATCCAGCATCTCAACTGCTTGTCAGGAATTCAAGAAAATGTTTTCATACTGGAGCAGCCGCACAGAAGCCTAACACCGACGTCGGGTGGAGTGGCATAAAGCTTGCGGCCACTACACTCCAGGGCAGTGAAAGCGTGTTCTCTTAGAGTGACCAATCATATTTCACCATCTTACTGTTGGGAGAATGTGTACTATCAATATGTCTTGCTTTTAACTATGAATTTTTGATAAATAAATACTGTTTGAAGATTTTCTCAGGGCTCGTTCCAGTAATGTTGAATCTTAATCATGCGGCCTATAATAACACTGAAGACAAGCCATTGCTTCCAACTTTACTTTGGTGAAGGCTCTTTCGTGTATCAAGGTCTCTTCCACAAAACGATGGTTTAATGAGATGGTGTTTACCTTTGGGATGAACTGAAATGTCGAATGCGAACAAGACCGAATCTCCAGCATCGGTGACCGAAGTCATTAATGATCTTCTGGAAGAATGGAAGGAATTCGCGAGCAACCTCTCAAAATATACTTTCTCAGAAGAGTGAAGGCTGTTACAGTGAGACAATGCGAATAAAACTGAAATAAAAAAGAAAAATTCAATAAATTTTAGGCTACTAAGAAAATGCAAGTGTTTTCATGTGAATAAGAAAAAGTGATTTTTTAATTAAGCCAATATTAAAAAAAGAAGAATGAATGAAATGAATTTTTTAAACTGAAGAAAGTAGAAACAGGCCGATGTAAGTCTCCGGAAAGTTGTAAAAAATTTTCGTCTGAGATTTACCGCTTCTTTAGAGCGAGTTTGTCGATCCTAAATTGTCGTATAATCCAGTAGAACTTCCAAAGGATTGCCACTGTAACGCAGAACAATTTTTATTCCGTGACACTTTAATGGAGTGGGCTGTGATTTGCACGCTATGACTGTCATGATTTAGAACCAATAAAAATGTCAGAGGCTTTCACATATTACGGGATGAAACCAAAATTTTAAAATAGATGAAAGTAGGACCCGAAAATATTGGAAATACATTTCGAAACTGATTTATCATGCAAATATCTAAACATTTGTAAACATCCTATTGAGAATATAAATTTCTATATCTAAAAACAAATTAAATGGCCTTCAGGTAATAGTTCTTTACTAGAAGAAGTTATTAGTATAAATTAAATAAGCCTTCAAATCAAAAATTCAAGTATTAAAAAGCAATGACCTTGCAATTATTGATTTTAGTTTGATTTTTTATTAACAACAAACTGATACAACTTTCCTGAGTTTTTAAAAAAAAATCATTCATACTAAAAATTTTTGAAACTCAAGAAACTTGTATCAGTTTGTTGATAATAATAAATCAAAATCAAATAAATTGGAAAGTCTTTACTTTTTAGTACAGGGATATCTGATTTGAAGGCTTATTTAATTTATAAGGAACAGAAATCGACATGTTTGGAAGTACATCAAGAATTAAGAGCGAAGGGACTCTGAACTACCAAATTCATTCTTATTAGTACTCATCAATCAGACTTACTCAATAAAAAGAATCTCAAAGACTAGCACCCGAGACTGAAAATTTTTATTTTTTTGCTTTCATGTTTTATTAATAAACACCAAAGTACTTCAATTATTTTCGATAATCTAAATCAAAAGTAATGACCCTATCTAAAACCCTATCCAATCTACAGGATTTAAATCCTATCTGTAGGCTAAAACCCTATCGAAGATTAGTAGCCATTTTACTTTAACAATAATTTTATTCCTGGCTGAAGATAGGATCATGAAGGATAAGCTGCGGATTACTTGTTAGTGTTATCGATTTAATCAAATTATTCAGTTATTATGTCAAACAAGTGGAAATACTGATTAAAAAACACCACGAGGCACAAGCAAATGTTTTAAAGAAGGCACTTGTTAGTGAAATATAGTTTAAAACACAAACAAAACTGTATTTAAACATGGTTTTTAAAATATTTTCACTTTAAAACTACAATTATTATATTTTTATATTAGTTTTAAACGATTTCTGTGATTGTTATTTTTAAAGTCACAAGTTAACCATTAAACATTTAAAGATTAATTGAACTCTTCAAATCACTGAAGTACATTTTTAATTTTAAATTCAAGCTTAATTTATCACAATTTTGTTCTTAAGTGATGACATTTTTGAACAATTGCAATAATAATAATAAGCCCTTATGGACCCTACCTCCTCGCGGTGGAGAATGAACTACCCTAGCTTTTGGATAGGTCCAATCATCTATGATGAGATCTTGTTCTGATATTAAGCATGCTGCATTGGGTGTGGCACAGGATAACGACACCCGCGTTCGTGAGTTAGGCAGAGGCCTCCGTTCGAAAAATATACTACAGTCTCCCGCAAGTGGTGGTGGAGAAAGTGGCACCCCATTCAATAGTACGGCTACCACAATGCCCGGGCAACACCATCCAGCCCAAACGGTCGGAAGTGTTTCGCCTGTCGGAGGAGGTGGCCACCAAGACTCGGAACCGCGCAAGGGCATCGATGGTCATCGCAGATGAATCAGCGCGACTTCTACACCGTTACAAGTTAGGAACTCATCTCACAGGATCCAGACAACCACCACACGTTATCCACTATGCATTCACCACACGTTATCCATCCTTAGGGCTTAGTAAACGCGGGTACCGGATCAGCGACGTTCTATAGCAGTTAACAATCTTATTCCCCATGCCTACTTGCACAATCACGGAACACCCTATCCACCCCACAAGAAGACACTATCTTTATGACAAACACAGAAACAATCTCTACCCCTCAGTACACATACCCCAACAATGCAACTAATTACGTATTACAAGCAGCACATGATCATTTCTACACTGCACTAGCACAATACACAGGTACAGACCCCAAATTCAGGCCGCCACTCCCCAAAGTACATACATCAACTATCTTAACACACACACTATCCCACAACACCTTGACATTAACAGACCTACACACAACACTATACTGCGTGGCACAAGGAACTATTCGAGAACTTGGAATTAAACAACACCACATACCTCCCACTGCACGGTCACAAGAATACATTTCCCATTGAAGACGAAGCCTTGAGGGGACCTTATATTCAGGCTCACACAATACTGTGCAGAAAACAAAACAAAGAAACTTATGTCCCAGGTTAGGAAGATATTCAAGCAGATAAACACTCGCCCTTCACATTCAAACCATCACACATCATAACCAGGTTCAGGAACATCTCGACACACTAAAACAAAAAGTTAGTGCACTTGCAGAAAGATTACAAAGATACAAACAGTGTACTCTGCGCCAACAACATTTTCCAATACAATGAGGAAAAAATTCTGCAGATCCCTTACATCTCCTTCTATTACACTCAACACAAACACTCTCACCAGCGAGGCATTACATGAATATTAGTCGTCTCTGTGGTTCAACCCCCCCTCCCCCCACAATGACAATGCCCCATGCATAACAGAGGAACAACTCACTGAACACTTACTTTCTACTACATGTCCTTCCATGAGATTACTCTTGGAGACATACAGACAGCACTAAAACATGCACACAACTGGAAGGCTCCTGGTGCAGACGACGCCAGTCCAGAACTTCTGGATCAAGAGGTTCACGTCCCTGCATGGGAAGCTAGCTCTTTCACTTACTGACATAATCCAACATCCAGAACATATGCCTCGTTTCCTCACACAGTGTGTCACATACCTACAGAGCAAAAATACTGAAACAGCTCTCCCTGCAAACTACCGTCTAATCACTTACCTCCTCACACTTTACAAACTCCTCACCTCCTGCCCTGCAGACAAAATCTACACACCCATCGAGATAAAACATTCTTTCCGAACAGCAGAAGGCGTATCGAGGAATTCCTAGGGTTGAAAGGAGCACCTCCTTATTGATTCGGTAATCCTGCGGCAGGCGCGCGTGAAGAATAGTACCTTACATGTCGCGTACATCGACTACAAGAAGGCATTTGATTCGTTCCGTCATTCCTGGCTCCTACACATTCTTAATCTCTACAAAATACACCCCAAAATCACAGCATTGCCACGATGAAGAGTTGGAACACAACAATACACCTACGCACCTCCAATGGAAGATGGAAGATCACTACAGTCTCCATTCTCATAAGGAGAGGTATTTTCCAGGGAGACTTCTTGAATCCTCTTTGGTTCTCCCACGTCTTGAATACATAGAACCACATGCTATACAGCACAAAACACGGTTATAACAGGCTTACCTCAGGCACTCTGACACCATACAAATTCACACTTACTCTACACGGATGATATTAAACTCTAAGCTCTAAACAACGCACAACTTACTAATTTATTACAAGTCATTAGTACATAGTTCACCAAAGACATTGGGATAGAATTTGGAATCGACAAATACCCCAAGTTACATATAACACGCGAGAAGACTTCGAATTTGGAGGATTTTGAAGTTGACCATGGATTGGCCATCTAATTCATGGAAGAGGGAGAGACCTACAGGTACCTGGGCTTCCAGCAAGCGCGCATCATTGACAAGGCAAACATCAAAAACGCACTCAACAACAAATACCGTGCTCACGTTCACAACATCCTCAACGCCAGAAATAAAATTGAAGTCATCAACACTTTTGCCGTCCCCACACTAACATATTCCTTCGGCCTAATTCCATAGATTAAAAAACCGAACTCGGAAGCATTAAAACGCTTCTTAGGCTATCGACCTCATAATTTCAGGCTGTCCCCTTCTCTCCGAAACAGACTTACATCCAATGACACAATCAGGTAACGTTCAGCAACAGCTAGCACACAAACACTCACTTATTGCTATACATCACAAAGCGTATTACAGTCACAATTACATAAGCTCTACTGGGACCGTCCCATTCACACAGACAAAACCATACAACACAACAGACCTGACATCACACTTGTTGATAAGGACAACAGACAGACCTATCTCATTGATATTGCAGTGCCTATCAGCAAGAACATGTAGAAAACTCACGCAGACAAGAATAGTAAATATACCAATCTAGCACACGAGCTCTAGAAGCACTGGAGGCAGACCGAGTACATGTTGTACCCATCGTCCTGTCCGCCAATGGTCTGGTGCCTCACACATTGCACCACAGCCTCAGCACACTAGGATTCACATGTAAGCACTTATGCACAAATCCAGAAAGCTGTGGTATTCAACACAACACGCGTAGTTAGGAAATTTCACATTCTAACCATTCTTGCACACTTTTTTACACTTGGCAATATGTGCTTAGGTACTTGACCCGCCATATTGCCTTGGCTGGGGAAACCCAAGGTTTGAATCTTTTACGTAATAATAATATTAATAACGGTATTAATATTAATATCACAAACGTAGAAAATAAAAAAAAATATTTTTTTATTATATATATATATATATATATATATATATATATATATATATATATTAATCTACATAATTTACTTTTAATGATGAATTAATATAGAATTAATATAGAATTATTAATGAATTAATATAGGAAATAAATGTAATTATTTTACAGTAACAGGATAGGCTTAAAAAGGTCTTTCAAATGAAAGTAATAAATATTTCCAAACATTTAGTATAATTAAAATAAAATTAAGAAGAGAAAAAGACAAAGAAAGTTGAAAATGCTAATATCTTTAATAACTGCAAAAGCCAGACTTCATCTTATCTTGTCAGCCATAGCTCATTCGAAGAAATAAAAATTCTCATTTCGATATCGATTTAAAAAGGCTGAGAATAATGGCACAAGATTTACACTCTTTATCCTCGGTTATCTTAGAAAAGCAAAATTAAATGAAGAGAAATACATAATTGTCTTCTAAAACGACACAGAAAACTTTCAGCCGACAAAATGAATTGGAAGCTTATTTCGAGAATTTAATTAACTTGAAATGCTAAATTTAAAGTACATTAAAAGCAGCTTGATGATGGTCTTTCGATTAGGGTTAAGAACTTACCCTTTTAAAACATAAAATTAAAAAAACAAAAAAAATGTGAGAGGGAAAATTAAGACACAAAATGTAAAAAATGGATGAATAAATTTAAAATTGCCCTTAAAAATAAAATTAAAATGTAAAAATTTTAAAAAGAAAATCAACTAAAGGAGAATCAAATAAAAATGAAATGAAAATAGTAATAAAGATAAAACCAATGATTCGATGCCTAACAAGCTATCATTTTCAAAGTGTGAAACATAAAGCAAAGAGGGAAATCACATGATGCAAGGCTGGTTATAAAGTGCAAATAGGGCGACGAATGGATCATGGAAATGGATCAAGTACATAGGGAAAACAGTGATAGGAGTGGACAAAAAAAGCAACACACACACACACACACACACAAAACATAGATACGAGTAGATGTCATGAAGAGAACCTACAAAAACTTCCCCAGGACGCCATTAAGGAATGACGTCAGACCGAAGAGAAAGTGAAGAAGAGGCAACACAGGAAAGGAAATTGAAACAACCAGCCACTGCCGGCATTCGAACCCAGATACTGGCGCATTGGCCGCCACGGAAGACCGCCGCCGAGACCGTACGGCCACGCCAGCACGGCGGGAAAAGATTAATATTTACAATTAAGAGTGTTGCTATTGTTATTGGGATTGTTTGGAAAGATTGTTTTTTTACTGTTAACAGCTTTAAGACGTTTATAAAATAGGCTTGGGGAGGTGTATCATCGTAATGGAAAATGCTTTCGATATTATTGAATTTATTTTAACAAGGTATGAGTATCGAAGAGCCCTTCATACCATAAAGTCGACTGTAATAATCGTGTACGTGTAAGGATGGAAAGATCTATAATGGATAAGCCTATTAGATGTCATTGGTTTACGACAAACACTGGCAATTATCTTAGTATTGTGGAATTCAATGAAACGTCGAGAAATGTGTCTTACCATTTCAGAATGAGCAAGTTGAAATTACAGGTGTCGTTATTCATATGGAATTCATTACAGAAATGCTATCAGTCATACGATTCTGAGTGGCTACAACCGTATTGTCGATATATCGACCAAACAGATAGATATCTCAGCGATATTTGCCTAAAATAGAAACCTCATAAAATGCACGCAGATGTCAGCCAGGGGCTTGACATTGTAAGTCCCATAACGATATTTGAATTTGCTTAAAAATTGGGTTGTTGGGCCTGAACTATTGATTATCGTAAGCACTTTTAATGAGGTGAATTAACTGGTTTTATCCATATCAAAAGTGCAGAACAGTTTCTCGTTGTCAATATGAGCATTTATAGCATTTTTAGTAATGTCCATTGTTATAGAGATGAGTACACAGAATTAGTGTCAATAGAATATAACCCTATATTATTTATCAGTAGAGATTATAATTGCTGAATAAATAAGATAAAGTTTTGTAGAGATGGTTTATTTTGTTCGTAAAATATTGTAAGAAATGGTATTAGAAATAGCAGTAATAGCTGACATAATAATATTAATGACAGGTCTAGATTTATATATTTTGTTATTAATTCGGGGATTATATATTTCAGATAAAAGACGTATGGTGGGGAAATTGGGATTATCAGGTTTACATAATATATAATAATAATCAGACAGTAATAGTTTGTCTTTGTTCTGTTTAAGGCTATTAATAATAATGCTTTTATATTTAACAACAGATATGATATCCTTGCTATATAAATTATTAGTTAAATGATGGTCTATCCTAGACTGTTTTGGTCATGAGGACAATTCTTTATCAACACATTGTTAAGCGGTCATCGTTTTTTAATTTATGAATGATTTTATTACAGTAATTACAGATGATATGTTATGAGTAAGTTCAATTCTTATGGATATGAATAAGATTGCTGATTTTATATCTACCATTCTTAATGTTAGGAAAATTCCTTATGTTCGAGTTAATAATGATTTCAGTGGATATGATTATTTTTGAAAAGAGGTATTGCGGGGATGAAAGAGTAGCTGGTCTCCGAAACTGTTCGTTTTTTCTTTATTTTTACTTTCATTTTTATACTTATTTTCTCTTATAGTTTTTTTTTCTTTTTGAATTTTTTACTTTTTACCTTTATTTTTATGTACAATTTCTTTTTCCTCATCTAGCTATTAATTATTTGCACATTAATCCCGTAATTAACACAATATAATTTACCTAACAATTTATTATTTGTAAGTCTTTTTGAGCATTTTAGGGGTCTGAATTGATATTATAAACTGGCAATTATTTCCGAGGAAAAATAGATAATATTAAAATAGAGAATGTAATTTACATTTTACTTCTGTTGCTCTTACCATTAAGTAATAATAAAAATGTAACTAGGAGCAGATTCTAATTTTAGACCATAATTTCCAATAGTTATCCATTTGTCACAGAGAGCAACTTCTCCTCTAGATGAGATTCATTTCGGCTGGAGGATAGACAGATGAAGTAGAATTCGACAGATGAAGTGGAATTTCAATTGTATACCTTCATTCACTCACGTATTCATATCATTTTGCTGTACAAGTCTAGGTAAATCTACTAACTAGGCCGCTACAAGAAAAACCCATACCTCTCCCGCTCACTCTTGATCTACTTTCTGTAATAACCTATTGTGTCACGATGTCAATTCGACCACGAAGAAAAATATATATTTATATCAAGATTTGAAACAGACCTGCTGATTCAGGTCGAAAGCTTGTGTAATATTTTGTTTTAAACACAGTTTTTTGATAATTTTTATCCATTGTGGTGTTTTATTTCATTTCATAAGACATGATCATACGTTAAATTATTTTAAGATTTACATGTTGGCAAAATTTAACGTGCATGAAAATATATACAACAAGAAAATACACCCTTTTAATGTGTGCGTTTTTATGCTTATTTTCTTGTTAAGATTTACGTGTGTATTTCATTGTCACATAATGCCTTTTTTGAGTCAAGCTGATATTCTGGGACGGCCGTTTCGAGCTTGTTTGAATTCCACATTTGATTTTCATTTTCTTACTTTTAGTTATTGAGGGGTCACTGTCTCCATCTTGTATTGTATTTCATTATGTTTGTAATTTTACGACTAGAACTTTTGCCGAAGCGATTTTCCTAAAAACCAAACTACATTGAAAAATTAAGCATTTACCATGAATCTTTGGCAAGAACGTTTGGTTTAATAACACTTCACACTATATATAAACTAAAATCACATTAAATGCTTAAGAGTTCAACTTTTCATATAAGTCTTCATTATCTTTGATTCCCGATGCTCAAGTCGAACATAAACGCAAACCACTTCTAAAAAGTTCTATTCATTTCGAATTGTGCAATTTTGAATTTATTTGAATCCAACTGAACAGACTTTCTGTCCAGTTAAGAGCCCCCAACTCTAGCCAATTGTAGAAACCCAATTCCATGTCTCATTACAGAAACGTCCCCCCCCCCCCACCGAACCAGTGCCCAAAAGAAATTGGATTTTTTTTGGCTATGCCAAATGCTATCTAACTGCCAATCAAATCATCTACGTCGTAACATGGTTGTGTAGATGATAAAAAAAACGGCCTAAAATTTATAAATCCAGTTTATTTTTTAATTAATGTTTGGTTTTTGGTTGTGTAACAGCTTATTAACTGTTGAAAAAAAGTTTGAATAAGCAAATATTCAATATTAATGGCTCAAGATTCAAAATATTAAAGCATTCTTGTCATTATAATCAGCATTGCATCATTTTCAGGAATTACATTACTTTCGTTACTTCTCTGATGCAAGAGAAACATCTTCCAAGCTAACTAACAATGATTGACTGATATGATTTGCAAGGGCCATGGATTTAGTTATTACAGAATGTGTGTAGTTTCGGAAGATTCTAGCAATGTAACGAAAATAAAAATAAAATAGATATTATTTTACTTTATATTAGATACTTCAGGTTTAGTTAATAGTTGTGTAGGAAATCTAAGTGGATTAAATGTGACCTGTGACTGTTCAGGTCATTAGTCCAAGCATTTATGGTTCCTCTTAACCATAAGAAGGGATATAAATCCCAATTAAAAGACTTAATTAGTGAAAATTGTTATTTTCCAATCTTTGAGTTGAATGTCAGAATATGAAATAATTATCAAAGGAAGACTTGTTTTTTGAATAATGCTTTGAAGTGAAATTGACTTCAGAGGAAACGAATTAATTAATGACTTCATTAACATCACTTATTTCTTTAGCCTGAATTTCAGTTTTCTTTGGAATTTAATTAATTTTCTTGAAAAAAAAATTACTCTCAGATTATTCTGCCAAAGCAATGTCCTTGTCCTTCCTCTAAGTTCAGAATTAGAGTTAAAAAGTGGATTAAATACACTGAAGCTCGTTTATAACGCGGTTGTTTATATCGCGAATTCGGATATAATGCGATTTGGCCTTGGACCCCCTTCTATTTTGGAAAAGGTGTATAATTGTAAATTTGCAAAATTTACCGTTTTTTCGCCTAAAATCAAATCAAAGATATAAATGAATATGCTTGTTTCCTTATTATTTACAGTAATTGAGACTCTATACCCATTCTAATGTCACGAAAATGTGTCAAATACAATATATTTTTAAAAAAATACCAGAATCGCGGACTTTTTCGTTTAACCAAAATGAATATCGAGATCTATTTTACTGCCAATGACAACCAGTAAAGAGGCCCATGTAATCTAAAAGGCGTATGAATACCTAGTTTCGATCCACGTGACTCGTCGTTTGCACAAGATGCCAAGATGGCGGCGCCAAATCGATTTTGGCTAATATAACCCATTAAAGTGTTGAAAAGGTAATCATTTATGTATTTATAAATATAAAATTCTCTCTCATAGACTCTGAATGATGTAGGTAATCGCGAAATGACCATTTTAAATCGAGTTGGAATCATGTGGGCGATAATAGGGTGCGATATACGACATATGACGTCGCGAAGTTCGGTTATATCGCGATCTTCGAGATCTTGGATCCGAAAGATCATGTTATAACCGAGCTTCTGTGTATATACAGTACAATCTCTATTAATGTATGACATTTTTCATTATTCTTCATTATACTTCATTATATTCTTAATTATTTAAAAATACCATGTAATACAGTGTGTTTATTCGTAATTGTTTATTTACATAAATTGTTAGTTACATTATTTTGGAGGTGATACCTTTTACTGCTTAAAATATGAAGATATTAAGTATTTGATTATTGTGACGTAGATTATTGGCTTTAAATCTTTATGAATTTCGTAGAAGGGATTCATCACTAAAATTACGGAAGAATTTGTAGCTGATCGAAATATTGTTATAAGAAGAAGATGGAAAATATAATGAAGTATAATGAAGAATAATTAAAGTGAATTACTTTGCTGATCCATTTTCTTTAACTGTTGAGATACCTTAACAGATATTAGGATACCTTGAGGTAATTAATGAAGATTAATTTATAGATACTTGCAGCTCATTTCATTTCTGATTATATTATGATACAAAGAAACAGCTATATAAGAAACAGCTATTCTCAGATGTTTAAATTTGAAGATTAAGGGCCGAGTGCACCAAACCCCCGTTAACTTTGATCGCTGCTAAAGCAACGATCAACTGACATTTTCTGTGCACCAACGTTCGTGAGCGGTGTAAACAGCCGCTAACTCGCTGATCAGATGCCAAATTTTAGCAGCGCGGAAAGTGGCGAGTTAAAATTGCGGCATTCAAAAGAAAATTCCCGTCAGCCCCTGCGCCAACCAATGTTTAAAGATGGCCGGCATCGGCCTCGATTGAAACCGACTCCTGTAATTATGATGATTAAGTAGCTGTATTTATTCCTATTAAATATTCCGAAAATAATGTTGAATAAGTTTACTTCCTGTGAAGATTTTTATCGGGACATTTCGTATCGACAATAAAAAAATTTTGTCCACGCGTATTTTTTCTACTCCGTGGAGGCTGCCATTTTATAACATACTGCGCCTATGCACAGACATCCGGAAGTGACGTTCATTGTTATTAACCAATCGCAGCCACTTTTATAAACACGTTAGATGTTTACCAACCATCAGTAAATGACTGACAATTCGTCGTTAGGGCACTGCAATTTCTATTTGACTGCCGGTTAAGCACCAATGGCTCCACAACTAGTGACTGCTTCGATTGTTGATTGGTGCACTCGGCCCTAAGACATTACAATGGATCTATTAATTAATTATTTTTAAGACGATAACAACATTATGCCAAAAATTATAAAATAAGAAAAGAAATATTTCAAGTGGAAGCTAGTTTGGAGAATACCATCAACTGACTACTACAATTGTTATTTTTCTACTTTACTATCTAGTTTCTAAGCTAATTTCTTAAATCCCGAATATAAAAAAAAATGTTTTCTGAGGAAAGTACTGGTATCTTGAAAACATCATTTTTGAAAAATAATTTCATGGTATAAATACAAAAATGACTAAAATGTAAAAAGATTTCGAATCAATTTTGATTTCTGGATTTGCTTAATAAGTGCTACAAGATTAATGAATTATATAAAAATCAAGCATTGCAAATAGAATTTTCCATATTTTTGAAAATTTATTTTATAATAATGTTAAAGCGGTTATTCTTTGAATCTGACAATACTAATTAACATTGCTGTTACGACCTGTAAATGTCGTCATAAACCGGTGATAAAATGAGAAAATTTCTGCTGCTAGATTATACAACTCTGAAAATTAGCACAATAAATGCCTATTTCCCCTGAATTAACAATAAGTTTTCAACGAATGAAAATTAAGAGAAATTAAACGTAATTAAAACATGGGGAAATGGCACAGAAGTAGTAACATCAATAAAAAAAATAAAGACAGGAAGAATATATAACTAACTTAGAAGATAAACAGTAACAGCTACGTTACTACAACACATTAATTAAATTTAGATTAATGATTCGAAAACTGAGTCTCCAGTTAAACGAAATAAAGTTAAAACTGCGCTAATGAAAATCAAATGATTTCAAGCTCAAAGATAACGAATAATATTTCATTCACTACATTTGATTGGTAATTAAAACTTATTTATATTAATAATTTTAAAACTTATTTAATATTTAAATTACATTATCTAACAGCAGACAATTCTGAAAAAATAAACTATCGTTAAAAATAATATATAATCTAGAAATAATAATTACATTCTATTTGAATTACTTGCACACAAATTTACTTGCAAAACGCAAAAATAAAGTTAAGTAAAAACAATGCTTAAAGATAACGTTAAACTCCAACTGCTGTACTTGATTGATCACAAAACTTTCTTTATAACTCGATGGAATGTTCTTTTGCGCAAATACGAAATTATGTCGAATAATTTGTCTATTAGAAGTAGATAAGTTTAATGAAGATATTGCAACTCTACTGAGATTGTTATGTAAATTATAGTTATAGTTAAACAACTACGGTTTTAAAACATTTTCTCTATTATTGTATGGTTTCACTAACTGAGTAGATGCCAGCATTAAGCCTTTTTTTGCCTTGAGAAGACCAAAAGTAAATGAGCCATAATATTACATATCACACAATATTATCTAAGCTAAATAATATTACATATCATACAATATTACATAAGCTATGTAATATTATATAAGCACATTTCCTGGACCTTTATGTACGTGAAAAAAATTGGCAGGATTGTGTATCATCTGCAAGTATGAGTAACAATGTTTATAAAAACTTTACAAACTGGTATCTTATCTAACCTGCGTAAGATGGCACAATGCCTGGGGTAAGATGCCACTGCAAGGGTAAGATGCGTAGATTAGTAATACTGTATTTTCCACCAGCCTTACCTTAAATACCCAATTCCTTTAAAACAGAGCTAAAAAAAAACAACAGTGTTCTTATCTTACTTTCGTTGTTTTTAATCAAATAATAATGATATCGCAATCAGAAAGATACCGTCGTGTTCAATGCGCTGTGAAGGAAAAATTACATACAATATATACGGTTGTGCTGTCTGTCAGTCACCAAAAAAATTACAGCAAAATTACAGCGAAAAATGGCATCTCCCTCCCCTCCCAGTCTATCCTATAACTTGTTATTCACTGAGTTCATAAATTAAGATTCTTTTTTTTTTTTTTTTGGCAAATGAAGAAAAACACATATGTCCCAACTCTTCTGCTAGAAGAGAATGTCTGCCATCACTTCTGTAAACTATCGAGAGTCTATATTCATAGCCCGTTTTGAAGCATTACCACATTATCTTTTTGTGAAAATTAAAAGCTCTATAAAATGAATTTAAGAGTGGAATTTAAACTGCAAAGCAAAAATAAATTTTAGAATAAATTAAAGCTTTTTTTCTCTAAATATTTTATATCTTTTTTTTTTTTTTTTACAAATGCTCGGGCTTATAGCTTGATCAGCTTTTTTTAGGCCACAACTAGAGCGAGATATGATGCCTTTAACCGACGAATCGTTGCCCAGGGTACGCCAAGGGAGGCAGAAGCAAGTGATACCCGCTGGAACGGACAGAAACAGAAGAAGAAGAAACATCCATGCCAAGACCGGGATTCGAACCCAGATACCGGCACACTGGCCGCAACGGCAGACGCCGTCTAGACCGCACGGCCACGCCAGCACGGCATATTTTATATCTTGTCCAACTTAAAAATTCATTTCAAAATCAATACAAATTAAGCCATGACACCATTACTACAACTTTGAATAACCGAAAAAAACTGAAACTAAATAATAACTGAATAAAATAATTAAAAATACTGGCTGAAAGTCTTTCAATGAAAAACATTTGTTTATAGTCAAAATAGTTTAATGTTTCATTCTGATATATATTTTTTTTAATTTTACAGCGAAACGGAAATTAAAAGCTAACTTTCATTGAATCCCTTTAATATTCTAATTGTTGTTGAAATGTAGGCTTTGCTAATCAATATTTATATATCGCTGGGGTGTGGCAGTTGTCTCTTGTTGAAAAGCTTAGGCATTTGGTGAAACTTAATATCCTTGATAAAATTAACACGCCTAATTTCACTTTGGGATTCGAAAAGGTAACATTGCACTTTTACGAAACGTTTATTTTTTTTTGTTTATTCTTCTATGTATAATGAAAACGGAAAAAAATAATCCCCAATAGAAACTTCTTTAAAAACTAAATCCACAAAACTCTCCAGAAAGCACGAAATCATTGGAATCGATTTAAACTTTACGAATCCATCTAAACTTCAAGAAAATACATTTTAACCATTCCATTTGAAAAATTAGGGAATTTTTCAACGATTGTAATGACCGTTTTGTAATTATTGTCCTTGAGTTTAGCAAGGATAATCAATTTTCATGTCTATGAATTTGAGCTCCATTGAAGATTAAATTTTTAAAAATTAATCCATTATTACTAAAATATTTTAGTTCCGAAGCCTCCAGCATTTCAGTTTATAGGAGGTCTCCATGATATTCGTTATCTTTACAAGGTGACATAAGCGGAAATTGGCAAATAACGAACTGTTAATATCTAAACCACAAACGATTTTAACTCACGAACAACATTAATTAGTGTTGTAATTAGGATGGTATTATTTGAATGCAGTATTGTCAATTTTTAACAAAAAACGATTCCTGTTTTTATCACCTTTAATCTTTCAGTGCAAGCTGTTAGAAAGCCATACGTGCAACTTTGATTGATTTTTCTTTTTACAAAACTTGACAGAATGGACCACACTGGTGTGTATCGAACAACCAACACCAAAAGCTTTTGAAAAATTCTTTCTGAGAAACCGGTCGAAATATTGAAGTAAAAGAAAGTTGAGGAAATAAAGAAAGGTGGATCACCTCTAATACAGATTTTCAGAATATAAAAGAAGGGAAATTTAAATAATAGAAATAATGATGATATTAGCATTGCTATTCTGTTTCATCTATTACAGTTTGTATATTGTTTATAAAAAGAATAATGGGAATGTGATCAAAGGCAGTATATTGCATTAAATTAAAAATCATTTTATGAATACGGTATGTAGTAGTATCAAAATAAAAAAGGGAACCATTTAATGAAAAAAAACAAAACATTGTTTGCCTCATTGTTTATACTGTATAAACATGTTCAGTTAAATAAAGTTGTAGAAAATGGCTTGAGGAAACAGAATAACTAATAAATGTCTGCGAAATATTGCAAATTAAAGATGGTGTGTTATTATGAATGTAAATGTCTTCCTAGGTAATTATCTCTGGGTTATTTTAATAATTAATAATGTTAGAAGTTTACATTAGTAGGCTCAATTAAAGCCCAGAAATATTAGTAGAAAAGAAAACTTTAAGAATTTTATTTATCAACATTTGAAAAGTATATGAAATATCAACGATATTCGGTTGATAAAAGGTTTTTAAAAAACCTTTTAAAAACTGCATATTATGTAATTATTTAAAAATATTAGTCGTGATTCGGACAAAATAACTTATAATTCACTTTTTTTAACACATTTAACATGTCTAGTTTGTATATAACAACAAGTTTAACGTGCAGAAAATAATATTGACAACACAATCAAAAGCATACTCGCACATGAATAAGGAATCACTGATCTGTTTTTAGATTTTTCGATACAGGGATTCCAGAACAGCTGTTTCAGAGTTCCTAACCTTCATCAGCTGGATTCGCCCAGTATCTTACAGTCAGTGATCCCAGGAAACAAAGAAAACAAAAGTCAACAAATAAATGGCCCTTCATATTAAAAAACAACAATTAATACATTAAGTTAATAAAAAAGGCAGAAATTTAATCCCCACTAGCAACTGCTAAGCTTTGGAAGGATTAAATTATAAAAAAGAATACATATAACAACAAGTTTAACATTCTATATTTCTAGTTTATATTTCGTCATTTTTTTTAGTTTCGTTGAGTTTACTGAATTCCTTATTTTTTTATCATTCTTCTTGTAGGCTACTTCTAAATCCAAATTTGTTTTTTGAGATTGTACAATATTTCAGTGTCAATTCCATTTTTTTAATAATATTTACCTTACTTTCAATTAGGATTATTGAAAATTTTATAGCAATATGTCAGTTCTAATAATCTAATTAATCTTTACAGTTTCATTTTAATGGCTTGTAGTTGTTTAAAACACGTGTTGAAAAAGCATTCATCAAATTCGTTATTAACTTCTCAATCTAATTCTTGTCTAATCTCTAAATGGAATCAAATTATGAATGATACTGATTGGCCGAATCCATTTCCAGTGTCAGGAATTTAAAATGCAGAATCACCAAACTGACACAATTAGTATTGCGGAATTATTGATGATCGACATAAAACTGAATAACATAATCAAACAGAACTTATTTGCTTAAATTAACTTTTATAATGTGTGTTTTGGATAATCATAATATTGGAGCTTTGTAATTTTGTTCAACTGTTTGAGATAAAAATCAAGCCAAATATGTCTAAATCATCTATCGCTTTTCATTAGACAACATTGCACGTGCAATCAATGAACACAAAGTTCAATATTTACTCAAAATGAATAAATAAATAAAACAATGTAAAGAAATGGTTGATTTCAACTGAACTTTCCTTTTTTTATTCCATAAAATTTTCATTAAGAATCTAAATATCACTAAATTTCTTTCTTTTTGAAACGTTTTCCTTAATTTTCACAACTTTGAAATTATCAAAAGAAATTAAGGCGTTATTGTTATAATAACAAACATTACATTAAATTTTTGTTTGATCGTTTAGAAAGCATTTAGTCAAAGTTATCAGCAAATATGAAAAAAAAAAAACTCTGTTGAGAGGAATGAAAAATGTCTTGCATATTTAGTCTGAATATTTTTTCTTTTATGTTAATAAAGCGTACATGTATAAAATTATTATGATGCACAATTCTGAGATACGATATTATTTATTGAATAGTGTGATAGAAATCGTCAACAATTCTTCTATTTACTAAGGTGTTTTTCCAAAATGACGCTAGGATCGCTGTATTCTAATGTTTTACCAATTAGAGTATCTTTATTCAATGCCCCAATGGCATTGGATTCGAAGAATTCGTTTGCATTCATTATGCTTCAGAATTTCAAACTCTTGACAGGATGTTGGATAGAATTCCAAAAAAAAAAAAATGCAATTTTTATTGTAAAACTAGACTTAACTACTAATTTGCAAAATATCTCAAGATCAATATTGAAAGATCTGTAGCTTGAGTTCCTAATGTAGCTGATTATCCTTAATCCGGAATGTGTAGAACCGAGAATATTTCGGATTTTTGATTTTACAATCTAGTATGGTGGTGTTGCAGAGTTATAATGAATATTTGCTTTTAGAAAAGTTAATTTTTACTAAAATAGAGGAAAAAAAATTATTATTCTCCATAAAAAAGATGACTACAAATGAAACAAACACAGATTATACATTATATATTTACAATCTTCGGATATAATATCGAGAGAGTCGGTGGATACTGTCAGTTGCTTTTAAGTCTTCCCTGGCTCCGTCCTTGAGGGGGATGACAGCGGTCATCTTTATTCAACCAAAGTAGCGTATTGTGCAGTTTTGACCTCCGTTTATTACCTATCCTATTCCAACTATATTCCAAAAAAGCCAATTAAAGAAAAATGCATGCCCATATTCAATGACTACAAAATCAGAACATCATCTCGTAAAGTTCCGGATTTGGAATTCCGGATTAGGGAGCTTAACTGTGCTAGCATTTGTATAATTATAAGCAAATAAATTGGTAAGAATGCTAATTGCGTGTACTTAGCAATTGCTCAGTGCCTAATCAAAATATCGTAGGACACAGTTTCTTATATTGAAAGATAATTTCTTTTTGAGAATTTTTCACACAATGGATCGATCGGCGCTCAGGGATTCTGATTATCTAACATTCAACGATAAAAACAAAAATTTCAAACCTTTCTAGACATTTTCAAGACATGCGGTACAAACTATACTTCAAAAATACCAAAATTAAAGAACGAGGCAAAAATTTCGTTGACTTCGGAATAAAAGAAACTGTAACTGCATGAACACAAATCATAATGTTTCACAAAGAAAATCCTTAAAGAAAATTAACACTGTTCTCTATTTACTGTCTCGTTCGATTTATGTAATTCAAACTGAACTGAAATTCAATGCAATGTTGATGAATTTTCTGGTGACTCTGAAACCTTTTCTTAATTTTTTGAATTGAAAAAAAAAATCGAATTTTTATTCTAGAAAATTTTAGTGGTTTAATGGTTTCAAAATTGAAATAATTTCATAACTTATATCGGTAAGGGCATGAACTAGAGTGCAAAACTACAATCTCTTGGAACGAAAATCTTTCTGGCTCTGGAATCGTATTTAAATGCTTTATAAAAGTTAAACATCCACTTTAATACCATCGGCATCAAAGTTCAACAATTTTCATTTCCCTTCGCCGATGTCCAATTTCACAGGCAGGATAATGAACCTAATAATGGTGAAACAATTCAAAGAGAAATACAGTTATAAAGCTACTGTAGGTGGTTTACTGAATCTTTTTCAATTTTGATGCTTTTGGAATGAATTTATCATAATATTATTAATAAAAACTAGGTCATCCCCCGTGTACACGCGCTTGTTTTTCTATGTCACATAGAATTTGGTTAAGTAAGAATATTATATTTAAAATATTGCATCGTTTCGGCAATTATAGTTCTAATTCTCATTTTCGAATTACAAATAAATAGATGATCGGAAATAAACAATCTTGAGATTAAAAAAAAAGAGGTTGAATTCATTCATTATTGATGGGAGGAAAGGGAAGGAAACATAAGTAAAAAAAAACCCAACATAAAGTGAGTAGTAGTCACGTTGGCCTAATGGATAAGACGTCTGACTTCGGATCTAAAAGATTGCAGGTTCGATTCCCGTCGCGGATGTTTCATTATAAGAATTATTTCTATTTTCCATTCTTAAAGGAAATTGCGCAGGACAGACAGACAGAGAAATAAAAGATTTTAGTAATATAGATTATGGAAATCTATTCGTTGTATTTGTAGAATTGTAAGTCTTTTGGTGTTTCTGAAAAATAAAAGAAGATGTTCCTCAAAAAAAGATATCTTACTAAATAATATCAATATATGTAAATCATTAAACTTGTTTCTGCATAATGCAAAAGTTCAGAATCAATAAACAAAGATTTCTTTTTTTTTTAGCAGGATTAAATAAACTAATACTCGTTTCAATAAATGTAATGTTTGGTGAAATTAAAAGTAATATGAGAATAAATACAAAATTCTAATTCATAAGCATTAAAAATTCAAACTATTCTCTAGGTTTATTGTAGTTACATCATTCGTATTCTTAATCATTTCAATATCATTTAAGAATTCTTTTATAAATAACTGACAGTAATTTAAGAAGTTCAAAAAAACAAAAAATAAAAAAAAAAAAACCCACATAATTAGTTCCTACAAATGGCTCATGTAATTAGTTCCAGGAGAAGAAATTATAGAACGACAGTAAGATTAAAGCTGAGATTATTAAATTTTAATTGAATTATGCTAATTGTCAACCAACCCTTTTCAGATGGTTTTCTAGTAAAGTTGCAGCATTTCGAAATTTTATTACTTGATATCTTGAGGATTAAACACTTAAGGGAATTAGAGAGGAAATTAGACTGAAGCCCTGTGCAACCAGTGACTAAGTTCAATGGCATAATTAACTTTATCCCAACTCTTCTGCGAAGTAATCATGAAACCAAAGGAAATAATTAAAATAATCTTTTCAATTCTCAACTCAGTTTGATGTAAATGAAAAGGTGCAATTATTCATTAACCGAATACAATATGAATATGGAATCGATACCAAGCTCCTGACTTTAATGAATTTCGTTTCTGTAATGAATTTACCTGCAAAAGAGAGATAAACTTCTTCGAAATATGACGAATTGCGCTGCGGTAAAGTATGGTCGCGTCGATAGTAAAAGCAAGTTTCTCTTTGAAGGTAAATGAATTATTTCTCCTTTCAAGCCATTTACTAAGAAAAACTAACAGTGATAAAAAGATATGAAAAAATTAATTACCAGTCGTGAATTTAAAGTGGTTGTTTTCTTCATTTGGATTTCTTTAGTAATATTTAATCATGTAATATCTAAAAAAAATAAAAGATTACTGCATCTACTGATTTCGATTCCCGATTTCGTGTGTTGCGTTGATATTTAGGAGTATCTAAAATATTTCTGTAAAAGTACTTTATTAATATTCTCCCACCGAATATTATCCTACTAGTTGACCCGTGAGAATAATTCGTATGGTATCTTGATCAGTCACCGAATGGAAATGTGGAAATAAGTAAATGCAATTACAGTAAATTCCCGATTATCTGCAGAATTGGGTGGCGCGGCAACCGCGGATAATCCGAAATAGGACGAAAAAGGACGAAAATCAACATAAAATGCTTTTAACATGTTTTATTTACATTAAAATGGCAGTATAAACATTAAACACAATTATTTTACTTTATTTTACTTTCTTTTCTTACATTTTTACAAAAAAAAAAAAATCGGTTAATTGTTTTTGTTTTTTCGTGTCGAAACACGAAAACCCCTACTTGGACGTCGCTAAATGATCATGACCTGCCGATCATGACTCATGCATTCTAGATTTATTTATTTTATTTATTTAATTCCGTAAATTAAAAAAAATGGAGATAGGAGCGGTCCGCGAATAATCCACCCGCGGATAATCGGAGTATACTGTATTTACTATTGAAAGGTATTTTATTTTGAAGAATAAAACATTTAAAAAGCAGCTATTGGCTTTATCATATAGAAACGTTATCATACGGCGTACCGACAAAAAAACACCTTTGAGAAATAATAAACAACTCCAACAGCTGTCGTGCATGTTAGTTAAACAGATTGTCAGTAGATGTCGCCTTTTGTAAAAAGATTTTTAAAATAATTTTTTTTAACGAAAACATTAATTTAAACACTTTGTTTATTTTTCGTCATTTGCGTTGAACGTAATCTTCAAAATGATGTCTCAATCATTGATTTTGATGAAGTATTAAGGGAGATATGGCGTACAGACACAAAAACACCTTTGAGAAATAATATACAGAGATTTCAAGTCTTCTAATAGATACATTGTTAAAACAAGACGTAGATATTTAAATGATGTTTGAGCTGAAGTAAAAACGTAGTTAGACTTTATCTTACAGTGCATCAACAGACGAGCGTATACACAACACTCGAAATCGATAAGAGAAATCAGTGGATTCAAGTAAGATCTGAATATTTCTTTCTGTTTCGCACAATCAGAATCAAATAGAGGTTTTTTTCTTCAGCATTCTCTGAATTCCACTCTCCCTTATTTTGGTTTACTGCATTCGTTGCGAAAGGCAAAAACTAAATGACTTGCCCGATAAATAAACAAACAAAAATTGAATAGCTAATAGAACTGAAGTATTTTTCAGAATTAATTTCAAAAAAATTAATCACAATGATCTTATTTTATAACAAAAGCAAATAACCAATGCCTATTATATTCGTATAATATATTTAATCAATATATAATCGACACAATCAATACAAAGCAATTTGAAATACTAATTTGACCCAAGCTCTAAAATATAACGTCAGAACTGTTGTTAACTGACGAAATGGCAATAATAATTCCAATATCCTCATTGAAAATGACCAGGCATTTATCAAATTCGAGTATGTGATATGCCTTGATGAATAAATTGTTTGTCAATTCATTCATCACAGCAACGTAAATGGAAATCAATTCCATTTTCAACGCAACTTCGCCAATTTAATTTCAAAGAAATGCGATTTTCTTTGTCACGTGATTACCTCTGTTCATCAACCTTCTGTTTTTAAACCGAAACATGATGTAAATACCTTACTCGTCAAAGAAACGTTGAGCGTTTGTGCTCATATTCCAATTGTAAATATCCCTTACTTTATATTTTATATGTAGTGGCCTAATTATGTTTTATATAATCTGTTTCAGACGCTCACGTTTCCTCTAAAAAAATATACGAAATCGACGAATTTTCGGTATTAATATTCTAAGGGGTGTAAAAGGGGGGAGTGAAACTTTGTTGTAGGATATGCATTTATCTGAAACCGCTTTAGCTGGAAACACGAAATTTCACATGAGTGGGATGGCATCTAGTATTTTGTTGGAGTTGTGAATGGTTTTTTTTTTTTATTGTTGGAGCTGCGATATCTTAATTTATTATTTATTTTGTTGATTACTCGAATATTATATTTTGTTAGAAGGGCTGCTATAGTATGATTTATATCCTAGGTTTGTGGAGTAATTGCACAGTTGTTGCTCACCTGTAACATGTTATTCTCTTTATTAGGATTATGCTTATATTACTTGGCCTTATTATGATATTTCTGGATAAAGTGCGTAGGATTATTGAATCCCAGAAAAAGTTGATATAAATGGTCAATTTCTTTTTGAAGGAGATCCTACTTAGTGGTTAATTTAAAGACTCTAGAGCAGCGTTTCCCAACAAAAATTTGTCAAGGACCCCCGAAGAAATCGCTATAATTTGAAGGACCCCTTATATATATATATATATATATATATATATATACAGCGCAACTTGGATAATTTGAACGTCTTTAATTCGAAATCGTGGTTAATTCGAAGATTTCTCTTAGTCCCTTGAATTTCTTATTAAATCAATGTTAAAAAATCGTGGATAATTCGAAGTTCAACTTCCTTAATTCAAAGTTTTTTATAAAAAATTTCGAACCATAACGATTTTTCGGCATTTCATCGTTAAGAAATTCGACACGTGACAACTGAAATCCCCTTCCCGCCACCGTTCGACACGGGACGCCGTTCGAGCTTCCTGCTGTCAGTGTCACCATGTCTTTCAGTAAACCACGCGTGTACAAGAATTTAACGTTCGCTGAAAAGGTCGCCGTCATTCGCGAGGTGGAAAAGGGTGTGAAGAAGAAATGCCAAATCGCCAACGAGTACAGATAGCGCCGAATTTCGTCGGTACATTGAAGGACAAACCAACATAAGTGAAGCTGTTTTCCGTTCACTAAACATGCTTGATGTTTTGCTAATCTTAAGCGACTGAATTCTACAAAACAATCAGACATTGCCCAATTTTTTGAAAAACTACAATTTTCTGTATTGAATGTAATATGTACTGTAGCTTACGTAATATAAATCTTACTTTGTTTACATACATATAGTGTTTACGTCTTACCATGATCATACCATGATCTTTCTGAATAAATATTTACTTATTGACAGAGTAATCTTTTCAAGCATTCAGTGGACCTGAAATTAAAGTTAAAAGATGTAACTAGTTTAATTCGAAGTCTTGGATAATTCGAAGTTTTGTAGTGGTCCCTTCAGCTTCGAATTATTCAAGTTGCACTGTATATATATATATTTAAATGATATTAAATGATAGTGAAAGGAAAACCTATTGCAATTCTCAAGATATATATATATATATATATATATATATATATATATATATACCTAAACAAGTGTTAATTTACGTTAAAATGCATTTAATTTGTTAAATATACTTAGAATTTGCTAAAACTATTTTCTTTCGATGATGTTGTGTCTCATTCATGTTTATTACTGAATGTCAGTTTTTGTTATGCTGGTCCAAAGCAAACTAATCTGAACTGGTCGGTCACACGGATGGAAATGATACAAAACAAATCATTGTTACAAGTTGTGATTTATTTTTACAATATTAATATAATTTTTTTTCATTAACATCATTCTATTTCTTTTCAAAGTTTATTGATTGATTTTAATGTGATGAGTTGAAACGCTCCTTTATATGCATTATTTTAGAAATGTTGGGCTCCTTTCTTGAAACTTTGACTCTGAAGTCTAATCGCATGTCAAGTCTATTCCTGTACTTATTTTTCATGTAACACATTTTAGAGAACGCTTGTTCGTACTGGTAAGTAGTGGCAAATGGAAGAATGTATTTCATCGCTTTGTTGCCAAGTTCTCTGTAGTCTTTGCTGGCTTTCAACCAAAACTCGGCAATCTTTTCATCACTGAAAGCTGTTTTCATTATACCACTACTTGATAAATCTACAAGTTGGTCTTGCTCCTCTTCTGTGAGAGTGTGGATCTTGTCCACTTCCAGGCAGCTGAACGGATTTAAGATCCAGTTGTTGACAGGATCGGGCTCTGGGAAATATTCCCAAACGTGGTAGCTAAGCAGCGAAGATGAGTGATCATGTTTTCTTTTAATTGATGGGGTAAACTAAGTTCAGATGATGTTAAAAACTCTTTTAAATTCGAGAAGTTTGTTAATGACTCTTTTTCCACCCTTGTTGCCTAGACCTGACATTTTTTTACCATAGCACTAATTTTGTCTTCAACTCTGAACAAGTCAATATTGTTCCCTTGTAAATCTACGTTCAGAGTATTTAAATGTTCAAATACATCAGCTAAGTAGGCAATTGAACAAAGCCAAGAAAAGTCAGTAAGATAATTAGCATACTGGGTATCAAGAAGGAAGATACGGACCTCATCTTTAAGCTCAATAAACCATGTCAAGATTCTACCATGAGAAAGCCATCGCACTTCGGTATGAATAAGAAGCTGCTTATGTTCACTGTTCATATCTTTACATATCAAAGAGAATAGTCTGGACTGCAAAGGTCGAATTTTAATGTAGTTAATAATTTTAACTAATTCGTTGAGTGTTTTCTGCAACATTTCAGGCAACCTTTTAGCTACTAAGGCCTCTCTAAGAATACAACAGTGTGTCCATTTCACGTTAGGAGCGACTGACTCAATAGGAGCTTTAAGGCCTGTTACGTGGCCGGCCTTAATCTTGCCCCATCTGTAGACAAACCCACGCATTTTTCCCAGGCTATGTCATGTTTATTAAAAAAGTCATTTAAAGCAGTGAAAATGTCTTTAGCTGTTATCTGAAGTAGTTCACAGCAAAACAGAAATTCTTCAAATAACTGGTCTTCCCACAAATAACGAACGAAAACCAACATTACTGCTTTATTTGCTATGTCTGTGCTCTCATCCAGTTGCAGAGCAAACATGTCACACTTGCTAAGTCGAAACAACAAAGTGTCTTCAATATTATTGGTCATATCATTAATTCGTCTTTTGACAGTATTGTTGGAAAGTGGAACAGTGCTTACTAGCTTGGCTGCTGCATCACCCAACATTCTTTTGCACAAAATTACCGCTGATGGTGATATCAGTTCTTCAGCAATCGTATGGTTTTTGGCGGTTTTAGCAATTAGCTGAGACACTTCGTAAGAAGCAAGTGTTGCATTTTCATTTGTGTTTGATCCAGAATGTTTGGTAATATTTTTCTGAGACTTTTTGAGCTCTCCTAATTTAAGTTTAAAAAATTCTACAGACTTACTTTTATGCTCCGGGTGCTTTGTTTCCAAGTGCCGCCGCAGTTTCGCTGGCTTCAAGCACTCGTTTGAGAGTGTTTCATAACAAATAACACACTGCGGTCTAGGCTCATGTTCGGATCCAGTATGAGTAAAACCAATTTCCAAATAATCACAATTATATTTCCTAATTTTCACACAAGGCTTACCACTCCTTGTAGAAATGTGAGTTGCAAGAGATGTTGACTCGCTAGCATTTGGTAACATCCCTTCTTCTTCTTTATCCATAGGCCTATCTCGTTTTAATGTTCAACTTTTCAACGAACGGTCCATTTTCAACAAATGCACGCCTTCCCAAATAAAATAAATCTTACGTTACGTCGCGTATTCAAAATTATTGACACTCACTAAACAGCACAGTCCTTGATAAACACAACCACATTAATAAACAAGATGGCAATCAATGGCTGACTGACGACTAAAATGACAGCACTCTGAGTGAAGAGATCAAACACTTGTCACGTGAGAACTGTAAACGTGCGCGTTCTAGTGGTAATTGGAAAAACTATATGCCTATGTCCAATTAGTACCGAAAAACTACGCTAGGTAGGGTTAGCGTCACGTCGCCTTGCCTGCACATTTTCGTTTTGACTACAAACTGTAACTGAAAGTCAAATTCCTTACGAAACATTTTTTGATGACAGCTCGCGGACCCCTAAGTCATCGTCTGCGGACCCCCAGGGGTCCGCAGACCACCTGTTGGGAACCGATGCTCTAGAGAAATAAATGTATAAAATATTGCTTCTGATATGAATGGGAAAGTTGGATTTATAATCCGCTATTTAGTTCGAATGGGTGGGTTTTCTATAGTGTATACCAGTACTGTAAACTGAAATTTGTAATTTTCTTTGATAAGGATAGAAATGACATTATTTTTTTCTATTTCTATTTCAAAATTGATGGAGTTATGAATTCCATTGATGGTGTTCATTATACTATGTATTTTGTTACGGTTGATGATAGCAAAGATATCATCAGCATATATGTAATATGAAATTACATCATCTTTAGATGATTCGATGAATTGATATTCGACGTATTTCATGATATAGTCTGAAATTTGTGCAGAAGCACCGATGCCAATGAATATGCCTTTCTTCTTCTTATTGTCGATTTGGGCCAACTAAGGACCACGGACAATGGCCCCATACGACGACCGTCACGGTGGAGCTAGGAAAGTTCGAGAAGAGGGACGAGATTCACCTAAAGTCCAGAATAACACTGAGATAGTAAGTCCCAGGTGGAAACGGACGAAACACAGAAGTAGAAAGAATCAGCCTTGCCAATGCCGGGATTCGAACCCAGGTTCCGACACAACGACCGCACGACAGACCGCTCGGCCATGCCAGAACGGCTTAATACGCCTTTATTAAGTTTATAGATTTGTTGTTGGTAACGGAAATATTGATTGCTGAGAAGTTTCAATGAGATCTATGAAAGTATTTATATCGATTCTGTATTTATCCATGAGGGTCTGATGATCAATTAATTTATTTATGTTTCTTTTATCAATTGATGGTCCAAAGAACCTTACAGGTTAACAATATCCAAAGAAATCATGATATTATCGTCTTTCATATTTTTATGCGTTTGAGATAAATTTTGTTTGAAATCATAAGAATTTTTTACGTTGTAGCAGAGGTATTTATGGTTGAAGCAATTTTTTAATTAATTAAATTTTTTACTTTTTTTCAAGCCAATACTTGAAAATTATACAAAAGTGTCAAGGGAATTAAATCAGGGGGAGGGGGAGATGTTTCCAGGTTTCTTTGTAGCCTGTTGTTTCCGCAGGATACTAAAGAGTAATTCTGCAAATATTGGTACAGATCGCTCAAAGTGCCTAGGAGTGTATAGCGATCAAACAAACAAACAAACAAACAAACTTCCTCCTATATATATATATAGATAAAACAACTACCATTGAATTGTTTTAAATTTTTTCGTGAAACAAATAACTTTCCACCACCTCTCCTTAGATGGGACTATAGAATTTGAATTATATAATAAATTTGTAACTAAAATTTTAGAAACCTAACTGTTTACCTACCTGTTGATCTCCTTTTAACTTTAGTTAACTGCATTGAGTGCCAGAGTTAAGTAGGAGGAAGAATAGTTCGACAGAAGTTCCACAGCAGGATTCAACGCAAACAAATGTAGGTTAGAAACAGTAGTTTCAGGACTGATTTTAGTTCTGTCTGATGCAGCTTCAGGTCCTGACTCAAGCAATTCAGGCGACTGCAAATCTTTTATTGCTTTTATATATTTCTTTTACCAATGCACCTAAAATCCTGAAAATATAAATATGAACACGTAAAGCATGTGGAATTTATATTTTGTTGTTTTTAATTTTCAAAATATTCTATAATTAATAAAATTTAAATTCAAAAACAGTCAATTTCTGGATGGTTTTCGAGGTATTACTGGGTATTTTCAACTTAAAAAAACTTGAAACGAGAACCTGAAACAATAAAAAATTCGTTAAATACTGATTTGTATTGTATTTATATTTATTTATTATAAAAGTGCAATAGTTAATTTTTAAAAAACTAAAAATTCTGTTTTTAAACTTTTTTGAGATTAAATTAAGTTTTTTTACTTGTTATCGAATATTCTTAATAGAAAACGTTTCTATTAAAAGTTTTCTAAATCATGCAAATTCATTTGATGCTGTTCGTTTTCAAAAATAAATTTACTTCTATTTATCTACTTTTATCTATAAAAAATGCTTCAACGTTAAAATGTTGAAATATTAATTCTATTAAAATTAATTTCTATAAAAAAATGCTTCAAAACAAATTTATTTTTGGAAACGAACGGCAACAAATGAATTTCCATGATATTTAGAAAGCCTTTAATGAAAATGTTTCTTTGATGCACGCAAAAATATAATTTAATCTCAAGCAATTCCAAAAAAACACAATTTATATTTTTTAAAAATTAACTATTGTACTTATAATAAATATTTTAAATACAAATCATTATTTTACGAATTTTTTTATCATTGCAGGTTTTCGTCATGTTTTTTTGAGTTGAAAATACTGAGTAATACCTCGAAACCCCACCAAAAATTGACTGTTATTGAATTTTAATTAAATTAATTGCAGAATAATTTGAAAATTAAAAACAAAAAAATGTAACTCCCACATGCTTCACAAGTTCATTTTTAAATTTTCAGAATTTTACGTGCATTGGTGAAAGAAATATACAGGTGTCCCAAATTGAAGTATACACTCTTTGAAACGTTATAACTCAATAACGAAATGAGATAGAAATATAAGATGTAGCGTATTTTATTACGTAAACTTCCTTAAGCCCGTACATGTTCAAAATGTCCACCTTCTGCCACTGTACACTCCCAACACCGACGTCGAACAGAGCGACATACCGACTGGATTGTAGCCAATGGAATGACATTGATGGAATGCTCAATCTGATCTCTTAATTCCATCAGTGTTTGTCGGTTTTTGGTTCTTTAAAGTTCCCCAAAGGTAGAAGTCGAGAAGGGTTAAATCGGGATATCGAGGCGGGAACTCCTTCGCAATTCCTCTTCGTCCTATCCATCTGTGATTGAATGTGTGATCGAGGAAAGTTCTCACATCAAATATGAAAGTGAGGTGTAGTCCCATCTTGTTGTAAGCCTCATTTCCATTCTCGAAGAGATCATTAAGACGTGGAATCATGAGTTCCAACATCTGCAGTACGTGACAGTACGTTCGAAACCCGTGACAGTACGTTCGAAAATGTACGGCCCAAGTAATCCTCTGGAGGACAGACCACACCATATCGTTATACCTGGAAGATTGATGGCCTTTTCTTCAATGATGTTTGGGTTTTCGTTAGCCCAGTAAACACGATTGTGCCATTAAGTTTGAATGTTGCGTCATCTGACCAAACAATGAAGTCTTAAAAATCCTCCCTTTCGTCACACTTGTGCAGGAACCACTCACAAAATTGCGTCGCCTATCTGGATCGTCCTCATATAGCGCGTGGACAAGTCGCGGAATGTAAGGCTTCCATTTTTGACCTCACAAAATTCGATGAGCACTAGATTTGACGATACCAATTTCACGAGAGCTTTGCCTCACTGACTTCTTTGGTGATCGTGCAAAAAACCTCCATGGCGGCATCACCACTCTCGTTATCAATGGAACTTCTCTTTCTCCCGCACCGACCTTTCAACACATCTTTCATCGTTTCTTCGGCTTCAAACTTGTCTCGGAGCTTTGTTATTGTTACCCTTGTTGGTGGTAATGTGCCAAATTCAACCCTCCAATATCGTTGAGCCTCAACAACATTCTCAACTTTCCAATAACACTTCAGTAGTCCACTTACATTCATCGAATGAAAGTCTTATCGCCATTTTGGTTTCTAAACAAATGAACAACAATGAGCGTGTTGCTATGCTTTTCCAGCGCGTCTGGATCATACACAACACACCTCATATTTCTATCTCATTTCGTTCCTGAGTTATAACGTTTCAAAGAGTGTATACTTCAATTTGGGACACCCTGTATATAAAAAATATATGAAAGAAATAAAAAGTTTGCAATAAAAGCTGAATTGCTGGAGTCAGGATCTTCAATAGAAATCTAACAGCATTTAATTTGGGTAAAAGTACAAAATGGTATTTTTTAACATTAGATTTGATTTTTTTGTTAAAAGCTAAAAAAAAGATAACTATGTATTCCATCGAAATAGCACAGAAACCATCATTTGATTAAGATTGAAATGAGGCTTGTAACCTTTTTTGAAACAACCCGCAACAAAATTTTCTACTTATGCATGTTCAGTTCTAGACATGCTGTAGAATTACTACTTTGAATCCCATTCATCAGTAACTAGTCAACAGACACGGAAATGCAAATTTCTGATGTATTTGTATTCCAATTTGTATAATAAATTCGACCTGATAATTTTTTTTATTTACGATTCAGGATTTATTTACGATTGCACACTTATAAGTATTTCAACAACTACATTTTTGACATTCTATCAGATAGATATTTAATCCTGTCGATATTTAATATTACATCAAAGTCGGCGGTAGAAATGTAAAAGGTGAAATATCAATTCTTGGCAACAAAAGGTTTCTGCACTATTCAGCAGCTAATGAACCACAGCGCGGTTTTAATGGAAAACGAATGGTTACTGTTTTCCAAATACTGCAATATTAATTTCATCAAATCCTATCATGGCTGAATAGAAATAAAGTTAAGCTTTCATAGCAATAGATAATCCAATTGTCTGACTAAAGCGTAATAATGGATTGAAAACAATCAAAACACTACTATCGCATTAATACAACAACGCATGAAATTAAAGATATTTTGCGAAGACTTTCATCATAAAGTGATGTCTATTATTAGTTGAATTTTAACCTTTGAAATAAAATACAATAAAAGAAACAATAAAAACAAAAGTAATAGTAATAACTCTTGTTAATTCCATTAGTACAAGTTGTAAAGAAACATTAAAGGGAATTTATGAATCGGATCTATAATGTAAATCAGAAACATGAATAAAATTCAGGTCATTCTATATTAATTCCTTTCAGTACAAAATTTCACAATATCTTTTTTAAAAAGAATTTTCCAGATGACGCATTTCTTCTACTTCACACTTGCTACGTCTTTTCTTAATATCAATGCCGATTCCCATACTTAGAAGTAAACTTTTCTAAATGGATTGTGAGGAAGAAAATATTTTTAAAAGGCATATCACAATCTCGCTAGTAGAATTTGCTTATTTTTAAAGTTGTCGCCTTATTTATGGACATTTTTTGTGAAGTTGGACTTTTTGAGCACCCACGAATCCACAATTGTACCTCAACTTAAACGAACGATGTTATTCAAAGTGAAAAGGTTTAGTTTGATTTAAATGTGGATTAACTTAAAAAGTTGAGAATTTGAATATTACAAATCTTTATTACAACTCCAAAATACTGCACCACAGACCAATATTTCGTCTTATTTTTCAAAGACTTCCTCAAGGTTTTTTGGTAACATAATAAACAAATGAATAAAATAAAAAATAAAGATCAAAATGGAAAAAGAAATAACCTTCTCAAACCTTTGACAAATCAATATTGATTTGTCAAAGGTTTGAGAAGGTTATTTCTCTTTCCATTTTGATATTTATTTTTTATTTTATTCATTTGTTTATTATGTTACCAAAAAACCTTGAGGAAGTCTTTGAAAAATAAGACGAAATATTGGTCTGTGGTGCAGTATTTTAGAGTTGTAATAAAGATTTGTGATATCTTATAGAAGATCTAAGATTTGGTTGAGAATTTGAAGTTTATATTAAAACAATATTAATTAGCATATAACAAGCAGGCATTGTTTTTTCAGAACTGGTATTTGCACCGAGATATTGGTTGAGACGTTTAGTGGTCAATGAGGATTATGTTCATTCATCTTTAAACCATTGGAAAGAACCGTATCCAGTTTTACAGAGGATCTGGTGAACCTTAGAGCGGTCCGACGAGAATTATCGTGATGAAAAAGTCCTAGAGCTCCTCTGGGGATTGCCGGTTCCTCCAGCTCAACGAATAAGCTTTGGGATCATAAGGATAAGGATAAAGAGGGTTGGCCAATCGCCGTTAGTCACTCAGACCTCATAATCGGTCCATTGTGTCTCCTTGATGATAAGTTTTGACTATGTCAAAGATAACTCATCAAAACTATGATGAGATTCAGTGGTCATAAAAAGTCCTCTGGACTTACAAAAAGATAAAATGACCTTGGTGTAAAGGTGGAGATAATATCAGTAGTAAGACGAATCTTACCAAAGAACTCCCATCTGTTCTTAGCCAAAGCTGGACAAAAACATAAAATGTGTTCGGGAGTTTCCTGATCAATTCCACATTTCCTACATATATTACTTGTGCATACTCCAAGTAAATGTAAGTGTCTATTGAGAGGTAGTGTCCTGTAAGAATCCCTGTAATAATTTTGAATGTTTCCTATCTAAGTATAGGATTGATATTGCAAAGCAATGGTCAGGCCTTTCAATAAATAATTAAATACCATACCATATGAGGCAATCCAAAGCCTGTGGAACTGTTTTCCCAAGACAGTCCCAAGCAATTGTTTGCCTAGATCAAAGGATAATCCTAAGAAGGTTCCAAGCCAATCGGAAGTGAGGAGAACCTCTCTTGGCCAAGAAGTCCACCTTCTCGTTTCCATCAATGCCTAAATGTCCAGGAACCCAGTACAAATTAACCAAATTAGTCTTGGCCAGACAAGATAAAGCTTCCCTACAATCGGCAACAAGCTGTGAAGTGCAAACAGAACTGCTCAGAGCATGCAAAGCAGCCTGAATATCTGAGCAGATATAAATAGTCCGATTGTCATAATGATAATTCTACGAGGTTTTCGGGATAGATATAGATTTGTAATGAGATCAGACCTTAGTTCTTTTTTTATTTTTTTATTACACCAACCGGGAAAGTTTCAAAGTGATCTCGCAATTGCAATTTCTTTATCATCCATATTAGGACATTTGTTTTTTGTAACCCGAGCGAAAAACGGGTCTTTTTTGTTATACACCATAAAAGATGCAAGTAATTAACCTACACAACTTCCTTTTTAATCCGCAATCTGGAAATTGTAGTATTTTAGAATTTTATTAAATATAATAATATAATATAGTATTTTTTAATACAAAGGACCAAACATACAAAAACAATAGAGATAAAAATAATAAATAATTTCATTACATGTTGCGAAGGTACTACTCCTTCGTCGTCAGATGATATTAAATAAATAAATACATGAAAAGGAAAACAAGGCTCGAAATTAAAATTTAAATTTAAATTTTAATTCCGAGCCTTGTTTTCCTTTTCATGTATTTATTTATTTAATATGATCTGATGACGAATTAAGAGTACCTTCGCAACATGTAATGAAATTATTTATTATTTTTATCTCTATTGTTTTTGTGTGTTTGGTCCTTTGTATTAATGTTTATACACGCAGAATGGATAATATATATATAATACAGTACTTATATTATGCACTTTTATCTTGCAATTTTAATACCGTTGGTATTAAAATATTAAATGAAAGAAGCTATGAAGAATAAAAGAAAAGAATTTACTTCCTGTTTATTTATTCATTCTAAAAATTTTGGATATACCAAAAAATTTCCATATTTAAACAAAAATATTTCTATGAAATTATAAAAAAGGTTCCTTTTCAGAAATGTTTTAAATGAATCGTTTACTATCTATTTTATGCCGTCATTTTATTTCCAGAAATTTACGAATAATCAAATAAATCACAGAAATAAAGTGACTTTCAATGTTCTGACAGCGCTTACGAGTTTTTCCAATATTTCTCTTAATTGCAATAAAAGGCATTGATGTTTCTTTGATTTCAGTAAAACAGAAAACCACGCATTGGTTGGTCAGGAGGAAAAAACACGATGGAATAATTGAACAATTCACAGCCAATCAAACCATTCGCTATGTTTTTTTTTTAAAAAGTTATTATTTTTTCTTTTCTTTTGAGTTAACTTACTATCGTTGACAAGTTGATATTAAAACGGTGCACAAATAAATAATCAATACAAACGTCAGCAGAGAAAGCTCTTAAGCGAATCTCTGTTAAGTAATAAAGAATTAGATGCTTCCATAAAAGAAAGATCAAACACTCGATCAGAACATTTATTAATTTTTATAAAAACAAAAACAAAAATCATTGATAATTATCATAAAAATGATCGTGTTTCAAAAATCTTTTTCGATGAAGATGTTTTCCATATGTAAGAAGATATATGGAATAAATCGAATCTATTTGAAAATATTACAATATTTAGCAGAGTATTTACGATTTTTTGGAGATGAAGTGAAAACTTTGTAGATTTTTAGAGATGCCACTGAATCAGTAAGTTACAGAATCAGTAAGAAGTTTTAGAAGTAATAATACGTATCAGACGAATAAATGCTAATACAATGGGATTTAATACAATGTTTATGCGTTGATTCTGTTTATTCTTATAACATTAACTTTTCCATTAATATTTACTTTATTCATTATTTAAAGTAATCATTTAATAAGAACGCATCAATGAATACCTTAGAATAGAATAATATGTAAAGCTGTTTTCCAAAAGAAAGACCAGACAAATCGTAAACACACTGCAATGCAGATAAAAATAATAGATGGAATTATTTATCTAAAACGTTTTCTAATATTGAATTAATGAGATCACATTCAAATTCCAATAAATTAAAGTTTGATTATTAAACTGAACATACCGTAACATATCATCTACTATCATAAATGCCTTTAAAGTTAAAAATTCATAGGACCAATATTCAGCAAATGTCCTTAATAATGTATGTAGCTCATTTTAAATAATTATACAAAATATGAAATAAAATCTAATGTTTTCAACTAAATGAAATACAGAATATAGTTTAATTTGCCATTAGAATATTACAAATGACTGTTTTAAATAATCAATAACCTGTAGAAGCTTTGCTAACATTTTCATTAAAATATCATTAAAGTCACATTTTTGAAATGCAAGTACTGTATTGGATGAATTAGTTACAGCAAATCATTTGATCTTTAAAATTATTCAACTCGATTCGTGCAAATTTATTTGATTTTACGAATTGGGCTACTGTTGTTTCAGTAGATTCAGTTAGATTTTAGTTTTGATTTCGCGCGCAAACAAAAAAATATAGACGATTATTATTACTAAAAAAATAAGTCACTACTTTACATTGAAGAATCTGGCTGATAAACAAAGAAATAGAAAAAAACCCTGGATAGATGGTTTTTAAATTATTTTTATCCATTGGAGAATTAGGAATAAGCTTAAAGAATTAAATGAAAAGATCAAATTGCGTCACATACTAACTGAAAAACAATTTCTGTAAAGCAACCAAATGTTAGCTCAATTTAATCGGATCTAAGTAAAGAAAATCCATCTGTAGAGTTTAAAGATAAGAATCATCTTTTCATGTTTACAGTGATGGTATTAATACACCCTTTAATACAAAAATCAAATTCTAAACATCAAACATCATTAAAAATTTAAATAAGCAGAGATTTAAATAAGCATTTGTACGATTTGGTAAACTTTTAGTATTTTTTTTTTCTGAAATCTGTTCAACATAAATTCAGGATATTAAATAAATATTTAGTTAATAAACAAGATGAACAAATAGCATGGCTATTGAAAACAAATATAGTTGCTGTTTACGATGGAGAAATTCGATTTCATTTAAAAATATAAAAAGAAAAGTCCTGACTCACTCACTCACTCACTGACTCATCAACGCTCAGCTCAAACCCTTGGACCTAAAAAGCTTTATGATGTAGACAAGGAATAAGGCCTGATTTTTCAAAATTCCCACGGAGAATAAAAAGGATTTATATTTTCGCTTTAAAGTTACCTTATCGATATATAGGTGTGTAGCGCCAACCCGCAATACATCTGAATTATCCGGTGAAGGCCTGGAAACGGGCTGGGAACTCGTATATTTTCCGATCTCGATATTAATTTGCTAAATAAATAAAGTTTTTTTTTTTTTTATGCTATGTATGCAAGGGTTCCGGAGCGAAGCGACGATACCCGGCTAGTTTTAAAATAAAAATGTAGTGTTTACTGAAATGTACAGAAATCAATGATATTACTGGTTACTAAATGACTACATACACCAAAAACAAAAACAAAATGTACAATACGAATCGAAAGCCTGGAAACGGGGTAGGATGGAATACTTAAGTATCAGTATACCTGTAAATTTAGCAATTGTTAATAAATTGCTTTCCCTGGATTTTTATTCCTAGGAACAGATAAAAAACCATCATCCGAGGAGCTTAGTTTCAAAATCCGCCATCTCCAAAAATTGCAAATTCCGAGCCAATGGAGTTTTGCTAAGTTCAAATCAAAACCCGCCGTTTGCATACAGTTTAACTTCAAAAACAATGTATTGAGATGCGATTTCGATACGAGTACTGTTTCAAAGCCCGCCATGTCCAATGCATACGCCTTATCAAACCCCATTTTCAGAAATTTTAATTTTGGAGATGGCGGGTTTTGAAACTAAGCTCCTCATCTATCCAACGAAGAACATGAAAATGGACCAAAACAAACAGAACGGCCCTGCCAGTTGTCAGCAGCAAATCCAACGATGTATTCCTACCGAATGAGAATTACTAGGTTGTATTGAATACATTGAGTATATCATACGATGTTTTAGGACTGTAGCACAATATATACAATTCTCTGTTTTGTACACACTTTTATATTTGAAAATCACGCGGCACAACAAACTTTTTCATCGCTTTTATTTTGTAAAATAGAATCCTTTGGAAAAACATCTAGAATTCAGCATCAATATATTGGTATATTTTAAGCATTTCCCTAAAATTTGTTTTTTAAGACGATTTGATTTTTAAGACCATTTTATTAACCGTAATTTTTGGAACTAAACAGAATATATTGATAGTTTAGAATTCTACTGTATTTACCCAGGTTTTTTGATGGCTAGATTTTATTCCAGCTACGAGCTTTTGGCTAGAGAAGCTAATTGATTTCAGAACTTCTAGCGGTACATCGGTTGAGAAGCTCTGTGTTAAGTAGCAGAGTTAGTTCTTTAATGATATATGACTGTCATTGTAAACCTTATCAAATGTGCTAATGAAATTCACTAATGTATTAATGTTTCTCCAGACGGAAACTATTAAACACTTTTTTTATAAATATTACCGCTTATTATTTTGCTCAATTTTTACTGTTAGTTCAGTTCTAAAAATATTATTTTCAATTTTTAAACAATTCACTTAAACTTTTCAGCAAACTTTTCATTGATAAATAACATTTTATTTCTATTCTATGTGCAAGATTTTTTTAATTAAGGTTTCTTTTATATTCTTATTTCCAGATTTTCTAAACGTAAATACCCAAACTGAATTTCAAGAAACGAGTTTACATTTTCTGCTTGTGTGTGTGTGTGTGTGTGTGTGTGTGTGTGTGTGTGTGTGTGTGTGCGTGTATCTTATCCATTGATCCATCTTGAATAATTAGTCAGGAGATGATACTCCATGATGGGTGAAGAATACTGCTGTCGTTGGATAAATATCTCGGAAGCATAACTAGGTGACAGTCAGAATTAGGTAAGGAAACGAGAGAGAGAGAGAGAGAGAGAGACAGACTGAGAGAATGGAGAAGAAAGAATGATTGTAAGTAGTGCAGAGGAAACGGGAGAACCCGGAAAAAAACCCTACCCAGTGACGATCTTTTACTATGCTATCCACATGAAAATTGAACCGTGGTACTCAAGAGGTGACAGGCAGATGTCTTAGTGACAAGTCAATGGCCGTGTGGCCATTTTACATTTTAATATTCGATCTAACTTTGAAATGTTTAATCTCGCAATCTAGATATAAAGATAAGGGTTAATCCAGTCTTTCATATCAACGCCAAAGAAAAAAGAAAAAGGAAAAAAATAAAATAAAGCGATAATTCAGTTACTTCTGGCTGGCCTTATTTAACTTACTCGCAAACATTCAGATGAGGATAATAAGTCAATGTTTGTTTATATTAATATTAAATTTTAATTTTTTGTTACCGTTTAATGTTTTAGTTAAAATTTTTGTTAATTACATTAATATTAAGTTTATTTATTATTATTATTATTATTATATTATATAATATGATATGATATTTCAATGTGCGTTTACTGTATTAAATCAGTGTTTCTATTGTAAATATTTCTTTCAAGGAGAATAATATTCTTACTCTCAACAATACCATTACCATCAAAGACATGGAATAATGGAAAATACAGTCGATTATTCGCTTTTGGGCAGATTTATTTATAGGTCAGTTCACCCGAACCTTCTAATATTGGAATACTTGGATGTTTTCCTACAGTGTTTTAACTGATCATATCAGCTCAACAAAAATAAAATAAACAGCTTAAGTTGAAAAAATTCTAGTTCTTCTGCAGACGAAAGCACTAAAACCTAAAGTCTTATATTTAATAATCCTTCCCGTTATCTCTATACAGTATATAAAAAGAAAAGTCTTGACTCACTCACTCATCAATGCCCAAGCCAAACCGTTGGACCTAGAAAGCTGAAGTTTTGCACAGAGGTTCCCTTTATGATATAGACAAGGAATAAGGCCGGATTTTTCGAAATTCCGATGGGATAGGGAATAAAGAGGAAGAGGATTTATATTTTCGCTTTAAAATGACCATGAAGTGTGTGGCGGCCATCCCGCAATGCACCTGAGTTATCCGGAGAAGGTCACATCGGGCTGCGAACTCGTATATTTTCCGATCCCGATATTAATTTGCTTACAAAGCTTTTTTTTTTTTTATGCTATGGGTTTTTTATGCATGGGTTCCGGAGCGAAGCGACGGTATCCTGCTAGTGAAATATAAAAAGAATTTTCCATTTCTTTTAATTTTGCCCATTTTTTTTTATTAATGTGAGACCTTTATTCGGTTTCTTCTTTCAACACTAATGTAACTTCTGATGTGAAAAAAATTGAAAGAAAAACAAACGAAAAGAAAATTGCTTGAGAATTTTGATTCTTATTTTTGAATTTTGTTTAAATGCACATTTATTTCTTTTTTTGACTTCAGTATTTTTCAAGAAAAAGGAACTTCACTGGGAACTTTTATTTGCCCAAAAATAACTAATTATCAGATGATAATCTACCTTCGCAAAGTTGTCAACTTGAATGTCTGGATGAGCTTAATTAATATACCTTATTAAAATATCAACCAATCCTATTTAAAGTTTATCTATTGTAATAAAACAAAATCACAAGCACTGTTTAACTTCAAGTTCAGATGGAGATCGCTCTTAAAGAAAGACATTTTAGTCTTATTAATGTGAGAGATCTTTTGCCATTAAGATAGTTCGTGTTGAGTAATTGGAGCAGCTTAGCGCCCCCGCTTCCTTAATCAAGTAGCTAATGAGTGCTGATGAACATGGAAGCAACTCATTACTATGATAACATATTCCGGAATGTGATAACATATAGGGAGACGATCACATTCACGTCACTCTAATTAATGTCCGCTGCGTTTACTACATTTAAATAAAGTCTAATTATATTCACACTCCAGCAACAAAAAAAGAACTATTCTCAGTTTAACACGTTACGTAATTGATTAATTAGCAAAGGTAATGGCACATTATTTTCAGCTTAAATTTACTGAAATTTCCTATTTTAGACTTAACTAACAGTAGAACATCCTCGACTGATTTATGAGGCATTGACGCATGTAATTACGTAGAGCATCAGTAATGTGTTAAATAAATAATTTTTAATGAACCTTCGTGAAATATTCAGTGTAGAGACTAGCATTTCTTTCGTGTAAGAGAACTAACGAAATAAAGGAAGATCATCAACGAAAAATAAAAAAAAGGAACACTAACAATTTAACATTTCCATTATATTTTTCAACTTTAGTTTTCAACTTTCAACTTTAGTTTTAGTAATTAGCTGAAAAAATATTCTGAAACTAAACATTTTTGGTAAAATTATTAGCAACGTTTTCATAAGGGTATATTCTGCTGATGATTCCATAATAAGGATGAAACAGCTGTACAGAATTCCCGTTGATATTGGCTCAATGTGCGAAGGCAGATTTATTGTCCGGTTGGCGATTTTCTCTCCATTTATAAATGATTACGGACGTTAAACTTGCTTTCAAAAAAAAAACACAAAAAATATATTTACTGTTTTTAAACATTAATCATAGATTTTATTAATGTATAAAGGTTAAAGGGTGCCCACAACAGGCCTATGCAGGCCCAAGGGCCTGCTGGAGGTAAGACTCCCGGCGTTTCATGACCAATGGGAGGTTGGGAGGTCAGCCCGACGCCCGCCCGCCTTTAACTCCCGGGAAAGAAACCCGGTACCCATTCTACAGAGGGCTGGGTAGGCCCTAGGACCCGTTTGGAGGAGAATGGAGCGTGGAAAAATTCCCGCCCTCCACCGAGGCCGGGAATCGAACCCTCCTCCTCCAACCCGCAGCCAAGCACCCTTACCCACTCGGCTACCGGGTCCACTTTTATTAATGTATAACTTCTAAAATTCAACAACCTCTGTTTACTTAGTTAACTACTTACAGCAATTTTCCTTATTCAGAAACTTTCATCCTAAAATTATTAATTGTGAGACGTGAATTACTATTTTTGGAAGGAACTTTGAGCATCTACTGTGAACCTCTAAGTGTACACTTTACACCATTTCGTAAACATAGGGCTAATAAATATGTTGTCTACCTTACGTATTTCTGAAACTTAGTGTATCTTCTAGCACATTCGGATCGCGTTTGCGGACATTCGTTCCACTATGAATACGGTTTGTTTTTGTATTCCTGACTTACCTTTAAAGTGTGTACAGGGAATTTTGAATCACCCTGTATAGTTTTGTTCTATGGCCTCGGAGATCAATTATTCCGATCTATTACGTTAAATCTAAAAAAAAAAGTTATTTTAGTAATTTCAATTACTTCAATAATTGATTAAGAATCTGACACTTAACTTTGCTTCCGTCAATTGTTGTCATTCTATATCGGAAAACTTCATATATCTATCGATATTTTGTCTGCCGTTGTATTCCGCCACAAGAAACTGCTACCACTATCTGCAACATCCATAAATTAAAAAAAAACAAAACGGAATTATTTAGAAAAGAGATAATTCCAACAACCTATCTCTTCGCCAGTAAGATTAAATTTTAAATTTTAAAAATAAGTATTTGTAATTTTCGTCAATTCCTCCACTTTATTTTATCCAGTGTTATGTACAGTTACATTATTGGGGCAGTCAGATGTCGGATTGCTTCTACTAAACGAATTTTGTAATGTTGAATCTCTTTTCCAATTATGTTTCACGATGTAATTAAATACCGTATCACAAATGGCAAATTGCAGCGAAGCAAGTATTTAGTTACAGTCAAATTAAATATAAAAAATATTCCACATTCATAAATTGAATCATACTTGCAAATAAACAAACTCAATTCAACTTTCAATTCAGTTCATGTTATTAATTGATTTGAATTTTCATTAATATCTTCGTTAACTTTAATAATCTTTGTTGGCATTTCATTTGTTATTAGAGTCGCAGAGTTTTTTTTTTTAATTCTTTCTCTGATTGGAGATAAGCTAATTAGTTTTAAAAAGAGAAGTTTTAAATTGAGAATTTGAAGGGAGAAGAAAAGAACAAAAAATATGTAATTACTGGCATTGATGCAAATCAATCTAAAAATAAATGTCGGTTTTAAATCTTTATAATAAGCGCTAGTGTTTGTTTGTTTGTCTTGAAACAACGTCGCCATTTCTTAACGGGTCTTTACCAAATTTCGCACAGAGATTCACATGCATCCCAGAATAATGCATAAACAATGAAAACCAGGATCCGGACTAAGGGGTGTAAACGGGCGGAGGGGAAGGGGGATAATGCATATCTCCGAAACCGCTTGAGTGCAAATACGAAATTTCACATTTGTGTTCTTTGTCAAAATGTAAAGTTTATATATTCGACTGATTTCCGATATTCGGATCCTATGGGGTGAATACGGGGGAGGGGATACTTTCCTGCAGCATATGTATATATCCGAAATCGCTTGAGTTGTAAACATGAAATTTGACATGTGTATTCTTAATTCTACGTTTCAGTTTTTAGTTTACTTGATATAATTTCCTTTTTTTGAAGAAATAAAGCGGGATTTTTTAGGTTACCTATGCAAGGCTTCTGAAGCGAAGCAACGGTAGAAATTATGTAACATAATTTGTAACTACCACAAGCCTTTTTTTACCAACTGAAAAAGCTTCAAAGTGATCACACAAATACAATTTCATCATCATCCACATTAGGACAACACTTTTTTGTAACCCGAAGCACAGTATTCGGGTCACAAAGATATGTTGCTAGTATACAATAAAGCTAACAATTGAAGAAATAACTGACTCACAAAACTAATCTTTAATTATTATAAAAATTATTAATAGTACTTTTTATAAAAATACATAAATAGTATTTTCATCTGAAAATCTTTAAAATCTATTTGACTATAAAGTTCATAAGATTTTGTTAAAAAAACCTGCATTTTAGTTAAGATTGGCAGAAATATGGTGGAATATATAAAACCGCCAAGCTTTATTAAATATGTCAGCTAAAATAAATTTAATACTGTGAAGAATCTAAATTTAATGTAAAAAAAATCATAAAAAATTACAACTTACGCTGATTCAGTTACTAAAATGAGATATTCGTGAAAAAAAAAAAACATATCAGTTAACAAATATTGTTTTAAGACTGAATTCTTTAAAGATGCTGTAACTTTGTTGAAAGTAAATATCAATGACTTGATGGTTTGCTTAAGTAGATGTTTTTCGCATAGTTATCTACAATAATCTATCAGATGAAAACGAACAGCCAATTCAAAGGACTTATGTAAAACATTTTTAAAAAGATAAATCTTAAAAGATAAACATAATTATTGAATTTTATTCACTACGTATACATTTTACCAAATAAAAGTTATGCACAATTTTAGATTAAGTGAATCCATTTGCAAAGATAAATCGATTTTTAAAAGAAAATTCTGATTTATTTTTTTTTAAAAGTTGCTTTTGTTTTCCAAACAATATCTCGATTACAATACATTTTTCTTCTAAGGATCCAATTACACTTTATGATGCGAAATTTGTTTGTGATCAAATGGAATCGTTCGGACGTACGAAAAGTTGATTTTTTTTTTGTTTTTGTTTTTTTTCAAATTTCACAATAACTTAGTTTCCATTGAACAAAACTATTCACGATAATATTGACTAATATCTTAAATCTTTCAATTCCGTTAAATCTACTAATTACATTTTAACATAAGTCAAATTTTCATATTAAAAATAAAACCGCTAATAGACTATTTTAAGTACTTCAGCAAATATAATTGGAATAAATATTTAATTAAATGGAAAGAAAATGTTGAAAGAGTCGAAGGATCGTGATGGTCAAAGAGGTCTCGTTTACAAAACGATTAGTTGAAGATCAAGATTAACAAGAGGCTGGAACGAAGACAGAAAAGTACTGCCCACTGTATAAAGGTCAAGAAGAGAAAAGCAAACTCCTATCCACCAAGATCAGAAGATCAGCATCGTTATTTCTTAACTCTTTTGCTGTCTATTTTTAGAATGTTTTTCACAATTACTTTAGATAATGAATTTGTGACTATCAGGATGATTCTTAGAGAAAACATAAGCGACAAAATAAGCCATTTTGAGATTTCATGTTTATTAGTTTTTCCCGGAATTTCATTGAACATTTATACAGAAAAATCCCACTTACGAATAATAGTATCTGTTATAGTAACTTAACTTGTATTGGGTTGGCCAAAAAGGTCGTTCGGTTTTTAAGTAAATATAAAGACTCATTTTTCATTGTCACCAATATTTTATTGAACAACGTCTTCAACGTTTGTTCCACTATTTTCTGCCATCTTTCAGGCAACTTCGTAATTTCATCTTCCCAAAATTTTTTATCTGTTTGAGCAAAAAAAAATGTTCCAGGTGCCTTTGGTGTCTCCCAGGGGAACTGAATTTTTTTCCTTAAGAGAGTTTTGTAAAGACCGAAATTTATGGAAATCCGAAGGTGTAAAGTCTGGTGAATAGGGCGGATGAATCAGAACTTCCCAGTCAAGCTGAAACAGTTTTTGCCTGGTCATCAAAGAAACATGCGGTCTTGCGTGCTTATTGTCTTCCATCTTCAAAATTAAATTGGCGATTTAAAATTCACCAATATTGATCAGTTTTTGCTTTAAATGCACTCTGTATGACAGATGCCACAATACAATCTAACAAAATGGTGTCAAATGACACCACTAGAGCCAACTTACATACAAAAACGGAACGAACTTTTTGGCTAACCCAATATTTTAATAAAAAACGGAACAAACAAAATTCGAGTTAAAAATAGATTAAGTTAAAATTAGATTTACACCAAAATATTAAAGGTTTTATTTTTCAAACGTCATTTTCCTCAGGAATTAGAGTGGTCTCTAAGAAACGGTAACTAAATTATATTTAAGTCAATCTTTTCAATAAATCTGGAATTAAAGGTCAGTGTATCATGTCATCTTTGAAAAACATTCTCATTAGATCTTGTTTATCATTTTTTTAATTTTTTTAGCTTATTATAACTGGGTAATCTTGATCTAGTTGCCAAAATGAAAAACAGGAAATAGCATCGGCACAAACAATAAAGCATCAAACATGAGTGTTACTAAGCAACAACGTTTCTCAGAAAAAAAAAAAAAAACCCAAGACCTTGTTGACAATTTCTCCTCCCCCAACTAATTATTGTTGAATTTATATCCAAGCTTCGATTTGAAAATCAAATTAAATTAAGACAAAAATTAAGACTTACATAATGTTTAAGCTAAAATAATTAATTTACTTTATTTTTTTCATAATATAGTAATTTAAAATATATTTATATTTTTATACTTTTTAAAAATATGTATAACATTCGTATATCCCTAATCTTTGGAAAATTGCACATATCATTCCTATTTTCAAGGGTGGAAATGTTACTAATTTTGACAAATACAGACCGATATCTCTACTTTCCAATGAATCAAAAATTTCTGAGAGTTACATATCGAATGCTGTACATAATTATATTAAAAAAAATGAATATTTTAAGCAAAACTCAGTACGCCTATCAACCTAATAATAGTACTGTTAATTTATTAAAAAACCTAAATGAAAATATAAACACCAATTTGAACAAAGGTAATATCTGAGAAAAGGCAAAAATTGTTCTTAAAATTGATAGTTTATGATATTATAATATCATGCATACACGCAGCTGTATAAAGATTAAAGGAATATTTGAGAGTATTAAATTATTTATATGTTAACTGTCAGTTAATTATATAGATACTTCAAACACTTGCATGAATAACACTCAATATTTATGTTACTTGTTTCAAAATTATACACAAGATACAAGCAGATATAATTCTTATTTGAATTAATAATTCTGGATATAAGAGTTCTCAAAACATTATAAGTTCTTTCTTATTAGTGATGTACTATTTTATGTTTCTCAAAACCTTATGTGTAACAAATAGATCCTATTTTAAATCTTGAGTTTAACGAAACAGTCTAACTATTACACTCATGGTTTAAGCACCTTATGTGTAAATATAAATATCTTTACACTACTTATCTTCTTATATCTCACTTTATATCTTTACCAATGTTCTTTGATTTAATTAATATCTTTAACTTTAGTCTTGTGTTAAATATTATCAAGCATATTTAGCTGTATAATCTCTCATTATGTGCATATATCATTATAATTATTTTAAAGAAGCTTTATCCATAAGACCTCTTATCTATCTTGATTCTTTCACAAAAAATCATCTATAGTCTTTAAAGTTCCTTTATTTTCCAATGAAATATTTTTCTATAAATAATTTCATTCAAGCGAGTAATTAAAATAAGTTCTTGGAAGTTATCTTTAATAAATCAGGTTTCACTGTACATGTCTGAACTACGCTGTGTTTCATCCATGGAAATTTAAGTTCTCATGTTCTCTGTTTTCTTAGAAAAATAAACTTCACTTACTTGAGTTTTCTTCTATTAATATCTTATGCGATGACACATGATTAATTCCTCCTTTACCAAAAAAACGAAGTCGTCCTTTGTATTACTCTGTACTATCTTGTATATCCTTCCGTTCCGTTTATCTTATTACCTGCGTATCCTAGTTATGATTCCTAATCCATGAACTAAATACCAGTATCCTATATCAATAAGCTGCGGAAACGAAATAGAAGATATTAGTATCATCCATAATTATTGAAACCTTAAAACATATTTCCAATACTATTTCAAAGAAAATATTACGTATAGGTAATGTTCTTTTGTGAGTTTACTTAACCCTATTGAGAATAACAACATCCTCTTTCATATTCTTCTGGACTACTATTATTATAGACTCCTCTCTATACATTGAAATGACTACGAATTGTCCACTTCAATTCCTTAAAGATTCTTTATACTGAATCCAATTTCCAGAGTAGAATACCTTTTCCTCTCACGTCGATAAAACGCCATTACCTCACTTCCATTTTTTACTTTAGCACTCGCATCTTTTTCATCACGACAATACCGCTTGCATCCGCCGATTTAACAATACTCATCCGGCATCACATAGCATAACAACATTGTTAGTGGCAAGAATTGCTATCACATTATTTACTCTCATAACAACAACAACTCATCACTTTAAATGAAGTTCATATTGCACATAATTAAAATATTTCCTACAATATCATCTATATAATGTTTAGTGATTTTTAGCAAAGCCTTCGATAACATTGATCACAATCTACTTCTACAAAAGGTAAACGCAATGGGACTAAGAGGTAACCTACATAATTTAATAAAAAGCTATTTAAAAAACAGGAAGTTTAGAATCAAAATTAATAACACTTTTAGGAATTTACACAATATTAAAGCTGGCGTTTCTCAGGGATCCAACTTGGGACCATTATTTTTTAATCTATATATTAACTCAATAAGTAACTGTATTAAATTCTCAAATATTTATATTTATGCTGACGATGTTCTTCTTATCTCTAGTGATAAAAATCAATTACAAGCTCACAACTTCCTCCAAAATGATTTAAATAATTTAACTAAATGGGCAATAAATAACAAAATGAAAATTAATAATAAGAAAACAAAAGTTATGATTATCAAAAATAAAAACAAAATCATAAATAAAGATTATTAACTTTTACTTCATAACAACAATTGCAGCAAGTTGCATCTCAACGCTATGGATGACAGCAGTTGCAACTGCAACAAAATTGAGTATGTAACTCATCAGAAATATCTAGGTCTTTATCTGGATGAGAAATTTACTTGGGAAGTTCATTATAATTTTGTTATTAAAAAACTACACACCTATACATATCTCTTTTTCACATTAAACATTTATTCTCCTTTAAACAGAAACTAATCATTTTCAAATCACTAATTGATTCGGAGCTTAACTACGGCATTGAATGTTGAATTTTTGTAAATAAACGCCCAAATGCAAATATTAATAAATTAATTTTAAAAATTTTAAATAATGTTTACATTAATTTTAATAAAAAAAGCTTATTGGAAAAAAATAATGTTAGGAAAAAATATAAGATCCTAACCATTAAAGAAAGATTTATCTATAAAACAATTTTGAAAAATATTTTTGAAGTAAATAAAGCAAAAAACAATTTTAATGATGGAAAAACAACTAGATACAATTGGCTAAGAATTTTTAACAATACTAAATTAAAAAATAATTTTGGTCAAAGGTTGGAAAACCAAATTAATTATAAATTGTTTAGTCAATTAAATTGGGAAATATATAATTTAGAAAATTTCAAAAACATTAAAAGATCAGTTAATATCCGACGTAACTGATGAAAAAATAAGTCTTAATCTTAATTTAACTTAACTACATTAATTTTTAAGTACTCATATTAAACTATCAGCACCTATACCACAGGTATTCTTAACATACGTATACCTAATAGGACTGGTAAACATTAAAAAAAATGTACATATTAGACAACGAATAATTTAATGAATTATTAATATTTTCTTTTTATCGTAATCTTACTTATTTGTTTCGCTGACTATATTTACTTCACTTATGTTTTTGATTCGCCTCACTATTTTAGAACCGTTTTTATTCTAAATTTCTATATCCGGGATGGAATTCCCGAACCTTTGATCGGTTTTATGACTCATTAGAGTCAATAGAGTGGTTTACAATTCAAGTTTCTCTTCAGGAAACTTTATTGATTTTTTTTTATTGATTTTTTTACTTTTTTATATAAATATAAGAGTAAGAACGACAAATAAACTTAATTTTCATTATTTTCCATGAGATTCATGTTTTGTAGAAACTGTTCATTATCTTGGAGAAATATTGTGTTGAAGCATCAACATAGCTTATTCTGGGTCTTATAACAGATGTGATCAGATATCAGTCAATAGACAGAAGGAGCTAGGATCTCCCATAAATGATGTGGTCGGAGAATTTGCTATTGTTCAATACAGGTCCTATTTCACGTGATCATCTATGAAAAATCGAAATTAAGTAATATCTTTCACAGCAATCGAAGCAGGGGGACACCGCAATGCCCTCCAACTTCCAGTTAAAATGATTGTAGGGGAGATAGAAGGGTGAAATTTTAATCTTAAAGATATAACCTTTTGAAATATATTATAATTATCTATTCATTTATTTGGTATCTAGCTTTGTTTATTTTATATTTTCAAATTATAAACAAATGATTTTTGTAATAAACGAATACACTTTAACTGAATTTGGTTTAGAAAACACATTAATGATTTATTTGATCTCCTATTTTTATGAGTCATATATACATGTTGTTATAGCTCAATGTATGCTTTCATTAAAACTTTTATATAAGTTAATTTTTCTTTAAATTTCTGAAGCAATTTCAAATAATAACAATTTTTCATTTTCTCAATATATTTTTTTTAAAACTATTATTTAAATTCACACAGTTATGAATGCAGAAAATTGACATTTTTTTCAATTTTTTTCTTGTATCATATCCATACTAAATGTTTCGTTATTTTTAATGAAAATATTTTAAATTAAGTATAAATTAATAAAAACAAAGCTGAAAAGTTTAAATGACCATTTTCCTTCTCTAAAGTTAACTTTATACCACTACTGTTATTACAAAATCCATTAATGAACTATAGTTATCTTAATTATCACAATGTTATCCAATAATTATAAACATATAGACAACATTCAAATATCAATTAGTTAAGTTTAACATAATTAAAAGAGCGTTCGAATTATAGGAGAAGGGTGAGCCACAGTATAAAGTTCAAAATCTAAAACTAGAATGTGTAATCAGTGCGAATAATAGGAAGAAGGACAAAGAATTAGCAGGAGTATTTTAACTATTGCTTTTATTGCAATCTCAGAAGGGTGGGGATAGCAATCAGAAGAAATTTGGATTCTTGTTAACTTTACATTGGTATATCAATATTAGGATGATATCTTAAAAATGTAGGTGGTTTCACTACAGCACAGACACCCGATGTTGATTAATATGATTCGATTCTCACGCACTCCTTTAAAAAAGTTCAAATACTTGAAGGAAACAAATCGGATTGACGATAGTAGATAAACTTAAAATTTTACTTTAGTCCAACATCTTTCATTTCAGATCTCCTTCTTGAATAATCTTATCACGCCTTCGGCAGAACAGCAGACATTTGAATGTGACGTAAATCTTGGTTATAAAATAATAATATATGAAGGAACGATTCACTGTCGTCATGGGAAGCACTGGTAACTCTTCTAATTCACACCAGGACTGTTGTAGTATTTCTACATTAAAGAGCTTGTAAACGGACAAGGAATATATGTGGCCAACAATTCTTAATAAGTCAGCAAACAATTTTTAATGAGTTTCCAAACAAAAACAAACCCATTTAAATCATTTATTTAAAGTGATTCTACAACTACTACTACTTTATTTTAAAAGATCTAGGTAATATCGATGATTTCTTGAAATAAAGTTGTAGGATCCCATTTGACCCGAAATAATATTCCCTTCCATAATAGACTATTGCTGTATACCAAATATGATGGTATTTTTCTTGTTTACTTTTTTGCATTTTAATGTTTTCTGATCACTGTAAACTGAATGATAATGAATGTGTTCTATTCTATTTCAATTCATTCTAATTTTTACACAATAAATACACAGTACCAGTACACATTACTAATGAATATTCGTATGATTTCGAAAGAAGAAGTGTGCGAAATCTTCTTTTGTTTTTGATTGAGATTAATCTTATACAATGATGGTATAATATAATATAATATAATATAATATATATATATATATTGTCCGGCTACTTTATTAGGTACACCTACCTAGTAGTGTGTTGGGCCTCCTTTAGCCCTCAAAACAGCCTGAATTAGTCGAGGCATGGATTCCACAAGATACTGAAAACGTTGTCGAGGTATTGTGTACCATGCAGACATGAGTGTGTCACGCAGATCCTGAAGATTGGATGGAGGTATAGGCCTGGAGCGTTCCAGCTTATCCCACAAATTTTCAATCGGGCTGAGATCCGGGGACTGAGCGGGCCACTGCAGCAAGGAAAAGTCATCCTCATGTTCCTCAAACCATCCCATAGTGATGCGGGTTTTGTGCACTGGCGCATTACCCTGCTGGAAGTAGCCATCTGCATGAAGGGTAAACTGTGAACAAGTACGGTTGCACTTGGTCAGCTACGATATTTAGATACGCTCTAGCATTCTGACGTGTGCCAGGAGAACATCCCCCACACCATGACACTGCCCCCACCGGCTTGAAGAGTTGTGAGACACGACAAGTCCAGACATTCATGCATACAGCAGGGGTATACCTAATAAAGTGGCCGGACAGTACACCAGAGGTGTATATATATATATATATATATATATATATATATATATATATATATATATATAAACTAAAAAAATCACATGGCAATAAATATACATTTATATTTCATTAAAAACGCCTGATAAAATAAAGCAGGATAATGAAAATTGATCAACAGGTTTTTTTTTTAATCATCAAATCTGAAAGTACATAAGAAACATATTTATTGAACAGTTCTAAAGAAATTTAATGTACAACTGCTTTTAATGTTTTTTTTTTTTAATTATAGTTAATAATATCCTAACATTCCATACTGGCTATAAAGAATCAAGCTTTAAATTATTCTTCTTAGTCTTTTGTAAAGAATACAGGTTGAAAAAAAATCTATTAAGAAAACTCAAGATTAATAGAAAAATCAATTTATAACAGTTTTAAATGTAATGAGAAATGTTTTTTTCCATTAGTTCCACCACATTTTACTAATTTGTTACTACTTTATACTTTATAAAATATGTTGTCTTATATAAGCGGCAAAGATGTTCTTCTAATGAAGAAATCAAACTTTTAAATCAAACTTTTTATTAGACATAGGTAAGTCATTCATCAGAATATAAAATTTTCAGAAATCTTTGAGCCAATGCATGTTTTGATTGACAAAATTGAAATTATATTTTTTGTTATATTTTATTCTTTAACATTAGTGACAGCCATTTTTTTCAATCCAGGCAATTTATCTTCTTAAACCGTCTGAAAAATACGAAACCAAAGGATAAGGAAATATCAAATGCATTTCAGATAATCAACAGATAAGCTTTAAAAAAAATCTACGAATAAATCTACGAGTTACAACGAAATAATTCATATTAATTTACAGGATTGTTCAAAAAGTAATGTAGGTATAAGCAGAAAGAGACAAAAATTGATTAAAAACTTCGAAACAGCTAAATATTTCCTTATTACGTTTTAGTTTCAGGAATACCATCACAAAAAAAACACAATTATTTATTTAATATTATTAGGCAACAGAACACAAAATAAACGATATAAATCATTAAATACAAGTAACACAAAAAGTAAAGTTTCATAGTTCCTCACATGAGTCAGTTGAATTACTCTTGTTATCTTTCATAAAATTTCGAATTTTCTCGGAATTTACGTTTCTCGGTAATAAAAAGTTTTATGGGTCCGAATCTTATTTTGTGGCAGAAAAACTGATAGGCCTATTATTAGCTGAAATAGTCCAGAAAAAAAATTACTGAGATCGTAAACCATCTGTTCAGTTCTCACATAAATTTCTTAGAAATATCGTGATTGTCTTAATAGCTGTTTGATATTTATTTGGAGATGCTAAAAGTAGCCCCAAATTACTAGTTGAGACACTGCGACCTTGGTTGCAGAACTGAAACTCAGTGTTATTCTTAATAATTAAGAAGTGAAGGGAATCGTTTGAGAAGGCGGTGCTAACAAGATCATTAAGTGCTTCTGTAAACAAAACACTCTTCTGATTATGTTTATTACTTTAAGAAATCCCATTAATTGCAATTGTTTTTGCTTCAATCTCAAATAAAAGAAAATACTTATTTTAATAACAATGAAAGATCTGTTGTTTTTTGGTATTATATTGTATTGTTCTGTAAAACTTAAATAATCCATATTGGCTTTCTTAATGTTTGGAATTACATTTTGTTCAATACCACTTCTATTCTTAATAATACTTCTTCTTTCCATAAGCTCCGCGGAGGCAGAATATTTTTTATCTTTCTGCAAAGATTGATGCTAAGACGAAAAACTTTCTGCGGGTGCGGGCGTTTTTTTCGTTTATGTCCCGCAAAAAACGTTCATTCTATACCAGGGGTGGGCAGACTTTTGTACGGTAAGGGCTACCTCAAGTATTACTCCAAATGGCGCGGTCACCTTAAGACTAAAAAAAAAACGGAATCTCCAAATCCTCAACCAAGAAAAAAAGAATATCCAAGACCGCGATCGACGTCTCGCCCTGTTCTATACGATATCTTTCGGCAGCCCTCGTTTTCGTTCTGCGACAATGTCGCGCCGTCGCTTGATATTCTGCTTCTGGGATAAGCGCTATAAGAATACTGACAGACAAAAACAAGATTTTAACATCTCTGCAATTAATGTCTAACTAGTAATGTTTAAATGATAATAATAGGGGAGTGTTGTATCAAAGCCATAGTGTACCTTGGACCAATTTGCATATCTGGGACAGGATGGGACATAGTGATCTCTTGTAGAACTATATCCTTCTTAGTGACCTCCTTTCCCACCAGTCTGCGTTTGGACGTATTTGAGTAAGGATTAGCTGTGCTCGAGCAACAAGTTATTTTTACGAGTTAAAAGTAAATTTTTTTGCCCCAATTGTGTGTGAGGTTATTTTCAATTCGCACACAAGGATTATTTACTATATATGCATTGGAATCTCCATTATTTACGAGTATATTGGTGAGGAAACTTTGTAACTTGATTGAATGGTGGGTATACAGCCGTATTTGTTGAAGTATAAACCCTCGTGCACAGGTTTCAATGTCATACCAGTTATCCAAGCGGATTACCGTTTTGAAATGACAGCGCGAACCTCCAATGAAATTACACGAGAAAGACTAAACAGTTCTCAATAGTTCAGTCCTTTATCGGATATTTCGCTGCCATTATGGCAAACTCATCAATTTAATTTATAGTGATTGTAAACTTTTTGTCTCATCGACCCCAGTATTCCTACTCGTGCCTACCCATGAATTATTGGGTAGGGATAATATAATATAGGGATAATAACTACGTATAGATTAAATCTCATTTTTAAAATTAAAGATAAAAATGTTTAAATAAAGTCAGTTTTAAATCTAAATGTATTACAGGTCTTCAATTTACAAATATTACTATGACAATGGAGAGAATTTCAATTTAAAACAAATTTTACAATATTTCTCAGAAATTTAAAGAGCTTATCTACATTAGATCATTATCTGTAGATATTTAAAATCATTGTTTTTCCTTACTTTGTAGAATAATTTGGAAATATGTATACATAATGCTCTAATTTACATAGCCCTTTCAATTGCTATACTAAAAATTTTCTTCTCCCCTTACCATAGTAATACATGTCAGTTAAAGCCCTGTAATACATTTAAATTTAGAACTAACTATATTTAAGCTTTTATTATCTTTAATTTTAAACATTTTATTTACATGTAGTTATTTTCTACACATTAGAATATAGATTATTAGAATAACAAGGTTTTGTGATATTAATTTGAAACATGCTATCTTTAATACTAATAAACTATTTTTCGCCTTTTCATTTTATGTGAGTGTTAATAACGAATCAAAATATGGTAATTTCATTAATAAATTAAACTTTCTTTTCAAGCATTTTCTATTGACCGGAATCACAGCCTAAAGCGAAATCAACAATTAAAATCACACTTCACTCAATCGAAACACAAAAGCTTTTTCATTTAATTTTTATTTTTACAGAATTTCCTTAATGACTTTCAATCAGAGAACATTGGCCTGAAGCAAAACTAGCAATTAAAGACATCCATTCAATCAATGAATCATTAATTGACATACGCTTAATTAACTTTAAAATTAAGCAGATTTTTTTTTTTATTAATCTTCGTGTAATAAGACTGACTTCGTGTTAATCATCAAAATAATTAATTTTCCGATTTGTCGTTGATTATTACCCCTATTGTTCGAAAGATAAAAGTAATTAGGTGATATTTCATTAACTGGGAAGGCTGTGGGTAATAATGATTTACGAAGGGTTAGATATATTGTTAGATAAGGATTAGATATATATTAGATATATTGTTTATATCTAAAACAATATTTAGGAGTTTCTTAATAGAAATTATATAAAATATTATGATCTCATTTTTACATTTAATGCTATACTTGTCCCTCTCTCTCTTTTTTTTTTAACGATCCCCATAAGGAGTATGAACTGGGAAGTTGTCAGGGCTCCCGTGTCTGTGTGTGTAACATTCTCCTTAACCCAAACCTGGAGCCGGAGCCCCATGAGTTATACATTGTTGGACATCCCATGGTCTTGAAATATGGAGTAAACAAATCCGACTTCCGGTCCTGGTCACTTCCGGGTTTTCAGGTGGTTCAGGAAAACAGTGATAATTGCCCAAAATCGGGGTCTACCCACACTGAATCGACTATGTTGTGAGAATCAACATGATACCCTACATTCCATGTCGCCATTTCCGGCTCGAGAAGATCAAATGGTCACTCACTGAAGTGCTCCCGAATGCTTCTAAATGGGATCGACACATACTAATTTCATTGATCATTTACATGATCAAGTCATAAATACTAAATGTTGATCATTTCACTAATTTCTCCTTCTTTTTTTTTCGTTTAGCTAAAATTCATTACCACATGAATTTCTCACAGAATGTGCAAATAAATTTAGTTTTGAATTTGGAACTGATTCACGATCAATTATAAACCAATTCAACATTTGCTTAACTTTAATCACACTATTAATAAGCAAAAATTGTACGGATCTTTGTAAATTTGTAAGCAGAGTCGCAGAAATAACCAATCACAGAGCAGCGTTGGAACACGTCAGTCGTGACGTCACGCCCATATGTAAACATGGCGCTCTACTATTTTCCCCACTTCAGCACGACGGACCGCGATTACACAATTATTATCAGTGTATTGAGATTTTCTTCCACATATAAATGAAGTTTACACTGAAATGCATGAAGTTCATGCGTCAAAATTTCGTAAAACCTCAGTTTTTACATAATTTTACAGCTTCGGTTGTTACCCCATTGAACTCTGGGATAGCCGCTTGCTCACTACTCAACAGTAGGGGAACACGTCATTGTTGCCCAGGAAAGAAGATTGGTATTGGCTGTTAGACATTCATTATTGTTATTGTTGAAACTGGTAAATCAATTTTTTATTTTGTTTTTTTCTTAATAAAATTTGGCTTAGTCATTCCAACTATATGTGGGCTGTTATGGAAGTCATGGCTTTTAAAAAATCAGTTTATAACATCTTTTTCAATCTTGTGTTTTTCAAAAATTTCACGGTATTCGAAAAATGTTGAATTTGTTTTACTTCCGTGAATATTTCACGGGTCTTCCTAGTGAAAATGACTTGAAAATAAAAGAAATTCTGTGTAATTACAATTCTGAAGGCACGTGAAAGATATTCAAATTTTGTGGCTAGTACAAAGTCATTGTTGGTTGCATTTGGAGGAGTTATTCTCAAATCAATATTACAACAATGTTTTTTTGGGAGAGTTATTGTGCTGGTCTGCTGCCAGTTTCGTCTTTCTGTTGTGCTACGGACACCCCTAAGTTGGACAGTGGAATAAAAATCTACTGTCGCCCATTGCATGACAATTGGGAGAATCGTGAACAAAATTTCTGTCATAACATTAGAGCTATACATTACAAACTGCTGATGTGAAGGTTTCGCGTTTTAAGCTGTTTTAAAGCAGAATTAAATGATAAATGAGTGATGAAATAAATGCATTCTTTCAGGTCATGACGGTTGAGCGAAAATTTAGCTGAAGTGAAAACAAAACCTTTCAGCTCTCCTTATTTATTCTTTTATTTTCGGCAAACATCTAATTAATTAAAACAAAACAAATCATTAGAATAATAAAAGATAACATTTTAGATACAATAAATTTATAGCAAAAAAGTTATCATCGCTTTCAAATAAAAATAAGTAAAAGGCTTTCAATATGCTTATTAATCTATTAGAAACAATCCTTCAGAGATACAGGCACACTTTGTTAGACCAAGCATAATCTTAACAGGAATAAAACAAACATATTTCATTGGCTCATTTCAAGAGTTTATATTAGTATAACAGAACGTGTGTAACTGAAATCCAGATTTATTATATTCTTTAAATTTAGTTTATTCTATTTATTTAAAATTTAAGCTGCACAATACAGTTTCCATTTTAAATATTGAGGCTTGTTTTTTAAAAGCTTATTCGTTATCGATTTGTTGGTTATTCACCAAGTCGAACATTTATATTAATTAATAAAATTGCCAACCATTGAGACACTTATTTACAGTTAAAAGTTAAAATATTAAAACCCAATAATAAAACGACGTTTCGAAATCTCAGACCTACAGATTTCTTTTTCAAGCTGTTCCCCCCTCCCTACCTTAAAAAACAATCCTCCCTGGAGCAGGGTTCGTCATCAAATGAAAATAACACATTGAGGTCACTAAAAGCCACTGTGTCCCCCTGGTGTCGAAGGATGTAATCATTAAACAGGAAGACGTTGTCTGCTAATAATTTCAAAGGAGCGTTTTTGGTTGTCATTAGTTTATTTATTTATTTATTATTTATTTTAATTTTTTTTTTCCAAGTTAGAGGCCGTATTCTAAGATATTTTTTGTAGACAGATCTTTATTATAACTTTGGAGGATCTTGATCATGCCCGATTCAAAAAATTCGCGTAAGTATTTATCTGTTCGGATGCCATATACAATAGGTTTACTAATATCCAAAGTATGCTTGTATGTATGGCAATGAACCGCCGTTTTGTACACCATGTTTCCCTTTTTTGCAGTGTCATCATGATCATTAACACGGGTTTCCAATTTTCTTTTTGATTGACCAATATATAGACAACTGCTATTACATGAATTGTTCTCCTGACAGCGAATTCCATAAATGGTCCCACATTTTTTTAAATTACGATCATATTTCTCAGTACATTTTTTTTCCGATTAAGTACGGCCCCGATAGTGTTTTTAGGCTTACATGCCAGTCCTATCCCTACTTGTTTTACTAGTGTTGGTTTTAATTTTTTTAACAATGTCTCATCGTATGTAACGGAAACGTATTTGGTTACCTTTCGAGTCTTGTTTTTTTTGGTAACAATGTTAATTGGTTTATCGAATGAGTCCGTATGCTGTTTATTCTTGAAACGTCTGCACTTTAAAAAACTTTCAATATATCTATTCAAATTCGTGTAAGGAAAACCATTTTTTAGAAAAATACTCCTAATCATATTGATTTCCTTTTCCAGGAGCATATCATTAGAGCAAACACTAATAGCTCTGTCGAGGGCCATATGTACGGAATTTCTTTTGTAAAATTCCGGGACCGAACTATTAAAATTAATTGTGATCAGGGCATCGGTACTTTTTCGAAACACTGTAGTTTCATAATCTCTTTCCTGTTTTTTTATCCATACATCCAAAAAAGGAATTCGTCCCTCGATCTCATCTTCAACAGTGTACTGTATTTTTGGATGTATGCCATTAAAATCTTTAATTACGTCCCCTCTGTAGTGCTCGTTAATAATAAGAAAAGAGTCATCTACATATCGACAGATGGAATGGACGTTATGGAAAACTTTTTCAATAGAAAAGGCTTGGTATTCCACAAAAGCCATAACGCATTCTGCGAGCACTGCCGATGATGGTAGTCCCATAAAGGCCCCTGACGTTTGCAAATACACCCGGTTGTTAAATGAAAAGAACTGTATATGGAACAGTAAGTCTATGAGCCTTATAACCTCCTGCATGTTAAAATAAAACCTTTCTTTGATGGCTTCGATATCATTTTCAAAAGCATGCTGAATAGCCTGTATGATAAGGGAAGGGGTTAGGAAAGTATATAAATTGATTATATCCAAAGATATCATTCGCGAATTAGCTATCACGGAATTATTGCGGAGGTAATCCAACAGGGCCTCACGGTTTTCAATACAATATTTCGAACGATAATTAAGAAGTTTTACCCTTTTTTCAACAGTCTTAGAAATCATCATAATTGCTTAATTTTTGCAATTGATGATTGGTCTGATTTTATATAAGGAGTTGCATTTCTCTTTATGTACTTTAGGTAACCCCTTAAAACAGGGCAGAGATTTATTTAGTTCCATTATTTTCTTAACCATTTTTTGGGAAAACAACCCTTGATCATGCGCTTTATTAATTATTCTATCAATTTCTTTAAGAACTTGAGCTTCCGTTTGCCGTAATGGACTGAACCCTTCAGTATCGTGAATGAACTGCTCGCACATTTTTTCGTAGTCTTGTTTGTTGAGAATAACCAGGGCTCCTCCTTTGTCTGCTTCTGTATATATAACTTCATTATTGTGTTCATTAAGCTTACATAATTCCTGATACTGTATTTTGCTGAGAGTGCTTTTAGATCTTTTTTTAAATCTAAAGTTATTTAGAATATGTCCAACCCTTTTTCTGGTAGTGGAACGTTCCAGAAACAACATTTCTTCCGAACATTTATAGTTTAGAATTTTCCAATTGTAGTTACTGCATTCCATGCTAGAAACTTTGAAATCCGAATTGTATTTTAATTTGATCGGCCAATGACATTAAAATATAGTGTATCTACAAATGATTGGAGTTGTTTCATTATTGTACTATGGATGTATCGTCAAAAAAATTGTACAGATTCATAAAAAAATTCTCCAAGTTTTTGTTCCATTTTAAAGATTCTCGATATGTGTATTGCTAGTAACTCTGCACTCATCAACTCTAATCAAGTTGGCCCAACATTCGATGTAGTGTGTCCCAGTCAATTCAAGCAAAAGCATTGTAGATGCAAGTCCGCAGTTCTGGCAGAGATTAGCCTGTAATGATGGCACAAACACTGTATCTTTCACATACCCCCATGTCACAGTCCATTCAGCTGTGGGATGAGTCAATTTTCCAGCATGTCCAAATAAATGGGTCCTGTAAAGGACTTCTCGATGAAGAAAAAGGGGCCATAAATTTAAATTTTTTTTGAGATCGCACAGAAAACATTGATATTTGGAGATCCTCGAACGTGCTCCACGGTAGCATGGGGATTGTTGGTTCCCCAGATTCACACATTGTGTCTATTCACATTGGCATTCAGTCAAAAAGCTGCCTCATCACTGAAAACGAGTTTATCACAGAAGTCATCCCTTTTCCATAAGCTCTTGAAATCGAGTACAAAACTCGAAGCGACGCACTTTGTCAATGGGCAACAATGCTTGCAACAATTGTAAAAGGTAAGGCTGTTTCAATCATTGCCATGAGACTTTCCAATTGGTGGATCGTGGACTGTTCAATTCCCTGCTCGCTCTGCGATTCGATTTTTGTGGGCTACCCACGAAAATCGTACATGCTGTTTCATCACTCACAGGAGGACAACCCGTTGATTTTCTTTTACAGAGACATCCCATAGTTGTCGATATCACCATCACCGAATGGAGTTGGCGCTGGTTGGATCTTTATGGAATTTCGTCCTGAAGTGACGGAGGACCGTTGTGATAGATATTGATTAGCAAGGAATTCGAGGACAACATACGCTTTTTCATTGTTCGTTCTCGTGGCGCTCTCGTAGTTGGAGGGGGAAACATATACCTGCCGAGCAATTCAAACAAAACTTTGAGAGATGCTTGTCTTATATAATAACAAACTCGATCAGCAGAGCTCTACGAATGTGGCCATTACAAGGTAATGAAACCATTTCAATCATTTGTAGACACCCTATAAAAATTGAAAATGAAGTGTAAAAAAATAAATATTTCTGAAACTAAATTTTACAGTCATTTATCAAACATTGATAATTTATTTTTCAACGTCTCATCGCTTTTCAAAAAATTAGTAGTACAAATTTCACTCTAACTATTATTCCAGTTGTTTCTAACATTTTAATATAAAGCCCAATTTCAATTAAAATTCTAAGCTTTAAAAAACACTATTACTATAACTACCTAAGAAGATGAAAATAATACATTTGGGGAATAATTAATAGTTAGGATTACAACAGTAAATAAGGAAATGAATGTAGGAAACAAAAGAAAGTATCCACACATTTTAACGCATTTATTCCGTTAAAATTATTGAAAATAAACGTTAATATAGTCGAGAAATAAGTAAACATATATTCAATATTTTATTTAATAGACGATTTAAAAATACTAAAAAATTAGATTAATTTATATTGAGTCTTTTATTTCCTTACATATCCATCGCTTTAACATTTTCATTGATTCTTTGTCGTGGTGATCTTGTGTGATTATCATCGACTCGAATTACTCCATTGTTTATCCAGTAAAGCACAACCAAATTTTAATAACCAACTGATATGTGGCATTTTAAATTTCCTCTTTGCCTCTCGTTTGAAGCAACAGTTCTACACCGACCTTCGGAGCGGATTAACGACCTGATTTGAGCACAACGATTGTGTTCGGCTGACAAGAGCCGTTGCCTTCCAGTTGAAGAAGCACCAGAGGCAGTTTAATGAATCTGTCAGAGTCCAAATGATCAGGTTGAAAGAGCTCAATTGAAAGGGTCCGAGGGTATTTTTATGATCACTTCATCCATTAAAGTCCAACTTAATCTACCGTCTCATTCTCGATGGTTTTCAAAGTAGATACAAACGATTAATTTGACTTTAAAAACTTGGACGGAAACAAGGAGCATTGTAATTTATCGTAAGAAGCCGATAAGGAGGTCTTTAAGATAGGAAACAACTTCTTCAGCTCGTATCTTTCTTCAATCTTTAATTAAGTGTGTAATTCTTGTTAAAGGTGTCTTATTCAATTTAAAACGCTTCAACTGAGCAACCGTAAAAAGAACGATTTCTGGTTTTTCAGAGCAAATATTTTACAATGAACATAAAGTCAACAAAAAATATTTCTTAACCTATTAATTAAGGTTAATTAATCCAAAAAATGGATATATTACATTATGATAAAAGATCCAATGAAAAATTATAGTTACAGAATTGTAAATAAGTAAACTTATTTATTTACAATTCTGTAACTATAATTTTTCATTGAATCTTTCATTGGAAAAACAAACGACCATTTAAATAATAACTCTAGGCATGAACTTGTTTTCTTTGGTGAATGTTGGAAGATTTCCCTTTCTTCTTAATAAATACTAGTCGGCTACCCGTCACTTCGCTCCGGAAGCCTCGCGTATGTAACGGAAAACAATTTGTTATTTATTAAAAAAAACACACACACAAATTACATCAAGTAAAATAAAACTAAAATTTTTTTAAAGTTTTTTTTTATTTTAATTTTTGATGTATATATTCTCTCAAGTCACGACTGCTTTTATAATCAGCGTGTGAATCGTATATCTGTGATATATTTTTATATTTTATAGAGATTAGAATGTAATCCTTGTGGTCTAATGCCTAAGACGTCTAACTTCGGAGCAGAAGGTTGCATGTTGGATTCCAGTAGATAACTTGTAGAAATTATTTCTATTTTTGTAAATTACAATAATTGTACCAGACCGACAGAGAAATAAAAGATTTTCGTAATATAGATACAATTTTCAGTCGCTTTTGAGCTACAAATAGTGAGCTTTCAGTATTCTACTTAATAGAAATAGTGCTTCTTTCTTTCTTGAGTCTCTTTTTTTTATTTCCATTGATACTTTACAGTGGTTTTTGAGTTAGAAATAGTGATTGTTTTTGAGTAACAAATAGCAATTTTTCAGTATTCTACCTAATAGAAATAGTGATTATTTTTTTTTTCTGTTCTTTTTTATCCAATTCCAATTGATACTTTTCAGTGGTTTTTGAGTTACAAATAGTGAAAATTATCTATATCTATTAGCTAGGCCATCAGATTGTTCGATATAGATATTTGAAGAAGAGATTTCAGATGGACGTTAGTTGATATAGATGATAAATGAAGATCATAGCTTGTATACGAAATTCTTCGCAACAAATTGATTGTGAGTATTCTTTAGAGTGAAGATAACCAAATTCTGTTGAATTGTGACTCAAAGACCTAAAGTTGTATGTGAGTTAAGACAACGTTTTCCAATTATATGGCAACTTTATTTAGAGTTTGTCCTTGAGCTTTATTGATAAATATCGCATAAGAAGGTCTGATCGGAAATTGTTTTCTTGTGAAAGTGAATGGAAGTAGATTACCGCATGGTTCCATAGACATCCTATGGATGAAAACAAAATCTCCTTTGTGAGTTCTGTTATAATTTCGGTTTCTATGAGATCATTATCGAATGAACAGCATTTAAGTTGAGTTCCATTGCAGTATGCAAACTTGGGATTGATGTTTCGCAACAATATTATTGGAGATCCAATCTTCAATTACAAACGATGTTGAGAAATTCCGCTGAGATTCAATGCGTTCAGACACTCGGGCATATAGAGATGTTAGTGTGGTGAATTATCAGAAGTGTCAATTTTATTCGCACTTTTATTGTATGCTCTGTAGTCTCTCCTTGTATTCTTAGACTTATCATTCGATTGATGTTATCGACACTCTCGTTCATCTCGTTTATCCAATTCCAATTGATACTTTTCAGTGGTTTTTAAGTTACAAATACTGATTTCTCAGTATTCTATCTAATGACGTACTGCTTCTTTCTTTTTTGACTTTCTTTTTAATTACAATTGTTACTTTTCAGTCAAAGTCAGTTCAGTTTTGACAGATAAGTCAAAAAAGCAATATGAAGAGAGTTGTAGTTCCCATGGCCTAATGGGTAAGATGTCTGACTTCCGATCAGAAGGTTGCAGGTTCGATTCCTGTCGCGGATGTTTCATTGAAAAAATTCTTTTTATTTTTCATTCTCACAGAAAACTGCGCCGGACAGACACACAGACAGACAGACAGACAGAGAAATAAAAGATTTTAGTAATATAGATTATTGCTTGAGGAGTCGGGTTCAGTTCTCGGCAGTAGTCGGTGATGTTTTTTCCATAGGTAGGCCTCTTTCTTCTGCAGATGGAAGAGTATAGAACATCTGAACAGTACTTCATTCAGTAAGGTTGGTAATGGCAGGATTTATAAATCCTTTACTTCTTCTTCTGTACTTAATAATGACAATATTTCAGTCGGATCTCTTGCCGACATAATCCTCAGGCACAATCTACTATAAAGCCGTTAAATTGAATGTGAATTTAAATAACAATACACAGTAGTAATCATATTCAATACTTCTTTCAAAACAATACAATGTACATTATTCCTTCTAAATTGTTTAAAGTAAAACGCCAGTAAATTTTTAAAACAGCTTAAATAAACAAACCGTATAATTATTTAACTTAATTCGATATAAATAAATATGACCATTCGTATAAAAATTAAAACGAAAGTATAAAAATGTAAATGAGGTTTTCATATTTTTCGTGATCATTTCGTACCATTTTTTTTAGATATACTTCAAATGCTGGGTTGGGTTTGCTGACTTTCAACAGATGTCATCGAGGTTCTGTTCCTTTTAAGAAGGGACTCAGTGAGTGGCTTTATATAGTTTCAAGTAAGAAAGGATAATCTAAGACTACAAACACATCTTTTCCATTACACATCAATAATTAATAACCGAATAATAATTTTCTTGTAATATTTCTACTTTCTACGATACTTTACTCCTGAATTTTTGTTTCTTTTTTGATTTTTCTCGGTCTTCCTTTGTACTTTGTTACTCTCTTTATTATCTTCGAAAAAAGTGACTAATCAATATTTTGTCAAGAGCAGAATTCAAATCGTGCTCCTAGTAGGTCACAGAATATACATCATCTTAGTAGGTCACAGAGGTTACGTAGGATTAATTGTTATTTCTGTTAGTCCTATTTTTCTAATTATTATTTGAATTGAGATTGAGCTAAAACTTCTTGTCTATTATGATGTTCTAAGTATTGGAAAGGAAGAACGAACTTTGAGCTTCTGTGTTGCCGTTTCAGTTACATGGAAAACTAAAGTATAATGACTTGTGAAAAAGAAGGGAGAAAGTATTGTGCAATACGGAGTGGAAGAAGCCATAAACAGAAGAGGATTCTCCAGTGAAGCAAGCTTGGTTCTTCTAGAATCCGAAGGAGCAGAGATTCCATAATAAACAGCCTTATTAGAGAGAAAGCCATTCTAAACTCTCAAAATAAACTCAAAACTCTCCAGTGTTAAAAACATACGAGAAAGTTTTCAGACAAACAAGATATCAAAATTAAATCATTTCTTTTAGAAAAAAGTGTGGATAAATTTAATAATAACAATAGTTTTATGAAAATAGCAATCAATGTCTAATTTGAGATATGATAAATTGGATTTCACATTTCTTCTTTTTACTGGAAAAAAAAAGAATTAGAAATTAGTAAAATTTCTATTTCAGTGGAAAAAGTATCTAAAGGAATAGTGAAAATATAGTTTTCTACTTTGAAATTTTAATTTAGATTTTATGGTAAATAACAGCGCTATTAAAAGATTAGGCTGTGATAAAATTGTCATTAATGGTAAATGAACGAAAGTGGATTTGTCTTAAGATCTAAGTGAAAGAGAAATCTCATTTATTAATCTCAAAAAAAGAGCATCAATGGTTAGTGTACAGAAATTCTAAAAAAACATTTGCGCATTTTAAATAATAAAATAAAATAAAAATAAAACGACATAGAACTGACAGATCAAATCAGTTTATAATATAAACTCTCAATTGATTTATATGTAAAATGACATGATAAAACTAAAATACTCGGAATACAAGATTGCACAGCTTCAAAGAGTATATTTAAGCAATTCCCTTTAATGAAAATAAAGATTTGGATGAATTGCATTGAAAACAATGAATATTTAAACTCCACAGTATAAATAATCCAGCGATTCTCCATGGCATTTTGAACGATTAAAGAATTAAACAGCTAGATTCCTTTAGTAATCAGAAATTAAAAAAATGATTGTATTCTTGTTATGATACATTATCGTCAACCTAATATCGAGTAAATGTACAATGGGAAAAAAAAAATGAAAAAACTCGAATTAAAAAAAACTTGGAAAGAAAATAAAAACATTTGAGAAAGATTAATCCTTTTTTGTTTTTACCAGACAAACTATTTCGCAATTATCTCAATTAATTAAGATACTACAGTATATGTCAATTTAGATATTACAATATTAATAATAATAATGTAATATCAATGTAATGTAATAATAATTACATTATTAAAATCTTACTACCATATATTAAGATATTGTAGATATATTAAGATATATTAATATAATTAATATATTTTATTGTGGAATTTGTATAGAAGCCGCGTCTGAAGCTATTTCCCTACTGATTCATCAGGATTTAGAAAGTAAAAAAGGAGGGCTTTTGATGTTAGATTTTAAAACGAAAAAAACAAAACAAAACAATGTGAAATCGTAATTTCCTATTTAGAAAATCACGAAAGTAAATTTAGGCCTGTTTTCTTGCCGAAAGAGGAGAAAGAAAAATGGATGGAAAAATTTGGATTCAGAAATTATCCTGTTAAGAATAAAGAGTAAAAAAAAAAAGATGATGAATCAGATAATAGTTTTTTTAAGGAAAAAGGGATAAGAAGAAAAGCTGCTGCTTCTTCTAAAGATTGTCACACCAATAATCAAAGTAGGAGTGGGAGATCGATCTGAAGAAATGTGTTAAATAAGCGCTCTATGGATTTGTACTAAAATATGAATGAAATTCAAATGAAAAAATTACCAAAAAAATCCTGAAAAGAAAAAATCTACTTATTTCTATTAAGTAAATTTAAGGAAAACTGACATCAAATAAATGGCAACTACACAAAATTATAAGAACAAAACATTGTTACTTTGATTACTATCATCTTTCTATGAAAAGTGGATTAAATTACAATTGATTGTAATAAAAATTAACAACAGTTTAGATAAAAACTAGAATAAATTTGCTATGTAAAGAAAGTTACAAAATAAATAAAAGTAAATTGTTAATAGTTTTTAATACAAGTGGGCGATAGATGTATTTGCACAAAAGCAATAATAAAATATTTTGAAATATTTAAAAAAAAATATAGAATGGGCAATATTTTTGTAATTACAGAATATTAGGCCTCAAGATAAAAAAAAAAGAAGAAAAAAAAGTGAATACCTTGGCACTGTCCATAATTAGTTCACCCCTTTATTATTATTAATTAGCACTGAATGACTGCTTTAAATCTCCTCACGTATATACGATATCATATAAACTTTAGAAACATTACTTTTCTGAAGCTTTCATTAGAATGATTCTCGTTTCCATTTGTCTCAGCTGCGATAAAAAATACCGCGCTAAATCAAATAGTCCGTGATTGTAATTTTATTCCGAACAAATTCTAGAACAATTAAAAGAATAAATAGTTAGACAGCAGAGTTGATTGAAATCAAGGACAAAGTGTGGAACTGAAATCAACAGAATATCATTATAAAAATAAAAATTGTAAAATAAATAAATCGTTCGGATAGCTGAGGTTCAGATTATTAGCAGTTATGAATTGTTACGAAATTCTGCAATCAAATTTCAAATAACGTCTTAGAATAATACTAGCAACCCGCATAATTTTTTAGAGGCTTCACTGCCACCCGTTCGACTTCCTTGTTGAGAATATGATCTCGGAATTTAAGGTCACGTGCCCGTCGTGTGTGTATCTGGCAGGGCAACCAACCAAAAATGACCTTACCCACATCGATGAAACATGAAATATAGCCATCCTCATTGTATACCTATCATTTGACATCTTATTTGTAGTTCTGTGTCTTATGGTTTCAGAGCAGTAGCGGGCAGAAAAAAACAAACAAACAAATTTTTCTTTTATAAATATAGATGTCACAATTCAGCTTTTGTATTATTTCTATTTCACAACTCGCTATTTTTATTACATTAATGTACATTAGTTAGTTACACTAAATTTAAAATTATGGACAATTTTGAACTAGACATTTTAGAGACAATTAACTAGACACTTAAAATTATTTTTTTTTCTTTTAGAAATATTTTATTCACTTTCTAAATAATTAAAGTTAACCACAAGTTAACATCTTTTATAACTAAATCAAAACTTCTAAGACTAATTTGAGTGAAATGCCTTCATTAGTTCTTGGGACTCCGTTTGCATGACAGTTCCGTCATTAACAGCGGAATCATGACTGCAATCCTAACAGGCATCTGTGCAAAGCATGGCGGAAGAAACTTGTTAAGCCAATTTATTGATTTTACTGAAACTCACCGGATATTATCGAACAGCCACAATTTCAACATATTCTCCAATTGAATAAAATTAAAATATATTATAAAATCTAGATTTCAGTCGCTTCAAACCAATAAAAGTAGATGCAAATGAAATATTTAAAATACAAAAGAAAATAATTGCTAATGATAATTTTTGATGAATAGCTGAAAACTCCAAATTCATTATAAAAACTTTTAAATTTTCAATCTAAACTTTATAACAGCATAATTTTTTGTATTTTAAAATTAGTGTTATTTGGAAGTGAAGATGATTATATTATTTAATAGGAAAGTTTAAATATAAATTTGTGTTCAGTTAATAATTTAATTCATAAGTTAAAAAGTTGAGTAAGACTTAGATATATACATGTAGGAATCAATTAAATACAACATTTATTTAATTGATTTGTACATGTATTTATCTAAGTCTTACTCAATTCATTAATAAATTAAACACACGTTAAATTCACAACTAATAAGTTAAAAAGAATTTGAAAATAATTAATGTTACAATTTTGAATGATTTAAAAAAAAGTACAAAAAATTATTGATTTAAAATATACGGAAAATTGACCTTTCGAAACTTTGGGATAAATATGGATTCCACATGAGAAGCCCACATAAAAGGGTCTCGAAATGTCAATTTGAAGGAAGAGTTAATATTTTAGAATTACAAATATCATGACATAAAGTATTCATTTTGTTTCTTCGAGTTTTATTAATAAAACTGAGTAGTAAATTACTTCCTACATTAAGTAGAAATGATTTAAATCAAATATCCATTTCACTTATCCAATCTGGTCAAACATGAATACATTAATTTTTTTTTTTTGCATTCGTAATCAGATGTTATGAAACGGTAATAAACAGTGTTAAATAATCATTTATATATGCTACTATTATTGATTTTACAATCATTGATATGATGTCGCACATCATCTGATTTTATTTCAAACCTTAAATAATGATTATGTCTGATGGTCCAACGGGAAAATGCATTCGATTAATGTTATGTTAAATTAGTAAGAAGGAATATATGCTTTTATTTTATAATATTAAACGTAATTATAAGAGTCATCTTTTTTATGCTTTCCTCCACAAATTTTAATTAGTAATTCAAATAGATTTAGAACTTATATCACATGTGATGCATTATTTCGAAAATTCCTATCATAACCAAAAAAAAATATGAAATCCCACATCAATGAAATGTAGAACACCTACGGTTAAAAGATGTTTAGAAAAAATTAAAAATATATATAAAAGAATACTTTATAAACAAATAAGTACATAAAAATACTTAATAAATAAATAAGGAAACTGAATTTAATATTAAATATTTCAAATTCATAGGTAAGTAACCGTTACCACATGTGATGGAAAGCAAAATGATTGACAAATCTAGTACGAAATCACATGCAATGAAAGACACCCTCCCGACTATTGTGATGTTATACATCGTAAATTAGAAATACTACAATTAATATCAATCATCAACAGTGAAGCATGGATTTACGACAATTACAACATTCTCAATCATTTTTTCCCACGTTCTAAGTCAAATGGAGCAAGAGTAAAATTGTTTTAAAATAGTGAGGAGGAGGGATACATTGCATTTATTTGATTTCGTACAATATTTGTCAATTGTTTTGTTTTCCAATACTAGTTGCAACGGTTATTTTCCTATAAATTTCAAATATAATCTTTAAATTCGGTTTCTAAGTATTCTTTTATTTTTTTATTTATTTATTAAGTGCCTTTCTGCCATTAAATGGTTACATTTTGGCAGCTGATCTCGGGCCCTGAGGCATATTTTTGAGTAAAATTTTGCAGGCTAGTTCAAACATCATCATCTACACGTGTATCAAAATTAATTAGAATAGGAATAGAAAAAACGAAAATCTGGATCTTACTAATTTTGCTGTTTATATCTTGTTCTGTTACCCTTTATAGTCGACCGCACCTACAGCCAAAACTACAGGATCTAGAATTATGGTTGATACGTCATTAGATTTGTCTCATTGTCGCGGAGGGCTTCGTCATGTGCATTTTTTTGATATCTCAACTCGTTTCCGAGATATTCCCAAAAATGTGATATCAGGATCGCCAACAAGTTTAAGTACAGGACATAAACAATGCTGATTTTTAGTTGTTACTTCTAATAATAATAATAATAGTGGTTAGATTAAAACATATTACAAAGAAAATTTAATGAGAAAACAGCCAAAAATGATTTGGATATTAATTTATTAAAAAAAAATACGAGTTTGAATACGGGTTATCTCAGCAGCACTCGGCGACTCTAACCGCTAAGTCACAGGACCTTAGTCTATTTCGATTGAAGATATTTTGGATGATTTAAGAAACGAATATGATTTTACAGAAATTGTACAATAAATTGGTGAACTTCAAACTTTAAAACAGTTGATTTTGTAAATTTGGAATTTGGACATTAATTTGTGAAGATGTTGGTTTCTTCAAAGAAAAATTATGGAAAATTGTTTATTTATGGAAAATTACGGAAAAATTGCTTAGTTATAAAAATGAAATGGGGTATCATACGTCATACAGAAGGTTATTCGTTCGCTGATTATCATGCACATGGCTAGTTGCAAATTTCATGATTGTTGTTATTTCATTCCAAATTATTTTCGGTAAAAGAAATGATGTATTTCTTCTGATTACTTGAGAAAGAAGACCGTTAGGTCTTTGAAATATTGTTATGGGAAATAAAGAAGATAAGAATTATATCAGGATAACTGTATTAATATTTGCATGCCTATACTCTAGATCCGGGGTTCTCAACGGAGGTCCATGTAATATTCTTCGGGGTCCCATAGGGATCTCATTGAATCACACTTATTTTAAAATGTTTATTATGAATTATTTATCAGTGTACATAAATGCTCCATAGAACTTAACTGTAGAATAATTTATTTGCATTAAATTAGTTTTCATTGAAAATAAAGCATAATCATTTACTATTTCGTTGATTATTAATACAATCCCTTTTCTTTTATCGAATAGCTATGAGGGGGTCCACCAAAAAAAAAAAACAAGGGAAAAGGGGTCCATGGGTAAAAAAAGGTTGAGAAACCCTGATCTAGAATGACTATTGCTTCTGATACTGTACTGTAGTAAGGCTATACTGGATACATTCAAAATGTGAGTAGGCCTACTTTCAAAAACGTGACAGACATTAATAATAATAATAATAATAATAATTGTTAGATTAAATTTTTTTGTCAAAGCCAAAATAATTTCAACAATTAGTATTTATAAAAAACATCACAGCTCGTGTGACATACAAAAGGAGAATTATGATTCAAGTTTATTAATTGTTTAAATCCTAAAAGACCTACGGTTAAAGTTTTAATTTGGGGTTGTATGTTAAACAAAATTAGAAAAACAAGAAATTTGAATCATATAGTGCGCATATTTGGGAAAGAAGGGTCAGAGAACTGTCGTATGTGGGCATATCAGTTTGTTTTGTCGAATAAAATATTTTGACTGAATATTCCTGTGTGAAAGACCACACAGAACCTTCATAAACGTTGACAGAATAAAAGGTTTCAAATTGGAATGGTGACTAATTGAATTGAGAGACATCTATACCCAATTCTGTTGATTTAGATGTTGATATATGCGCGCACTACATGATTCAAGTTTTTAGTTTCTAAAATTTGTTTTGTTTAGCCTACAATCTCAAATTAAAACTATCCGTTGGTCTTTTAGGGTAGAAACTCTTAATAAACTTGAATCATAATTCCCCTTTTGTATGTCACACCAGCTGTGACGTTTTTGTAAATATTACATTGGGGAACCAAAAATTTTTTTTTTCATGGTATCTAGAATTTTTCACCTGTTTCTGGGGATTTGGCACTGTTGATTCCGAAAATGCCATCCAATTAGTTCTAGCAGCTCTAGTTTATGAGATATTGATGATAGCGCAGTGTGTCTGACAAAGATGAGGTTACCACTTCATCTCCCTGCAGTGGCCCCCCCCCAAAAAAAAACAAAAACAAAAAAAAACTAAGGAACAATGCTAATTTACCATTGCAGGGACAAGAATTTGAGGCCGTCGGGTTCACGGTGAATTATTATTTTTAGCTTGAAAATTTTGGGCTTAACATATACTATTGTCATGAATACCATTACAATTTTGAAAGACAGAAATTCAAAGAATTTTAATTGCACCTACGGGAGCTGAGCTAAAACTTCTACAAAAGACTAATTAAAGTATTTTACGAAACATCTAATACAGATTTAAAAGAAAAAAATCTGGAAAATGAAATCATTAGTTCTTCAATTTCCAATTACTTTTCTACGTAAAAAAAAATCCTCTATATAAGTAAGAACTTAAAATGACATTGATTTTTTTTCCTTTCTGAAATCCCAATAATGGGCTCCTATTAGTAAGTCCTAGTTCTTCGCTAGTCTATCTTTTCTATTCATTCTTTCAATTTTTATTATTTTCTCTTGTAATATTTTTTTACTATCGGAATGAGTTTATCTTCTTTTAGACTGAATCATGCCTTTGGGCAAAATTAAGCTACAGTTTCTGTTAAAATAAATTACTTATTAATGGAAATGCTTGTTTACTGGCATTGGATAATAACAGTGGTCTTTTTCAAAATAAGAATAAATAAAATCATTATTAACAAAAGAGTAATTGGATTTGAAAAATGCTCTAAAATTAAATTTTTCACTAATTTAGTTTCAATAATTCAAGAGTTCTTCATAAATTCTTAATATTTCTGTAATTCAATTTTAATTCAGAGATTGAAAAACAGGTAATTAATTAACGGCAACGCACGTATTCATTTATTAAATTATTTTGATATATTTTTCAAGAAAGTAAAACAACAATGCATTAATCTTATTACCTTTCCATTGTTCTAATAAGTTAATTAAACCAATTCTACAGATAATTCTATTTTTCAAAGTTCATTAATGTTCTGGTAAGGCATCGTGAACAGTTGAAAAAAAATAATAAAATTAATGGACATGTGTGAGCATGAATATATATATAAATGTAACGAACAATGGAAAAGTATTAAAATTAATGGATTATTGTTTTACGTTCTTCAAAAATATATGAAAACAATTTGATAAATGGAGGATGGCGTTGCAGTTAATTAACTGCATATTATTTAATTTCTGAGTTAAAATTGATTTATAGAAATATTAAGAATTGATGAAGAAAATTCTATTTTTCAAAGTTCATTAATTTTATGATAAAGCATCATGGAACAGTTGAAAATAAATAACAAAATTAATGGAAATGTATGCGCATGAATACCATATATGCTCCAATAAACACCGAGGCTCTTATTGTCGCCGGTCTCTAATAAGCGCCGGGCTGCAGAGGGGACACGGCCAAATAATAGCCGGTCTCTAATAGTAGCCGGGTCTTTGATATTTGCCTACCGGTACTAGTGTAAGCGTCCGTATCTGTATAGTCCTGCGTAATACCCTACGATACATTGCCTTACAAAATGCCGCCGAAACGGTCATTTGACATTGCTTTTAAGATTCGCGCGGTGGAATACGCGAAAAAAACTTCCGGTGACGCGGCCTCCCGTCATCGCGGATTCGGACGACGAATAGCAGCGAAAGGTACAGAAAGACATTGCCATTTATCTTTAACAGTTTTATGTAGCATGTGAAATTCAAATAAAGTAGCTGTTTGTAATATTAGCCGGTATTTATATGTAAAAATATTGCGTTCTGAAGGTTTTTGTTAATAATGGCCGGCCTCTATTAGCAGCCGGTCTCTATTAAGCGCCGGGAGCAATGTCTAGTTTTGCAAATAAACGCCGGGGGCCTCTATTGGCATATACGGTATATATAAATATAAATAATAAACAAATATCTTCCAGAATATGCTAATTTACAAAAACTTTATGTTTTAGTTTTACCCAAAAAGGAATAAAAAAAAAACACTGTAAGCTATTAAAAACAGAATCTTTTACACCAAAACAAAATTAGATGTTTCAATATAAGGAATTTGTATGTAAGACAAAAGTTAAAAAAAAAAATCACACTCTTACAGTAGTGAAGTATAACAGTATGAACTGAAAACTAGGTGAACTTGACAACTGAAGATTAGAACAAAACACAAAATATTTACAAAGAATAAAATATTAATTTTAATTCATTTTCAGTAACAACATGAATTTAATCCATTTTGGATTTTTATTCATTTATTGTCTAAAAACTAAAGATTTTGACAGTTATTAAGATCTTTATTTCAACTATTCTAAATATCAAAATTCTTTAAATGGGGAACAGAAGCAATAGAAGCTGTTTCAGTTAAATATAAAAGACAATATTATTGGAATCAAAAAGTTGAATGCATTGAATAAATTTCGTTATTTTAATTAATTATCAATTAGTTCTAAATTAAACGATTTTAAAATAAAATGAATCAAAAGAGATTAATAGGATTAAACCCAAAGGAACTCTTTTTTTTTTTTTGTCAAATATATTTTTTTTAAATAGTAAAAGATTTAAAGAGAATAGAAGGAATCAAATCCCAGGCAGGCTTAAAGGAAAACATATGAACCTGTTAAGATATTTTTAAAGAAGAGACAAAGAGACAAAAACCAAATAAAGAAGCTTTTAAAGCTGCAGTTCAAGCTTCTTCACAACTTACCAGACAAAAAAAATCTTTAAGCTAATCTTTAAATTCTTTTTAAACCTTAAGAAGATCCCAGACACAAGAAAAATTCTGTTTACTGCAACACTCAATTTATAAAGTCCTCGTTTACTTGTCGAAGCATATTTTCATTTTCTGTCTAATAATAATAATCAAAAAAGAAGTAATGAATCACCATCTCCAGAATGTTGTTAAATATTCTTAAAAAATTGTGATTTACTAAATTTATGATTTGCTTTCGTAACATTCTATCAAAATATTGAGACTTTCAATAGACATATATTGAAAAATATGTTGTTTTTAAATATATATTATTCCAAGTTTAGCATTTCAACAACTCTTTATTCTTCATTGAAAGTAGGGTGTTAGAGAAAAAAGAATTCTTTTACAAGAAACAAATAAATAAATAAAAAAAAATACATGATTATTTATTTCATTTATCTAATATTAGCAATTATTCTTTAGTAAAATAAGAATACATATTTTTAGATGGAAAATTCAAGGAAAATAATTTACTTCGATGCTGACTTATTTCTTTAATGTTATACTTATTACCCCAAAACAAAAATAAATAATAGCTACAACGAATGGTAGATTTTTTCCACGCTCCATTCCCTTACAAACGGATCCTAGGGTCTACCCAGCCCTCTGTAGAAAGGGTATCGGGCTTCTTTCCCGGGAGTTGAAGGCAGACTGGCGTAGGGCTGACCACCCTTAATATAATCCCATTGGTCAAGAATGGGATTATATGCCTGAGCCTTATCACCTGGGACCCCAAGGACTGTAGTGGGACACTTTAATTTAATAGCTAATGAAACTGATTTGAAACTTGTATGAATTTTGAGCGGCCCCTATGTTACAGCTTGCCTGTAAAACATAGGTGACCGCTCTTGCATTTATGTCTGTTGGATGTCACACTCTGTAGTGGCCAAACGGTTAAATATATTAGAATGAAATCTTCAGCATTGTATTCAAAGCATCAAAAAGTAGGTGACCCCGTCCAAAAAATCAGAGCTGTAGGACCACTCCCTGATCCCCCCCAAGGAGTGGTTTGCTAATTATGGGTTGCGACAAACCAAAAAACCTTGTATTGTTTTAATTTCCTTATTATTATATATGTGATTGTTGCGAATGCAAAAGGCGCAATGGTTGCGTTTATTGAGATTGTTGTAGAGATCGCTTCCGATAAACTTTTGTTTATAAAACTGTGTTTATTAAATTGTGCATATTAAGGGGGCCGCTTTGCTTTTGACACTGTCTAAAAGCATTAATTATCTTGTTCTGTTTAATCATTTGTACAATTTTGACATTAAGATCCTGGAAGTCATATGATCACTTCAAAAGGTGTTGCATGATTTAAACGAGAAATATATATACTATTCTATGGATTTACAGCAAGTAGACTTGGTTTATACTCTGTCGGTATGGTAAGAAAATGGTCTTGGTTTGTCCTTACTGAAGTTACTTTGAGAATAGCGGACAGAGTGACATACAGTTTCCAAAAACTGGCAGAACAGAGTGACTTACATCGCGACAATATTGGTCAGACAATTGTTGCACCAGGGTTATGAGGACATGAAGCATGTTAGAGGAATTGGTCGGCCAAAAGAGAATAGCAACGTCATAATAGTATTGGCAAATCCAAACTGCTCCAGTACCATCGCTGTCCATCATTTACAAACATGGTAGCTTCAATAGATCATCCTGCACCATTTACTGGCACATACTAAGATCACTGTTATATATTCAATTAATTGCACATCTTTTTTATCCTGCCTTAGAACTGGTATCGCGCTTTTGGCTCTTGTGAACAAGAAGAAGTGCAACATACTCAAGTGATACAATGGGAGTACTTTATAAACATGGATATTCTGTACTGGTAAGAACAATGTCGATATGACTATAGATTAATACATGTAACGGAAAAAGAGATTATTAATAATATAATAAGCAAATAAATTTTAAACAAAATTAAATTTTTGGTTTTCTAAAAGTTTTTAGCGGCCCGAAGGTTACAGCTTGCCTGTAAAACCGCTAGGTGACCGCTCTTGCTTTTATCCTGTCTGGATGTCACACTCTGTAGCGGCCAAACGGTTAGAAATATTAAAATGAAACCTTCATTATTGTGTTCAGCATCAAAAAGTAGGTGACCAAGTACAAAAAATCAAGAGAAGAAAAATAAAAAAATAAAATAACAAAACAACTGAATTGCTGAAATAAGAATGTTTGAATGAACTGCCAATTTCATCAATTTTTCATTAAAAATGCTGTTTCGTTTTACTTTCTTCGTTTATCAGTATTCGTCATCACCCTCTAAAAAAAAGCATCATCTATAGCCATGAAATAAAATATCTTCGAAATCTGTTGTTTAGTTTCGGAAGAAAAAGTGAATTTTCAAATCACTCTGTTCAAATTGTTACTTGAAATAAAACCATTAGATGCTACATAGAAAATTATCACCATAAGTGAAACAGTTTCGGAGAAAAAAGCGAGGCTAACATTTCGTTGAGCTTTCCATTATACTTTTTTTTATTTATTTCTAGAACCCATCGAATTTCCAAAGTCATTCTTAAAACTCTACTAAAATATTCTCTTGAAAATAGGCTTCAAATACTAAGTTTAAAAGTTTCTTGTATTTCTTTGCATTTATTATGAAGATAAACCATTGAAAAATTAAGTTATATTAGGTTAAAACAACTAAAAGTTAAAAATTAATTAATTATTTTTTTGTGGGTGTAAAGTATAAAAATTCTATAAAGTTTTACTCCAACAATAAGGTCCATCGCCAGAAAAACACATATTCTCTTTTATATTTTGATATTCTTGATCTTTATTTTTGATAAAACTTAATTATTCAAAAGTGAGACTTATGAAAATCCTTTTCAGTAAAAAAAAAAGGAAAAAAAAACCTTTAATTTCATTTAAAAAGAAAGAGAAAAAGAAAGAAAAAAGTCATTTCACTATTGGTTTTGATCTCCAAGAGATAAACGAATGGCTGACTGCACTGACATCTACGAATTTAAACAACATCAAGATAATTCCTACTTCTCCCTTTCTTTCTTAAGCAAAACGAGTTTTTGAATCATTTCGTGCAACGAAATGTCAGCTTTAAAAATGACTGTCAACTGAACAGATTTTCTTCACAAAGTACTTTTAATTTTTCTGGGAATTTTTTTTTTTCATATCCTAAGCGAGAACTAGTTAAATGTATTCCGCGTGCCATTAGAAGCCTTTCAGCTGCAGCCTCGCTTTGGATCGACTCTTCAGCAAACATTAAGTCTTCATGACGGATTTCAAACGTAAGCAAAACTGAGAGGAAAAAAAAATGGAAGAGGAAAAAAAAGAGAGGAAAGAGATGTTAAAGTTGGAAAAATGCAAACAAAATATTCCCATTCTAACTAACATTTACACACTAATGTTTATCTTAAATTAATCTTAAATTGGCTACATCAATTTACAAAAAAGGAAATATTAATAAAAAATAATAGAAAATAAAAAAAAAATAAAAAAACACAAGAGTAACCAATTATTGTTTATTAATTTCCAACTTTATACAATTGTGGAAAATTATTCTTTCGACACGACTACTCATTTTTATATGGAAGTGATTATTAAGAACTAAGCTATAAGTTACATTTCCTTTTAAGTATTTATCATTTAAAATTAAGTTTTTGCTGAGACAAATTAAGTGAGATACAAAAATTAAATATAATAGCTTTACTAAAATAATCATATCCTGTAGCCATGTTGGGTGATCAATGAAAAGCAAAAGTTTTAACGAGTTAGAAATGCTAAGGAGTGTAACGACAACATCTATAAAAGAAATTGAGTAAAACACATTGAAAAATCTATGGATATCAACTGATCTTTACCATTGAAACGTAGTTCACAGGTATCCCAGAATAATGCATGAACAACGAAAACCAGGATCCGGACTAAGGGGTGTAAAGGGGGGGGGGGGGGAAGACTTTCTTGAAGGGCACATATGTCTCTGAAATCAGGAACACGAAATTAGATGTGGGCTTTATTTGTCAAAATAAAAGAGATACGGATTCGACGAATTTTCCATATTCCTTTCATAAGTAATATAAAGGGAAAAGGGATGGGAGGCAACTTAGTTACAACCACGTTTTAAGGCCCTAGATTGCACCGATTCCTTTGCATCGCACCAGAAACCAAGGTAGACTCAACTTCGCAAATTCCCGACTGTTAAGGGCTATACGCACTACTCCGTCTTCCGTTATGTTTCCGTAACGTAATTGCTTAAGTGACGTAATTATGTCTTCAGGGTCACAAGAATGGGGAACAATTACCTGAAATTTTTAGGATGGTAAATTTTTGAATATAGATTAATAGAAATATATGGTCAAATGTGATTTTTATTTCAGGTAATTGTTCCCCATTCTTGTGACCCTGAAGACATAACTACGTCACTTAAGCAATTACGTTACGGAAACATAACGGAAGACGTATAGCCCTTTAGTCTAAAAGTGGATTTCAATATTGTACTGTATATAATTTTTAGAATTTAAACCTCAAATTTAATTTTAGTTCTACTTTTACTTTTTAGTTTGTTTTCTTTTTATGTAATTTGTTTTTTTTTTTTGAATAAATAACGATCCTTTTAGGAACAAAGGAAACTGAAAAGAATTTTATCAATCCCTATTATCCGCGCGCTCAAAGATGAACCTCCCAGAATGCAACGCAGATTATAGATTGACCTTTCCTGGCTTTTTGTTAACATTCAAATGGAAGAGAAAATGGCGGTCGCTGGGTCACAGTCAACATTTCGACGAGGAAGAGTTATCCACACTCAAGCTAGGGAAATTATTCATAAATTTGATTTATGATTTCTAGATGTATCGATTTCTAGATGTATCGCCAACAACGATTTGAAAAGTAAAAAGGATGCGTTGAAGGTCACTGAAGAATATACTGGAGTGAGTGTCTACGGTGAAGAGAACTGTACAGTCGCCGTTGCTACAAACGCCAGGGAGAAAAAGGCCTCGTTTGGCTCCTAAGAGTTCGCCTGACGATTTTGATTGTTAAGTCATTCGTCAAATTGTTGCTGATATGCATATCAAGAAGGAATTGCCGCCATTCTCTCTTCGATTTGAATGTTAACGAAAAGCCAGGAAAGGTCAATCTATAATCTGCGTTGCATTCTGGGAGGTTCATCTTTGAGCGCGCGGATAATAAAGAAATTTGTTCGTTGTAGATAATAGGTCTGTAGATTCGGAGGTTTTGTCGTAAGTAAGGGAATGAAACGAGAGTTCACAATATTTTATAATTGTAAACACTTGGGTCATCGATTATTGGTGATGTTCTAAGATTTAAATTAATTAAATTCAAAATACCTCCACACTAATTAATTTTAAAGAATTTTGCCAAACTTATTTCTAAAAAAATTAAAAAAATTTAAAACATTTCATATTAAATATTATTAATAAATTTGCTTTCTATAATTTAGAAAGATGTTTATTTAATTATTCATTTTTTTAAAATGCTAGAACCAAAAACAATGTAGTCATTTCCTTTGAGATTGCAAACTATCTTGATTTGTAATTTTTACGTTTGTAATATCTACAATATTTACCGTAATTTTGTTTATCAATAATAAGGGTCAAACGGCAAGTGAATCTCGAATAACAGGAAACAGTATATTTATCTTGATAATGATCCATATCATACTTTATCATTACGCTTTTATAAAACATTTCAATTAAGTACTGATTATTGATTATTCAGCTGTTTATTGCATTGAAGAGGAAGGCGGATGTTCCAATCTAAATAAGATACACATTTTTTTCCACGCTGTAGAAAGCGTATAGTAGTTTTAGGAGTGAATAGATTAGGAAATTACAATTAAGAGAACGGAAGTAAAATGAGAATAAGTAATAATGAAATCATATCATACTTCTGTGCTTACAATTCGTTATACAGAGAACGGGGATTCTAGAACTCATTGGAAAACAACTCGGACAAATTCTCTCCTGAGGGATGAATCGAAATTAGACTAAGTACGGATGAATGCTGCTACTAAGACTACCTGAAAATCCACTGACAAACAACTGCTTCCTATAAAGCGAAACGTATTTAATACAAGAAGTGCTTTTATTTATCTACTTATTCCATTAGAAGAAAAATTCATTGGAATTTTTAATATTTTCTGCTGTTGTGTGTAAATAAATTTCAATACTGCCTTTTTTTTGTTACAGTTTCTACTGAATTGTTTAATATATTGTCCTTTCAAGAACTCACAATCCAATTTCGAACTTGGAAATCCATTTTCAACATCAAGTGGAAAAATCTTATTCTGCCTTTATCAGTTCTTTCTTGCCTTACATCGAAAAGTATGTTGTTGACCCTTTGTGAACTGAACTGTCGGTAGATCTGAGGCCACCAAGGTATATTCTCAACCGCTTTGTCGTTTCCACGTGAACGAATATCTCAGTGACGACGCCATCTCCCAATTGAAGAACTCTGTCACCTCCGGGAACGTCCACTTCCGGTAAAAGCTCCCAGTTCCTTTCCGCTCGTTGCTGTTGCTAGGCAACCAACATAACTGTCGGACATGTTTGCAGTGAAGGAAGCAGAGATGGAGTTGAGTGCAATTTTAACAGTATAGGATCTTTTTTTTTTTCTTTGCCATATTACGAGAAGATAAAAAAAAGGGCACTCCATTAAAGAGAAGACTTCTTTCTGATATGAAATTGTTCTTTTAGTATTGTTATGAACGTTCTGCTTATTTCTGAAGTTTTCTCCAGATTTTTCAGCAGAGATGGCATAACTTTTCTGCAAACATATTTTAAATGAATGAGAAAATTTTTATATGATTCATTAATATTAAGACATCACTCGCGAGAAATTCAAAACTATGTAATATTATCTAAAAATGATTTTTTTTAAGCTCCTCATGATGACACCAAGCTTTCAGCAGCTAAAACTTTAGTATATACAAAGTAATCATTTCCAATCATCAATGTTGAAATATAATTGTTTATAATTTAATATTCTTATAAGCGGTTTTAATTTTGTATTTTTACAAAATATTTTAGACATGATTTCGAAGGAAGCGTAATACGTACACAAATATTTAAAAAGTAGCGTATCCGCCCCGTCAACAACGACGGGAGAACAATGTGGCAGCTTTTAATTGAGACAGAGTATTTTAAGTAGAAGTTTTTTTTTCAGTGGTTAAATATTGTTTTTAATTTCTTCATTCATGTCGAGAAATGTGTCTAACGACTCTTCAGTTTGTCGCTTTTGCATCTAATGCTCGTCTGGCCTTGTGCTTAAAGTAGGCTAAAAAAGAATGAACATTGAAATTTAAATTTTAATCTAGTAGGCTAAAATTAATGAGTTTTTTCTTCTCTGGCTCTTCTCTCATTGCGTCACATACAGAGGAAATGATAAGATATAATTAAATAGTAATTTGAGTCCCCGTGTCATAACGGATAAGTTTTTTTGACTTCGGATCAGAATTGTAGGTTCGATTCCTATCGCGGACGTTTCATTGTAAAAATTATTTCTGTTTTCACAGGAAATTAAAATAATTTTTCAAGAACAGAGGAATTATATACTAAACGGAAATGTAGTGCATTACGGAAATGCGTTAGACACAGACAGATCTGGAAAACTATATAAGAGATGAATTCTTTCAGTTTAACATTTCTGTTTTCTTCTATCCAAATATCCTACAAAAGACATTCTATTTAACCATTTAATCCCACCCTCAGAAAAATTAACTTAAGAGCAATTTATTGTGTTTTCTGCATTTAAGAAAAGATCACTACAAATTTCAAATTCTTATAAGTATAACGAACAGTAACTTTACATAATTTACGCAATGCATTTCTCTAATAGAGAAAATTCAAAGAGCCCAAAAAAATCTTTAAAAGATTAATTAGAACAGCTTCAATTTTTTCTCTGTGAATTAATTTGCAGTTTTTGTTTGGAGGATGAGATACTCATGGAGGACTTTAATTTAATGCTACACACTTTCACAAGTCAATACTGTAACTACCAGAAAATATTGTTTTTAAACTATTAATCCCAGTAGGATTACAGAAAGCGCAGTTATATAAACCCTTTAAATGACAGATATAAAAGCAATACTATACAGACAGAGCTTAGTTCATAAAACTATTAACTTTTGAAATACACAGTTAATGCATTTACTACTGCTTTAATTTATGCTAGAACCGTAATAATAAAACATAGTTAAAAATAGCCGTACTGGCGTGGCCGTGCGGTCTCGGTGGCGGCCAGCCGTGACGACCAATGCGCCAGTACCTGGGTTCGAATCCCGGCTTTGGCATGGCTGTTCCAATTTCCTTTCCTGTGTTGTCCAGCCTCTTCTTCACTTTCTCTTCGGTCTGACGTCATTCCTTAATGGCGTCCTGGGGGCAGGCAACGGGAAACCACCCCCAGTATCTTTCCTCAGGTGTTTCTAGGAGATCCATGTGAGACCTCCATAGAACTGGACCTGTCTTCGGAAAGAAAACTATGGAACTATGGATGGATAGTTAAAAATAATGTGAAATCAGTCATCCAACACTGACACTCCATAAGTTAATTTAACAACGAAGCTACTAAGTTCCTATTAAACTAAGCTTTATTGTTTCGATGCTATTTTACTACTTCAAATAATTGAAGAAACCCATAATAGACATTCATTACATAAACTACGATGAAATATAAATGGATTTAATAAATATACATTACATGTTTAAGTCTGTAACTCTTCCTTATAACGTTTCTTCTTGTTATCATAACATCTTCAATACCAAATATATAAAAAAAAACTATACATTTAGTAACGAATTTTAAGTAAGGTCTTTTTTTTCCTTTGTCAAGTTTTAAATAACAAACAATTTACAGATATTAATTGCTACGCCATGTCACACAGGCCATTGTTACAAATAACCATCAAAACAAATTATTACAATATTGCATGACTAT